>CM053399.1:175772732-175792213 GCA_028644305.1 Xerus rutilus
GGGCTGGGAATGAGGCTCAATGATAGATCTCTAGCCTATGACGTGTAAGGCACTGGGTTCTATCCCTAGCACTGCAAAAAAATAAAAAACAAAACAACAACAAAAAATCCCAAGAGCCGGGCGCGGTGGTGCATGCCTGTAACCCCAGCACTTTGAGAGGCTGAGACAGGAGAATTGCGAGTTCAAAGCCAGCCTCAAGCCGGGCGCGGTGGCTCAAGCCTGTAATACCAGCACTTAGGGAGGCTGAGACAGGAGAATCGCGAGTTCAAAGCCAGCCTCAGCAATGGCGAAGTGCTAAGCGAGCAACTCAGTGAGACCCTGTCTCTACATAAAACACAAAATAGGGCTGGGGATGTGCCTCAGTGGTCAAGTGCCCCTGAGTTCAATTCCCAGTACCAAAAAAATTTAAAAAATTAAAAATAAAAAAAAATTAGGCACATATTAACAACATCCCAAAATCACAGTATGATTTGTTTTTCTCTAAAATATAAAAAATATTTCAGGCCTGAGTGTAGCTCATTGGTAGAGCATTTACCTAGCATTCATGAGACTCTAGGTTCAATCCCCAACAGGAAAAAATTCAATGTGGTCGTGTACCACCCAAAAGATTTGGATGGTAAAAAATAAAAATCCAAGTGTATCAGCCCTGTCTCCCATAAGTCAGCCTCTGCCTATCTTCCCAACTCCATCTCCAGCAACACCAAACCACTTCAAGTTTCCTGAACAAGCCGTGTTCTTTCAGACAGGACTACACACTATTGTTTATGGTATTTTTTCTGCTCGCGTGTTCTTTCCTTCTTTTTTGTCTGCTTGAACTCTGCTCATTTTCCCACTGTTCCTTCTTTGTGACACCATCTCTAGCTCCAGAATGAGTGGCTGCCTCTTGTATTTGCCAACACCCTAGATGCTGCTCTCCAATAGCACCTATCACACTGTGTAATGATCATCTGTTTACCTCTGTATCTCCCTTACTATATCGAAACTCTCAAAGGCAGGGAGAAGTATGATTCTACCTATGCCACTCACAGGAAACAGCACTTGACACAAGGAGCTACTTAAAGAAAGGTTTGTTGTAAAGAGTATACAGTTTCATTCAATAAATCTTTACTGGGCTGGGATTGTAGCTCAGCGGTAGAGCGCTTGCCTCGCATGCGTGAGGCCCTGGGTTCGTTCCTCAGCACCACATACAAAGCAATAAAATAAAGACATTGTGTCCATCAACAACTAAAAAAAAAAATAAAAAATAAAAAATAAATAAATCTTTACTGATTATCTATCGTATACAAGTCAATGTTCCAAAACTGGAAAATACACAAGATATATTTCTGCTCCTAAAGAAGCTTGCAACCTAATGATGGAGACACATACATGCTATCATACAAAACAGAACACTGTAGCGGGGCACGGTGGCTCAAGCCTGTAATCCCAGCACTTAGGGAGGCTGAGACAGGAGAATCGTGAGTTCAAAGCCAGCCTCAGCAATGGCGAAGCGCTAAGCAACTCAGTGAGACCCTGTCTCTACATAAAACACAAAATAGGGGGCTGGGGTTGTGGCTCAGTGGTAGGGCTCCTGCCTTGCATGCGTGAGGCACTGGGTTCGATCCTCAGCACCACATACAAAATACATAAATAAATAAAATAAAGGTTTAAAAAAAAAAAAAAAATAAAACACAAAATAGGGCTGAGGTATAGCTCAGTGGCAGAGCACTTCCCCAGAAGTAGGGGGGGGAAATACTACCAAAATTCTTAAGTTTAAGTATTCAGCAAACCTGCCCTTTATTATTCATTCTTTTACTTGGCCAGGTATGACATCTGTACTTTCTATGGTATTCTCTAAAATCTTTCTTGTGTATGAGAATAACAGGAGTTCTTTACAAAAGAAGTTATACTGCTGTCTACTTGCTTTATACATTTCATTCTTATTCCTTCAAAGCAGGTAGATTCCATCTGGTACTAGTGATTTGACCATTTCCAATTCAGCTATCAAGAAACTATGATTGGATCTAGAAATATGTATTTATTATTTGATTTAGTGCTGCCAACATCTAATCAATTTAAAACATAAGCAAATTTCTGTTTTCTTTTCTACCAGAAAAAAAATCTTTTCCACCATGTTCATTAAGTGGCCCCAGTTACACTTCTTGCTCTGATAGAATCTTTTATTTTGGCTTTAAAGACTCAGAAAAGGTACTCTTGTAATATTTCCTTGGCCTACCTATTTTTAGTTTGCACTGATGCCAAGAAACAGAAACAAAATTAAATTTCTTTAAATACACCAGAGACAAGCTGCACAAGAAAATTAATCTGATAAAAACATTTCCAGGACAGAAGAAATGTCTCTACTTGCAAAGAAAAATCCAGAATCCTTTTCTCAGTAGTTACAAAAGGTTGCAAGAAAAAAAGTTTATTAAGAAACAGATAAAAGCTGAGTACAGTCCAATTGTGTTTCTACAGGAAATAAAATGGTTTAATAACTATATTTCCTTAAGATAGGAAGGAAATGTAATGTTGATTAAACTAAGAAGTCTAAAGAAGATCTCACTGATTAGTTTTCAAATTGTTTCAGTGTCCAATGTCAAGTTAATATCAAAATACATGCAAGGTGCCAATGGGAGACGCCTGTCATCCCAACAACTCGGGAGGCTGGAGCAGGAAGGTCATAAATTCAAGGCCAGCCTCAGCAACTTAGGGAGACAATCTCACAATAAAAAATAAAAAGAGGAGCTGAGACTGTAGCTCAGTGGTAGAGCGCTTGCCTCGCATGCGTGAGTCACTGGGTTCGATCCTCAGCACCACATATAAATAAATAAATAAATAAATAAATAAATAAATAAATAAATAAATAAAGATATTGTGTCCATCTACAACTAAAAAAAAAATTTTTTTTAAATAAAAAAAAATTAAAAAGAGCTGGGGATGTAGCTCAGTGGTAGAGCACCCTAAATTCAATCCTCAGTTCAGAGAGGTAGGAGGGATCAAGATACATTTTCATACTAAAAAGGAACACTTTACATTAATTTTAAACAAAGCATAAAAAGCTTCATATATAATAAAAAGAAAAAAAAAACTCCAGTCAATTCACTAATGTGCAAAGATTGCACCTATGGCATCAAAAACAAAACAATGCAATCAAAAGAGGTCTGGTTAGTTTTTCATTAATTAGGTCGCAAGGTTAGTTGTATTGTTTCCTAAAAAAGCACAAAACAGGAAGAAGCCACAAACTGGTGAGGGAGAAACTTGGATGAATATGAATGCTGCATTACTCCTAGTAAAGGTTTTATCCTTATTTTAGTTAAATCATTGTATTAAAAATGGGAAAATGCACAAGAATGACTCCCCTATTAATGCATATAGTTAACATGTAAGTACAATTCAGTTACATTCACAAAGCACATGTGGCCTTAATGTTTCCCATACATGTTGACTGATGTTAAATATCTATCTTGTATACCAAAGGAGATGAGGGGAGGGGGAGAACACAGTAAAATCTTCCTTAGGAGAAAAAATTCACTGACAAGATAACTTTTTTTTTGCCTGTAATCCCAGCACTTAGGGAGGCTGAGACAGGAGAATCGCGAGTTCAAAGCCAGCCTCAGCAATGGCAAGGTGCTAAGCAACACAGTGAGACCCTGTCTCTACATAAAACACAAAATAGGGCTGGGGATGTGGCTCAGTGGTCGAGTGCCCCTGAGTTCAATCTCTAGCAACAACAACAACAAAAAAAGATAACTTTTTTCTTGAAAGATAAATTGTTCTGAACCCATAAGATGAACTCAAGCTATCAACAGTTCACCCATTTAACACATACCTAAATCAAACTTAACTGAACAAATAAAACAGACACTAGCACTAGAGGATAAACACCGCTGGGAACCTAAACACTGGTTTTATCCAAAGCACAGGAACACTTCAAAACAGCAGTACACCACTTACATTCCTCTACCTTTACATTCATTCCTTTAACCGCATCTTTATGGGACTTTATGGGACTTTATGGTTTTGGGACTCAGTAGTAACGAGGAATAAGCTCCCTCCTTTAGAGAACCAAGAAAACGAAAGCTGGAGTGAAGAGGTTATGGGGGGACAATTTAAAGCACAGAAAAGTATTTGTACTCATTGTCGCCCGACTATTCACTGAAATAAGCTCAATAACGTGCTCGGAAACGGCACTCATGCTGAAGTATCAGAAGAACACAAACACGCATAAAAAGCGACGTGGAGGAGTGGTAAGTTAAAATGGGCAACTTGACATTCTGTCACATCACTGCCACACTGCTGCGGTCCACCCCTTCTCACTCCTCAGGAACCCAAACACATGGGGCCGCGACCCGGGGGGCGGGCGGTAGTCCTGTCAGATGCCGGCCACCGCGCCGCTGTCACCTCTGGTGGGGACGACCCCCTCCCGCAGCACCGCCCGCTGGGCTCGGCTCCGACTCGGCGGGCCCGGGTGTGCGGCGGGAAGAGAAGTCCTTTAAGCAAAGCTGGTGGGGCAGCCCGAGGGCCACAAGAGGGGACTCCGGGGCAGAGGCCGCGACATCCCTCGGGACCGCAGCTCAGGGAGCCGGGACAGCATTCGGGGGGGGACTCCGGCTCCCCCGGCTCCCCGCGTGACGCCAAGGCGGACCGCGTCGTCAGGCACCGCAAAGGGCCCTCCACCGCGACCCGCCGGTATACCCGGCAGAGGTCCCGCGGAGAGGAAGGGCGGGCCGGCGGACGCCCCACAGCCGGAAGGGGCGAGCCCCGCAAGTGGGGCTCCCTCCGGTCGGGCTCACCTTCAAGTCGTTCTCCGGCAGGTACTTGCACAGCCGCGCTATCTCCACATACTTGTCCAGATCTAGCGGCGCCATTTTAGGAATCACAAGCCGCGGCGGCGGCGGCGGCGGCGCTGGAGTAGCGGAGGCAGCGGCGGAGGCCGAAGCCGGAACTCTCCCTACGTCACGTCCGGCCCGTGAGTGGCGTCTGCGCAGCGACGTCAGAGCCTGACCGATTCTCCCCGCCGCCTCGACAGCCCCGCGCCTTCTCTAGCTGAACCCCGGCGACAAGCCCTAAGTGACCCCCTCGATCCTGGCCAGCGAAACCGGCTGGGACCCGTAGTTGTCTACCGCGGGGCCAGCTGGGATTTGTAGTTTTCGAGTGTGGCCAATTATTCTTTTTCTTCCCTTCCTTCAGACTCTCCTGGGGGAACCGGCGGGACTTTTCCGAGGCAAAACCGCGAAGTGGGTGACTAGGCATTCACTCGTTTCTCATGCCGACCCTGTTAAGCACTCTCCCACCAGAACATCTTCAGTTAAAAATTGGGTAAGCTTGGCTATAACAACCTGTTTGCACCTTTCCAAGGCCTTGTGAAGACCTTGCCAAGACCCGTGGCACATGTCAGATTCCCAGTCCTTCCACCCGGAAGGAAGGGAAACAAATATTAAAGTATTCCTTACGCGAAATGCTATACAGAGGCTGTTTTTTCCACTTAATCCTCAAAACGATTGATAAGACTTCGAGGCTGGAGATATTAAATTTGCCCAAAATCTCATAGGAAAGAAACAGTGGAGCCAAGATTGGAAAATAGGCTACTGACTTAAGCATACTTCTGTGTGAGTCCTACGAGGGCAGGGAGGTTTTTTGGTTGTATTTCCAGTGCCAAGAACAGTACCTGGCATTTGGCATGCCCTTTACGTTGGTTTATTCTACAACTACTTAGGGAGCACCAAATATGTACCATGTGCAGTTGTAGACACTTGAATTACTCGGTGAACACAGAAGACAAAAATCTTTATCCTCAACCTGTAGCTTACATTCTAGAAGCGGAAGACAGAATATAAATAATAAAAAATTACTTATAACGTTAAAAGGTGATACCTGCTAGAAGAGGAAGAAACAGTAGGGTAAGAGGTGGGGTAATGCATTTTTAAGAAGCAACAAAAGTGGAGGAGTTAATTACGCAGATACCTGGGGGAGGTCATATGGAAAAGCTGATGCAGAGATGGAAGCATATCTAAAATCTTTGGGGACAAGCAATACTAGTGTTGGAGCAAGGTTAGAGTAGGGAAAATCAGTTAGAAATGGAGTACCTTTGTTTTTTTTTTTTTTGTTTGTTTGTTTGTTTTTACTTTTGATGTTATGGGAAGCTAAGGAGTAGAATTATCTGACTTGTTTAATAAGGATCACTCTGGCTGCTGTATAAGACCCTGTAAGCCCTATAAGAGGGTGGTGGCAACTGAGATATTAGAAGACTTATATGGTCTATAGTAGCAAGTGTGCCATCAATATTTGTTGTTCAGGAGACTCAGGATTGGGGGCTGGGGTTGTGGATCAGTGGTAGAGTGCTTGCCTAGCATGTGTGAGGCAATGGGTTCAATCCTCAGCACCACATAAAAAATAAATACACAAAATAAAGGCATTGAATCCATCTACAACTAAAAGAGAGAGAAAGAGACTCCAGATTGCAGGGCATGGTATAATCCCAGTAAGGAAGGAGAATCACAAGTTAAAGGCCACCTCAACAATTTAGCAAGAACCTGTCTCAAAATAAAAAATAAAAAGGACTAGAGATGTAGCTAAGTGGTACAGCACCCCTAAGTTCAATCCCCAGTACAAAAAAAGAAAAATCCTGGACTGAATCCTCTTGCTCTAGAGTATATTTGGGGGGCAATTGGGTAAACTTTTCCCCACTGTGGTGCCAGAACTCAAACCCAGGGCCTCCTATATGCTAGGCAAGCACTCTACCACTGAACTATACTTCTAACCTCCATGGAATTTTTTTTTTAAATTTTTTTCTTATAATGGGATTGAACCCAGGGGCACTTAGGCACTGAGCCACATCCCCAGCTCATTTTTATTTTTATTTTTATTTTTTTATTTGAGATAGGGTCTTGCTAAGTTACTGAGGTCCTGCCTACATTGCTGACCCTGGCTTTGAACTTATGATCCTCCTGTCTCAGCCTCCTGAGTCACTGGGATTACAGGAATGTACCACTGCACCTGGCTTGATGGAATAAATTTTAATGAGATTTCTGAATGAAATTCTTTGCATAATTCTTGCAACTGTCTGTATGAAATTGTTTCAAAATAAAATTAATTTGAAAATGATTGTTACAAGCTGGGCGCAGTGGCCCACACCTGTAATCCAAGCAGCTGAGGAGGCTGAGACAGGAGGATCGCAAGGTCAAAGCCGGCCTCGGCAATGGTGAGGCTCTAAGCAACTCACTGAGACCTTATTTCTAAATAAAACACAAAATAGGGCTGGGGATGTGGTTCAGTGGTCAAGTACCCCTGAGTTCAATCCCCGGTACCAAAAAAATAAACAAATAAAAATTAAAAATACAGTGCCTACCTCATAGGGAGATAAAAATAATACCTCATAGGCTTCTACTGAAGTTTGCACAGAGTAAAGACTATACAATTGTTAGCACTGAGTATTGAGTGGACAAGAAACATCTTTCTGAAGAGGTAACATTAAACACTTTCAGAAGCCGGGCGCGGTGGCGCAAGCCTGTAATCCCAGCACTTAGAGAGGCTGAGGCAGGAGAATCGCGAGTTCAAAGCCAGCCAGCAACGGTGAGGTGCTAAGCAACTCAGCGAGACCCTGTCTCTACATAAAACACAAAATAGGGCTGGGGATGTGGCTCGGTGGTCAAGTGCCCCTGAGTTCAATCTCCAGTACCAAAAAAAAAACACTTTCAGAAAAATAAAAGGGATAATATACTCAGTTTCTTTGGGAAAAAATTGCAAATGGGAAAAGATGCTATTGTTATTTGGTCTTTTTATTGTTATCCTCTTGGGAAAGCTGATAATTCACTTTTCATCTCTGAACCTTAATAATTAGGAATAAATTCTACTCAAGATACCTTCTCAGATGTGGAAAAGAAGACAGAAAGGGAGATGAATATGAACTCTGTAGAAATGCTTAAAAGGTGTCACTGGCATTCATTGCTGATAAGTCAGTGAATGGGTCAGTGGTTTGCCCTCTGGTGAAATGAAATGGCAGTGCATTACCAAACTGGCAGCAAGCAGCCCCTACTGCAGACTTACCTCATAGAGTGAACCTCACTCTTCATGTCCACAGCAGAGAGGAGGAAAGCATCCCTCAGAGTGTTGGGCATGTTCTTAGGGAAGGTGAGATAAATCGAATGGTTTAGGTCAGAAAGAGTACACAGTTCAATGACTAGAAAGTATTCTTTGTCTTCCAGAGAGCAGAGGATCTGGGCTCCCAGTTCTGCCATTTACGTGGGTAAGTAATTTTTACTTTATTAGGCCTTGAATCCCATTTTAGCATGTTTTCTTGTTTTGTTTGGTAGTGGAGATTGAACCCAGGAGCACTTAACCACTGAACTACATCCCCAGCCCTTTTAATTTTTTTTTTTATTTTGAGACAGGACCTTCCTAAGTTGCTTAAGGCCTCACTTATTTGCTGAGGCTGGCTTTGGACTTGCAATTCTCCTGCCTCAGCCTCCCAAGTCACTGGAATTACATGTGTGCACCTCCATGCCTGCTTGACTCCCATTTTAAAAATAGATTATAGAGCTGGGGTTGTGGCTCAGCAGTTGAGCACTTGCCTCGCATGTGTGAGGCACTGGGTTCGATCCTCGGCACCATATAAAATAGATAAAGGTATTGTGTTCATCTACAACTAAAAAAAAATATTTAAAAAAATAGATTATAGCCGGGCACAGTGGCACACTCCTGTAATCCCAGCACTTTGGGAGGCTGAGACAGTAGAATCACGAGTTCAAAGCCAGCCTCAGCAATGGCGAGGCGCTAAGCAACTCAGTGAGACTCTGTCTCTAAGTAAAACACAAAATAGGGCTGGGGATGTGGCTCAGTGGTCAAGTACCCCTGAGTACGAAAAAAATAAATAAATTGTAAATGTTCCTTTCAGCATTCTCAGATGTGATTTCTAGACCAAAACCATCAGTCCCACAGTGAAAAGTGGTTGCTATTTTGTTGTTGTTGTGCATACTGGGAATTGAACTCAGGGGCACTTTACCACTAAGCTACATTCCCAGCCCTTGTTTTTTATTTTGAGACAGGGTCTCACTAAGTTGCTCAATACCTCACTAAATTGCTGAGGCTTACTTTGAACTTGCAATTCTCCTGCTCAGCCTCCTGAGTCACTGGGATTATAGGCATGAGCCACCTCGCCTGGCTGGTTGTTTTTTTGCTCACAGACTTTTTCTGGTTTTTCTTGTTAACATGACACTTCATGCTATATCCAATATGGCACCTTAAAGAAGACCTAGCCAAAAGACTAAGGAGACTTCAGAGTTTCTGCAGCTCTGAGCAGAAATCACTGTCTGTATGTGTGTGGACATAAGAGCCAACCGGGCCTTAGTTTTCTTTCCTGAAGGAGAGCAGAATGACTAGATAGCCCTAAACTCCTCTTTGACAGTGAGTGGGGATTTTACCATTAAAAGAGAATTCATGAAGACTCTAGGTGTTGGAAATAGGATCACTGAGCAATGAGGAGAGCTGCAGCCTTCAAATTTGTCCATAAGCCCAAGCCTTCATTTTGTTCATAAATATTGGTTATGCTTTCAAGTACCTAAAAGATTTACCAAGATGGCCTTTCACCTGTATTATCAAATCCCCTTGACCCTTCTCTCTGCACAGTAGATATTATTATCCGCATCATATAGATGAGGAAACTAGGGTTCAAGGAGGGTAATGAATGTGCCCAGTGTCAGAGTTTGATAGTTCATGCTAGAGCCTGGATTTGAACACAAGTAATTCTGACCTCTTTCCACTAAGCTACCATAGTGCTATAGTCCTGGAGCTCCTACTGTTTCCAGTCTTAGCTATTTCCTCTGGTTCCTAAGACATGACACCATTGCTCAGAGTGTGGTTCTCTGAATCAGACATAGGTAAGCCACCCTTTCAGGAAAGTCACAAGGAACCTATGGTTAGAAATGGATCAGAGAGGGCTGGGATTGTAGTTCAGTGGTAGAGCGCTTGCCTCGCATGCGTGAGGCCCTGGGTTCGATCCTCAGCACCACATACAAGGCAATAAAATAAAGACATTGTGTCCATCTACAATTAAAAAATATTTAAAAAAAAAAAAAAAAAAGAAATGGATCAGAGGGGCTGGGATGGTAGCTCAGTGGTAGAGCGCTTGCCTCACATGCACGAGGCACTGGGTTCGATCCTCAGCACCACATAAATAAATAAAATAAAGACATGTGTCCGTTTACAACTAAAAAAATATTTAAAAAAAAAAAAAAAAAAAAAAGAAATGGATCAGAGATAATGCTGGGGCTTAAGGTGTATCTCAGTGGTACAGTGCTTGCCGAGCATGCACAGGCCCTGAGTTTGATCCCCAGCACTGCAAAAAAGACAGAAATAACATAAGGTTGTATATGGTTTCAGTGTGGCTGCTGAGGCCTAACTAGTTAGCCCAGCCCTAAATTTAAAAATAAAAAGCTAACAGTAGGTAATCCCAGTGACTAGAGAACCTGAGGTAGGAGGAGGGCAAGTTCAAAGCCAGCCTGGGCACCTTAGCAAGAGCCTATTTTAAAATAAAAAATGAAAAGGACTGGAGATATAGCTTCCTGGATTCAATGCCCAGTGTGAAAAATTAATTAAAATTAGAATTTAAAAATGCAGATGAGCGGGGCTGGGGTTATGGCGCAGTGGTAGCGTGCTCGCCTAGCACGCGTGAGGCACTGTGTTCGATCCTCAGCACCACATAAAAATAAAATAAAGATATTCTGTCCACCTACAACTAAAAAAATAAATACATATTTAAAAAAAAAAAATGCAGATGAGCATCTCTACTCTCAATTGTTCATGTATAGCCTCAAAGAGCCTTATCCCTTCACAGACTGTAAAGTCCTAGAGGCCAGGGCATGTTGTCCGGAGCCTGCTATAATTACAAATGGCAATTACCGAATGAGTCAGCTATTTAAGGCACCAAACTTGAACTGGCCTTGAGGACAGACCAGCTGCCCAAGTGGACACCCAACGCCGGGCATTTTGCTTGTATGTACTTTTCAAGTAACCCTGGCTTATTTTCTCCACTGGGGAGGGAGGAGGTTCCTGGAGGACATCAGGATCCCGAGTGTCCCCTCCATGCCCCTACCAAGCCGCTGACAGCCCAAGACGCAAAGCTGTTGGCCCCGCCGCGCTTCCGGGGCCTGTAGGGAGTGGCGATGGCCTGAGTCCCGCCCCTGCAGAGGCGGAGCCATGGCCAGGCACTGACTGGCCTTAGCTGCCGCAGGTAAAGTAGTCCTGAACTGGGGGATCTTTGGGCCCGGGATCTAAGCATGATCAGGGAGGGTCTGGTGTATTCTTTACTTGAGAGCCGGTTGGAAAGATCTGCCTCCCCGGTCTCCGACCTGGCCACCAGCATTTCTCTCCTCGTCCTGTCTCCTATCCCCCAGAGCTACCACGCGGTTGTGGGAGGGACATAGCTGGGCAGCTGCAATAGGTCTCTGCCCATGCAAAGCCCACCCACTGAGCCTTGGGCTCTGGGGACAGTAGTCAATATCCTAGATCTCAGGTGCGTTTTTATGCTTTAATCTCTTCATTAATTCTTTTTCTTTTTTCATTCACTCATCCCTCCCTCACTTCTGTTCTATTCCATTGGTAAGTTCTTAGAACAAATCGTACTGGCCCAGCACTCTAGGAATTTAATCTAGAATCTAATCTATAGACTTTTAAATAGATAATTAAATCCGGAATAATTCCCGCAATGGTAGCTTAATAGAAAATGTCAGAGCCCTGAGATAGAAGGAAATAACTTGGGGGCGTAGAAGTGGAGAGCAAAGAAAAAAAAACAGGTTTTCTTGAAGGAATATTTGAACTAGGCTTTAGCGGTTGACTAGGAGTTTGCAAGTTTACAAGAAAGGAAAGGACATTCCACATAGGGGAAGCTGCTAGGGCTGCAAGTCATAAAATGTGCCATATAATAGGAGCAACAACAAGCCCAGTATTGCAAGAGATTGTGGAAGTGAGTTTGCAGAGAATGGGTTAACACCAGAAGGACTGGCCTTCTGTCTTGAGGCCAAGATGTATCCTAGAGTTCAATATTTCTCAGCCTCTGAGGATGTTTTATCTTTTGAAAAACAAACATCTTACAAACTCTAAAGTTTTGGTATATGCCCCTTCCCCATGAGAATCACGGTATACATAGAAAACTTTAGCCAAAACAAACTTACGTAGTTATATTAAGTAAGTTATATTAAGGCTGGGAGGTATAGCTCAAAGGTAGAAGACTCACCCAGCAATACACTAGATCAGGGTTCAACCCCAGCACTGCAAAAAAGAAAAAAGAAAAAGATTATATCAAAAGGTTCATAGCCAGGCGTGGTAGGGCATGCCTGTAATCCCAGCACTTTGGGAGGCTGAGACAGGAGAATCACGAGTTCATAGCCAGCCTCTGCAATGGGGAGGCACTAAGCAACTCAGTGGGACCTGCCTCTAAATAAAACACAAAATAGGGCTGGGGATGTTGCTCAGTGGTCAAGTACCCCTGAGTTCAATCCCCAGTACCAAAAAAAAAACCCCAAAACCCAAAAAAAAAGTTCATGATTCATATTCAGATTAATCAGGCCTTAGACATTGGTGCATTCAACAGGAAGGTTGTGTTTGTTTGTTTTGTGGTATTGAGGATCAATACCACATGCTTCATGCATGGTAGACAAGCACTCTACCTCTAAACTATATCCCTGGCCTCTCAACAGGGGAGGTTTTCTTTGTTTGTTTGTTTGTTTGGGGTTTTTTTGGTACTGGAGATTGAACTCAGGGGCACTTGACCACTGAGTCACATCCCCAGCCCTATTTTGTGTTTTATGTAGAGACAGGGTCTCACTGAGTTGCTTAGCACCTCACGTTTGCTGAGGCTGGCTTTGAACTCACAATTCTCCTGTCTCAGCCTCCCTAAGGGCTGGGATTACAGGGAGAGGTTTTAAATGGGAGAATAACCTGTGTTTTAAGAAGAAGATAATCATAAATGTCTAAAAAATGCCTTTCCTTCTTATGCATAGGACACCATGAAGCAGCTGCCAGTCTTGGAGCCTGGAGACAAGCCCAGGAAAGCAACATGGTCTGTACAAGAGGATTCACACATATACAAGTTTTTGTTTCATTTATAAGTAGTTTACTAACATTTTTTGGTCTTCAGTAAAAAGGGGTAAAGATGAAACTGTCTGCACTTTCTGGCAATTAGAGTTCACCTGTCTGAGAAGGTCTTCAGAGGAAAGATAGAGAGCAATAATTATCACAGAGCAGATGCTAATTTTATTAAAATCCATTTACCAAGAAGAGTAAGGCACTGACCATCTGGCATCCTGAGCTCCAATGTGGTGTCTTCCCCCAAGCTGTGACTCATTTTTAAAATTTTTAGGGAATTGAATTTGCATTAAACTGGCCTCACTATTTTTTAGATGTTTGTTCAACCAGCCCTTCATTCAACAACACTGTTGTGACAGGGGCAGCTGCTGTGGAGGCTCTGGAGGTCCAAAGATCAACAGTCCCTGTGTAGTAGGGGCTCTAGACTAAGCAGGTGATGATGATGACATGTGATCAGGGCTGAGGCAGGGTCAAAGAAAGCTGCAGGAAGTGACAGCATTTCTACAGGACTTTGTAGGAGAACCTCCCATTGGCTCCCATCCATCCTCCTTAGTACCCAACACACATCTGGTCATGGCATTCCCCAGCTTAAAACCCTTTTGAGGGCTGAGGTGGATCCCAGTGGTAGAGTGTTTACTTAGCATGTGCAAGGTCCTGAGTTCCATTCCTAGCACTGGAAAAGAAAAATCGACAGACTCCTCATACTCTCCCACTGGTCCCTGCATACTCTGTTTCTGCCTTTCCTTTCAACTTCAAATATCCTTACCTGTTTTTTTTTTTAATATATTTTTTAGTTGTAGACGGACACAATATTTTATTTATGTGGTGCTGAGGATTGAACCCAGTGCCTCACGCATGTGCGGCAAGCACTCTACCACTGAGCCACAATCCCAGCCCTTACCTGTTCTTTTGCTCTCTCTTTTTTTAGCACTGCCTTCAGTGTCCCACTCAGGCACTGTACATGCTGGTCTCTCCACCTGGACCTCCAACTTTCATCTCTCTCTTTCCCCACCTAATTTCTACTCCTACTTCAAGAAGCCTCCTGTGACTACTCCATCCCCACCTCTCCTTGCAGGATGAGGCCCTCCTGTGATACATTCCCATACTATTTATCTTGTGTTAGACAAATAATCTAGTCCTGTCCTGAAATAGATATTTGTGAATTTGTTTAATGTTTCTTCCCAACTAGTTTGTAAGGGCTTTGAGGCCTTATCTTATTCACTGTCTATCTGGATGTTTATGCATTCTTAGGTAAATTATTTAATCTTTGTGCTTTTCTAAGCCTCAGTTCCTCAGTTGTAATATCCAAATGATGTTAATAGTACTTATTCTCAAAGTATTTCTGTGCAGATGAAATGAAACCAGGGTTGTGATGTCTGCAGGCTATGTGGCACATTGTTAGTAATTATTCAAGTAGTAATGAGGTGTGCAGATCTGGAAGTCGGAAGAGATCTGAACAAGAAGTAGAGATTTGGAAATCATGGATAATGATAAAGGTGGGTGGTAAATGAAGCAAATGTAAACTGAGGAAAAGAGAATTCTGAGGATACTGAGAGTTAGGAGGAGGCTGTCAGGAAAGAAATTAGAGAAGGAAACAGAAAAAGCCACCAGAAAAGCAAGTAGAGATTCAAGAGGTAGGGGTACAGGGAAACAAGATTAGGGGAAAGGTAGAAGGAGGGGAGGGTTAAGAGTAGCAAACATCAGAGATGTCAAAAAACATGGCCTGAAAAACAGCTAGGGAATTTTCTAATCATAAAACTTCAGATGTTTTCTCAATTAGCATTCAGAATAACTTTAGAGAATGGAATGACTGGCTCCAAATTCAGCTTTTCAAGTCTTAGCTTTGGTTTGCATCGGGTTGAGCTTTGTGAGTAATCTGGAAAGGCTCTTAAAATCCACAAATCCGGGCTGGGATTGTGGCTCAGTGGTAGAGCGCTTGCCTTGCACGAGTGAGGCACTGGGTTCGATCCTCAGCACCACATAAAAATGAATAAATATATTAAAAAAAAAATCCACAAATCCTAGAAAATATTTCTGGACAGGGAGACATCACTTATTAGTGGCAAGAGCTTTGGGGCTATAGGTGTCCCTACGATGGCACCCTTTTCTAAGACCCTCCCTACATTGCTATTGGCTTTGAGTCTTCACAGCCACATTTTGAGGTAAGAACTCTTGCTCTCCTTGTTTTACAAATGAAGAAAGTGAAGTTCAGAAGGGTTAAGTGACTTCCAAAAGTTCACACATCTAGGAAGTACTGGAGCTGAGATTTGAAGCAGGTCTGTCTGAATTCACAAACCATGTTTATAACCACTGCACTGCTGTTCCAAGACAAAGCAGTGAACATATCTGGATGTCATTTTCCCTGTCCACCATATGGGGTCATTACCAGCCCAGTGCATCTCCCTTAGATTATTACAAGATGGAAAGAGTGACAAAATTGAAAAACCAAAGGCTGTGAGCAAAGGGAAGATACTCCTATTGATCAGGGAAGTGCTGCTTTGCTGGATACAATTAAAGTGTGTATGTATCAAGCCCTTCATTCTGTGAATATTTAATGAGGAATGAAAAGTACACACCCACTACACTTGTTCTGTGCTCAAGCCTCCTGAATACATCCTCCCTTTGGCAGGTACATCTTGACTCCCCATGGAGACAGCCCCTGTGCTCGAGTTGGCCACAGTTGCTCATATTTACCCCCAGTTGGTGACGCCAAGAGAGGGAAGGTCGTCATTGTTGGAGGAGCAAATCCAAACAGAAGCTTCTCAGATGTGCACACCATAGATCTGGGTAAGAGCAACAGTTGCAAAACACAGCTGGTTTTGCAGAATACCAGCTCCAACCAGATAGCAGGGTTTTCCTCTAAAGAAAAAGTACATCACTGATGGGTTTCAGCAGACTTCTGGCACATGTCCACTTGACCAGGACCTCCTTGTGGGGGCAGGGTCAGACCCCACACATAGGGAGCCCAGGACATTCAGTCACTGATTCATCAAATATTTCTCCAGGAGAGATCGGTAACGCCCTCCTTCTTTCATCCATGTATCCAGTGAATCATCAGGTCACAAATTTCTCCTGTCTTCATCCATGTTGGTCCATTCTCACTCCTATTCTATATACATGTTGATCCATTCTCACATACTCACTGTAGTCCAAGCCACTGTTACTCTCATCTAGACTGTTAGAATCACCTCCTCACTGGTCTCCCTGCCTCCAGGTTTACTCACTGTACAGTGCATTTTCCAAACCTAGCCAGAGAATCTTGTCTTAGATACAAGTGTAACCCCATCGGGCCCCTTTCAAGCCTTTCCCAGCCTCATTTCCCATTTCCCAGCCAACCCGAATTGCCTTCATTTCCTTGAATATATCTTGAACTTCCCTCTCCAAGCCATGGCATATCCTTGCTCAGAAAGCTCTTCCCAAATCCCAGATTAAATGTCATTTCTGGCTGGGCACAGTGGCTCATGCCTGTAATCCCAACAATTCAGGAGGCTGAAGCAGGAGGATCACAAGTTCAAAGCCAGCTTCAGCAATTTAGCGAGGCCCTAAGCAACTTAGTGAGACCCTATCTCCAAAACAAAAAATGAAGCCAGGTGTGGTGGTGCGCGCCTGTAATCCCAGCACTTAGAGAGGCTGAGACAGTAGAATCGTGAGTTCAAAGCCAACCTCAGCAAACGTGAGGTGCTAAGCAACTCAGTGAGACCCTGTCTCTACATAAAACACAAAATAGGGCTGGGGATGTGGCTCAGTGGTCAAGTGCCCCTGAGTTTAATCCCTGGTACCAAAAAAAAGAAAAGAAAGAAAAGGGCTGGGGATGTTGCTCAGCTGTTAAGCACCCCTGGGTTTAATCTCTTACAAAAAAAAAAAGAAGGTTTTTTCTGTCAGGACTCTTTCCCTGGTACTTTTGGACTAGTTTAGTCACTGCCTTCTTCTGTGGTCCACAGTATTGTGCCCTCTTCCATCCTCTTCTCCCTTCAGTTAATAGCACATGGGATTGTTTCCTAAGGATCTTCCTCACAGAGTATAAGCTCCTTGGAAATGAGAGAACATCGTTATTTTATTGATCTTTGTACCCCCAGAGCACTTAGCACAGAGCAGGTGCTTTATAAGTATTTGGATGAATGACTCAATCAATGAAGGAAGGAAAGAATGAGTGAGTGAACAAACTAATGAACCAGTGACTACTATGTGCTATACATAGGGAAGAAGTTAAAAACTGGTGATACACATACATGTTTTGTTAGTTCCATGTAGTGTTTTTGTTTTAGTCATGTTGTTTACAAACCAAGTGTTCTTGAGTCTACAGTTACAAATTGACGGGCTGGGGATATAGCTCAGTGGTAGAATGCTTGCCTAGAACATGCAAGGCCTACTGTACACACACACACACACAAATTATCCTAAGAAGCCAAATCCTTTTTTTGGTTGTTTTTTTGTTTTGTTTTGTTTTGTTTTTCCAGTGCTGGGTATTGAATACAGGGCCTCATACATGATAGTCAAATGCTGTACGTCTGAACTACAACTCAACCCCCCTCATGATAACTTAAAATGGTCTGACATCTCTAGGCCTGCTTAGCTACTCGGTAACAGTTATTTGGTGCTGAGCTGCCATCTATTGATGGGACGTTTATTCTCAAGTTGTCATAGTCTTTGCTACTACAGTCTAGGAATTTGAATCTCTACTCCTTGCACTAGGAAATCCAAGGTAAATTGAATCTCTCCTTATAGAATTCTTGCCTAGCATACCCAAGGCTCTGAGTTTGATCCCCAGGACTAGAGGGAAAATGCACAAATCCTTTTCAGCCCTCAAGGAACTCACTTTCCAATTACATCTTTTTTTATTTTGTTCCGTTTGTGGTGTAGGGATCAAACCCAGGGCTTTGTGCATGCTAAGCAAGCATTCTACCACTGAGTTACATACTCAGCCCAAAGTTACACCTTGCAACTTGTTACTAGCTTTGTGTTCCTGTTTAAACCATCTGGACCTCAGTGTACAATGTAGTGTGGATATAACTTGCTTCAGTTGGCCACCATAATTATCCAAAAAGATAGTGCCTGTGAACATCCTATGGAAATGGTTTGCTAACTAAAACAAGTGTTATTCTTCAGTGAACTTGGTTTAGCCAAAATCATCTAGTTGCAGGTAAGAGAAATTCACTTAAACTAGCAAAGAAAGGAAGAAAGAGGGAGAGAAATTTATAAAGATACCAGAGATGTTTGCAGAATCCAGGGGCAGGAAGCACATCCCAGCCTCATGGGAGAGTGGAGACAATGGATCTGATTAGCCTGTTTAGGTTAATTGGCTATCTCTGACTCAGTCAACTAAGACTAGAAAGTCAAAGTGTTGTACAGACATTTTGCCTGGGCTCTATCCATGTGGTTGGAAGGGAAAGTGTGGACATTTTCCATAGAATAGGACTTATGGACTAGGCAGAGAGCTCCCAAAGTGTCTGCTATCAGCTTTCTTAGAGGCTGACCACATTCCCTAAGTAGTTGTTCATTTGTGCTATTGGCCTTTTTTTAAACTACCCTCCACAGATTTGTCAACCAACATAAGCATTTGACAGCCCCAATTGAGGAACTGGGTGAAATGTTTTCTAGGGACACACCAGTGGGACTTAGCTACCTGTGGGGGTCTCTTGCCACGGTACGAGCATGCCAGCTTCATTCCCTCCTGCACGCCTGGCAACATCTGGGTATTTGGAGGGGCCGACCAGTCAGGAAATCGAAATTGCCTCCAAGTCCTGAATCCTGGTAAGTAGCCAAAGGTTGGTTTATTTTCATCATGCACACATAAATCATATTACAATTCAGTATGTTTGGATTGTACTAATTAATCCATTTAACTTTTCTGACTTCATAAAAAACAGGAATTTATCAACTCCTTAAATATCTAAGCTAGAAGGGACTTCAGAGAACAGCTATGCCAAGTAGGCAGCTCAGATCGAGGGAGAGGGATGTGACTTTCCTAAAGTTACCAGGGAGTCAGTGACTGAGCCAGGCTAGAACCCAGGTCACCTAGATCAGTGGTTCTCTAGTGGGGGGTTTTTATACCCTACAAGGGAGTTTAGGCCATATCTGGAAACATTTTTGGTTTTCACAGCTGGGGTCAGGGTAGCTATGGTATCAAGTGGTTAGAGCCCAGAGATGCTGCTGTATGTTCTGTGAGACACAGGAATGCTCTAAAATGTCAGTAAATGCCAAAAGTAGGATCCTTTGCCTCATCTTTTTTTTTTTTGGTACTGGGGATTGAACTCAGGGGCACTCGACCACTGAGCCACATCCCCAGCCCTATTTTGTGTTTTATGTAGAGACAGGGTCTCACTGAGTTGCTTAGCACCTCGCCATTGCTGAGGCTGGCTTTGAACTCGCGATTCTCCTGTCTCAGCCTCCCTAAGTGCTGGGATTACAGGCTTGAGCCACCG
>CM053399.1:175792313-175823908 GCA_028644305.1 Xerus rutilus
TTTGCCTCATCTTGTTAATATGTTTCTTTAAGCCAAAACTGCCTTGTCCCTGACTGGTATCATTAGTAATTTTTTTTTTAAATATTTTTTTAGTTGTTGATGGATTTTTATTTTATTCATTTGTTATTTATATGTGGTGCTGAGGCTCGAACCCAGTGCCTCACACATGCTAGGCAAGTGCTCTACCACTGAGCTACAGCTCCAGCCCCTCACTAGTAATTTTATCAAAGGAAAAGCAATTTGAGAGCATCACTTCCAGGAGGAGATTGCTCAAATACCTGTGGAAGGTGGACTTGTCTTTTTGTAATTTTTAAAAATTTTAGTTTTTTCAGCCGGGCGCAGTGGCTCAAGCCTGTAATCCCAGCACTTAGGGAGGCTGAGACAGGACAATCGCGAGTTCAAAGCCAGCCTCAGCAATGGCGAGGTGCTAAGCAACTCAGTGAGACCCTGTCTCTACATAAAACACAAAATGGGGCTGGGGATGTGGCTCAGTGGTCGAGTACCCCTGAGTTCAATCCCCAGTACCAAAAAAAAAAAAAATTTTAGTTTTTTCTTTATGAATGGTATTGACTGTGGTGGCACATGCCTGTAATCCCAGCTACTTAGGAAGCTAAGGCAGGAGGATTCCAAGTGAGAGGCCAGCCTGAGCAATTTAGCAAAACACGGTCCCAAAATAAAATAAAAAGGATTGGATATGTAGCCCAGTGGTAGAGCACTTGCCTAGCATGCATGAGTCTCTGGTTTGATCCCTAGCACCACACACACAAACAACAAAAAAATGCAGATCAGGATCTATTCTCCTGGGCATTAACCATGACCTTGAGCTAGTGATTTAACCTTGTTCTGCCTCAGATTTCTTTTCTATCACATCAAGATGGTAATGTTTCAGCCCTTGTTAATTTGTCACAGGTTCAGACTAACTTGATATCTGGCAAAGAGTGAACACTCAATATTTGTTAGTTGTTATGGTTCACATAGGTATGATTTGGAAAATGGAAATAAATTCTGGGAACCTACCCTTTTGATTCTCAGTGATGGCATTTATTTAAATAAAATACAGTGAGCCAGGCATGGTGGCACAGACCTATAATCTCAGGGACTTGGGAAGCTGAGGCAGGAGGGTCTCAAGTTCGAGGCCAGCCTCAGCAAATTAGTGAGGCTCAAAATAAAAAAATGTTGCTGGGTGCATTGGTGCACGCCTGTAACCCTAGCACTTTGGGAGGCTGAGACAGGAGAATCATGAGTTCAAATCCAGCCTCAGCAATGGTGAGGTGCTAAGCAACTCAGTGAGACCCTATCTCTAAATAAAATACAAAATAGGGCTGAGGATGTGGCTTAGTGGTTGAGTGCCCCTGAGTTCAATCCCTGAAACCAAAAATAAAAACTAAAAAATTTTTAAAAATTTTTAAAAGGCCTAAGTGAGGCTCAGTGGTTAAGTTTCCATAGATTTAACCCACAGTAGCAAAAATACAAAAACAAAAACACAGACTTTGGAAAGGTCCTTTCAAAGGAATTGATTTTCTCACCATATCCTTTTTTCTCCTGGAAAGTATAATTGACACAATGCCCAAGAAATATGGAAAATGTGAGTCATTAGCTTTTGTTACCCAGGCAGGTCCTTCAAATGGCTTAGGACTCCTTTGTGATTGTGCTGATGTTTGACTTGTGTACCTTCTAGCTCCAAGACCCAAAAGCTGTCCAACATCTGTAGCTACCAAGGAAATTATATTTTGCTTTGAATACAGGCTAGGATTTGTTCAGTCTCCAGGTTCATGTTTGAGTTCCACACACATTGCAGATGCTTCGTGCAGCATTTCGCATGTTAGATGCAGGCCTTTTACAAAAGGCATAGAATTTGGGGCTGACGTTGTGGCTCAGCGGTAGAGCGCTCACCTAGCCCGGGTGAGGCACTGGGTTCTATCCTTAGCACCATGTACAAATTAATGAATAAAAATAAAGTTATATATATTTTTTAAAAAAGGGCATAGAATTTTCCAGGTAAGAAATAATCCTCAGGCTGGATAGAGTGGCACATACCTACAATCCTAGTGGCCCAGTAGACTGAGGCAGGAAGATTGCAAGTTCAAAGCCAGCCTCAGCAACTTAGGGAGGCCCTGAGCAACTTAGCAAAACCCTGTCTCAAAAAATAAAAAGTTACCAAAGGGGCTGGGGTGGTGGCTCAGTGGTAGAGCACTTGCCTAGCATGTGTGAGGCATTGGCTTCAATTCTCAGCACTGCATGTAAATAAATAAAATAAAGGTGTATTGACAACTAAAAAATATTTTTTAAAAAGCTACCAAAAAAAAAAAAAAAAAGAAAAGAAAAGAACTAATCCTTGAGATGTTGCGGTGGAGTAAGTATGGGACTCTGATAGACATGAGTTGAAGCTCCTTCTCTGCTTCTCAGAAGTGCTGTGACCTGGGAGACAGGATTTTAAGTTTCTGAGATTCAGTTTCCTCATTGCAAAATGGAAATACTTTTTACCCACCTCCAAGGCATGAGTTGAGGATATTGGGAGTGGCAGAGTTTTCAGAGCAATGATCCTACACAAAGAAGCTGTTCGATTAATACATTTGTTTCTATAGAATTCATGTTTTATTCTAAAAAAAGAAGCTTCAAGCTGGGCGTGGTGGCGCAAGCCTGTAATCCCAGCACTTAGGGAGGCTGAAACAGGAGAATCGCAAGTTCAAAGCCAGCCTCAGCAACAGCGAGGCTCTAAGCAATTCAGTGAGACCCTGTCTCTACATAAAACACAAAATAGGGCTGGGGATGTGGCTCAGTGGTTGAGCACCCCTGAGTTCAATCTCCAGTACCAAAGAAAAGAAAGAAACTTCTATATATTTACCAGGTGGCAAGCTTTTATTCTCAAGTCAGAAAAGGAGAATAATCATAGATCCTAGTGTTATTGAAACAGTTTAAATCCCAACTCAGCCATTTACTAGCCAGGTCACCGTAAATAAGTGACTTAATCTATATCTGCTTAAACTCCCTTCTCTGTAAAAGGGAAAATCTAACATTTATTTAGTACTTCGTGTGTGTGTGTGTGTGTGTGCGTGTGTGCACTACTGGAGGTAAACCTGGGAATGCTTTACCACTGATTTGCATCCTCAGCCTTTTTTTAAAGTTTTTTTTTTTTTTTAAATTTTGAGATAGGGTCAAGCCGGGCGCGGTGGCTCAAGCCTGTAATCCCAGCACTTAGGGAGGCTGAGACAGGAGAATCGCGAGTTCAAAGCCAGCCTCAGCAACAGCAAGGCGCTAAGCAACTCAGTAAGACCCTGTCTCTACATAAAACACAAAATAGGGCTGAGGATGTGGCTCAGTGGTCGAGTACCCCTGAGTCCAATCCCCAGTACCAAAAAAAAAAAAAAATATTTGAGATAGGGTCTAATTAAGTTGTTCTGGCTTACCTCAAATCTGCCATCCTCCTGCTTCAGACTCCTGAGTCTCTGGGATTTCAGGTGCACACCACTGCACTACTTTATTCAGCATTTATTATTTTGTAGGGACTCTTATTATTGGTACTGAAACTTAATAACTTTTATTTAATGGCTACATTTTCTGGGAAATTGACACATTTGGACTCTGGCATTTAGTTGGAATGAATTTTTAGCAAATTTTGAGCTTCTCTGAATGAACACAGGGCAGAGTACTCCACAAAGTGTAAGAAGGTTCAGGTAGGATATTGACCTTTTTTTTTTTTGTTTTTCCTTTTGGTACTGAGTATTGAACCAGGGGCACTGTGTCACTGAGCTATATCCCCAGACCTTTTTATTCTTTATTTTGAGACAGGGTCTGATGAAATTCTTGAGGTTGTTCTCAAACTCGCAGTCCTCCTGCCTCAGCCTTCTGGGTAGCTGGGATTATTGGTGTGTGCCACTGTGCCTGGCTAACTTCATTCTTTTTTTTTTTTTTTGGTAGGGAGGCGGGTGGTAACCAGGGATTGAACTCAGGGCTGCTTAACTACTGAGCCATATCCCCAGCCCACTTTTGGATTTTATTTAGAGACAGAATCTCACTGAGTTGCTTAGTGTCTCACTGTTGCTGAGGCTAACTTTCAATTAGAGATACTCTTGCCTCAGTCTCCCAAGTGACTGGGATTACAGGCTTGTGCCACTGCGCCTGGCTCAGTTTGAGCTTCTTACCTAAAACTCAACTGTCCATCTCAAGGATCAGGGTAATAAAGTGACCCTGCCTAGCCCTACCAACAGTCAAGATCAAGGGCTGAGGCTATACATCAGTAACAGAGTGCTTGCCTAGCATGCATAAAACCCTGAGTTCAGTCACTAGCATCCCCCGACACACAAAAAGAGTGAAGGTCAGAGGTCCCCTCAGCCTGGATGTTTTTTTTTTAATTTTTTTTTTTTTAGTTGTAGATGGACACAATATCTTTATTTATTTATTTTTATGTGGTGCTGAGGATCGAACCCAGTGCCTCATGCATGCGAGGCAAGCGCTCTACCACTGAGCCATAATCCCAGCCCCTCAGCCTGGATGTTTTAGAACTCTGCCTTCTTTCTGAACCAGAAACCAGGACTTGGACAACACCAGAAGTGACCAACCCCCCACCGTCTCCAAGAACATTCCACACGTCATCGGCAGCTATTGGAAACCAGCTCTATGTCTTTGGAGGTGGAGAGAGAGGTTCCCAGCCTGTGCAGGATGTGAAGCTGCATGTGTTTGACGCAAGTATGGACAAGTAGGCACCTCAGGGATGCCACTTATCCTGCTCAGGACTATCTTGGCGTGCAGTTTACCTGAGGTATAGGAAGCAAAGATTAGAAAGTGAAACTGTGGCCAATATCTCACTTTTAGACTTCTTTGATATATTCCTTAGCTGATATGTATATTTTTCTTGTAGCAACATTTGCATTGAAAAGATATCCATGATCAATTTTAAAAATTCAAACAGTAAAGTTTATAAAGTAGAAAAGTAACTGTTTTCCTCTTTAGCCTTTCCTTATTACTCTTCAGACAAGTAAACACTATTACCATTAGCAGTTTCTTATCTCTCCTTCCAGACTTTCCTATGCATTTACAAATCATACAGGATTGTGTATAGGTGCATATATAAATTTTCTGTGAACTTTGAATTAATATAAAACTTTAAAAACACATACATGGAATCAGATTATATACACTGTTCTGCAACTTATATTCATTTATCTATCTATCTATTTTCTGGCACTGGGAATTGAAGGCAGGGCACTTTATCACTGAGCTGCACCCCAGTTCTTTTTATTTTTATTTTGAGACATGGTCTCCCTAATTTGCTTACAGCTTCTCTAAAGTACTGAGGCTGGCCTTGAACTTGAGATCCACCTGCCTCAGCCTCCTGAGTCACTGGAATTACAAGCATGCACCACTACACTCAGAAGTACACCTTTCTTTTAGAGTAGTCTTAGTAATTGAAAGCATAAACTTCTAAACCATATAACCAGGAATCAAGACCAGATCTGATAAATGGTTTCTTTGTTACTTTAGCCTGGTGATTTAATCTCTCTTGGCCTTAGTCTGCTTACTTATAAAATGGAGAAATTAGTAGTGCTTACTACAATTTTTTTTTTTTGGTACCATGGGTTAAACCCAGGGGCACTTAACCACTGAGCCACATCCCCAGCCCTTTTTTTAAAAAATATTATTTTAGTTATAGATGGACACAAATATCTTTATTTATTTTTATGTGGTGCTGAGGCTCGAACCCAGTGTCTTACACATGCAAGGCAAGCTCTCTACCACTGAGCTACAATCCCTGCCCCCCCCAGCCCTTTTTTATATTTTATTTAGAGACAAGGTCTCACTAATTTGCTCAAGGCCTTGCTAAATTACTGAGGCTGGCTTTGAACTTGGAATCCTCCTGCCTCAGCCTCCCCAACCACTGGGATTACAGACATGTGCCACTGTGCCTGACCTCTTTAGGTTTTTTATTTTGAGATAGTCTTACTAAGTTATTGAAGGTCTTGCTAAATTGCTGAGGCTGGCCTCGAACTTGTGATCCTCCTGCCTCAGCCTCCCAACTCATGAACCACCATGGCCAGCAAGATGTTGTAAAGATTAAATGAAATAATATGATAAAGTATATAACACACTGCCTGGGACATAAAAGGTAACTAATAAATATTAACTATATTATTATTGTTGTTGTTATTTTTTCATTTAATTATGCTTTATGAATATCTTTCTAAGTCAGTACTAATTTCCATGCAAAGCATATCCTTCTATGTGTATCTTTTATTCATTCATTTTCCTAGTGATTAGCTTTTTGCTGACATTGGTACAGTGAACATTTGTATATATTAATCTTTGTGTGTGTTATAAACATACAGAATAGATGCAGTATGTACACTATCTCATTTAATCCATACCTCAACCCTGAGAAGTAGGAATCACCTCTATCCACATTTTACACCTATAGATACAAAATCCTACCCAGGTGCTGTGGTGTACTCCTATAATCCCAGCTTCTTAGGAGGCTGAGCAGGAGGATCACAAGTTCCAGGCCAGCCTCAGCAATTTACCAAGACGCTGAGCTACTTAGTAAGACCCTGTCTCAAAATAAAAAATAAAAAGGGCTGGGAATGGCCAGGTATGGTGGCACATACCTGTAATCCCAGTGGTTCAGGAGGCCAAGGCAAGATCACAAGTTCAAAGCAATTTTTTTTTTTTTCGTACTGGGGATTGAACTCAGGGGTACTCGATCACTGAGCCACATCTCCAGCCCTATTTTGTGTTTTATGTAGAGACAGGGTCTCACTGAGTTGCTTAGCACCTCGCCATTGCTGAGGCTGGCTTTGAACTCGCGATTCTCCTGTGTCAGCCTCCCTAAGTGCTGGGATTACAGGCTTGCACCACCATGCCCAGCTTCAAAGCAATTTTTTTTTTTTTTTAGTTGTAGATGGACATGATGTCTTTATTTTATTGTTTTGTATGTGGTGCTGAGGATCGAACCCAGGGCCTCATGCGAGGCAAGCGCTCTACCGCTGAGCTACAATCCCAGCCCCTTCAAAGCAATTTTTAAGACCTTGTCTCAAAATAAAAAATATATATATAAAGGGCTAGGGTGTGTGGCCAGTGTTGAACACCCCAAGTTCAATCCCTGGTACCAAAGAAAAAATTCTTACCACAGAAGAAGCATATTTGGGGGCTGGGGCTTGTAGCTCAGTGGTAGAGAACTTGCCTAGCATGTGTGTGGCACTGGGTTCAATCCTCAGCACCACATATAAATAATAAATGAATAAAATAAAGATCCATCAACAACTGAAAAAATATTTTAAAAAAAAGAAGAAGCCGGGCGCGGTGGCTCAAGCCTGTAATCCCAGCACTTAGGGAGGCTGAGAAAGGAGAATCGTGAGTTCAAAGCCAGCCTCAGCAATGGCGAGGTGCTAAGCAACTCAGTGAGACTCTGTCTCTACATAAAACACAAAATAGGCTGGGGATGTGGCTCAGTGGTCGAGTGCCCCTGAGTTCAATCCCCAGTACCAAAAAAAAAAAAAAAAAAAAAAAAGAAGAAGCAAATTTGTTCATTTTAACTTTTAGGAAGCTTAAGGGGAGATCATTTCAATTAAAAACAAGAAATGGCCTCCTAGTGCCCCCAAAGAAGGGGCAGGCATGTTGGGTAGTGTGCTCTCCAGCCCTGGGAGCCTCCAAGCAGAGGCTGTGTAAACTTTGGAGTAAGGGAGATCTGCTTGGGCTGGTCTCTAAGAAGGAAGCTCTCTGCTCAGTGTGTCTCTGCTTGCTGGGAAGGGATAAAGAAGCTTGGATGTGTTGCTCTATTCTTCCTTCATAGGTTTGCCACTTGATATCAATTAATTTACTTTTCTAGATACTCAGACCTGGTCACATCCAGAGACATTCGGAAGTCCTCCATCTCCCCGGCATGGTCATGTGATGGTAGCAACAGGGACAAAGCTCTTCATCCATGGAGGCTTGGCAGGGGACAGATTCTTTGATGATCTCTATTGCATCGATACAGGTAGGTATGGTGGAGAGTGTGGAGGCTTCTCTGCTTAAATTTTTTTTTTTTTTTTTTTTTTTGTGGTACTGTGATTAAACCCCATAGCAAGGCACATTACCAGTATGCTACATCTCAGATCTTTATTTTTTATTTATTGTTTTGGTACTGGGGATTGAACTCAGGAGTACTGGACCACTGAGCCACATCCCCAGCCCTATTTTGTGTTTTATGTAGAGACAGGGTCTCACTGAGTTGCTTAGCGCCTCGCCGTTGCTGAGGCTGGCTTTGAACTCGGGATTCTCCTGTCTCAGCCTCCCTAAGTGCTGGGATTACAGGCGTGCGCCACTGCACCCAGAGAGAATTGTCTTTAAGTAGCTGAACGGCACTGACAGACCCTGGTTAGCCTGGTCTCCCTCTGGGTCATTCCTTTGGGTTGTGAGCACCTTTTGTGCAGGGGCTCATCTCTTGTTTGTTGGTGTATTTCTAGCACTTAGCACAGTGTCTGGAACATTCTGGGTGATGAAATACACATCTGTTCATGAGTGCATAAATTAATAAATGAACAGTTCTGCATTGCTGTAGACTCCAGGAACAATGGAGCAATGAGGAAAAGGCATGGGAACTCCTGCGCAGACTACCTTACCAAGCGCTGGGTTCTTTGAAGCCTGGGGATGCTGGCTGGGATTCCCACATTGGCTAGCAGTGTGGCCCCACCTCACATTGACAGGTGGAAACAATCTTCAGTCTTGACAAGAAGCATTCCTTTTAGGTGGTCCCATGGGGGTTTCATGCTTATTTTTAAAAAGGAAGTTCTTTTCTCTTGTGCTGAAAAACTACTTCCTGTCTATTTTTTCTGCCTACACAAATAGTTCTCTAAACCTAAAATCTAGTAATATCCTGCCTCATTTAAATGCTTCTTAAATTCTTGTTTGAAAGATGCAAATTATCTCTGCAAATACAGGTAGAAGCAAGGCATGGTGGTGTACATGTGTAATCCCAGAGACCTGAGAGGCTGAGGCAGGAGTATTACAAGTTTGAGGCCAGCCTTAGCAATTTAACAAGACCCTAAGCAACTTAGAATTTGTCTCAAAATAAATAAAATAAAAAGGACTGGGATGTACCTCAGAGGTAGAGCACCCTTGGGCTCCCCAATACCAAAAAAAAAAAGTTTTGGAGTAGGTGCTAAGGCAGCAAGTTGGAGTGTAGAGAACTGAGGTTTTGGAGCAGGACCTCAGCGCGTGCATGTCTAGATCTGTCATCTGCAAGCTGTGGGATCTCAAGCAAGCCTCTTTCTCTCTCTAATAATCCCTTGTGCTCATCTCTAAGAAGTGGTAGGCACAAATAATAGCAATTCACAGAGCTCTTATGAGAATTAAGTGAACAGAATATTGAAAGTAGGTAGCCGGTACTTACAAAGTTGCTTTCTTTTTTTTTTTTTTTTTTGGTACTGGGGATTGAACTCAGGGGCACTGGACCACTGAGCCACATCCCCAGCCCTATTTTGTGTTTTATGTAGAGACAGGGTCTCACTGAGTTGCTTAGCACCTCACCATTGCTGAGGCTGGCTTTGAACTCGGGATTCTCCTGTCTCAGCCTCCCTAAGGGCTGGGATTACAGATTTGAGCCACCGCGCCTGGCTACAAAGTTTCTTTCTGAATAACTTAGTATTTAAAACACACACACACACACACACACACACACACACACACACACACACGCTTCTGGTTTGTTTATTTGTTTGTTTGGTTTTTTTTTCTTTCTTCCTTTTTTTTTTTTTGTTGTTGTTGTTGTTGTTGTTTTGGTACCAGGGATTGAACTCAGGCGTACTGGACCACTGAGCCACATCCTCAGCCCTATTTTGTGTTTTATGTAGAGACAGGGTCTCAATGAGTTGCTTAGCGCCTCGCCATTGCTGAGGCTGGCTTTGAACTCGCGATTCTCCTGTCTCAGCCTCCCTAAGTGCTGGGATTACAGGCTTGAGCCACCGCGCCCAGCTCCCCAAGTAATTCTTATGCACACTAGACCTTGCTCTGTCACCTCTCAAGAGCTCTTACTGAATGACCTTCAGTGATTAATTTGCAAACTGCATTAGATAAGTTGGAAACCACATTTTAGCCCACACCTGCCAAAATTCTTTCTCTCCCCAGGTGACATGAAGTGGCAGAAGCTCAGTCCCACAGGGGCTGCCCCAGCAGGCTGTGCTGCCCACTCAGCTGTGACTTTGGGAAAACATATATATGTCTTTGGAGGAATGACTCCCACTGGAGCACTGGACACAATGTACCAGTATCATGTAGGTGAGTGGTACAGAGGTGCTTTGCAAAATGACATAGTGCCTTGGTTTTTCAATTTGGTTCTTCCATGTCTAAATTCAAAGGAATGAAAATTAAACTTACCAGGAATGCCATCATTAAAGCAGTAACAGTCATTAGGGTTTTTGTTTTGCTTTGCTTTTAAATATCTTTATTTATTTTATGTGGTGCTAAGAATCAAACCCAGTGCCTCACACATGCTCAGCAGGTACTCTAGTACTCTACCACTGAGCCACAATCCCAGCCCGAGTCATTGAGGTTTGTTTCCCCTCATTCAGCTGATGCAGTAAATCACAGAGCATCCTTGAAATTTCTTAACATGCACCTTTGTTCTTTAACCCTAACAGAAAAGCAGCATTGGACCCTGCTTAAATTTGATACTTTGCTGCCCCCTGGACGTTTGGACCATTCCATGTGTGTCATTCCATGGCCAGTGACCTTTACTTCTAAAAAAGAAGACTCAAATTCTGTTACCCTAAACTGTGAAACTGAGAAAGGGAATTCTGCTGACAGAGTGGCACGATGTGGCAGCTCACCCGAGGAAAGTCAGAGTGACATGCAGCTCTGTTTTGTGTTTGGTGGGATGAATACAGAAGGGGAAATCTATAATGATTGTATTGTGACTGTAATTGACTAAAAAAAAAAAGTTTTATTGTTATTTTCATAAAAGTTAAGTGAAACCTTAGCAGTTTTATGCCTTCAAAATATTTTCCACAAAATATATCCATCTTAGCCGGGTGTGGTGGCATACACCTGTAATCCCAGCACTTTGGGAGGCAGAAACTGGAGAATCTCGAATTCAGAGCCAGCCTCAGCAACGGCGAGGCGCTAAGCAACTCAGTGAGACCCTGTCTCTAAATAAAATACAAAATAGGGCTGGGGATGTGGCTCAGTGGTGAACGCGGCTCAGTGGTGAATGCCTCTGAGTTCAATCCCTAGTACCAATATCTTCATATCCATCTTGCTTTTACCTTTGGTAGGTAAAGAAACAACTAGACAGCCCAATGCAAAAAGTTCCATTGTAAAAAGTTTTATAAACAGCAAAACCTAGGTAAAAGTGAGCAGTGGTGGCAAGTATCTGTAATCTCTGCGATTTTGAACCTCCTAGGAGGCTTAAAAGTTCTAGGCCAGGGGCTGGGGTCATGGCGCAGTGGTAGTGTGCTGGCCTAGCATGCGGGAGGCACTGGGTTCGATCCTCAGCACCACATAAAATAAAATAAAGATATTTAGGGGCTGGGATTGTGGCGCAGTGGTAGCGTGCTCGCCTAGCATGCGTGAGGCACTGGGTTCAATCCTCAGCACCACATAAAAACAAAGATATTCTGTCCACCTACAACTAAAAAAATAAATAAATATTTAAAAAATAAACAAATAAATAAAAAATAAAATAAAATAAAGATATTTAAAAAAAATTACTCATTAAAAAAAAAAAAAAAAAAATTTCTAGGCCAGCCTGGGCAACACAGTGAGACTGCCTTAAACTAAAAGGGCTGAGGATGTACATGGTAGCTTAGTGGGAGAGCACCCCTGGGTTTAATCCCCAGTATTGGGGGGAGGACCCTAAGTTAAGACAAGCCATAGGCATTAGAGTGGGCATTTATCAGTTGAAGTTTTTGTTAGTTGATCCTCATAAAGAGATAAAGACTATTTGATACATAGTAGTGACAGCCTGTGGGAACAGGTCACTTTTAACATTTGATTGGGCTTGGCCTGCAGACCTTCTGTTAAGCTACAGATCTGCCCAAATGATTTTGAGGCAGTGCAAGAAGTCTGAGCCTTAGTATTCAGAAAAATTTGGTGTTGGGCCCCCAGTCTATCATCCTTAGCAAATTAACCTTCCAGCTGGTTGCCCATCTAAAAAATACTTACCTTGGGCAGTATAGGATCTCATGTTAGCACCAGACAATAAAAAAGATGACCTTAATTGAGTTTACCAATCATGTACCTACACCATCCCCTTTCTCAAGAAGCCAACCCAGAACCCTAAGCCGTTACTGTCACAACTACTGCCTGTCTTATAAGATAGTTTAATGTGGTTTTAAGCTCAGCATCTAGATGCCACCCCATCACCACTGAGATTTCAGGGAGGATCCTAGTGTAGCTGGGGCTCAAAGTACACCTTTTTTACCTTTTAAGATTTGAGTCCAGCTAAGTGGCACTGTGTGCTTGGATAGTGCAAAACCTTGCATTTGATCCCCAGTGTCACAAAAAGTTTTTAAAAAATGAAAATCCAAGTGTGTTGAAGTTAACATCAGTGATCAGGCCCCTTGAGCAGGCAGGGGTTCTTTTTTTAAGAGAATCTAGGCAGGCACAGTGCCCCTGCCCCCTGTAATCTCAGCAACTAGGGAGCCAGGAATATTACCAACTTTGGAACCAGCTGGGCAACTTAGGAAGACCCTGTCTAAATATAGAAAATAAGGGCTGGGATATAACTCAGATAGCCCCTGGGTTCTGTACTCAGGACTGAAGGGGAGGAGGGATAAAATAACCCAAGCAGCTACAAGCATCATTTATAAGTCACCAGAAAGGAAGTTTTAGGAAGGGGAAGTAGGAAATTTTAATTATACCCAAGAAAACTCCACTCTTAGCCTCTGAAATGGCCCTGGCCTAGGTAAGGAAATAGTGAACCTCCTCCCCTTTTTTTAAAGCTAGGTAAATTCCCTAGAAGTATTAAACAGAAATGTTGCCTTACTCCAACATTTCAAACAATCCTAAGACAAAAGAAGCTTGAATTTTAGTTATCTTACTAAAAATAAATGATTGCTCTAATGAGAAGCTTTTCACAAAAATTAGACCAGTGTAAATAACAAACATTTATTGGTGTCACTTATGGTAGAAAAAAGTTCCTACACCAGATGTGCATGACCCAATTGTTAAATAGAACATTTCTGAGGTGAACACACATCCTGACCCACATTTTTATATCCAGTTTTTAAGATAGCCAATTCCTCCTTTCCCCCCACCCCCAAACATGTGAGCAACTGCTAATGAAAAGCAGTGAACAGCCACTTGGGCTATAGCATTTTCAACTCCACTCTGAGGTGAAGATTCCAATTACATTCGAGACTTAAGTTCTCTCAATTTTCTCCTAACAAAAGTTCCTGAGTCCAGTATTTACAATATTACAGCACTAGCAGATCAGTGTCTACAACTCGTCTCTTTCTGCTGTATCCTCTTCACCAGACGGGGGAGGGCCTGCACTTCCATAGAGTTTGCTGATAATTGGCTGAACAATTTCTTCTAGTTCCTTCTTTTTAGCTTTGAAGTCTTCAATGTCAGCATCCTGGTGGCTTTCCAGCCATTCAATCTTTTCCTCTACAGCTTTTTCCATGGTCTCCTTATCTTCAGAGGAAAGTTTACCTCCTAACTTTTCTTTATCTCCAATCTGATTCTTTAGAGAGTAGGCATAGCTTTCCAACTCATTCCTGGTATCAATACGCTCCTTGAGTCTTTTGTCTTCCTCAGCAAACTTCTCAGCATCATTAACCATCCTTTCAATTTCTTCAGGTGTCAGGCGATTTTGGTCATTAGTAATTGTGATCTTATTTTTGTTCCCTGTACCCTTATCTTCAGCTGTTACCCGAAGAATACCATTCACATCTATCTCAAAAGTGACTTCAATCTGGGGGACCCCACGGGGAGCAGGAGGAATTCCGGTGAGATCAAATGTACCCAGAAGGTGGTTGTCTTTTGTCAGGGGTCGTTCACCTAGAAGTTATACACAAAAAACTTGTTACTGATAACTCTGGATCCCTACATTTCAGTCTGTTAGAACACATAGTGGGGGCAAGGGCACTTCAAGCCAAAAGTGACTTGGTAATGGTCTAAAGCAAATGGGTGACATTATTACTAACTCTTAACTAAATTTCATCTATTTTGAAGTACTGTAAACCCCTTTTTGTTCTTGTATTCTAGGAGCCAGCTCAGAAGTTATTTCTAATGGAAAAGAGTGCTAAATAAGTCCTGACTATATAACACTCAGCACCAGCCAAATTAAGGACCTCCCCCACCTTAAAAACAGTGCAATTCCTCCTTTACCTACCCATTTTTTTTTTAGGATTTTATTTTATTTTATTTATTTTTTAAAATTAGTTTATTTAGTTGCATTTCAAGTCATAGTACATATATAGAGCTCAGTTTTTCCAATTCTCTGGTTGCAAACCAGATAAAGTCACACCATTTGTGTCTTCATACATGCACCAAGGGTAGTGATGACGATCTCAATCAACCATCTCTTACTGTACCCATTCCCCTTTCCCTCCCCCCCTTTACCTAGCGATTTTATTTTTGGTTCCAGGGACTGAACTCAGGAGCACTCGACCACTGAGCCACATCCCCAACCCTATTTTGTGTTTTATTTAGAGACAGGGTCTCACTGAGTTGCTTAGCGCCTCGCCATTGCTGAGGCTGGCTTTGAACTCGCGATTCTCCTGTCTCAGCCTCCCAAAGTGCTGGGATTACAGGCGTGCGACACCGTGCCCAGCTTACCTAGACATTTTAATACTATATATTAAACAAGAAGTCACATTCTTTTAAAGCATATCACAACATTATAACAAATATAAGTAATTACCTTCATAGACCTTGATTGTAACAGTAGGTTGATTATCAGAAGCTGTAGAAAAGATCTGAGACTTCTTTGTGGGTACCACAGTGTTCCTTGGTATGAGCTTGGTCATGACACCTCCCACAGTTTCAATACCAAGTGTCAGGGGACATACATCAAGCAGTACTAGGTCACCTGCAAAGGTAAATTAATCAAGCTAAGTGCTAATTCAAGAGTTCTAAGAACACTACCAAACAATCTCTCCACAAACTTAAAATCTGTTTTGTCATTTGTTTAGGTTCTAGGAATAGACATTTTAGGGTAAATGAATTAAACATTTGTTGCTAAGAATCTTAAGACTATACCAGGACTTGTCCTCACTGTACCTTTACTAGCTGGGGAACCTTATGGCTCACATTCTATTGTTTTCTAAAGCAACTGCTAATTAATTCTTTCCATCAAGCTACCAGTGCACTGTGACCTACCTGTATCTTGATCACCAGAGAGTACACCAGCCTGGACAGCGGCACCATAGGCAACAGCCTCATCTGGGTTTATGCCACGGGATGGTTCCTTGCCATTGAAGAACTCTTTAACCAGTTGCTGAATCTTTGGAATTCGAGTAGAGCCACCAACAAGAACAATCTCATCAATATCAGACTTCTTCAAGTCAGAATCCTCCAGTACTTTCTGGACAGGCTTCATAGTAGATCGGAACAAGTCCTAAAATAATAGACATGGTTATTGTGATGCCTGTCATACCTAGATATTAGATGCATTATCTTAAATTCAGAGAGTCTAGATACATCTAATTAGCAAAGCAGAAAACAAGGAACACACCATGTTTAGTTCTTCAAATTTGGCCCGAGTCAGGGTTTCAGAAAAGTCTTCTCCTTCATAGAAGGACTCTATTTCAATTCTTGCTTGATGTTGAGAGGACAGGGCCCGTTTGGCCTTTTCTACCTCACGCCGGAGTTTCTGCACAGCTCTGTTGTCTTTCCTAACATCTTTGCCAGTCTTCTTTTTGTACAGCTTGATGAAATGTTCCATAACACGCTGGTCAAAGTCTTCTCCACCCAGGTGAGTATCTCCATTAGTGGCCACGACTTCAAAGACACCATTGTCAATGGTGAGAAGAGATACATCGAAGGTTCCACCACCCAGATCAAACACCAGGATGTTCTTCTCCCCCTCTCTCTTATCCAGGCCATAAGCAATAGCAGCTGCTGTACTGTTAAGAGTGAAAAAAGGGGAAAATGCTCAGTCAGGTTCAAGTTTTCCCTACTTGGCAAATATGCCATATCCTTGAATTTGTTTTGTTTTGTTTTGTTTTTTTTTGGTACTGGGGATTGAACTTAGAGGCACTCGACCACTGAGCCACATCCTCAGCCCTATTTTGTGTTTTATGTAGAGACAGGGTCTCACTGAGTTGCTTAGCACCTCGCCATTGCTGAGGCTGGCTTTGAACTCACGATTCTCCTGTCTCAGCCTCCCTAAGTGCTGGAATTACAGGCTTGAGCCACCGCGCCCGGCCATATCCTTGAATTTGATACTTACGGCTCATTGATGATCCTCATAACATTCAGGCCAGCAATAGTTCCAGCATCTTTGGTTGCTTGCCGTTGGGCATCATTAAAGTAGGCTGGTACAGTAACAACTGCATGGGTAACCTAAAAGAATACCAAAAGGAAAGTAAGTATATTATCACAATTTAAGTAAGTATAACCCTTACTTAAATTAGTCAAACTACCACTCTAGTATCTATACCAGTTTATTGGTAACAAGAGAATATTACAAACAACTTTATATCCAGGCAATTGCATTCATTAAATGATAACACATGAAATGTATCTGGCCATTTTTGTTTGGCCTATGGTCAAGCACTAAAAAAGTAAACCCGACAAATGTGGATGTCATTCAGATTCCAATTTTCAACACCATGAAGGCATCCATAAGTCAACCAAGAATCAAATAATCTTTAAAAAAAAAAAAAAAAACACTTAATATTGTTCTAGAAATATTTACCTTCTTTCCCAAATAAGCCTCAGCAGTCTCTTTCATTTTCGTAAGAACCATGGCAGAAATTTCTTCTGGAGCAAATGTCTTAGTTTGCCCACCTCCAATATCAACCTGAATGTATGGTTTAGTTTTCTTTTCAACCACCTATTTTAAAGAAATATTTAATAAGTAGTATTTCAGATAGTGAAGCAATGACATTTCAGGCTTTAAAAAGACTCAACTTTCTCCCCCATGGTTTGGTTTAATTTGGTCACCCGAAGCTGAATATTGCCTAGAAATACTTGGAGTGTATAGGGGTCTTAAAATTTTCTTCAGATTGTCTTTTAATTCTAAACTATTGTGAATAGCCTGTTTTGTCATCTACAAGGTTCTCTTTCGTAACATACAAAAAAAGTATTAAATTACATCTTGTCCCTATCCTTTCTTGTTCTCTGAACGCTGTTTTCAGCGATTTCTTAACCCTAAATACTCCTACTACCCCACCCACCCTCTAGCAGGAGAAAACCCTGATCGGACCTTGAAAGGCAAGAACTTGATGTCTTGCTGCACAGACGGGTCATTCCAAGTGCGACCAATGAGCCGCTTGGCGTCAAAGACCGTGTTCTCAGGGTTGGAGGTGAGCTGATTCTTGGCCGCATCACCGATCAGACGTTCCCCTTCTGGGGTGAAGGCCACATAAGACGGAGTGATGCGGTTGCCCTGATCGTTGGCGATGATCTCCACGCGGCCATTCTTGAACACCCCAACGCTGGCGGAAAAACCGAACAGCAAAAGAATCAGTACTGCGTTTCTCACACCAGCCGAGCAGGCCACGCCCCATTCTCCCCCTTCCACAAACCCCACTTACCAAGAGTAAGTGGTCCCCAGGTCGATGCCGACCACCGTACCCACGTCTTCCTTTTTGTCCTCCTCCTCGGCCCGCGCCGCGCAGAGCAGCAGCAGCACCGCGGCCACCAGAGAAAGCTTCATCTTGCCGTAGTTGTCGGCCACTTGCTTTCGGTCAGTAGGCAGGGAGGCAGACAGGCAGAAGTCGCAGGCAATCCAGCAACAGGTCGCAGCACCAGAGCACAGTGAGGTTACGGGCCTGAGAACGGCAAGGGCACAGGATCAGGAGCTACGAACAAGGTAAAGTACAGGCCCGGAAAAGCAGGCCGCGGCACTCACCTTCCACACTCGTCCAACCTCAACTCTATCTGTCTGTGTTGTCTCCGCCAGTGCCGAGCGCGCCGTCGCCGACTCGGCTTATATACCCTGCCCCCAGCCCCGTCGTGGAGGCCGCCGATTGGTGAAAGTGCTGCTCGTTGGAGGCAGCTGATTGGCCCACGGCACCAAGCTGGCCGCCGCCGATTCGAAGCGGCCTCCTCCGCAATCCTCGTCACCGCTACGCCCCCCGGACTGACTCATTGGTTGCTAATCGTTTTCAGCAGCCACCAGTGAGAGGCAACATCCGCTCCGTGGGATGGCCCCATTGGTTCAGCAGCTGCCTGTACTTCATGTGACCTTTTACCCCGACGCAGTTTCCGCCGGTAATCGCTCAGAGCGTACCTTCACGGTGGACCCTGGGGGATTGTCGCTGGTTTTGTGCTCCTGTTTCCTCGGGCTTCTGGGACCTGAGTTTCTGCTTTACTGCCGGCCCTTCCCTTTTCTGTTCCTCATCCCAAAGCAAGAAACAGCTTTTTCTGCTCCGGGTCTATTCGGTTCCAACCAGACTGGCCTCAGCGTGGATGCCGTGATCGTCCCAGAACGCATTTTCTCCACCCTTCGCGTCCGCCGCCGATTCTGAGTGTCCGAATATCAGTGCCCTTTGTTAATTCGCCGGCCCGCAGCTCTCGAGCTCAGGCCTGCTTTGGGCTGTCCGGCAGCGAAAGTGGCTCCTCCCAACTAGTTAGATCACCCCGGTACCCCTGCCCAGCTATTTTTTGTCTATTTCGGGCCTCTCCAAAATTCCCTGACCTCGTTAGTTCCCAGGACAGGCCTGGCCAGGTAATTTCCTCCTAGCTCTGACCCAACTCCCTACTGTGGCAACCCTATCCGGAGAATTTATTAAAGCCACTTGCCACCCCTTTTCTTCCTCTCCCTGCCCAACATTTTTCATTCTGGCTGAGGTTATCATTTACAAGTTCTTTCTTATCCCTGGATTCCTTTCTATCTTCACTCCTGAACAATGCATGATGCCCTAAATCATTTGACAAAGGTCGTCTTGATAATGTTTTACTTTTGTATAATATCGTGTTGCAGAAAATAATAGAGGATGCTCTTTGCTTAATACGTGCCAAGCATCGTTTTGTGTGTTTTTCATGTATTATTTGGCCCTTATAGTTAAGTCATTTGTAGGCTGAAAATGGAAAATCCATTTTCCAGGTGAGAACATTGAGACTACAAAAGATAAATTAGACCAGTCATCGATCTGATGAATGACGGAGTTATTATTAAGGTCAACTTTATTCCATAGCTAATTCTCTTACTAACTTTTTGTTTTAATTCATCCATTCAACAAATTTTTTGGAGGATCTACTATGGACCGACCAAAGCCCTGATACAAAATATTTTTAGGTACTTACAGAAGATGCTTGGTACATTATCACAGTCAAGAACTGATGACTGCAGTATTGCTATTAAGTGCATTCTTGAGATTTAGGGGTATCTTGTATCCAAATGGTAAAAAAACACACAGTTCCCTATGATGTTGAGCCTGTAAGTCATTACTCAAGAATTTTGCTTTCTCAGCCAGGCTCTGTGGCGCACGCCTATAATCCTAGCACTTGAGGAGGGTAAGACAGGAGAATGGCGAGTTGGAAGCCAGCCTCAGCAATGGTGAGGTGCTAAGCAACTCAGTGAGACCCTGTCTACATAAAACACAAAATAGGGCTGGGGATGTGGCTCAGTGGTCGAGTGCCCCTGAGATCAATCCCTGGTACCAAAAGAAAAAAGAATTTTGCTTTCTCCTTTAGTGCTCCTGAAAGATTATGCTGATGACTCAGATTTGAATCCATTCTTACTGGAGAGGTTGCATCATACATCTCTTTCTACAGGGCTTGTAATACTCCTGCAACATTGACCCTTCTTTGGGTTACATCAGTCCAGTAGCAAGATAGAAATCACCATTTGGCCATATTACAGTTTTAAGTTATTTCAAGAAAACTTAATTTGTATATCAGTTCATTTCCATTAAAAAGCAAAACTTGGGCTGGGGCTGTAGCTCAGTGGTAGAGTACTTGCCCCGCACATGTGAGGCACTGGGTTCGATCCTCAGCACCACATAAAAATAAAGACATTAAAAACAAAAAAACAAGGGGCTGGGATTATGGTGCAGTGGTAGCGTGCTCGCCTAGCATGCGGGAGGCACTGGGTTCGATCCTCAGCACCACATAAAAATAAAGATATTCTGTCCACCTACAAATAAAAAATAAATATTTTTAAAAAAACAAGCCGGGCGTGGTGGCTCAAGCCTGTAATCCCAGCACTTACAGAGGCTGAGACAGGAGAATCGCTAGTTCAAAGCCAGCCTCAGCAACGGCAAGGCGCTAAGCAGCTCAGTGAGACCCTGTCTCTACATAAAACACAAAATAGGGCTGAGGATGTGGCTCAGTGGTCGAGTGCCCCTGAGTTCAATCCCTGGTACCAAAAAAAAACCAAACTCTTCAACATTACTGTAATTCCACAAATTCAGGAGGCTGAGGCAGAAGAATTGCAAGTTCAAGGTTAGCCTTAGCAACTTAGGATGACCCTGTCAAAAAAAATAATAAAAATTGCTGGGGATGAGCCAGGCGTGGTGGCTCAAGCCTGTAATCCCAGCACTTAGGGAGGCTGAGACAGGAGAATCGCGAGTTCAAAGCCAGCCTCAGCAACAGCCAGGTGCTAAGCAACTCAGTGAGACCTTGTCTCTACATAAAACACAAAATAGGGCTGGGGATGTGCCTCAGTGGTCGAGTGCGCCTGAGTTCAATCCCCAGTACCAAAAAAAAAAAAAAAATTGCTGGGGATGTAGCTCAGTGGTAGAGCACCCCTGGATATTCAATCCCCAGTATATATGTATGTATGTATGTGTGACACATACCCTCCAGCCTCACCCTTGATTAAAATGAAGTAAACTTGCAACTCTCCTTTTTCTAAGATTTAGAAAAATAATATGGGCTAACTTCAAAAGAATTGGAAATCTATTTTATTTATTTAAATATTGATTTTTTGGTACTGGGGATTGAACTCGGGGCCACTCACCACTGAGCCACATCTACAGCCCTATTTTGTATTTTATTGAGAAACAGAGTCTCACTGAGTTGCTTATCGCCTTGCCATTGCTGAGGCTGGCCTTGAACTCCTAATTCTCCTGCCTCAGCCTGCTGAACCGCTGGGATTACGGGCATGAGCCACTGTGCCCAGTTTATGTATATTATAGTTCATATTATAGTGCATTCCAAAGCATGATCATTTATGGGTCAAACAGGAAATTTCATACACAAAACCAATTTGCTAAATATTAAAGGCCAATAAGGGCTAGACACTGTGCTAAGTACATAGATGTATTTCTTTTAATTCTTACGAAAGCATTTTTTACCTCTATTTTAGAACTAAGGAATCTGAAACTTGCCCAGGAAATCACACAGCTGTGAAGAGATGGGCCTCAAATTTGACCCTTGGAAGTTTGATTTCTTTTTTCTTTTTTTTTGGGGGGGGGTACTGGAGATTGAACTCAGGGGTACTCGACCACTGAGCCATATCCCCAGCCCTATTTTGTGTTTTATGTAGAGACAGGGTTTCACTGAGTTGCTTAGCACCTCGCGGTTGCTGAGGCTGGCTTTGAACTTGGAATTCTCCTGTCTCAGCCTCCCTAAGTGCTGGGATTACAGGGGAAGTTTGATTTCTAACCTTTGTAGTTCAGGTTGTCATCCTGACTTTCAGGTTCTGAGTAGTCACATATTTTGATAATTTATGATGGCCAAGTGTAATTTGCTTAATTTAAATGTGCTCATTTCACTTGTGCTTCTATGGGTAAGAAAATAGATTTCAGTTTGCCATTTCAGAGAGCTAAAGTAGGACTGATTAGGACTGGATATCATTTACCTCCTGAATATACTTTCTGAAAGAAAACAATAATTGAAAGGCAGAGGAACAGGAAGGAAAATGGAAGGGCCTGTTTAATTCATGAGTTGACAACTTAGACCCTGATAACAGAGAATCTTCCACATAGTTTGTTGGAGAGAACATTAAACTGGAAGATAAGGCACATGACCTTCGAGGGAGGAGCTTTTCAAAGCCCCAGTTTCAGTTTACTTGTTTGTTTGTTTTTTGGTTCTTTTTAGTTTACATGACATTAGTAGAATCCATTTTGATAAAATTGTAGAAGCATGGAATATATCTTATTCTAATTAGGACCCATTCTTGTGGGTGTACATGAAGGTGGGATTCACTTAAGTATTTTCATATATGTACATAGGAAACCTAGTTTCTTCATCTATTTAGTATGAGAGTTTTCTTTTCTTTCTGTCTTGTCTATCTTACTGAGTTGTTTCAAGAATCAAATGAAATGCTGTATGTGAAAGTTCTTTGAAAATTGTAGAATCGTGATAATGCGATTATTAGTAATATACTAAGAAGAAATTTTAGAACCTCTTCAAATGTCACCTCTTGAGGATCATCTTTTTTTTTTTTTGGTACCGAGGATGGAACTCAGGGGCACTGAACCACTGAGCCAAATCCCCAGCCCTATTTTGTGTTTTATGTTAGAGACAGGGTCTCACTGAGTTGCTTAGTACCTTGCCATTGCTGAGGCTAGCTTTGAACTTGGGATTCTCCTGTCTCAGCCTCCCAAAGTGCTGGGATTACAGGCTTGCTCCAGTGCACCCGGCTTGAGGATCATCTTTCAAGATTTTTAAAAAATATATATATATATATTTAGTTGTGGATGAGCCTTTATTTTTATTTATTTATTTTTATGTGATGCTGAGAACCCAATGCTTCACATGTTAGGCAAGTGCTCCACCACTGAGCAGCAACCCAAGCCTTGAAGATTTTTTTTAATAGAAAATAAATAGTGAAGCCGGGTGCTGTGGCGCAAGCCTGTAATCCCAGCACTTTGGGAGGCTGAGGCAAGAGGTCGCAAGTTCAAAGCCAGCCTCAGCAAGGGCAAGGCGCTAAGCAACTCAATGAGACCCTGTCTCTACATAAAACAAAATAGGGCTGGGGATGTGGCTCAGTGGTCGAGTGCCCCTGAGTTCAATCTCCAGTACCAAAAAAAAGAAAAGAAAGAAAGAAAGAAAATAAGTAGTGATTACTTTGAATTTGACAAAGGTTTTTGTAAATGCTTTCAAATTGGTACATCTTATTTTTCATATATTAGGCACATAGATGCATTTTTGTTTAAGGAACTGGCAGTAATTAACTTATTTCATCAAACAACTCAAGAGTAAAAAGTTTCACTCTAATACCTGAGCTGGAAATAATAGTGAGGTTAAATCATGTAGACTTGTTTTTTATATCTTTATTTATTTATTTTTACGTGGTGCTGAGGATCAAACCCAGTGCTTCATGCATGCGAGGCAAGTGCTCCACCACTGAGCCACAATCCCAGCCCATCATGTAGACTTTTTTTTTTTTTTTTTTGGTACTGGGGATTGAACTCAGGGGCACTCGACCACTGAGCCACATCCCCAGCCCTATTTTGTGTTTTATGTAGAGACAGGGTCTCACTGAGTTGCTTAGCACCTCGCCATTGCTGAGGCTGGCTTTGAACTCGCGATTCTCCTATCTCAGCCTCCCTAAGTGCTGGGATTACAGGCTTGCGCCACCGCGCCCGGCTTAGACTTTTTTGTATGTGTAATTCTCAAAGTAAAATTGCTGCTTGGTGTGGTGGTGCACACCTGTAAACCCTGCTACTCAGAAAGCTGAAGTAAGAGGATTGCAAGTTTGAGGTCAGCCTGGGAAATTTAGCAAGATCTTGTCTTGAAATAAAAATAGAAATGTAACTCAGTGGTAGAGTACCCCTACGTTCCATTTCTACTGGGGATAGTGGATAGAAAAATTTGAATATCTTCCACTTTAGTAGGTTATGACAAACTTGCTTTCCCGAGTGGTTGAACAAATGCATATGCTCATCAGAAATCTACAGGACTTCCTAGTGTTCCATATCACTGTCAACAGTTAATACAAGATGGGTGTGGTCACACACACCCGTAACCCCAGCAGCTCGGGAGGCTGAGGCAAGAGGATGGCAAGTTGGAGGCCAGCCTCAGCAAATTAATGAGGCCCTAAGCAACTTAGTGAGACTTTGTTTTAAAATATAAAATAAAAAGGGCTGGGAGATGTGGCTTAGTGGTTACATGCCACTGGCTTCAATCCTGGGTACCCTCCCCAAAGCAGTTAATATGAATGTTTTGACAATCTGTGGATATGTACTGGCATCTCATTGTAGTTTAAATTTTTATTTTCCTGATTATTCAAGTTTAAGTGATCCACTTCGGCCTCCTCAGTAGCTGGAATTACAGGCATGTGCTGCCACACCCAGCTAAAATATTTTCTGAAAACTCTTTTTTTTTTTTTTGGCACCAGGGATTGAACTCAGGGGTATTCGACCACTGAGCCACATCCCCAGCCCTATTTTGTGTTTTATTTAGAGACAGGATCTCACTGAGTTGCTTAACACCTCACCGTTGCTGAGAGGCTGGCTTTGAACTCGCAATTCTCCTGTCTCAGCCTCCCAAAGTGCTGGGATTAGAGGCGTGCACCACCGCGCCCAGGTGTATTTGGTTAAGTTTTTTAAAAATGTGTTAAACTAGCTGGGCGCGGTGGCTCAAGCCTGTAATCCCAGCACTTAGGGAGGCTGAGACAGGAGAATTGTGAGTTCAAAGCCAGCCTCAGCAATGGCGAGGTGCTAAGCAACTCAGTGAGACCCTGTCTCTACATAAAACACAAAATAGGGCTGGGGATGTGGCTCAGTGGTCGAGTGCCCCTGAATTCAATCCCCAGTACCAAAAAAAAAAATGTGTTAAATTATTTGCTTTTGGTACTGGGGATTAAACCCAGGGGTGCTTTAGCACTGAGCTCAGCTACATCCCCAGCCCTTTTTCTTGGTACTGAGGATTGAACTCAGGGGTACTTGAGTACTGAGCCACATCCCCAGTCCTATTTTGCGTTTTATGTGGAGACAGGGTCTCACTGAGTTGCTTAGTGCCTCGCTGTCGCTGAGGCTGGCTTTGAGCTCGTGATTCTCCTGTCTCAGCCTCCCTAAGTGCTGGGATTATAGGCGTGCGCCACTGTGACTGGCTAGCCCTTTTTATTCTTTATTTTGAGACAGGGTCTCTTATTTTAGGGCCTCGCTAAGTTGCTGAGGCTGGCCTTGAACTTGTGATCTTCTTGTCCCAACCTCCTGAAACAAGGGGATTACAGGCATGCCCCCTTATGCCCAGCCCTATAACATTTATTTGTAAAATAAACTTTACAAAGTTTTAAATTTCTATTTAACTTTTCTATATTTTAGTATTTTTAGAAAATCTGCATGAGTTTTATCAGAAATAATTTCTATTTTGAAACAACAAATTATGATATATCAGTATGATGAAATATTATGCAGCCATTAAAACTCCTAATCTCAGCCAGGCACAGTGGTGCATCCTGTAATCCCAGCAATTTAGGAGGCTGAGGAAGGAGAATCACAAGTCCAAAACCAGCTTCAGCAATTATTGAAACCCTAAGCAATTTAGCAAGACTGTCTCAAAATTAAAAATCAAGGCACTGGGGATATAGCTCAATTTGGTGCAGTGCTTGCCTCACATGCATAAGGCTCTGGGTTTAAACCCCAGAACCACACACACACACACAAAAAAAAAAATCAAAAGGGCTAGGGATGTAGATCAGTGGTAAAGCACCCTGGGTTCAATACCCCCACCCCCACAAAAAAAGCATTGTAATTTCTAGCCAGGTGTGGTGGTGCACACTTGTAATCCCAAATTCAAGACCATCCTGGGAAATTTAGTGAGACTCTATTCTCTCAGTTTAAGGCTTTTGTTCCTCAACTTGTCCAATAACTTAAAATTCCTTGGCAAAAGTTGTAAAGCCCTATGACTATGTGAATACATCCCTTGGGTTTTGGAAGGGTCACCAGGCAAGTAAGGGATCTTAAATCAGATCTCCATCAGTGTCAAGGAAAATTGACCTCCTGAGTACTATTATTTCTTAGCCAGTCCATACAGGACAAGCAAGAGCCCAAAACACACATGGACTAAGGCAGTAATTGGCATCCTATTCCCTTTTCAAAGTGCAAAAGGATTTGTTTGTTTGTTTGTTTGTTTTGATACCAAGGATTGAACCCAGGGAGCTTAACCACTGAGTCTGAACCACATATCTCTCTCCTTTTTATTTTTTTATTTATTTTTATTTTTATTTTTTGGTACCAGGGATTGAACTCAGGAGTATTTGACCACTGAGCCACATCCCCAGCCCTATTTTGTATTTTATTTTATTTTATTTTATTTTTGTTTTTTGGTACTGGGGATTGAACTCAGGGGTACTCGACCACTGAGCCACATCCCCAGCCCTATTTTGTGTTTTATGTAGAGACAGGGTCTCAATGAGTTGCTTAGCGCCTCACCATTGCTGGGGCTGGGTTTGAACTCGCGATTCTCCTGTCTCAGCCTCCCTAAGTGCTGGGATTACAGGCTTGAGCCACCGTGCCTGGCTCTATTTTGTATTTTATATAGAGACAGGGTCTCACTGAGTTGCTTAGTGCCTCACTAAGTTACTGAGCCTGGTTTTGAACTTGCGATTCTCCGTGTGCCACCGCGCCCGGTTTAGCAGGATATTTTAATGGGAAATGTGGAGTTGGAAGTCTGAAGAACTCTCATCAAGATTCAGTATGAGCCTGGTGCCTGGTACCAAAAAAAAAAAGTGATTAGTATGGGGGGTGAGGTTGTGGCTCAGTGGTAGAGTGCTTGCCTGGCACATGTGAGGCACTGTGTTTGATCCTCAGCACCACATTAAAAAAATTAATAAATAAAAGAAAGGTATGTGTCCATCTACAACTAAAAATAATATTAAAAATAAAAGATTCAGTATGAATTTGTGACTATAGACAAGTAATTTCATATCTCTTATGTCAGGGATGGCTGAGTGGTATAGTGGAAAGAAAATGGACAGAGGTCACAGTTTATTCATCCACTCATTCAAAAAACAAAATAGGGGCTGCGGCTGTAGCTCAGTGGCAGAGCGCTTGCCTAGCATGCGTGAGGCACTGGGTTCGATCCTCAGCACCACATGTAAATAATAAATGAATAAAATAAAGATCCATCAACAAAAAATATTTTTTAAAAATCCTAAAAACAAAATAGTGGGGCTGAGGTTGTGGCTCAGTGGTAGAGCGCTTGCCTAGCATGTGTGAGGCACTGGGTTCAATCCTCAGAACCACATAAAATAAATAAATAAAATAAAGGTATTGGGCTGGGATTGTAGCTCAGCGGTAGAGCGCTTGCCCCGCATGCGTGAAGCCCTGGGTTCGATCCTCAGCACCACATACAAAGCAATAAAATAAAGACATTATGTCCATCTTCAATTAAAAAATATTAAAAAAATAAAAAATAAAAAATAAAGGTATTGTGTTCATCCACAGCTAAAAATGTAAAAACAAAACAAAACAAAAAAAAAACAAAAAAAGACAAAAAAAAAATAGTTTGGTGTGGTGTTATACACCTGTAATCTCAGCAACTCAGGAGGCTGAGGCAGGAGGATCACTGGTTCAAAGTCAGCTTCAGCAATTTAGTGAGGCCCTAAGCAACTTAGTAAGATACTCTCAATTTTTAAGACCCTATCTCAAAACAACAACAACAACAACAAAACGTGGTGAGAATGTTGCTCAATGGCTAAGCGCTCCTTGGATTAGTCTCCAGTACCAAATAAATAATAATATTAAAAACCAAAAATACGGGCTGGGATTGTAGCTCAGCGGTAGAGCGCTTGCCTCGCATGCGTGAGGCCCTGGGTTCGATCCTCAGCACCACATACAAGGCAATAAAATAAAGACATTGTGTCCATCTACAATTTAAAAATATTAAAAAAAAACAAAAACAAAAATACTTATACATGGTAGCACACTGGTGGCACATGCCTGTAATCTCAGCAACTCTGGAGACCAAAACAGGAAGAATTCAAGTTTGAGACCAGCCTCGATGAAAAGGACTGGGGAATATAATTCAGTAGTTAAAAGTGTCTGTGGGTTCAATCCCCAGTACCAAAAACCAAAAATCAAGGAAACCAAAACACAACTCCCTCTCAAAGAAATATTATTACAACAAGTTTCAGGAAGACAGCCAGGTTCTCTGCCCACAGGACTAAAATGTGGTGAATGTATTACCTACTCCATGTTCTGCAAGAATTGTAAATCCATAGCCCTGGTAGGAGAATTGAATTCCTTGGGTGTGCCTAATGGAAAGAAGATCGGAAACTCTTTATCTAGCTCAAGTTCTTCATTCGTGGGTGACAGAATAGGACTTAGAGTTATTAACTAACCATTCCAGTTCTCTTTTCACTTACTATGTGCAATGTAGTTTGTTGAGAACCCTCAAGATCCTTGTGGTACTTTGGAGGCCTTTTATTCCCCTCCTCTCTGGCCTTTATGTTCCAGTCTATCTAAAGTTCTCAGTGTTCCAGAGCTCATTATAAACAAGTTCATTTTATTCAGGCTGGGTTTTTCCTTAGCAATCCACTAATGCCACTTTCCATCTCGAATCCAGCCATTAACTAACTTCCAAGTGTTACCTCCTCCATAAGGACAACCTGATGAGATCTGGGAATTCATGGCACTCCTACCTCAGTTTATGATCCTTAATCTGTGGGAATTTCCTTCCAGTTTAGGTTATAAATTGTATCCTGTTGCTTTTTTTATTTGGCTGCTGCTTTGAACAATGTTACAAGAGCCAGTAAATAGACAGTGGGTCAGCAGCAGGCCTGGAATCCCATCTCCTGGGGAGGCTGAGACAGGTGGATCGCAGTTCAAAACCAGGGTGAGCAACAGAGTAGCTAAGAAACTCCGTGAGACTGTCTCAAATAAAATACAAAATAGGCCTGGGGATGTGGCTCTGTGGTTGAGTGCCCTTGAGTTCAATCCCCAGTACCAAAAAAAGAAAAAAGAAGAAAATAAAAAGAGCTGGTAACTAATATTTGATTGAATTGAATTCTTGAATCAGTTGAATGACAACATGATAGTATTAATACCTGACTAGCTACCAGAGAATGAAGCAAATTCTGACAATTTTTAAAATGGGTGTATCGAGGAAGGTGACTAGACGAGAGAGAGCAGTCTGGGATTTGATTCATATCTGAAATAGTTGGGAAAATGATTTTCTATTACTTTTTTTTTTTTTCTTTTGTGCTTAGAGGCTCCCAGTGTTGGAGTTTTTAAAGGGTTGCCAAGTGGAAAACATGCTGTACTGCTCCAGGCAGTATAACTACTAGCAATGGGAAGAAGTTAAAGGGAAGCAGGTTTCAGCTCAGCAGGAGGTGGAACTTTCTAACATTTGTAGCTGTCCAACAGTGGAGCAGGCTGCAATACTTACGAGCTCCCGGAAATGTGAACTGTTAAAAAGATGACCATCTGGCTAAATGTACAAGAGGGAATTCCTGCCTGGGCAGGAGTTGCACTAATGACCTTTAAGGTGTCTTCCAATATTAAGGTTTCTTCGGCTGTTCAACTGGGCTAACCTAACCTCTGACTATATTTGAGTATTTTGTTAAGAAGTTATTGGATAAGTTGTCAACTGTAAGGTCAAGTGTACCATATGTAAAATTCGATAAAATGACAAGTGGGAAAACAGGTTTAATACTGCAAATCCAGCTACGACCCAAACCAACTCACGACGCTTTCAAGTAAAAGGAAGACCAAGTGCGCGAGGGGTGAGCGTGAACATCATTCAAATAATGCCGCTGGCACGTGAAAGTCTACGTCTTTACACGTATTCGTTCGGGCGGATTTTTCACGGCCAGCATTCCTGTGCGCGAAGGCGAGGGCCCGGGTGTAGCGAGCGGTTCCCGGGGAGGCGACGCCGCACCGGCACGCGCGGCCCGCGGACAGCGGAAGGGAAGCCGCGGGCGGCCGGGCCGGGCCGGGCCGCGCCGCGCCGCCGATCCCAGGGGTCCCCGCGGCGCCGCGCACGCGCGCTGGCGTGGCGGCAGCGCCGCCGCAGGACGCAGGGAAGCCGACCAGCGAGCGGCGGCGGTATCGGCGGCGGCAGTTCGCGGCAAGGGCGACGGCTCCGAGGCCGAGTGGCCGTCCGACGCGGACCTCGGTGCCCTCCTCCGCATGCGCCCGTCGGTGAGCGCGCGTCGCGGGCTATCCTGCGCCGAGTGCGCGGCTCCGTGCCGGGGAGCCCGGCTGCTCCGGCCTAGGGCCGCAGCTTGCGCCTGACGGCCGGGCGGCCCGGTGCAGCTGACCCCTGGGCCCCGCGCCCTTCCCTCCAGTCGGGCGAGGCGGGGGTCGGGGGACACGCGGCAAGGCCCCGGTGGGGGGAGATGGGGCAACGCGCAGGGGCCGGGGCGGCCGGCCTGCGGCGGACAGAGGGAGGGACGCGTGGGGGATGGGGTGGGAAGGGGCCGGAGGACCGCCGGGCGGCTTGGGGTGCGGGCAGGGCGAGCCCCAGGCAGACAAGGCGCCGAGCACCTGAGGCGAGAAGCGGGTGGGGTGGCTTTTGATGGACGCTGGCGGCGGATGTCGTGCTCCGGGGAATCTTGACAAGCTGGACGCACGGGTCTGGGGCAGCCCATCTACCGTAAACGCGTACCCTGTACTTGGCATCTTTCCATTTGGGGGTGGAGGTCTGGAAGTGAGGGGCTGTGGGTCGTTTGCATCTGTTTTCCTTCCAACTTCACGTTTTATTAACTGGCAAAACTGGAATAAGTGCTGGCTAGGCAAGCCCTAGAAATAAACAGGATTTTATGTATAAATCTGCCTGAGAACAAGGAGGCATGGTGTTATGTTCAATGAGAGGAATCAGTGTTTTAAAATTAGCGACAAAAATCAGTTTGAGCAGGGCTTGGAAAGAGTTTTTAGTCTGGGGTTCACCAATGGATAGAATGTGGATGGAATTCAAGGGTCCTGTAACAAGACTGGGGGTAAAATTGCATCTTTATTTTGTTGGTCACTAACTGAAATGTATTATTTCTTTCACTTAGGAAAGTAGGCAACAAACCACAATAGTATTGCCAATGACTGTGACTTTGTTACCAGTAAAAATTACAGATATTGGGCTGGGATTGTAGCTCAGTGGTAGAGCGCTTGCCTCGCATGCGTGAGGCCCTGGGTTCGATCCTCAATCCTCAGCACCACATACAAAGCAATAAAATAAGGACATTGTGTCCATCTACAACTAAAAAAAATTAAAAAAAAAAATAATAAAAAGAATATTTTAAAAAAATTACAGATATTGTATTATGTTTACAGTTGATGTACATTATCTCAAAACATTCTTTTTTTCTTTGGTACTGGAGATTGAACTCAGGGGCACTCGACCGCTGAGCCACATCCCCAACCCTATTTTGTGTTTTATGTAGAGACAAGGTCTCACTGAGTTGCTTAGCGCCTCGCTGTTGATGAGGCTGGCTTTGAACTCGCGTTTCTCCTGTCTCAGCCTCCCTAAGTACTGGGATTACATCAAAACATTCTTTATGTTTATCATTTCTTTGAATTTTTGGGGTTAACAGATCTTGTTACTAATGTGATGATAAAGCTACACGTATATTACTATATCTTTATTGTTTTGCTAGTATATTTGTATAATAGATTTCTTTT
>CM053399.1:175824408-175844623 GCA_028644305.1 Xerus rutilus
TTTGGTACTGGGGATTGAACTCAGGGGCACTCGACCACTGAGCCACATCCCCAGCCCTATTTTGTGTTTTATGTAGAGACAGGGTCTCACTGAGTTGCTTAGTGCCTCGCCATTGCTGAGGCTGGCTTTGAACTCGCAATTCTCCTGTCTCAGCCTCCCTAAGTGCTGGGATTACAGGCTTGAGCCACCGCGCCCGGCTTAAACATACTCTTATAACTGTGAAAACAGGCATGATATCTTTTCATTACCTAAGATGTCTGCCCAAAAAGGTCTTTCTTGGTCTTGTTCCCATAAAATGCCAGTACACCCACGCAGAGACTAGTGGAAGGCATGTTGTCAAACGTGTTCAGTTTTTTTTCCCTTACTAATTTGTTTTATTAATTATTTTCTGTGAGTCTTTAGAAGGGTTAAACTGTGGTTTTTCTATTGGTAAATTTAAAACACAAATTAGTCAAAGGATGTTAGACTTTTTTCAGGGTCAGAGTCAGTACTCTTCAAGCAATCTTTTTTATGTTTGTTTTTTGGGTGTTGGTGAGGGGAAGGAATGGGGTCTAGCTATATTGCCTAGGGTAGCCTCAAATTCCTGTGGCCCCAGTAATCCTCCTGTCTCATCCTCCCAAATAGTTGGGACTATAACACCCACCCACAATCTTTTTTTTTTTCTTTTTTTTTATACTAGAAATGGAGCACAGGGACATTTTAACATTGAGTTACATCCTCAGCTCTTTTTATTTTTTTATTTTGAGACAGGGTCTCCCTAAATTGCTGAGGCTAGCTTTGAACTTGAAATTTCCTGCCTCAGCCTCCCAAGCTGCTGGGATTACAGGTGTGTACCACTGTGCCTGGTGGATTAATTCCTTTTGCAGAAATTTTTTTCATCTTTACTGCCTTCTTTTGAACCCAAGGAATCTAAATTTGAGTTCTTGAGTGTTTTTTTGTTTTGTTTTGTTTTAACATCTAACCATTTAATGTTGTGATGGGACAAGCTAAATTCTGACAAAAGTAACTAATTAAGCTTCTCTGTGAGTAAGTTTCTGTCATCATCTCAAAACATTATTACAATAATGGTAATGATAATAGTGATAACATTTATTAAGTTCCGTTTCTTTTTCTTAGCCGTTGTATAAATTATCTGAAATTATGAATTCTCAAAATAAAAAATAAAACAAACAAATACTTGTAAGTTTTATGAAATGCCATTCTGGTAAATGTAATGAAATGAACCTAATGATCTGTTTGCTTACATACTTTAATTTTGAGGATGGACTCCTGAGTCTGAAACAGGCTTTGCCAGTATTACCGCTCAGCAAAAATGCAGCAAAAGCTCTGAGTTCTCTTTCTGCTCATCCATTTGGTTGTTTTGTACGCCCACTATATTTATGGAAGAAGCTAAGTTTATCCAGGGGACCAGAGCTTCCTCAAAGCAAGTGGGTGGTGAAATGTTCCTCAGAAATTTCTAGAGTGTTCTGAGGATTTTATTTCATTTTTAATTTTTCTGTGGAGCTGGATATCCAACTCAGGGCCTGTTGAATACTGGACAGGTGCTTTACCACTGAGCTGCATTGCCAGCCCCTGAGGATTTTAGATTTTTCTTAGTTATTTGGTTCTTTTTTTAAAAATTGTATATGTGGGGTACTGGGGATTGAACCCAAGGTGCCTACCACTGAGCTACATTTCCCCAGCCCTTATTTATTTTTATTTTATTTTGTTTTGTTTTTTTAGTTGTTGATGGACACAATGTCTTTATTTTATTGCTTTGTACGTGGTGCTGAGGATCGAACCCAGGGCATCACGCATGCAAGGCAAGCACTCTACCGCTGAGCTACAATCCCAGCCCCCCTTATTTATTTTTAATATTTTTTAGATGTCAATGAACCTTTATTTTATTCATTTATTTATATGCAGTGCTGAGAATCGAACCCAAGCCTCACACATGGTACGCAAATTCTCTACCACTGAGCCACAACCCCGGCCCTATTTGGTTCATCTTGATCTCAGAATTTATGTATATATCTTAGTTGTCATTAGAGATTATTGAATTGGAGGATATTAGATTTAGTGGTATTTAATTTCAACCTAATAAAATTAATGGAAATTTATCTAATTATGAAAGTTCCTGATACCCTTTTCTAGATTGCATGGGTAGTTTTTTGCAGAGGGAGAGGGAGGGGATGGTACCAGGGATTGAACTCAGGGGCACTCGACCACTTAGCCACATCCTCAGCCCTATTTTGTGTTTTCTTTTTTTAAAATTGTAGATGGATACAATATCTTTATTTTATTTAGTTTTATGTGGTGCTGAGGATCAAACCCAGTGCCTCACGCATGCAAGGCAAGCGCTCTGCCACTGAGCCACAATCCCAGCCCCTATTTTGTGTTTTATTTAGAGATAGTGTCTCACTGAGTTGCTTAGCACCTTGCTTTTGCTGAGGCTGTGTTTGAATAGTGGATCCTCCTGCCTCAGCTTCCCAAGCTGAGCCACTGGGATTACAGGGCATGGATAGTTTTGTATCATTGATTTCCTCTGGGAAATAAAGGGATATCAATTTTTTAATTTTTTTACATTTTTTTAATTTTTATTTTTATGTGGTGCTGAGGATCGAATGCAGTGCCTCACACGTTAGGTGAGCACTCTATCACTGAGCCACAACCTCAGCCCTAAAGGGATATAATTTTAATGTCATTGCAGTTGTGCTTACTGATTTGCAGCTTGTTACTGTTGAGCTACGTCTTATTTGGAAATTAAGTACTGTGTCTCTTCTATTGTACTTGAAAATTTTCTTTTAATATGTTTTTGTTCACATAATTTGGTTCTGTTTCAGTAATTGCATTAGTGATCTTGAGCAGACAAGATTTCAGTGCCAAGTTTTATTATTATTATTATTATTTTTTTAATATTTATTTTTTAATTGTAGGTGGACAGAATATCTTTTTTTTAAATTTTATTTATTTTTTTAGTTGTAGGTGGACAGCATATCTTTATTTTATTTTTATGTGGTGCTGAGGATCGAACCCAGTGCCTCACGCGTGCTAGGCGAGCACGCTACCACTGCGCCACAATCCCAGCCCTTATTATTATTATTATTATTATTATTATTATTATTATTATTTTGGTACCGGGGATTGAACTCAGGGGCACTCGACCACTGAGCCACATCCCCAGCCCTATTTTGTGTTTTATGTAGAGACAAGGTCTCACTGAGTTGCTTAACGCCTCGCCGTTGCTGAGGCTGGCTTTGAACTCACGATTTTCCTGTCTCAGCCTCCCTAAGTGCTGGGATTACAAGCGTGAGCCACCACGCCCGGCTCATTATTATTATTTTTGATGCAAGGAATTGAACCCAGGGAGTCACTATCTCTGAGCTACATCCCCATCCTTTTTTTTTTTTTAAACATTTTATTTTATTTTTTTAGTTGTAGGCGGACAGAATATATTTTATTTTTATGTGGTGCTGAGGATCGAACCCAGTGCCTCACACATGCCAGGCGAGCACGCTACCACTGCGCTATAACCCAGCCCCCCCATCCCTTTTTATGTTCTATTTTGAGGTAGGGTCTTGCCAAGTTCCTGAGACTGGCCTTAGACATTTTGATCCTCCTGCCTCAGCCTCCTGAGTAGCTGGAATTATAGCTGTGCATCACTTCGTCTGGGTTGTATTTTTTTATAAACAATGTTCTTTGTTTTAAAAAAAATGCAAGCTGGGCACAGTGGCGCATGCCTGTAATCCCAGCACTTTGGGAGGCTGAGGCAGGAGAATCGTGAGTTCAAAGCCAGCCTCTGCAACGGAGAGGCACTAAGCAACTCAATGAGACCCTATCTCTAAATAAAAAACACAAAATAGGGCTGGGGATGTTGCTCAGGGTTGAATACCCCTGAGTTTAATCCCTGGTACCAAAAAATAAAATAAAAAAATAAATGCAAATATGAAAATTTTTTGTGCAGTACTGGCTATTGATCCCAGGGACATCTGCCACTGAGCTACATCTCCAGGTCCTTTTTATTTTTTATTCTGAGTCACTAAATTGTCTCAAAATAAATTGCCCACACTGGCCTCAAATTGTGATCCTCCTGCCTCAACCTCCTAAGTTGCCGAGATTATAGAAGTGCACCACTGCGCCCTGCACATTTCTTCCCTACACATATGTGCAAATACTATATGATTTAAAGTTTTTCTTTTTTTCCCCCAGAATTATAGTTAAAATATTATATGTGTTTGTTAAATGCATTACACACTTTAACATTTTTTTTTTTTTTTTTTTTTTTTTTAAATGTCTTTATTTTATTGCTTTGTATGTGGTGCTGAGGATCGAACCCAGGGCCTCACGCACGCGAGGCAAGCGCTCTACCGCTGAGCCACAATCCCAGCCCCCACACTTTAACATTTTTAACTTTCAGAATTTTGTGAACATATCTCATACAGTAGGTTGTGTTTTATCTATTTGTGGATGAAGAAAGCTAGGCATAGAGAAGTAAAACAACTAGCCAAATGTTTCAGAGCTACTGAGTGGCATAGCTGAGATATGAGTGCATGTAGTCTTACGAGGTAGTAGAGTGCCTTTGGGATTTTACCATGCTTAATGTTCTGTAGTTTGCTTTTTCACTGATAAGTGATGAGCATCTTTCTTGGTAATTTTACCTCCTTAATAATGGTAGTATTCTGTGGTATGATGTACTGTGACTTTATAAATTTCATGACTTTGAAACTTAATCCTGTTAATCCCATTTAAAATTATTTTGAGTAAAAGTATAAAAATAAGGGGCTGGGATTGTAGCTCAGCGGTAGAGCGCTTGCCTCGCATGCGTGAGGCCCTGGGTTCGATCCTCAGCACCACATACAAAGCAATAATAAATGGAGACATTGTGTCCATCTACAACTAAAAAAAAAAAAAAAAAAAAAAAAAAATTAAAAAAAAAAAAGTATAAAAATAACAAGGGTTTTGAATTGTCATGGTAAGGAAACATTGTTATTTCTTTCTTTAAAAAAAATGTTTTTTGTAGTTTTATATGGACAGCGTGCCTTTATTTTGTTTATTTTTTTATGCGATGCTAAGGATCGAACCCAGTGCCTCACAGTGCTAGGAAAGTGCTCTGCCACTGAACTACAGTCCCAGCTCAACATTGTTATTTCCAAGTAATGCATATTAGCTGTTCAAATATTTTGATATTGTCTTAGTGTAATAAAATCTGAGCTTAGTCCACACACAATTTGTTATGCATGAGTTTCATTATTTTTTGTAATTAGCACATCTTTTTTTTAAATATTTTTTATAGTTATAGATGGACACAATACCTTTATTTTATTTATTTATTTTTACATGGTGCTGAGAATCGAACCCAGGGCTTCATACATGAGAGGCGAGTATTCTACCACTGAGCCACAACCTCAGCCCCTAATTAGCACATCTTTAGCTCTGGAAAATTAGTATATTGAGGTAAAATCAGTATCTGTTTTTATTTTGTTTACTTTTGGTGATCTGAAATTCTGATGTCATAACAAGAAGTCTGTTGTAATGTTAATTTGAATTCTAAATACTGACTGACTTTTTGTTACTAGTATCTTTGAAATAATGGACCTTTTGAGTCTTTGTACTTTTTGCAGGCAGGAATATTTAGTATTAAGCACATTCTTTTTTTCTGTCATGTTTTACTTTTATTTCTTTTTTTTTTTTTTTTTTGGTACTGGGGATTGAACTCAGGGGCACTTGACCACTGAGCCACATCCCCAGCCCTATTTTGTGTTTTATTTAGAGAAAGGGTCTCACTGAGTTGCTTAGCACCTCGCCCTTGCTGAGGCTGGCTTTGAACTCGCGATTCTCCTGTCTCAGCCTCCCTAAGTGCTGGGATTACAGGTTTGAGCCACCGCGCCCGGCTCTTTTATTTCAAATGCACCAGCTGAAGATATTAAAGTATCATATTTCAAATTTTATTCCTCATTAATATTTATTTATTAATTATCAGCAAAAACTTTCTTCAGTACATTATTAATTCTTTTTTTGTGGTTCAGGGACCATGTGCATGCTAGGCAAACACTCTACCACTGAGCTGCATCCCTGCTACAAGAATGATTTCAAATATGCTTATTGGAAAGTTAGAATATATTTGCAACTTAAATTTAGTTACTGTTTTTAAATCATTTTGGAACTGTTAGCAACAGCATGGCTAAGTTTTAATCTGAAGCATTCCCCTTCATTCTTCATTGTTCAGTCTTGTGTGTGTGCGTGCAGCGCAGTGTTAGGGATGAAACCCAGGGCCTTGTGCATGTGAAGCAAGCATGCTACCGCTGTGCTCCTAAACTTTTCTTCAGTTTTTTAAAAATATTAAGTAATTATAAACAAACATTTATGCAGCACCTGCTATATGCCAGTCACTATGCTGAATAATAGAGGGTACCAAGATGGGTATGTACCTACTTCAGGGAACTTAGGAGTTTTGTCATAAAAACACATTTTGTTGCAAACAGTGTGAAATTTCAGTGGGAGAAATGGGCCTAAATGAGGAAGTGTCTGAATCAAGGAAATGGTAGTTTAAGCTTCTTGGTTTGAGCTGTGCCAGATGTGTACGTGGGATCTAATTGACCAATGAAAGGGTAGGCAGAGCATCTAAATAGAGAGTACATAGAAGGCTTTTTTGTGAGAACCAATTGAAGTTGTCATTAGAATGTTGTGTATTCCTAAGAGAACGTGAGTCCCTCAAGGGCAGATTTTGCCTCTTTTGTTCATCACTGCTTAGCACACAGTAGGTACTTAAGAATAAAAATTTGGGGCTGGGGCTGTAGCTCAGTGGTAGAACGCTTTCCTAGCATGAGTGAGGCACTGGGTTCGGTCCTCAGCACCACATATAAATAGTAAATGAATAAAATAAAGATCCATCAACAACTAAAAAAAATTAAAAAAAAAAAAGAATAAAAATTTATTGAATAAATGAAGCCAGGAGTGGTGGCTCAAACCTGTAATCCTAGCACTTTGGGAGGCTGAGACAGGAGAATTGCGAGTTCAAAGCCAGCCTCAGCAATGGCGAGGTGCTAAGCAACCCAGTGAGACCCTGTCTCTACATGAAACACAAAAAAATAGGGCTGGGGATGTGGCTCAGTGGTTGAGTACCCCTGAGTTCAATCCTCAGTACCAAAAAAAAAATTCATTGAATAAATGAATGAAGTGTTAAAGTTTACTTGTTTCAATTTTTTAGAAAGAGAATTAATTTATTAGTATGTTATTACCTGGAAACTTTTAGATCATGAAATGTAATAAAACATTATAAAACGAATAAGAAATGTTCTAGAACTAAAGGAAGTAAGTATTGTAAGGGGAAACAAGTGTAGACAAGTCATTGTAATTCAGCATGGTGTCTTTAAAAAATATTTGTAAGGGACACTGATCTCTTATATGGATTGGTTAGATCACTTGAAAAGTGTTGGGTAATTAAAAAGCTCATGTTAATGATGTAATAGTTACCTCAGATAAAATTGTTGATGTTCATATTTTTTAGGGTATAATTGTCCTTAAAATATCTTATTTGGGGCTGGGGTTGTGGCTCACTGGTAGAGCGCTTGCCTAGCATGCGTGAGGCACTGGCTTTGATTCTCAGCACTGCATATAATATAAACTCAATCAAGAACTAAAAAAAATTAAAAATATTATTTGATTGACAAAACACCAGAGATAACATTGTAGCAGATCACAAAAAATGGCAATTATGTCCTTTTTCTATAACATTAATATGAATATTGTATAAATATTACGAGGAAAGGTGGGTGTATAATTTTATTTTAGTTAGTTATCAGTACTGGAGACTGAACCCAGAGGTGCTTTACTATTGAGTGATATCTCCAGCTGTTTTTATTTTTTATTTTGAGACAGGGTCTCACAGAGTTGCTGAAGTTTGTGTCAAACTTGCTATATCCTCCTGCCTGAACCTCTGAGTTGCTGGGATTACAGACATGTGCCACTGTGCCTGGCAGTATAATTTTAAAAATGATAGTCCTATGAAGATGTAACCATTGGTATATAAAAATCTTTCCCATGCTTAATCTTTTAGCAGCATAATCTTGTTTTTTCTGAACCTTATTAATACCCCTCCTTTTTTTTTTTTTTTTTTTTTTGGTACTGGGGATCAGACCCAGGCGAATTCTACTATTGAGCTACATCCCTAGCCCTTTTTATTTCTTTTTACTTCTTGTTCTGAGAGAGGGCCTTGCTAGTTGCTGAGGCTGGCCTTAAACTTGTGATTCTCCTGCCTCAGCCTCCCAGGATGCTGGGATTACAGGTGTGCACCATCATGTCTGGCTTTAATGACTTTTTCGATAGGTACTCTTTCTTTCTCTCTCATTACATAGTTTGTCTTTTGTATATATTTTGTGTATGGCGAAGTACTGAGGATTGAACCCATGACCTTCTAAACACACTAGGCAAGTGCCCTACTCTGAGCTGTATCTCTAGCCCTTTTTAAAATTTTGAGACAAAGTTTCACTAAGTTGTCCAGGCTGACCTTGAACTTGTGATCCTTTTGCCTTAGTTATGTAGCTAGGTTTAGGCTCATTGTATTATTCTTTAGAATTTTTTTTTTTTTGGTACTGGAGATTGAACTCAGGGACACTTGACCACTGAGCCACATCCCCAGCCCTATTTTATGTTTTTTTTTTTTTTAATATTTTTTTAGTTGTAGATGGACACAATGTCTTTATTTTATTGCTCTGTATGTGGTGCTGAGGATCGAACCCAGGGCCTCACGCCTGCGAGGCTAGAGCTCTACCGCTAAGCTACAATCCCAGCCCCATATTTTATGTTTTATGTAGAGACAGGGTCTCACTGAGTTGCTTAGCACTTCGCCGTTGCTGAGGCTGGCTTTGAACTGGCAATTCTCTTGTCTCAGCCTCCCTAAATGCTGGGATTACAGGCTTGCGCCACTGTGCCTGGCTTAGAATTTTTCTATCCAGAACTTTGTTAGTATATTTAAGTCTTAAAATATACTTTATGTAGGACATGTTTTGTATGACTGATGGTGTTTTCTGGGCAACACTCTGTATTAATTCTTAAGAACTTTTTATAAATTTCCATGTAGCATTTTTTCTTAGGAATTGAGGAAATTTACTTAGTCTTGAAGTCCAATTAAACCCTACTTTGTCAGGCAATTGGCAGCTTTCCAAGAAAGTGGAGAGTTTTCTACCTACTGACTTATATATTAATAGTTGAAGGAAGAATGAGGCAATTATAAGTAGTGACTTTGACCATAAATTAAAGCATTCAAGGGCTGGGGTTATAGCTCAGTGGTAGAGCACTTGTCTCACATGTGTGGGGCATTGGCTTCAATCCTCAGCTCCACAAAATAAAATAAAGGTATTGTGTCCATTTACAACTAAAAATTTAAAAAATGTTTAAAAAATTAAAGCATTCATTATTAATAGTTGATTGGCTTAGTCATTAAAAACTATTTTCTGAAGTCGTTAAAACTAATTTCTGAAGGCTAATATACTTGGATTCTGTTCTTTTTGTTTGTTTTTGGTACTGGAGATTGAACTCAGGAGCACTCGACCATTGAGCCACATCCTCAGCCCTATTTTTATTTTTTTATTTTTTTGGCACTGAGGATTGATCTCAGGGGTACTTGACCACTGAGCCACATCCCCAACCCTATTTTGTGTTTTATTTAGAGACAGGGTCTCACTGAGTTGCTTAGCACCCAACTGTTCCTGATGCTGGCTTTCTCCTGTCTCAGCTTCCCAAAGTGCTGGGATTACAGGTGTGTGCCACCACACCCGACTTCTATTTTGTATTTTATTTGAGACAGAATCTTACTGAATTGCTTAGTCCCTTGCTCTTGCTGAGGCTGACTTTGAACTTGCGATCCTCCTGCCTCAGCCTCCCGAGGTGCTGGGATTATAGGCATGCGCCACTGCGCCTGGTATACTTTTTTAAAAAAATTTTTATATATATTTGTAGTTGTTGATGGACCTTTATTTTATTCATTTATTCATATGCGATGTTGAGAATTGAACCCAGTGCCTCACATGTGCTAGCCACAACCCCAGTCCACCCGAATTTTCTTAAACAAGAAAAGGAAATATATTTGCCTTCCTTTAATACAGCAGAAATTAGTGCAAAATGTAGAGTTATGGAAATTTTGTGTCAAATTTATGTATTCATTACTGATCAGTTAATTGAAAGAATATTTTTGTGTGATACTTGAAACATTGCAGTATATTACCAGATGTTAATGAGTTCTGGAACATCACGTGGTACCTGGTCCCTTTTCTAGGTGGTGGTTTTTAAAGATTGTATTGAATTAGTGTTCAAATTTTTTTCTCAAGTTTGTATGTTTTCTTACTGAAAATAGTTGCTGAACTTGATGTTTGAAGTTAGAAGTATATTATTTGTGTAATTAAAAAATTTAAGTAGACTTTATTTTTTAGAACAGTTTAAGATTCATAGGAAAATTGGTCTGGGGATATAGCTCAGTTGGTAGAGTGCTTCCTCATATGCACAAGGCCCTGAGTTCAATCCCCTGCCCCACAGGGAGGAAAAATTTATAGGAATATTAAATACAGAGAACTCCCTGAGACCCAATACCAAATTCCCTTTATTACTAATGTTTTACCTTAATATGACATACTTGTTACAAAGAGTGAACTGATATATTGTTATTCACTAAATTCATCCTGTATTCAAATTTCTTCAGTTTTTTCCTAATGTTGTTTTTCTATTCCAGCATACTATATTTAGTTGTCACTGTGTAATTTTTAATGGGATCATCTTAAATTAGACACATTAATCTTTAAAAATGATGCTTTATTCTCAAATTTCAAAGTCATACCATGTGTACTGAGGCATATTATATTACTAATAACACACTTAGATTGAAGATAATTGGCCCTTTAATTTCACTTTTAGTCTTTTACAAATATAGGTTCCATAATGTTAGCAAATAGTCTGCCTTACCACTTTAATTATGACTTCAGTATTTCCCACTTACTTTTATGAAAAGGTTCATTTTAGTCAATTCTGTCATTTGATGGACCTGGAATCTGTCTTGTCCCAGTGAAATAATAAAACTTATTTTTTATTTGACAAGAATAATGACATCCAGGCCAGGCGCAGTGGTGCATGCCTGTAATCCCAGAAGCAGGAGACTCATGAGTTCAAAACCAGCCTCATCAACCGTGAGGCGCTAAGCAACTCCGATTCTGTCTCTAGTAAAATACAAAATAGGGCTGGGGATGTGGCTCAGTGGTGGAGTACCCCTGAGTTCAATCCCTGGTACCAAAAAAAAAAAAAATGACATTCTTCACTGTGCAGTCATTTACATTTTTTGGTCCTCTCATGGTTTACTGTATGAGATATATAAGGGTATTATCTCAGCTTTGGTGACGTGACTAGCCAAAAGTTACCTTGCCAGTGGGCATCAGAGCCTGGACTTTGGGTTCCAGTTTTAGTATCCTTTCCACGAAGTTGGCTGAAGTATTCTGTATTAAATTAAGAGAGTAGGAAGTAGTTTTTTTGTATTGATTCTCTTAATGTTATTCCTGAATGTGTTAGGTTAATAAAGAGGTGATTAGTTTGTTTGCTTGAACTCTAGCTGTCACTTAGAGTTTAGAACTATTAGGTACATATCATTAAGTTGGGATGCCTTTAATTGGAAATTCTCAATACTAAAAACATGGAATGTGATTTTTTTTTTTTAATATTTTTTAGTTGTCAATGAACCTGTATTTTATTCATTTATTTATATGTGGTGCTGAGAATCGGAACCCATTGCCTCACGCATGCTAGGCAAGCGCTCTACCACTGAGCCACACCCCAGTCCCGGAATGAGATTCTTTATCCCATAGAAACTTTCAAATATTTTTCCTACTTTTGAGACTTTCTCTTGAGTCTGAAGAATTTACTTAGGTATAGTTATTAACATTTGTAATATGTTTATCCTCCTTGGAACTTTTTTGTTTTTTTGTTTTTTGGTACCAGGGATTGAACCCAGTGATGCTTAACCACTAAGCTACATGATGCTTAACCACTGAGTCACATCCCCCAGCATCCCCCCTTTTAAAATAATTTGTTTAGAGACGGGATCTCACTGAGTTGCTTAGGGCCTCCCTAAGTTGCTGAGGCTGGTTTTAAACTCAGGATCCACCTGCCTCAGCCTCCTGAGCCATTGGGATTACAGGCATGCACTACAGTGCCTGGCCCTCCTTGGAACTTTTTTTTTTTGATATCAGGGATTGAACTCAGGGGTACTGGACCACTGAGCCACATCCCCAGCCCTATTTTGTGTTTTATGTAGAGACAGGGTCTCACTGAGTTCCTTAGTGCCTCGCCATTGCTGAGGCTATCTTTGAACTCGCGATTCTCCTGTCTCAGCCTCCCTAAGTGCTGGGATTACAAGTGTGAGCCACCGCGCCCGGCTTCTCTCCTTGGAACTTTTAGTGTATTTTATAATTCACAAATTTCAGCTTATCAGGCTGTGCTTCCTCTCTATGCTCTGCATTAGTCTATGTATGATTGCTTATCATGGGTTGACAAACATTTTTTTCTGTAGAGGGCCAGATAGTAAATATTTTAGGCTTATGGGCCATAATGAGTATGGCGGAGTCTGGAAACTATTCAGCTTTACCATCATGGCTGTGTGGCATGAATGCAGCCAGATAGTATATATGCAAATGGACATGGATTCATTCCAGTAAAACTTCATTTATATAAAACCACAGGCTAAATTTGGCCCACAAGCCATGGTTTGCTGGTCCCTACTCTATACTATTGTGGAAGGATACAGGAACTCATTGTGCTTCACTCCTTCCCTAAAATCTCTCTACTGGGCTCTCAGTCATAAATATTAATTACATGAGTTGAGAAGCTTAAATTTATGTATTTTTAATTTATTTTTGGTACTGGGGATTGAACTCAGGGGCAGTTGACCACTGAGCCACATCCCCAGCCCTATTTTGTATTTCACTTAGAGACAGGGTCTCACTGAGTTGCTTAGCGCCTCACCTATTGCTGGTGATCCTCCTGGCTCAGCCTCCTGAGCTACTGGGATTACAGGTATGCGCCACTGCGCCTGGCTTAAATATATTTTTCAAAAGCTTAATAATTAATATGCATTGGTATAATCTATTTAGTTTAATTAATTAATTTCTAAGGACTAGGGATTGAAACCCAGGAGTGCTTTACTACTTAGTTCATTTCCAGCACTTTTTATATTTTATTTTGAGACAGGATCTTGCTAAGTTACCAAGACTGGCCTTGAATTTATAATCCTCCTGCCTCAACCTTCCGAGTAGGTAGAGTTAGTTATAGCTGGGATTACACCGCTCCAGCTGTATTTTATTTTTATAGAAAAATTGGTAAGTGGTATTAAACTTAAGTGGTCAAAGTCTAGTTTTTGACCATTTCAAAAAGAAATTATCAGGGCTGAGGCTGTAGCTCAATGATAGAGCGCTTGCCTAGCATGCATGAGGCACTGGGTTTGATCCTCAGCACCACATATAAATAAAATATGAATAAAATAAAGATCCATCAACAACTAAAAAAAAAATTAAAAGAAAGAAATTATCAGCCTAGTGCGGTGGCACATGCCTGTAATCTCAGTGGCTCAGGAGACTGAGACGCGAGGATCGGAGGTTCAAAGCCAGCCTCAGCAAAAGCAAGGCACTAATCTACTCTGTGAGACCCTGACTCCAAATAAAATAGAAAATAGAGTTGGGGATGTGGCTCAGTGGTTGAATGCCTCTGAGTTCGATCCTCAGTACCAAAAACAAAAACAAATACAGAAATTATCTAGCCAGTCATATGGATTGTGCCTGTAGTCCCAGTGATTTAGGAGGCTGAGGTAGGAGGATCACAAGTTGGAGGCCAGTGTCAGCAATTTAATGAGTCCTTTAGCAACTTAGTGAGACCTTCTCTCAATGTTAAAAGGACTGGGGATATAGCTCAGTGGTGATGCACCCCGGGGTTCAATCCCCAGTACCCCATCCCTCCAAAATCAGAAAATGCTTGCAGATTTTAGGAAAAAAATTACATATTATATTTAGGTATACCTAGTGTTCATTTTAAAATTCTTTGATATTATTTATGCTCTTGTTCACACAGCAGTTTGCAAATCTTAGCAGAGGCGTAGTAAGAACTTCTTGTGTTTGGCCATGGTATTTGGATGGGGCAAGACTCATAGATCTAAGAGATGCTCTCAGACTTTGAAGGGACCTTCTTTCTTGGTGGAAAGAGGATGTAGACACTACAGATGGAAAGAAAGAAAAAAAAAACAATTTCAAATTAGTGATATGAGTGCTCCATGAGTTCAGAGTTGAGATTTGTCATTGGGTTAACCTGGGTGGATGAGAAGGAAGGTTTTATTGAGTTATGGCTTGGAAATTAGAGGATGTGGAGTAGATGGGGCCTGATATAAACATGAAGTTGAATTGAGAATAAAATGAGAAGGTCAATCTTACTCAACTATTTTAATATAAAGAAACAGTGTAAAATAGGATTGGAGGAGTGGGCCAAGGCAAGATTAGGCCTTGAATATTTTTTTTTTTTTTTTTTTTGTGGTACTAGGGATTGAACTCAGGGGCACTCGACCACTGAGCCACATCCCCAGCCCTATTTTGTGTTTTATGTAGAGACAGGGTCTCACTGAGTTGCTCGCTTAGCGCCTCGCCATTGCTGAGGCTGGCTTTGAACTCGCGATTCTCCTGTCTCAGCCTCCTTAAGTGCTGGGATTACAGGCTTGAGCCACCGCGCCCGGCTAGGCCTTGAATATTAAGCTAAGGAATTTGGAAATTATCCTCCTGGAAGTAAGGAATAATTGAAAATTGTGAGCATTATCATTTTTCTTTTAAGTCTTTCATGAAACTCAGATGTGATTTTTTTAAAAGATTGTTTTAAAGATGAACACAATATCTATATTTTATTTATCTTTATGTGGTGCTAAGGATTGAACCCAGTGCCTCACACATGTGAGGCAAGTGCTCTGCCACTGAGCCACAATCTCAGCCCCAGATGTGATTTTTAAAATATTTTTTTTTAGTTATATATGGACACAGTGTCTTTATTTATTTATTTTTTATTTATTTTTATGTGATGCTGAGGATTGAACCCAGTGCCTCACATGTGCGAGGCAAGCGCTCTGCCACTGAGCCACAACCTCAGCCCCCACAGATGTGATTTTTAATGTTTTCAGTATAGTACATTTATTTCAGTTAGCATTTGAATATAATTTCATACTGTTCACCTCTTTTTTTTTCCCCCCCTCACCCACCAAAGGACAGTCTTGTCTAGACAAAATATGCAGGGAACAAGAGAAAAGAGTAAAAATGATGACACAAGTTTTTGGTCTGAACAGTTGGAAGAAGTGAATTGCCATTGATAGAGATGGAGAAGGCTGTGTCGCTTTGATAAGGGAGGGGGAAGGGCCACGTGGCTTCTCAGCGAGTTGGAGAAAGGGTCCCCGGGTTAGACGATATGGGGTCTCTCTGGACGGTGGCGATCCTCGGAGCCAATCTCCCAGGATTGCCAGTCTCTCCAGGCCCCAGATATAGGTAAAAATTTGCTTCGCCCCAGCGATACCTGGGACAAGAAACACACCGGAGCGAGGAGCGAAGAACACCGTTTATTCCAGAAACCGTAGAAGCTTAAATACACTGTTGGACCAATCAGATGCAAAGGTCACAAACAAAGAGGTGCTCTTTGGCGAGAGCACAGTCTATTAGCATAGAATGGGGAAGGATGGAAGGGAGGGGTGGGAAGGTATGGAGATGCTCCTACAAGGCTGGATTTTTTTTTTTTTTTTTTGGCAGGCAGTTTGAGGAGGGTTAGAAAAGCAGGCTTTTTGTGGGGGAAGATGATCCCAAATTTTTTTTTTTTTTTTTTGGTACCGGGGATTGAACTCAGGGGCGCTCGACCACTGAGCCACATCCCCAGCCCTATTTTGTGTTTTATGTAGAGACAGGGTCTCACTGAGTTGCTTAGCGCCTCGCCGTTGCTGAGGCTGGCTTTGAACTCGTGATTCTCCTGTCTCAGCCTCCCTAAGTGCTGGGATTACAGGCTTGAGCCACCGCGCCCGGCTAGATGATCCCAATTTTGAATGTTAAGTTTGAGATGCTGAGTAGGCTGTTGCATGTACAGATCTGGTATTCAGGGTAAAAGTTTACGTCTGGTGAAATTAACTGGAGAGTTGTCAGCTTTTTTTTTCCCTCAGTCCTGGGGACTGAACTGGGGTACCCTACCACTGAGCTATATCCCCAGCCCTTTTTATTTTTTATTTTGAGACAGAGTCTTACCAAATTACTGAAGCTGGCCTTGAATTCACAATACTCCTTCCACCTCCTGAGTCTCTGGGATTAGGGGTGTGCACCACCATGTCTGACTGTTGTATAGATGTATGTGTATATGTGTGTGTGTATAAATGTATGTATGTGTATATATATATGTATTATATATATGTATCCATACATATATGTATTTGGTACTGTGGGAAATCTCTTGTTGATTCAGTTTTCTTAGGCAGAAGTCAAGGAGCTGAGAATAAGGATGGGTGGATTTGTGGAGAACAAAGAGCTGTTGGGTTTGTGGGGAGGAGGATATGAATTCACTGGCTGGAGAGAGGGAGAGCGGTGGATGAAGTGGAAGTAGAGTATGTACGCTGGATAGCAGTAAGGGTGTATCTGGAGTTTATGTTCATGAATTGAAAGTGATATTCATGTGGCTGTGTGTGTGTGTGTGTTTTCCTATCCACAGGTGTCAATAGGCAGAACATTGGATTTAACTGGGATTGTGGTTTAGTTGAGGGGCAAAATGAGGCTGCATTCAAGAAACTGATTAAAATGTTTGCCATTGGCAGTTATCAAGAATACAAGCAATAATAAATGTTGGCAAGAATATGGGGAAAAAGTTACACTAATACATAGCTGATGGGACTGCAAATTGTTGTAGTCACTCTGGAAAGCACTTTGGAGATTCCTCAGAAAGCTTGGAATGGAACCACCATTTGACCCAGCTATCCCACTCCTTGGTTTATATCCAAAGGACTTAAAATCAACATACTACAGTGACACGAACACATCAGTGTTGATAGCAGCTCAATTCACAATAGCTAAATTATGGAACTAACCTAGATACCTTCCAACTGATGAATGGATAAGCCGGATGTGGTGGCACACAATATAAATCTCAGCACTTTGGGAGGCTGAGACAGGAGGATCATGAGTTCAAAGCCAGCCTCAGCAATGGCAAGACCCTAAGCAACTCAGTGAGACCCTGTCTCTACATAAAACACAAAATAGGGCTGGGGATGTGGCTCAGTGGTTGAGTGCCCCTGAGTTCAATCCCTGGTACCAAAACAAAACAAAAAAACAGATGAATACATAAAGAAAATGTGGTATATATACACACAGATTATTATTCAGCCTTAAAGAAGAATGAAATCATGGCATTTGCCAGTAAATGGATGGAACTGGAGAATAGCAAAAGCCAAACCCAAAAAACCAAATGCTGAATGTTTTCTCTGATAAGCGGATGCAGATCTGTAATGAAGGAGAGAGTAGAAAAGAATGGAGGACTTTGGATTGCGCTGAGGGGAGGGAAGGGGCTGTGGGGGTGGAAAGGATGGTGGCATGAGGTGGACATTATTACCCTATATACACATATGATTACACTAACCAGTGTGACTCTGCACCATGTTCAGCCAGAGGAAGGAGCAGTTGTGCTATTAAGTAAGATGGAGCCGGGCGCGGTGGCTCATGCCTGTAATCCTAGCACTTTGGGAGGCTGAGATAGGAGAATCAAGAGTTCAGAGCCAGCCTCAGTAACAGCCAGGTGCTAAGCAATTCAGTGAGACCCTGTCTCTGCATAAAGCACAAAATAGGGCTGGGGATGTGGGTCAGTGGTCGAGTGCCCCGGAGTTCACTCTCCAGTACCAAAAAGAAAAAAAAAAAAAAAGGTAAGACAGGGAGGGGTGAAGTTAAAAAGGTGGTAGGATCAACATCTTGAAAGGCATGGTGGGGTCATGTGACTGTTGGTGAAAGAAAAGATTGCTAGCCAGGCGCGGTGGCACAAGCCTGTAATCCCAGCACTTAGGGAGGCTGAAGCAGGAGAATCAGGAGTTCTAAGTCAGCCTCAGCAACGGGGAGGCGCTAAGCAACTCAGTGAGATCCTGTCTCTACATAAAACACAAAATGGGGCTGGGGATGTGGCTCAGTGGTCGAGTGCCCCTGAGTTCAATCTCCAGTACCAAAAAAAAAAAAGATTGTTGCATATGACTGCAATAATACAGTCTGAGTGGGCCGAGGTTGTGGCTCAGTGGCAGATGTGAGGCACTGGGTTCAATCCTCAGCACTACATAAAAATAAAAACAAAATAAAGATACTGTGTTCATGTATAACTAAAAAAACAAATTAAAAAAAATACAGTCTGAGTATATGAGAGTTAAAGCTGGGTCTTTTAATGGATGAGGAAGGGAGAATGGTGTGAAAGTGCCTGTAAGTGTGAAGGGTGTGGGAGAGGAAACAGCTATGCCTGAGAGTGATTAAAAGAAGTAATGCCCCTGTGGAGAAGCCAGGATTCAGTGAAAGCAAGAAGGTAAAGGGATTCTTACCAGAAAAGTTTCAAATTATAGGGAATTTTCTGTTCATTGAACTTGTGCTGCAGGTGTCACTGAAAAGGATGGAAGAGATGAATAGGCAGGAGGTGATGTTAGAGGAGGTAAGGTACAAAGCTGTCTAGGAATTGGATTCTGCAGGATGAAGTATGTGGGATTTCTGGGCTTCTGGGTGGAGGACATGAAAATAAGTAAAGGCAGGCTAATTTGAGACCTCAGACCTGGTCGGGCCAGGTTAGGTTTTGGTGGACTTGGTGGTAATGGATGAGATTCTCTTGCCAAATACCTGCAGAGTTTTCTGGGGTTTCCATTTGATTCCTGTGATTGGAAGCATAGAGAATTGGTGAAGGGGCAATCTTAATTGAGCACACGGGCTCTCACCTGACATCTGAAGATGTTTTAATATATTCTGACATTAGGAAGTCAGTAATGGCTTATAAAGGGGACTTGGGAGGGATTGGGAAGGTTTAAATGAGAGATGTTTTGGAAATACTTATCTGTCAATGTGGGATGGATTAGAGAGAGAAGAAACTAAGCAGAGTACATGTTAGGAAATTTTTTCAATTGTCATGGATTCATGGTAATGAATTTGGTTATTTGCAGAGGAATTAGGAAGTTGAGGACAGATTCGAGAGTGGAACTTGGTGACAGACTTGTTGATGAGAAGAAGGATGAGTTCTAAGTTTTGAGACTTAGGAGTTTGTGTCATGACCAAAATAAGAAGATCTGAAACAATTGCTGGTTTTAGGAGGGAAATCGTTTTGTTCTATTTTGGAGATTTTTGAGTGTTAGACTCTCATTTCCCCTTTTATCATACTTATAATTTATTTCCTTCTGACTTCAAAGCTGAGCATGCTTTATGAGAACAGAGGTTATGTCCTTTTTGTTCTGAACTCTGTTACCAGAGTTTGTCATAGTGAAACAATTTGAGAAAATTTTGAATTAAATTGGAGATTATTGGGTTTGCTTTGTTTGTTTTTGTTCTATTTTGTTTTTGTTTTTTGCTATACTGGAGATTGAACTTGGCACATCATGTATGTTAGGCAAGTGTTCTACCACTTAGGTATATCCCCAGTCCTGTACTTTATTTCGTTTTGAGGCAGAGTCTAAGTTGTCCAGGCTGTTCAAACTTGCCTTTCTTCTACCTCAGCCTCCTAAGTAGCTGGCATTACAGGGGTGTGCCATTGTGCCTGGCAAGAGAAGATAGTTTTTAATAGCTTTTCCAATTCTGAGATTCTAGTTTCATATTAGGATGTTTTGCAGAGAGAAAAAGTGAAGTGTTTGAGGCTGATGGTGTAGCTCATTGGTACAGTGTTCGCCTAGCATGCTTGAGGTCCTGGGTTCAGTTCCTAGCACTGCAAGAAAAGAAAAAAGAATTTAAGTTCATATGAGGGCTGGGGATCCCTGTGCTTTGTATCGTATATTTATTTTTATTTTTCAAATTTATTTTTTTTTAAATTGACAGATAAAATTATATGTTTATCATGTACAACATGATGTCTTGAAGCAAATGTTTATTGTCAAGTGGTTAAAGCTAGCCAAAAACGTGTTCATCACGTAGTAGATGTAGTTAAACATTTTTGTGGTAAGATCACTTAACATCCACACTTCTGGCATTTCTCAAGAATACACTGTATT
>CM053399.1:175845123-175863118 GCA_028644305.1 Xerus rutilus
AAAAAAAAAAAAAAAAAGATATGCTTGGGAGCCAGGTGTGGCACACAGCTGTAATCCCAGCAGCTCGGGAGGCTGAGATAGGAGGATCACGTGTTCAAAGCCATCCTCAACAATGGTGAGGCATGAAATAAATCAGTGAGACCCTGTCTCTAAATAAAATGTGAAATAGGGGTGGGGATGTGGCTCAGTGGCTGAGTTTCTCTGAGTTCAATCCTGGTACCCAAAAAAAAAAAAGATGTGCTTGGGAGGTACCTTACTGATAGAGTACTTGTCTAACATGTGCAAGGTCCTGGGTTCAATCCCCAGCATCACCACCCCGCCGCGAAGTTCTTAAAAGATATATATGGGGTGGTTGTTTTGTTTTTTAAGTATTGTTTGTTGAATCATAGGGGAAAACAGCAAAAATAATTGAATCCTTTACTTGTTTAACATGTTTCCATAAAGCAGAAAGGACCTCATCTTCAAACTGGAAAGAGGTTAATACATTTCAGGAAAAAAAAAAAAAAGTGTGCTTTCAAAAAGTGATTCTGGTTTTGTCTGCAGTTGTCTAAAGTATATTACTTTATATGATTATCATGTTTCCACATGATAGTTTTACTTTCTTTCTTTCTTTCTTTTTTTTTTTTCTGAGTGAGTATTGAGCCAGGGGCACTTTACCACTGAGCTATATCCCCAGTCCTTCTTATTTTTTGAGACAGAGTCTCACTAAGGTTGCTGAGGCTGGCCTTGAACTTGTGATCCTTGTGCCTCAGTTTCCAGAGTTGCTGGAATTACACGTGGGTGCCACCACATCTAGCTCTACATTAGAGTTTCTAACACCTATAAGTTCAGTTAATGGTATGGGAAGTCTGTGGTAGTTAAATCATTTTATAGGAAAAATAGTGATGGTTTTCTAAAACGAAATAAGGTAGCGCTTTTCTTGTTATTCCAAAGTCTTAAATCAATAGGGATGTGTTTGCTGTACTGCAGATGTAATCTGTGTGGCACTCCCTGTCCAGTGGACTTGGATCATTGTTTCTGATTATCAGTTTTGAAGGAGAATCTGTATGATAGTCATCAGTGGAGTAATTCGGAGGATCTAATTTTTGGTTGTGTTTTGCGTCTTTTTATCCATGTTTTCATCAGTCTTTTCTTTTGTGCATGCACAGATGTTTGACACTAAAGCATTTTTTTATTCATCGTGCTGTTTTCTTCATTTTGGCTTTTTGTCTAATTTATTTGGTTTTATTTGATTTGTTAGCAACTCGGAGCAGAAGCCGCACTAATATGCTAATGGACCTACATATGGACCATGAAGGATCGTCTCAAGAAACCATCCAGGAGGTCCAACCAGAAGAAGTATTGGTCATTTCCTTAGGGACAGGTCCTCAGCTTACTCCAGGGATGATGTCAGAAAATGAGGTATAAATATATGGCTACAATTAACTTAACAACTATTACTATTAAGAAATTTAATTATTTTCTTTAAATTAATGGTTACTTGCTTCTATAAATCAGTATTTATGTCTTGGTCTGTTCAGGCTGCTATAACAAAACACTAGAGGTTGGGTGGTTTATCAGTAACATTTATTTTTCACAGTTCTGGAGGCTTGAAATTCTGAGATTAAGGTAGATGGTGTGTTTTGTGAGAATCCAATTACTGGTTCATAGATGGTGCCTCTGCACTGTGTACTTACATGGTAGAAAGGACAAATGAACTTCCTTGGGCCTGCTTTAAAAGGCATGAATCCCATGCATGAGGATTCTACTCTCATGATCCAGTTGCCCACCCAAAGGCCCCACATCCTAATACTTACATATCTTGTTAGGTTAGGATTTCACCATATCAATTCTGGAAGAACTCAAACATTCAGACCACAGTAATGTATTTAATGCATGTTCGTTATCTTTTTAATGGGTCTACTGATGACACACCATCAAAGGCTAAGCTTGCTAAGAAAAGTTGCAGAGGGAGCCCTTCACATTAAATACATCTATGGCACTGAAGTTACTGAGCAGGCCCACTTCAAAAGGAGTTTTCCTAGTGGTAGAAGAGCCAGGAAGCCAAGAAATTATGGTGTGGAAATTAAAGAGACTTTTCCAGTGCTTTATAAAAAATGTTTTGTGTTTATTTATTTATTTTTTTCTGGTGGTACATTAGTAGTATTCCTGCTTTACAGAGCCAAAAACTTCTCCCCACCCCTCATACTAGGGATTGAATCCAGGGGCACTGTACCACTAAGCTACACCCCCAGCCCTTTTAATTTTTTTTATTTTTGGTACTGGGGATTGAACTCAGGAGCACTTGGCCACTGAGCCACTTCTCCAGCCCCATTTTGTATTTTATTTAGAGACAGGGTCTCACTGAGTTGCTTAGTGCCTTCCCGTTGCTGAGGTGGCTATGAACTCATGATCCTCCTGCCTCAGCCTTTCAAATTGCTGGTATTACTAGCGCATACCACCATGCCCAGCTTAATTTTTTATTCTGAGGCAAGATTGCTGAGGCTAGCCTTGAGGATGCAATCTTCCTGCCTCAGCCTCCCAGGTAGCTGGGATTACAGGCATGCTCCATCATGTCCAGCTTTCTTGGTTTTCTTTTCAGTATCTCTTTGATTTTTTTTCTGATCAGCCAAAGAATAGAAAGTATACCTCAAGAATTTTTGGCTTCGTAAGCTAGGTGCAGTGTTATATACCTGTAATCCCAGCTACTTGGGAAATTGAACCAGGAGGTTCACAAATTTTAGGCCAGCCTCAGAAATATAGTGAGACCCTGTCTCTAAACTACAAATTAAGACCAGCCTCAGCAATGGTGAGGCGCTAAGCAACTCAGTGAGACCCTGTCTCTACATAAAACACAAAATAGGGCTGAGGATGTGGCTCAGTGGTCGAGTGCCCCTGAGTTCAATCCCCAGTACCAAAAAAAAAACAAAACAAAAAAACAAAAAACTACAAATTAAGAAATAGCTGGAAGTATAGCTCAGTGGTAGAATATTCTGGTGCAAGGCCCTAGGTTCAGTCTATGGTGTGTTTGTGTTGGTGGTGGGGGGGGGTGGTTAGAACAACCAGTGGAATGCTTAAGTAAGAAAAAATTGCTTTGTTAAGAGAGCTTTCTGACATTTTACCTCACCCAATTACCATCCCCATCCCCAATTCATTGGCTGCCTTGAAAATACCAGCTTGTGTTCCTATGCAGTTTTTTAGTATTTGAGGGAGCAATATGGACCTTATTTTCAAAGAATCACGGTTGTGAGTTTTATCTGTCTGATGGATCCTTGAATGATCAGCTCAAGGGCTTGCCTTTGTTTCTTCTGCCTCTGATGTTCCACAGGGCTGCAGCATTTTCACAGTTGGCATTTGTCAAAAGCATGGAGGGGGCTTGAGGATGTAGCTCAGTAGTAAAGCATAAACTTAGCATGCATGAAGCCCTTGGTTCAATCTGTAACACCACCACCACCAGAAAAGAAAAAAAAGCTTCAAAAGCAGCAGACAGATGAAAAAGCAGAAGGAAAAAGCCAGGGAAAGAGATACTATGGGACACAGGGCATTGAAAATCTCTGGTGTTCCAAGGACTCTAGAAGACTGTAAATACACTTGTGAAAGACTGTAGAAGACCTTGAGCAGATGGTGAAGGGTAAGGTCTAGTTGCAGACTGCCTGGTCAAGGGTGGAAGAAGCACCCAATCAGAGCCAGTCTGCAGTGACTTGGAAAGGTTTTCAGTTGTTTTGTGTTCCAGGTGTTATATCTGCCAAATCACTTGCTGACCACTAAGCTAACAGAACAGACTTCTGTGGTCACACGTGAAATGACACAGACAAAGAAAGATACTGAAGTCTTCTGAGTGCTACCCACTGTTCATTCTGTGTCTGACTGTTTAGCCTGTGACACTGGTGGAGTAATGGAAAGGGATAGTTTCCTTTGTTTCAACTGATAGACTTTATTTTTTTTTAATAATGTTATTGTATTTTTTTATACCTTTATTTTACTTGTTTTTATATATAAGCAGTGCTGAGAATCAAATCCAGTGCCTCATGCATGCTAGGCAAATGCTCTACCACTAAGCTACAGCATCAGCTCTTAACTAATAGACTTCTGTTCCATGGGTATTTAAAAGCTTGTAGAGCCGTGCATGGTGGCACACGCCTGTAGTCCCAGTGGCTTGGGAGGCTGAGACAGGAGGATTACAAGTTCAAAGCCAGCCTTAACAAAAAGCAAGGCACTAAGCAACTCAGTGAGACCTTGTCTCTAAATAAAATACAATATAGGGCTGAGGATGTGGCTCAGTGGTCAAGTACCCCTGAGTACTCCCGCTCCAAAAAAAAAAATATACTCTTTTTTTAAATGCTTGATAGACATTATAAATGAGTTTTAGTTAAAAATGATAAGATTAAGAAGAACAGAAATATTAATTTGATGTGGTTTATTTTTTAACAGTCTTTTATTTGTAATAAACAAAAGTTGGTGTTTTGTTTTTCAGGTCCTAAACATGCAGCTTTCGGATGGAGGACAAGGAGATGTCCCTGTTGATGAAAACAAACTCCACGGTAAACCTGATAAAACCTTGCGCTTTTCCCTCTGCAGTGATAATCTGGAAGGCATATCTGAAGGTGAAGGGTTACTTCATTCAAGGAGTTGTGTGATTCAAGTAATACTTTGTTTTGTGTTCTTTAAAGGAGCCTTGTAAATTATAATTATACCATCTGTGCCTCTCACTGAGGAGAGTAATGAAATTTTCCTCTAATGAGTTTGAACAGTTGGCTGTAAAGATTGTATACTGAATAAAATTAAGATTGTAAGAGGCTGTTGGTCATATAAAATGAAGAAGAGGGGCTGGGATTGTAGCTCAGCGGTAGAGCGCTTGCCTCGCATGCGTGAGGCCCTGGGTTCGATCCTCAGCACCACATACAAAGCAATAAAATAAAGACATTGTGTCCATCTACAACTAAAAAAAAAAAAAAAAAATATTTAAAAAAATAAAAAAAAAAAAAAATGAAGAAGAGATAAGTCTTCATTCAGACTAAAGTAGAATAATAGCAAGTTTTGTTGCTCAGTATCAATAAAGCCAAAGCTTATAGTGCTCCTTTCGAAGGATATAATGCATGTACACATGGGGAAAAATGGACTAATTAGTATTTCAGGATGTTGTGTATATTTTTAATGTTCTGCATTCCTCTGTTCACACACACCTTCATGAAATAGGAAACAATGGAAATAGGAATTAACAAAGAAAATTGTAAGCCAAGGTGTTGAGAATATGCCATTCCACATATTAGGATAAATTTTCTTTTTTAATGAAAAACAAGTCCAAGTTTGCTAACATTAAAGAGTAAATGTAATTGTAACTACTTCTCCTTTTTTCTAACTTTTCAGAAAATCATATAACATACTCATTTTAGAAAAGAGATAAAATTATCTATAATCTTACCATTCTGTTAATATCAGTTAACACTTTGACTTATTTGTAGCAAAATTGTTCATGATGTTTCATAACTTTTTTGGTTTAATAATATAGTATTAACATTTCCTTTTGTTATTTTCATTCTTGAATAACATGCATTTAAATGGCTTTTTTCTTTAACTTCAAATGGGCATATGATAATTTATTTCAGCATTCTTCTGAGTAAATGGGTGGATTGTTTCTCCTTCTTAGACATTATAAGTTCTCCAGCAAGCCATCTTAGATTAATTGTGTTTTGGGGGTGGGGGGATGCTAGAGATTGAACCCAGGGGTGCTTTGCCACGGAGCTACATCCCCAGCCCTTTTTATTTTTTATTTTGAGACAGAGTCTTGCTAAATTGCTGAGAGTCTCTCTAAGTTGCTACTGCTGGCCTTGAATTTGTGATACTCTTGCCTCAGCCACCCAAGTCATTGTGATTAGAGGCTTGCACCACACCCTGCTTAATTTTTGATTAGTTCCTTAGGATAAATTCCTTGATGTAAAATTGCTATCTTAAAGGGCATGTATATTTTTAAAAACACAAGTATTTAATCTCTTATCAAGGCATGAAAGATTGTATGGTGACTCATGAATGTTTTAAAAAGATTGCTCATAGAGTGAATATTTCTCTAGGGCCTTCAAATCGTTCCAATTCAGTGTCCTCTCTAGACCTGGAAGGAGAGTCTGTGTCAGAACTTGGAGCAGGACCTTCTGGGAGTAATGGAGTTGAAGCTCTACAGCTGTTAGAACATGAACAAGGTAAAGTGAAGTTGAACACAGTTGTGTAAGTAGGAAAGAATTCACCTGATGAGCAATATGTTTGCATGGAAGTTGGCTGTGTTCAGTAAGAGTAAATTTGATCACATAGTGACTGTTCAATTTGTATTTGTTCATGTTCCTTTATTTCTTAAAAATGTTTAAATTGTTAAGTGAATTGTTTAGGTTTAAATTACAATAGTATGAATTACTTTTAATTCAGTTATATTATCTCAATTCTGTCATATTTAAGGGATATGACGATAAATACTCAGGGCTCACCGAACTTAGAATAGGGCAAGAATGGTACACAAATGATTGAACATATGGGAAGACTGTTTTGGTGGTTGAAGTATAGATAAAAGCATATTGGAAGAACACACTAGCCTGAAGGCCAGTGGCACTTAGTGGGCTGAAGTAGGAAAGAGCACTAGTGTACAAACAATTAAAAAAAGTGAAGCCATAGTGCTTACTCATGTGTCATGTAGAGCAACGGGTAAGGTAAAGATTCAAAAGTGGGCAGATGTCCGTTGAGGAATCTGGAGAGGAAGAAGTCTGCACTTGAATTGCAGCCTAAAAGCGTTGAAAATTTTTGGTTCAGTGAAGATGAAGAGTTGAGGGTGATATACTTTAATAAGATTTTTTAAACCTTTATTTTATTTATTTATGTATTTTGTATGTGGTGCTGAGGATCAAACCCAGTGTCTCAGGCGTGCGAGGCAAGCATTCTACTGCTGAGCCATAACACCAGCCCCAAGGGTGATATACTCTTATGCTTTAGGGAATATTAATTTGAAACATTTTTTGGATTTGTTCATTTTAAGATTTCTAGTTTTTTTTTTTTTTTTTTTGGCACCAGGGACTGAACTCAGGGGCACTCGACCACTGAGCCACATCCCCAGCCCTATTTTGTGTTTTATGTAGAGACAGGGTCTCACTGAGTCACTTAGCACCTCACTGTTGCTGAGGCTGGCTTTGAACTCGCAATCCTCCTGTCTCAGCCTCCCTAAGTGCTGGGATTACAGGCGTGAGCCACCGCGCCCGGCTTAAGATTTCTAGTTTAAGCAGGGCGCGGTGGCACATGCCTGTAATCCCCACACTTTGAACTCAGGAGAATCATGAGTTCAAAGCCAGCCTCAGAAATGGCAAGGTGCTAAGCAACTCAGTGAGTCCCTGTCTCTACATAAAATACAAAATAGGGATGGGGATATGGCTTAGTGGTCTAGTGCTCCTGAATTCAATCCCCTGGCCCCCCAAAACAAACAAACAAACCTACAAAGAAGCTTTCTGTGTGATCCTGATATAGGTGATTGGCAGTTCACATTTTGTGAAATGCCAGGTTAAGAAGAGAGTTGACATAACTTCCTGGATTCAGTTCCAATCCCTAACACCAAAAATGAAAACAAAGAAAAAAATGTGGGGCTGGGGCTGTAGCTCAGCGGTAGAGCGCTTGCCTCGCATGCGTGACGCCCTGGGTTCAATCCTCAGCACCACATATAAAGCAATAAAATAAAAACATGTGTCCATCTACAACTAAAAAAATATTTAAAAAAAAATGTGAATCGAGGGAAATTAGTCTAGATAGGAATGAAAACTCTAGAAAGCAAATAGCAATTATCCAAGTCAAGTGAAAAGCATTTTTAGTGTGGGTTTATCAGCTAATTATTACTACACTAATCCTGCACAGTAAGTAAACCACCTTAAATCATATATTTTGCTTTCAGATCTGGATCAGCTGGTTGGTTCTTCTCATTTGCACTGGGCTCACTCAGACATCTATAGTCACCAGTGGTGGTAGTGGGGAGCTCTGCTAATCTTAGCCGGGGGTCAGTTGGTCAGTCGGAAACAGGCCCAGTTGGGGTGTAGAATGGTATAGTACTCCATACTTAGTGATGAGAAAATATGTAACTTCAAGTTCAAAGATGTAAAATTCTTTAATGTTGATTAAAATGTTAATTAAAAAATCCTAGCTGTGCTTCCATTGTCAAAGTGCTTAATTCTGTTTTTGATAGCTACAACACAAGATAATCTTGATGATAAGCTAAGGAAGTTTGAGATTCGTGACATGATGGGACTAACAGATGACAGGGACATATCAGAAACAGTGAGTGAGACCTGGAGTACAGATGTCTTGGGAAGTGACTTTGACCCTAACATCGATGAAGATCGCTTGCAAGAAATTGCAGGTAACTATTTGGTATCTCTGGAAGATTGCGATTTGGTTATTCAGATCCACCTACCCTTCATGGACTAGAGTGTTTATGCTCTCACAGATAGGGTGCATGTGTTAGCCACTGGGAAGCTATGGGTAACCATATGGAACAAAGTTTGGCTACTTTTTTCTTTATCTGAATATAGGTAGTGTTTTTCCTGTCTGCATGTAATCTCCTGGACCCCCATTATTTGCAGTTCTTTTATGATTTATCTTTAAAAGCAATTTCACTTGTAACTTTTTCTTTTCTTTCTTTTTTCCCCTCAGTATTGGGAAATGAACACAGTGCCTGATGCATGCTAGGCAAGAGTTCTTCACCTGAGCTCCATCCTAGCCCTTTTGATTTTTATCTTGAGATAGGGTCTTGCTAAGTTGCCTAGACTGGCCTTGAACTTGTGGTCCTCCTGCCTCAGCCTCCCAAGTAGTTGGGATTATAGACATGTACCACTGCACTTGGCTTTCAAAATATTTCATGTAGAGAAGTAGAATTATTATTTTATTGGGTTTAATCAAAAGTGTGGAGCGGGGCTCAGTGGTAGAGCGCTTGCCTCGCATGCGTGAAGCACTGGGTTCGATCCTCAGCACCACATAAAAATAAATAAATAAATAAAATAAAGATATTAAAAAAAAAAGAATAAAAAAAAAAAAAAGTGTGGAGCATTCTCATCTTGAGTATTTTTAACACAGGCATACGATAATATTTAATTCTGTTTGTATTCTTAAGTAGTATAAATATATTTCTTAATTGGTTTTGCATTACTTTGTTCCAGATGCCAAAGTAGTAGTATTCTTGGCAGAAAGCTGTATTTGAGCAATAAGCTATATTTGCAGTTGAGTGAGTAGTATAAAAGAGCAATGTATTTTCCTGCAAATATATTTTATTGCTCTGAATATGTGACTAATGTGCCAGAAGAAAACATACTGGGCCAGTATAACTTTCTGTGGTTAAATCTCTCTGAGTGTTTGTAATCCCTATAGGACTATAAATTTTAGAAATCACTTTAAGCCATGTCTAAAATTTGCTGAAATACAAAGATTTGTTTTCTCCTGGAAGATCAAGGCTGAGCAGGAGGAACCTGATGAAAAGGAGTTTGTGCCATTGTGAACAGAGTAGGAAATTTGTGGTGTTAGTGGTATGCCTAATGAAATCACTCTCATCTTGACTTCTTTTTTTGTGGGTAGCAAAGAAAGTTTATTTGCTTGGTATTTGGCCTTTCCCCAGCATTACTGCTTCTTTGTCAGATCTCTGTTAATGCTTTGCTCCCTACTGATCACACAGGTGCAGCTGCAGAAAACATGTTAGGCAGTTTGCTGTGCCTCCCAGGTTCGGGGTCAGTACTTCTTGACCCCTGCACTGGTTCTACCATCTCAGAGACAACAAGCGAAGCTTGGAGTGTAGAGGTACTACCAAGTGACTCAGGTTAGTATGCTCTCATTGTTTGCTTTTTCATTTGCACAGAAGTTATAAATGTAAGGTTTCCTAGTTTATATATTAGATATATTATGTCAAATGTGCACTTGACAGGTGGGAGGCAGTTACATTGCTAAGAATTTCAAATGGAAAATTAGAGCATTTTTTCTCCCATTACGAAAAAACACATTGTTGGATAGCATAGACTAAGATGGCAGGTCCTTTCTGACTATATTCAGTTATTTTCGAAGCAATTGTTTGTAACTGATCAGGGTTCTACATGGGTCACAGAGTTTAGTGTTTCCAGCCAACTCATCCCAGGGTAAGAGTCCTGAGTGGTTCAGGTCCTGAGTGGTTTCTTGGTTTTAGTGTGGGTTTATCAGCTAATTATTACTACACTAATCCTGCACAGTAAAGCACCTTCAATCATATATTTTGCTCTCAGATCTGGATCAACTGGTTGGTTCTTCTCATTTGCACTGGGCTCACTCAGACATCTATAGTCACAGCTCAGGTCCTGAGTGGTTGACTTCTTGGTGAACATGCCTAGGTTTATCGTAGGGAAGAACTTGACCCTTTAAAAGATGTTTAATGTATGCTTGAAATACATTAAAGTTGAGGCTCTGGCTGGGTGTGGTGGCGCATGCCTGTCATCCCAGCACTTTAGGAAGCTGAGATCTGAGAATCGTGAGTCAAAGCCAGCCTCAGCAATGGTGAGGCACTAAACAACTCAATGAGACCCTGTCTCTAATTAAAACACAAAATAGGGCTGGGGATGTGGCTCAGTGGTCAAGTACCCCTGAGTTCAATCCCTGGTACCAAAAAAAAAAATTGAGGCTCTGTAGTCCTAAGGATTCATTCTTCTGTGTAGGCTTTTATATATATATAAAGTGTTTTTACTTTTTGTTTACGCATGTATTACATACAGTCCTACTTTTTTCTGATTATGAAGATAAATCTTTGCTTTCAAGTAAATGTCAACTACCAGAATGCAAATATAAATAACTATATCTGCATTACATTCTATCTGATTTATTTGGTTTAAGAATGATGAAGTGATCCTGATATGTTCTATAATGCCATACTAAAGCACTCAGACATGCTAACCTTGTCAGGAGATGAGTGCAAGACAGCAGGATTCGCTCATCAGTCAAGTATCCATCTAAGTACAAGTTCATTTTTAGGAAGTGGTTGATTTACTGTCTATTCCATACACTCTTGCACTTTACATGTTAACCAACAACATACTTTATAATAGTGATCTAGAAACAGTTTTCCTCTGTACACAACAAACTGACTTACATTGGGATGAAATCACAACTGTGACTTCTTTAACACTTACTCTAACTGGCCTTGCTAACTCACCTAGACTTAGAAAGCTATTTACACTCATTTCATTCATATCTGGTGAACTTTTTTTTATCTAGGTCACAAAAGCTGAAATTGTGGCATCACTGAAATTGACAGAATCACTGATGTGACCTGTTTTTTGCTTAGAGGCCCCGGACCTAAAACAGGAGGAGCGCCTACAAGAGCTGGAGAGCTGTTCTGGACTGGGCAGCACATCTGATGATACGGATGTCAGGGAGGTCAGTTCCCGCCCCAGCACACCAGGCCTCAGTGTCGTGTCGGGTATGTCTGTCTTGTTTTAAGGACTAGGAATTAGAAGGTGTTACCTCCTCCCCCTTTATAAGGTTGATGCCAAAGAGATAAGTTTTATTGGAGAGTTGAGTAAGTTCTAGGAAACAAAATGATTTCTATGGCACATTTAATCTTTGAAAACTTAATATATGGCTTTTAGAGCCTGTTGAAGTAATTGGCAAATGGTCCCTGCACACCTTTTCCGTTCTTGGTAGCTTCTGCTACAGTATTTGGATATCAGGATAATTCTAATTATGCTGTATAAAGCAAGATAAGTATATTTGAGCAGTGGTACTATAAAGGATAAATTCTAAACAACTCACATGTATACAACTGGGACATACACAATTTAAGAATGTTTACATTTCTCCAAACTTTATATATTTTTTGTGTGGCTGTTTTATCCTTCTTGCTGTTTATTTTTTACTTTTTTTTTTTAAAGGCATAAGTGCAACCTCTGAGGATATTCCTAATAAGATTGAAGACCTAAGATCTGAATGCAGCTCTGATTTTGGGGGTAAAGATTCTGTCACTAGTCCTGATGTGGATGAAATAACTCATGGTAAGAAGGGGAAATGAGAATGAGTTTTTAAAAATGATCTCATGTGTGGTTGAAACTGGTATTCTTCCATGTTGCCGGTCATAGTATCAATTGGTATAGCACTTTGGGGCATAATTTGTCAATGTATATTTAAGACTTTCAGTGTTTGCATTCTAAATTTTGTCTGGCTAGTTCTACTTCTAGAAATTTGTCATATAGAAATAATTCCATGTGTAAAGAATTCTTATGCACAAAGATGGCCTTTATAATTTTTATATTGTCAGAAAATGGTAACCAAGAATTGAGAAACAGAATGATTCAGTGAATTTTTTAATTAACCACTTATTAAAATTTATGCAGATGTTGTTAAGATGCTCTTAAATAATATGAAATAACTTAGAGAAATGCCTGGAATATAATAGTATGTGGAAAATATATTTTATAGAATTTTATATACAAGGTAATAAAGCATTAAAAACTGTGCATATGTGAGCACTCCCAGGGATGGGGGGAAAAAAAACCATAACCATGAAAAAGAACTGGAAAGAAATACCAGAATGCTAGCAATGGTTTTTATATGTGGGGTAGTGAGTTTTGAGGTATCTTTTCTTTCTTTATACTTGTTCTAAATTGGAGTTGGTTTTTGTTGGTGCTAGGGATTGAACTCAGGGCTTTGTGCATTCCAGGCAAGCACTCTGTCACTGAGCTATATATACATTTAGTACTTCTAACCAAGGTCTTTTTTTTTTAAATAATATTTTTTTAAACCTTTATTTTATTTATTTATATATTTGGTATGTGATGCTGAGAATCAAACCCAGTGCCTCACGTGCGTGAGGCAAGCGCTCTACCACTGAGCCACAACCCCAGCCCTAATCAAGGTCTTTTTAAACCTCAACATTGTTTACATTTTGGGCCAGATAATTCTTTGTTGTGGTAGCCTGTCCTGCATGTTATAAGATGATTAGCAGCATTCCTGACCTCTACCAGTAGTTCATGCCTGCCACCCTTCAGAGTCATGACAACCAAAATTGGTTAACGATCCCATGGGGGACAAAATAGCCACCAGTTGAGAACCAAAAAAAGCAGCAGTCTCAAAGTGGACAACTGAGGGTCTTTAAGAATCTTTTGGGAGGGGCTGGGATTGTGGCGCAGTGGTAGCGTGCTCGCCTAGCATGCATGAGGCACTGGGTTCGATCTTCAGCACCACATAAAAATAAAATAAAGATATTCTGTCCACCTACAACTAAAAAAATAAATAAATATTTAAAAAAAAAAGCTCTATTAAAAAAAAAGAATCTTTTGGGAGTAGGGGAATATGTGGTCAAAACTATTTTCATAATAATGGAAGTTTATTGTCCTTTTTCATGGTGTTGCCATTTGCACTGGTGGCACTCAAGCAAAGGTGGATAAAATTTCCTGGGGCCTTAGCAAGAAGCAAAGGCACCAAACCATACTAGCATCAGAAATTCTTTACTCAAAACTAAAAATAAAGTTTTGCTTATGGATGTCTTTGGTGAAGTAGTAAAAATAATATATACTGTTTTTTTGCTTGTTCCCACCCACCCCACCTTTCTTGCTTTTCTTTCCCCCTTTGATACTGGAGATTGAACCCAGGGCCTCACACATGGTAGGCAAGTGCTCTATCACTTAGCCACCCCGCCTAGCTCTTTTTATTTTATTTTGAGACAGTATCTTGCTAAGTTGCTGAGGCTTAACTCAAAGTTGTGCTCCTCTTGCCTCAGCTTTCAAAGTTGCTGGGATAACAGGCATGTACCCCCTCATCTGGCAGTAAAAATTATTTCATTACCTCTCAACTCTTGAATACACGTCTTTTTAATATTCTGTGTGAAGAAATAGAAATACCCATAATACATTTCAGCTGCATTCTGAAGTATGATGTCTTAAGGAAGAGCACTTGTATGATTGAACTGTTAGCTTAACATCCAGTTGTTTTATTTTATTTTATTTTTCTCTTGAAAAACCATTTTTACTTGAGTAACTGACAAACTGTGGTTTTATGAATACATACTCAGCAAACATTTTTGGAAAATTAAAGTGAACCTGTTAACTTTAAGGAAAATGACTAGTAGAGTTTGTGCCAATGGTAAAATTCAAACATAAAAGTTAGAATTTTGGAAACTTGTGTCCACTTTCTTGAGTTTAACAGCATTCTGTTATTTAAATTCTTTTTGGTAAGATTTGTGGTGAGACTAAGAATATGCCTTTTTATATTATATGATGAAATATGTCAGCATTCAGAAGGTGTGTATAACTTATTGAAACAGTATTTTCTTTTTTTTTTTTTTTTTAAATATTTTTTTAGTTGTAGAAGGACACAATGTCTTTATTTTATTGCTTTGTATGTGGTGCTGAGGATCGAACTCAGAGCCTCACGCATGGGAGGCAAGCGCTCTACCACTGAGCTACAATCCCAGACCTGAAACAGTATTTTCTAAATGATCAGCCCACAAGGTTGTAAAATTATGCATGGTTATAAGATCCATTCAAAGTATAAGATAAACCAATTAATTTTAATGTAATAGAAGCTGGGCGTGGTGGCACAAGCCTGTAATCCCAGCACTTTAGGGAGGCTGAGACAGGAGAATCGTGAGTTCAAACCCAGCCTCAGCAACGGCCAGGTGCTAAGCAACTCAGTGAGACCCTGTCTCTACATAAAACACAAAATAGGGCTGGGGATGTGGCTCAGGGGTCGAGTACCCCTGAGTTCAATCTCCAGTACCAAAAAAAATAATAATAATAATTTTAATGTAATAGAGAACAAAAAGTTCATAGATTTGGTTTCTGTTTCCACCTTGTAGCTAGCTTTTAAAAAACTACTCCTTTTCAAGATTTGGTAGAATATCAAAGAATATCCACAATTTAATATATCATCCCAGGCTGAGAGTTGTAGTTCAGTGATCGAGCATTTGCCTAGCATGTGCAAGGAAGGCCCTGAGTTTGATCCCCCAGAACTGCAATAAAAAGAAAATATCATCCCTTTCCAACTGCATACTTGTGTGAGGTCAGATTTTTCTTATATACTACAACCAAAATACATACCAAAATAACACTGAAAGCAGAAGCAAATGCTGAGTGCTGTGTACCTTTAATCCTAGCAACTTGGGAGGCTGAGGCAGGAGGAGTGGAAGTTCAAGATCAGCCCGGGCAACTTGGTGATAACTTGTCTCAAAAAAAAAAAAGAGGGGGGTCGGTGCTGGAGCTCTAGCCCAGAGGTAGACGCCTCCTGAGTTCAGTCCCCAGTGCTGCACCAAAAATAAAGCAAGCAAAAGCAGATATGAGAATTCAGCTGGGTTATGTTAAACCATACATTAAAGAAATTTTCAAAAATGTTAAACAGTGCCATTCTTCTCACTACTTTGGAAAATAGTTATTTTTCATTTTGAAAGGTAATTGATGTTACCATTTAATGGGTATGTTTAGATGAATTAATAAAATTAATAAGTCATTTGCAGAGAGCAATGTTAGGATTTCAGGTTTTACTATTCTTTTTTTTTTTTTTTTTTTTTTTTATATTTATTTTTTAGTTGTAGGCAGACAGAATATCTTTATTTTATTTTTACGTGGTGCTGAGGATCGAACCCAGTGCCTCATGCATGCTAGGCGAGCACGCTACCACTGCGCCACAACCCCAGCCCTACTATTCTTTCTTTATATCTTTTCTATATATAACATTTCCCACTTTTCTAGGGGGGAAGGTGAGTCTCAGGGAGGCTGTGACTTTCTGGAAAATGTGATGATTTAGGTCTTCTGGGCCTGTGCTGTCTGTGTTAACCATAATAGCATTGGGTCATTAGAATTAATAGGCACGTGGATTCTAGACACCTTAAAAGTAATGAATATCCATGTGTGAAGATGAAAATGTGAAATGAATGTGAAATAATCAGAATTTGATATTTCATTTTCTTCTGGTATGACCCTCAAGTTTTTGTTGATCAAAAAAGGAAAACTGTTCAAGAACACTAGACCTCTCATTCTTGTGTTGAAGCTCTCTAAGTTCTAGTGTGGTCTCACAGTTTGCCCTCCTGTTCTAGGCACCCACCAGCTGACCTCACCTCCTTCTCAGGCAGAGTCTCTGCTTGCCATGTTTGATCCCCTGTCTTCACATGAAGGTAAACTAATGAAAGGAACTTTTGGTCTCTTATCATAGAAGAAAGAAACCAGACTCTCTTGGTAATGCCTTTGTTGAATTGGTTATGTCTTGACTGCAAAGCTTTTTTTCTGTGTTTCAGGGGCTTCTGCTGTAGTCAGGCCAAAGGTTCACTATGCTAGGCCATCACATCCACCCCCAGACCCCCCGATCCTGGAAGGAGCAGTGGGAGGAAATGAGGCCAGGTTGCCCAACTTTGGTTCCCACATGTTAACTCCAGCTGAAATGGAGGCTTTCAAGCAAAGGCATTCTTATCCTGAGAGACTAGTTCGCAGCAGGAGCTCTGATATAGTGTCTTCTGTCCGGAGACCCATGAGTGACCCCAGCTGGAACCGACGTCCAGGAAATGAAGAGCGAGAACTCCCTCAGGCTGCAGCCATTGGTGCTACTTCTTTGGTGGCTGCGCCTCACTCATCATCATCATCCCCGAGTAAGGACTCCTCAAGAGGAGAGGTATGGGAACACAGTCATCTAGAGTTTGCTGATTGTGGTCAGCTCAGAGTTCTGCCTGCCAGTTTCTCTGGATTTCTGAAATGAACATGAATATGTAAATCCCGTATTAAGGATAGACTACAGTCCTCACTAAAGATGAACTGTTCAGACTAGTATGCCCATCACCACAATCCATAGGAAACCTGTATAGCTTTGGTTTTATAATTATACTATCTTGTATTTTTATGATACTTCACTTTTCTCCAGCCAATTTTTGTATCTAATTTTATTTAAAACTCACAATAGGGGCTAGGATTGTGACTCAGTGGTAGACACTTGCCTCGCATGTGTGAGGCACTGGGTTTGATCCTCAGCACCACATAAAAATAAGTAAATAAAATAATGATTAAAAAAAAAAAACTTCACAGTATCCCTCTGAGATGGCTAAATGAGGTATGATTTTTTTTTTCTTGGTACTAGAGATTGAACCCAGAGGCACTGAGCCACATCCCCATTCTTTTTTTTTTTTTAATATATATTTTTTTAGCTATAGATAGACATAATAACTTCTATTTAAAAATTTTTTTTAATGTGGTGCTGAGGATTGAACCTAGTGCCTCACACATGCTAGGCAACTGCTCTACCACTGAGCCACAATCCCAGCACCCCTATCCCTTTTTATTTGTTATTTTGAAACAGGGTCTCACTAAGTTGCTTAGGCCTTGCTAAATTGCTGAGGCTGGCCTTGAACTTGCGATCCTCCTGCCTCAGCTTCCTGAGCTGCTGGGATTACAGGTGCGTGCCACCACACCCAGCAGTATGATCTTTTAATTTTGAAATAATCATAAAGTTACACAAACATTGGAAGTACAACAAAAGAACACTTCTTACCCATTTTTTTTTTTTTTTTTTTTGGTACTGGAGATTGAACTCAAGGGTACTCAACCACTGAGTCAAACCCCCAGCCCTATTTTGTGTTTTATGTAGAAACAAGGTCTCACTGAGTTGCTTAGCGCCTCCTCATTTGCTGAGGCTGGGTTTGAACTCACGATTCTCCTGTCTCAGCCTCCGTAAGTGCTGGGATTACAGGCTTGTGCCACCGTGCCCGGCTCTTCTTATCCATTTGAGAGTAAGTTACTAGCTAACTTGATCCTCCCTCACCTCTGAAAACGTGTGTGTGTGTGTGTGTGTGTGTGTGTGTGTGGTGCTGGGGATTGAACCCAGAGCTTTGTGCGTGAGAGGCAAGCACTCTACCAACTAAGCTATATCCCCAGCCCTTACCTCTGAAAACTTTAGTATAAGTTTGCTACAAATAAGTACATTCTCCTACACATCATAAAACAACCACCAACATCAGGAGATGAATGTTAATACATGACTACCATTTAATTCTCACATTCTATTGGTGTGTTTCCAG
>CM053399.1:175863618-175900720 GCA_028644305.1 Xerus rutilus
TGGCACAACTTAGGTCCTAAGCAACTTAGCAAGACCCTGTCTCAATATAAAAAATAAAACAGGCTGGGGATGTGGCTCAGTGGTTAAGCACCCCTGGGTTCAATCCCCAATACCAAAATAAATTTAAAAAGTGGGATTCTGCCCAAATGTAGGTATAGTTGGTTATCTATTGGCCTTGCTCTATCCCAGGTGTTTGTGCTTTACCATGAAACTATTTTATCCTGTAGATCATAGCAGTTCTTTGCTTTGACAGCCCAGTTATGACTAACTTCTTAGACTTTTTGTTGTGCTGATTTTGTTGTCAGCTTAACAGTCCTGTAGGTAAAGAAAGCTGTGGTTTTGTGGGTGTGTTGTTTTTCTCTGAGCATCCAGGTGCCATTCCAGCACTCTCCCAGAATGTCTAGATTCTGAGTGTCATTGACCATGGCATGCACAAAAGTGCTCTCTCCCAGCAGCTGCACCATGGTGATGAGATCTAGTGAGATAGCATATGAGTATCTGTAACTTTCAGGTGTGGTGTAGAAAAGAATTCTTGAAGAAAGAATAGAGAAAGGCTCATTTCATCATTAAAAAGAGTTTAAATCTAAGTTTGAATAGTTCTTTGTTGTTCATCATAAAGATACTTAATTAAATGAAGTCTGCATATAAAAGTGCATCATTGGAAGTGGTTTGAGTGTAAGCACTTTAGAAACCCGTCATCCATTCAGTCTGCACTGAAGTTTGTCACTGTCATGTAGAATTTTGGTGATGATGAGACAGTGGAGTGACTCCTCCAGATTTTCTGCTCTGACGAGGCTCTTAGACCTAGGAATGGGATAAGTAGGCCGCTGCATGGTGCCTCTTAACATTGAGATATGTGCTCTTTTTAAGTCTGACCTCCTAATCTGCCTTTGGGATATGCTACTGGTGTCATACTAACATCCTCGTTGGTACAAACCCAGGGAGCTAATTCTCTCACCCTCCTTTCCCCTGCAGATGATCCCAGCCCTAGGCTCAGTGCACAAGCTCAGGTTGCTGAGGATATTCTGGACAAATACCGGAATGCCATTAAACGGACCAGCCCCAGTGAAGGAGCAATGGCAAACTATGAAAATGCAGGTGATAATCATGGTAAACATTTGAATAGTAATTTTTACCATCGTAATAAAGATGATCTTTACCCTTTAAGAGAAAGAATAGCTAGAGAATCAATATACTATTTCACAATTACAGACTTTATCAATCAGATTAAATTGATTTCCCTCTTCTGTACTCTCCTACTAAGCCTGGGCACCCACAGATGTTCAGATTCCTGAGAGTCATCATCTCATGAATCTGGAGTCACTGCCCAGAGTGACCTGGTGCATGCTTTAGTGGGAGGGAGGAGGTTCTTTTGCAGCTGCCTGTAGAACTGTAATTTCAGGCTGGGGTCATAGCACAGTGGTAGAGCGCATGTGTGAGGCACTGGGTTTGATCCTCGGCACCATATAAAAATAAATAAAGGTCCATCAACAACTAAAAAAATTTTTAAAAAGAACTGTAATTTCATCCAGTTATATACTCTTCAGGTAGCTGAGGCAGCACTCTTAGGTTATCTATGTTGCTTGGTTCTTATTTTTTTAAAAAATTATGTTTTTCTCATAGTAGAATATTGAATATTTGTCAGAAAAATATGACACAGTCCTCAAGATAAATTAAAGGGAAACAAAAGTGTGTAAAAGCATAAGTAGTGTTCTGCATACATTTATGCTTGTATGTGCTGAGAGTATCTTCTAGAAGAATCTCCAGCAAACTGGGAACATGAACTGCCTCAGAGGAAGACTCTGGAGGTCTGAGAGGGAGTCATGGGAAAAGAGAATTTTCACTTTTCTGAACACTCATATGCCTTCTACGTAGATATTACATTTATTAACATTTTACCACATTTTCTCTCTATATATATTTTTTCCTTTTTTTCCTGAAGCATTTCAAATTATCTCCTAATAATGATATTTTCCTATGTAAACACTGAATCTTTATTATATTCAGGAACTTTTTTATTCCTTTTGATTTTTATACATGTATGTTTGTCTATATTCTTTTTTTTTTTAGTTGTAGATGGACACAATGTCTTTATTTTATTGCTTTGTACGTGGTGCTGGGGATCGAACCCAGGGCCTCACGCATTTGGGGCAAGCACTCTACCGCTGAGCTACAGTCCCAGCCCCTGTTTATCTATATTCTTAATTGACTAATTAGAAAACGACAGCTAGGGGGAGCACAGATCTGGCTTTTCTGTGGTAGTCCTCTTGCTCTTTGTTGGGTGTGGTGGGAGAGCTGTTGGGGGAAGGTCTGGAGATCCATGTGCTTGGTCCACCTCAGTCATTGTGTAACCAAGGGATTTAGGGCAAGCAATTTTTTTGAGTGGGCAGGAGTCCATGTCTCTAAAACGAGTTATTATGTAATATGACTTCTGAAGACTTTCAGTTTTGTGGTTAAGTTATTTTAATTATGGAATACTAACTTTATTAATTCAGACTTTGTTTCAGATTAGAATTGTGATAAAAAGTAAAACCATTCCCAGCATCTGCTCTCATGATACATTATTGTTGCTTTGAACATTTGGTTAAATGTTTTGAGTTTTTCTTCTTTCTATTTTATCCTCTAAAGAACTGTTACTGTAAGATTGAGTTGCTCTAAATAACTACTAGGACCAGAATATTCCAAATTAACATACCTGTCCTTTTCTTGGGTGATGGGTTTTGTTTAGAGGTCATGGGTGATGGTGAAAGCGCACATGATTCTCCTCGGGACGAAACACTACAGAACATCTCAGCTGATGACCTCCCAGACTCTGCAAGCCAAGCAGCCCACCCTCAGGATTCAGCTTTTTCTTACAGGTATCTCTTTTATAGTATTTGGGACTTTGGGGTTTGGAGTTTTTATCACTATTGTTATCAAGTTATTTTAATAATAGGTTTATGAAGCAGAGAGGAATGAAATATTTACTGAAAGGACTTGCTTCAGTTCTGGATGTCATGTATCAAAGGCAGTAATTCAGGGATTTAAAAAAAGACTCATATGCCCACAGAAAACACATAAACAAAACAAGTTGCAGTGCTCCTGCCTATACAAAGCTACAAGTGTATGTGGCATACATCAGGAGAGGGCATGGGTAGTTAGGAATTGCTCTGCACACAGTGATGGAATAACTCACTCTCTTTTTGTCATCCTCCTAATTCCCTGGGCAGGCCTCTGTTTCTAACTAGGCTTGAGAAAGAAAATGACTTCAGGGTTCTTTGATAGGGATCCTTGGTTTCCTTAGACAAGGAGCCTCAGCTTTAAAGCACTGGTTATATTGTGGACTTGCAGAGTTCTCTCTGTCTATACCCGTGTGTGTGTGTGTGTGTGTGTGTGTGTGTGTGTGTGTGTGTCTGTCTGTCTGTCTGTCTGTCTGTCTCTCTCAAGTTTTTTTAAAAATTTTGGTACTGGGGATTGAACTCAGGGGTACCTTACTCACTGAGCCACATCCTCAGCCTTTTTTATGTGTTATTTTGAGACAGATTCTCACTAAGTTGCTGAGGCTGGCCTTGAACCTGTAGTCCTCCAGCCTTATTCTCCTGAGTTGCTAGGATTACAAGTATTTGCCACTGCACTTGGCTTAAATTTTTATTACAGAAATTTTCAGATAGCCACAATGATGTATGCATTACCCAGAACCAACACTTACTAACACATAACCAGCATTATTCCATATTTACCTCCTCCCAGTTATTCTAAGGAAACTCTAAATAGCATATTATTATGTTTATACAAAAAATATTTGTAAATAAAATTTGACACTGGGTGCAGTTGCGCATGCCTATAATCCCAGTGGCTCAGAGGGTGAGGCAAGAGGATCGCAAGTTCAAAGCCAGCCTCAGCAATTGTAGCAAGACCCTAAGCAACTTAGCAAGACCCTGTCTCAAAATACAAAAATAAAAAGGACTGGGCTCAGTGGCTCAGTGGCTCAGTGGTTAAGTGCCTCTGGCACTTAATCTGTGGTACCAAAAAAAGGATATTTTTTGAACTTTTCATTTTTTTTCCTGCAGTAAAATTAGGGGCAATAGCAGATGGAATTACCTTCCAGCATGATGTAGTTTCTTAAACTTATCAGGTGACTTTACCATTATGTATTTTATAATAATTTTGGCAAAGTAGGTAAGTATTACATCATTTTGATATCTAAACTTCTCATTTTATAGGAAGAAATCCAGTAGAGAAAGACTCAGAGCTAGTCATGAGGTGGACAAGTGACATCCTACTGAGGAGGCACACTCTCTGACCTTTCTCTAAGATGTTCAGACTCCTTTATGTAGATAGCAGTTTTGATTATTCTGAAAACATTCTGGTCTGTGCTCCACAGGACCAAAAAAAGCCACAGGCACTAGCAAATAAGAGCCTCAATGGCTCCCCCATTAGGAAGAGCTGCATTGCTGTGGAGGGCAGCTCCTAGCTAAAGAAGGCTCAGCCACCAGGTAGAAGTAGGTGGTTTAGCAATTGGAATTTAAAAGGAATCCAACACAAAAACTCCCAACCAAGAAAGGGCTTCTTGTCAGTGGGCAAGCTTGTCTTGTGGCAGGACCAGAATTTTTCAAGAGATGCAACAGAAGGTATTCTGGTATGGGTACTAGAGTGGCTGGTGACCTCTCTGGCACATACGGTGTCTGGTTCTTCTAAGTGCCTGCTGTAGAACTCAGTACTAGATGGAAGGTCAGCAAAGATTTGTTTGACTGATTCAGGCGACTCTATGGAGTGGTCCTTGCCAGAACACTTTTATAACCTTGTTCCTCAGGTAACTAGAAGTCTGTTCTTTTAAGTGAGATGTCAGTAAGTTAAAAATTATATTTTTAAAATAAACATTTGAAATATTTGAATCCTAAAGTAGCATATTTATTCATACAGTAAATAGTTATAAAATGTGATCATTTTTGGCTGAGAATGTAGCTCAGTGATAGAGCACATGCTTAGCATGTACAAGGCCCTGAGTTTGATCCCCAGCACCACAAAAAGAGAAGTGACTATTCTGGACAAAGAAATTAATGTGTTCTCTACTAATTCTTCAGAGATGCGAAAAAGAAACTGAGGCTTGCTCTTTGCTCTGCGGACTCTGTTGCCTTCCCAGTGCTAACCCATTCAACTAGGAACGGATTACCAGACCATACAGACCCAGAAGGCAAGTTGCTGCCAAATAGTTTAGTTTTTCCTGTATTTACAGCTTGAACCAAACGAAATTGCCAGTGTTCCACTCTTCAGCTGTATTGATATATTTTTTTTTTAATTTTTTTTAGTTGTAGATGGACATAACTTTATTTTATTTATTTTTATGTGGTGCCGAGGATCAAACCCAGTGCCTCACGCATGCGAGGCAGGCGCTCTACCACTGAGCCACAATCCCAGCCCCGCTGTATTGATATTCTATGGTTCAACTTAACACATTTATTTTCATGTCACTTAAGGGCACTTTGATTACTGATGGTTAATCAATTTTTTTTTCTAAATGAGAGTGGTCGTACTGCTTAGTTTTGGTGATACATGGTACAGTAGAATTGATGTCCCAATGCTGGGGACATTATATTCAGCTTATGTAAGCCCATGGAAATTCTCCATAGTAATGGGATTTTTATTTTTTCATTTAGACAATGAAATTGTATGCTTCTTAAAAGTTCAGATAGCTGAAGCGATTAATTTACAAGATAAGAACTTAATGGCTCAACTTCAAGAAACAATGCGCTGTGTATGCCGTTTTGATAATAGGACTTGTAGGAAACTGCTGGCATCCATTGCTGAGGACTACAGGTAACATACCCAACCCATTCAACTTGAGAACAGACCTTCTCAGCTGCAAGTGTTTTCTTGATAATCCTTGTTTCACAGATGAATCTAGGCCTGCTACCAAGGTGCATGGTTATGTTTACCTGGATGTAGATTTCTAAGCTATACACTCCAGAAATGTAGTTATAAATGAGCAGCTCTTGCTAATAGAGAAGTGCAGTTTATGTCAGCTTTGCACAAAAGCAGATAAAGAGGTTTGTCTAGACTGTGAGGCTAGGATAACTAGGTTATCACTTTCCTTTTTTAAGGACGTTAGGAAATACTACCTCATTGGACTAGAGAAGGAATAGACGGCATTTTTGGTTGCCAGCTGATGGTTATGGGGAAGAGTGTAACTGAGATACATGGGCAGTGCAGGGCCTCATGTCTTAATGGACAAGCTCTACATTGATACCATAAGCAAATAACTGGTGGGGAGTGTCTAACAACCTAGTTTGTATAGCTTGTATTTTGTTGTTAGTTTTAGTCATCACCATCTTCTTTCTTGTGGGGGTGGAATTGGGGATTGAACCCAGAAATATTCTACTTCTGGGCTATATCTCCAGCTGTTTTTTTTTTTTTTTTTTAATTTTTGAGACAGGATCTTGCTGTGTTGCTAAGGCTGGCCTCAAACTTGCAATCCTCCTACCTTAGCCTCCCAAGTAAACTGGGATTACAAGTGTGCACCACTGTGACCAGCTTGTTTTTAGTTTTCTGTAACTATCCACTTCTTGTTAAGTAGGAGGTCCTACTAGTGGAGAGTCTGTGCTCCAGAATAAAATAGACCTAGCGTCTGAAGGAACCTTAGTAATATTCAGTGAGTTAGGGAGCTAAACATTCAATCCAAAAGATAATGTTCATCACAGACATGCAGAACTCATGCTGCCAGCTCAAGAAACACAGGATTCTATTGAGCTAGCAGCATGAATATTCCCCAGGACATTTGTCTGCAGCCTGACATGCCAGTTTGTAAAACCAAAGTTTATGAAGTAATTAAAAAAATTAGAATTTTCTTAGTCTTAAAAACAAACGGTGTGCACCATATACATCTGATATCCTGCAAAGCGTTTTTCCCTTTAGGAAAAGAGCCCCATATATTGCTTATCTCACTCGCTGTCGACAAGGACTACAGACCACACAGGCTCACCTGGAGAGGCTGTTGCAAAGGGTTTTACGAGACAAAGAGGTAGCCAATCGATATTTTACCACTGTCTGTGTGAGGTTACTGCTAGAGAGCAAAGAAAAGAAGATCAGGGAATTCATTCAAGGTAACTAAATACTATTAGATTAAGCATGTCTTCAGCCATTTATTATTGGGAAGATTGGGAAAATTTGTTTTGTTTTGCTTCACTGGCTTGTGTAAGTACCTGCATACTTCAGACCATTTTTTCCTTAAATACCCAGTCATTTTGTGGATTCTTTTTTTTTTTTTTTTTTAAATATTTTTTAGTTGTCAATGGACCTTTATTTTATTTATTGATATGCAGTGCTAAGAATCGAACCCAATGCCTCACACATGCTAGGCAAGTGCTCTACCACTGAGCTACAATGCCAGCCTCCATTTTATGGATTCTTAATAATTACACTTTGATATCAAATCTCTGAATTGCTTTTTCTCCTGGATTGAATATCAGTTTATTTAAAAAATTGGGTAAGTTGGTAAAATTTTGGATTCACACAATTTTTCTAATTTTTACAGACAACGTATTTTTTAACAAATTCCTTGGTGCTTAAATATTTACGTATTTCTTACTTTTTCCTGATTTTAATGACTTGGCTGCATATTCTAAAATAAACTACCTCTAGAACCTTTAGGCTTTAAGTGTCTGCATCATTAGCAATTAAAATGATTTCAATACATTGGTACCCCTTACCTGCAAGGGATATGTTCCAGAACCCCCCAGTGGATGCCTGAAACTGTGTCTAGTACTAAAGTCTGTATGCTTTCCCTATAACCTATAACTGAGATGCCTACTAAGTGATAGCATACAATTTAAAACTTATGAATTGTTTATTTCTAGAATTTTCCATTTAATACTTTGGACTGAGGGAAATGAAACCAAGGGAAATGGGAGAGTTCTATAATTTCCTTTTTAAGATTATTCATATGGTATATTTTAAAAATTATTGTTTTTGCATTGGAGATTTTCAGAAACTCACAGCAGCTGATGATAAAACTGCTCAGGTAGAAGATTTTCTGCAGTTCCTTTATGGTGCAATGGCCCAGGATGTCATATGGCAAAATGCAAGTGAAGAGCAGCTTCAGGATGCTCAGCTGGCCATTGAACGAAGTGTGATGAATCGCATTTTCAAGCTCGCCTTCTACCCCAATCAGGACGGGGATATCCTTCGTGACCAGTGAGTGCTTCTGTGTTGAGTGCCTGTGTTGGATACGTGTATCAGGTAGCCCCATACTTCATAGGCAAGCTGTACCTGTGGTTTAGTATCTGATAGTAGAGGAAGTGTCTTGGTTATCATTTTTCACCCATCAGAGTTACACAATCCGAAAAAATGATAAGCAGGGCATGGAGGTGCCCACCTGTGATCCCAGCTGCTTGAGGGGGCATCCATGAGGAGGATCACAAATTTGAGGCCAGCCAGGATAACTTAGCAAGGCCCTGTCTTAAAATAAAAATTTAGAAAGGGATGGGGATATAACTCAGTGGTAGTGTACTTGTCTAGTATGCATGAGGCCCTCTGTTCAATCCCCAGAACCATCCCCACCCCCCGACACACACACAAAGTAGTAATAATACCCCAGTTTTCAGATAGGTCATCAGTCTGGCAGGAATCTGAATTGGTGTGGCCTTTTTGGAAGGAACAGCTTTGTATCCTTCCTCAAATGTTCTTCCCTGCCGTCTCTGTGATTAGCTCTTACTTACCATTCAGATCTCAACTCAAGCATCACTCACTTCCTTGGGAAACCTTTCCTGACTAGCTTAAATCCCCTTAAGGCTCTCTCGGGCCTAGTGTCCCTCTTTAACACTTGCATGGTTGTCATTTGCCATTTGTTTGAGTCAAGGTTTCTCAACCCAGCACTACTGACATTGGAAGTCAGGCAGTTCTTTGTGATGACCAGGCTGTCATGTAGATGGTAGAGTGTTTGGCAGCATTCCTGGTTCTCTACACCCCAGATGTAGTAATGCCCAACCAACTGTGACAACTGAAAATGTCTTCAGACATTGCCAAATGTCCCTGGAGAATGGAATTCTCTCCTGTTCTTGATCACTGTTTGTGCGATCATTTGATAAATTCTGTCTCTCCTATTGGATTGTTCCTTTTGTGAGAGCATGAAATAATGCTTACTATGTCACTGCATCAAGCACAGTGCTTGACTTCCAATATGTGCTCATTATATATTTATTAGGAATGAATAGTTATATATTTGTCAGCAAATATCTGGAATTGTATGGTATGTGAGTTATGTCTGAATAAAATTGTTTTAAAAAGTAATCTTGAGCTGGGCGCCACTCACACGCCTGAAATCCTAGCACTTTGGGAGGCTGAGAGAGGAGAATCGTGAGTTCAAAGCCTGCCTCAGCAACGGCGAGGCGCTAAGCAACTCAGTGAGACCCTGTCTCTACATAAAACACAAAATAGGGCTGGGGATGTGGCTCAGTGGTCAAGTACCCCTGAGTTCAATCCCTGGTACAAAAAAAAAAGGGGGGTGTAGTTAAGTGGTAAAGTGCAAAAGGCCCTGGGTTTGATCCTTACCACTGCAAAAATATTAAATAAGAAGTAATATCAGGGGCTGGAGCGGTGGCTCAGTGGTGGAGCGCTTGCCTCGCATGCATGAGTCACTGGGTTCGATCCTCAGCACCACATAAAAATAAATAAATAAAGATATTGTGTCCATCTACAACTAAAAAAATATTTTAAAAAAAAAAAAAAAAAAAAAAGAAGTAATATCAGCCAGGTGTAGTGACGCACAACTGTAATCCCAACAGCTCAGGAGGCTGAGACAGGAGGATGGCGAGTTCAAAGCCAGCCTTAGGAACTTAGTGAGGCCCTAAGCAACTTAGCAAGACCCTGTCTCAAAAAAAAAGTAACTGCACCCTCTACCACCCCCCAAAAATAATCTGGAATAGTGACATTGGGTATTTTTGGGATTGAGAGTATGGAGGAATTATCATTTTCATTATTCCTCTTCTTTATTTTCCTGAGTACTGCTCTGCAATCCTACTTTTGCCCTGAGTGTGTTATAGTTATCTCCATGCTTCCCAACAGCAACAGTGGCTTACTGTGCCCAGTGACTAACAGGGGTCTGTGCAGTGTGACCTCAGAGAAGGGTTATTAATGGTTAATACAAGTTTTTGTTTTTGGTTTTTTTTTTTTTTTTTTTTTTTTTTTTGTGGGATGCAATCCAAGGCCTTATGCATGCTAGGCAAGCACTCTACCACTGAGCTACATCCCCAGGCCTACAGAAATTTTAAGAGGTTGCACATAAATTTGAGAGAGTTCACATTCCTGTGAAATCACTTAGAGTTCTTCCAATTTGCCTCTCTTGTGTGTTCATAGTCTCAGAGGCTGTTAGCCTACCCCAGGCCTTTTCTCTCTCCAGAGCACCAATTTTTGGTGTCAGGCATGGGATAAGGAGAGCAACTTATATTACTGTAAAGCGCGACTTTGAAGTGGACTCTTCCTACCCATTCCTCCATGGCGTTTCTGCAGGTTTAAAAGAGTGTAGAGAATAAACAGTGTCTGGGAGCCAGACACTGGAAGCCAGGAAGCTGTTCTAGGTCCTCCTACTGAGGCAGTGATGGTTTTTAATCCTGTTTTTACCTACAAAGTGAGGGGGTTGCTGAATGGCAGAGTCCCTTCTCCATCTGAAAGCCTGATCTTTGGTTTCTGGCTCTTAATCCCTCTTATTTTCTCTCACTTTCTTCTTTTTCCTCTCCTTTACTAAACAGTGTATCCAAGCTAAGGGCTTCTCTCCTCTGTTCCTTAGAGTGCTGTCCTAGTCCAGGAGAGGAGGATTTCCCTACCCTATGTGCATTCCCACAGCTCATTTGGCATTTCTAAGCAGAACCTAAATCTGAACCTTTTCTGATAAGAAAGAAAATTTATGGCCATGCAAGTCTCAACTGTAATTGTAATCTGCATCTGGAATTAAGTCTAAAGTATTTTAAGTGTTTTGAAAAAAAATTAACTATGATTTTGTATGCTTTATTTTCTGGAATGTATATTTACATTTGTTTTTTTGGGGGGTTTTCAGGGTTCTTCATGAACATATCCAGAGATTGTCTAAAGTTGTGACTGCAAATCACAGAGCTCTTCAGATCCCAGAGGTAATACAGGTTTATGTATCATGGGTTACATGTTAACTGAGCTGCATGGTGTCCCACGTACATGTTACTACTATGTCAGGGAACTGGAGTGTGATAAAACAGAAAGCACCGACTGTACTAGATGTTCTTCACTCTGTCATGTTCCTAAAGGTGCTCCCCGGAGTTACATTTCCCTGGTATGGAAAGGGACCTCAGTAGAGGAGAAGAGGAAGAGCCTACAGGAGAGTGCCTCCTCAGAGCCGCTGGCTTCTGTCCCCAGCCCTGCCTTCCAGGGCAGTGAGCTGTCTTGGGGTTCTTACTGTCTGGTTTCCACATAGCCATCCCATTTGAAGAAAGGGCTGGTGGGAGGACTCCAAAGAGGGTGAGAAATTTTGTTGCAAAAGAAGTAACTAAATCTGGCATGGTCTCAGATCACCTTTTAGTTATTGATACTAGCATTTTTACCTGGCATACATCTCTTACAAAATAAGAAATATGGAAAATGTCAGCTATTTGAGCTAGTTATGGTTGTTTTTATTAAATTCCCCACTAATGAAACATTAATTGGCATAAAATTTTTAATTCTCTTTGATTTTTTTGGATGTTATTTCAAGAACCACTGTAAGAAAGTGTATATTAATTGTTAAATTATCTTCTTTTAGTAGCTTGTATGTGCTACTATACACAGAAGTCCTTTTCTAGCCATTTAAGAAGGATCATTGAAATTTTATGAATTCTTGGTTCTGTGTCATTGTATACCCTTTCTAATAATGTATGTCTGGGTTGCTGTATTTTAAAATGCAAAGTATATTACATAAATGTTTAAAAGGTAAACTATAATCTTGGGTGGAAGGGGAAAGACCTATAGTTCAGTTTTACTGAAGAAAGAGAAAAGCAGCCACCTTAGCCTCTCCCCAGTCCCTGTCCCCAACCTGGCTTGGAGGTTGCCATGGTCACTCCAGCAGATTACTGCTGTTGTATTCAGGGTTTGTTATTATCTGTGGTCTCACTTAGGTTTATCTTCGGGAGGCACCGTGGCCATCTGCACAATCAGAAATCAGGACAATAAGTGCTTATAAAACCCCGCGGGACAAAGTGCAGTGCATCCTGAGAATGTGCTCTACGATTATGAACCTCCTGAGCCTGGCCAATGAGGACTCTGTCCCTGGAGCAGATGACTTTGTTCCTGTCTTGGTGTTTGTGTTGATAAAGGTGGGTCTTTTACTGCTATCAATGAAAGAGTTTAGGTGGCATCCTGAGCAGGGTAGCACAGGGCTTAATGTGGTGTGCTGTTAGAGACCTAGGCTCTTCTCCATCTGAAGTCCTGTGTTATCCAGAAAGAAAGCGTGTAATGTCAAAATTTGTTCTGTTCAGAAGTTACAGTTTTCAAAAGAAAGCAAGAGAGGATCAGTTCCTAGGTGAATATTTTCAGCTTCTAAGTAGTGCCTACAGTTCTTGATTGGGGCTTAGCATGTCATCCTTGAGTGAATGAAAGCAGGTTCTTTTTATTGTACTTTCGCTATCTTCTTTCACATGGAATTCTTTATAATGCTTGTTAAATAGACCACCAGATTTACTAATCATCTCTCTCTACTTTGAGCCTCTTATTTTGTAATTGTACTTTATTATTTTAAAAAGTATTGACATCTTTTGTCTTTCTTTGACTCTAAAATTAAAGTTCACTGAAACATCTTATTTTGAACATTTTGGATGTGACCATGCAGTTTGGGTGTACACAGCCCAAGTGACATCACTGAGTGTCAGCACATCCCAGCTGTTGATGTCTAAAGTATGTCTGACATATATTTTCCTAATATTTAGTGTTGGTGATATTTCTCCAACTGAAACTTTTGGCTCAGAGTCAGAAACTCCACGTACAGGCAGATGCAGCTTCTCCTGGCCTTTGCTGTTCTCTGTTGTGTGTGCGATCTGCCTAGTCCCTCTGTAGAGCCATTTTAAACTGATTTTAAGGAAGGGGGCTCAGCTTTTCCTCCTAACCATTTAACAGTGTATGTCCTTTCTGTCCATGTGAAAGAAGGTGAACAAACAGGAGATGTTCTGTGTCCCCTTTTGCTTACAGGAGCCACATTACTTTTTTTAGTTTCTCTTTTTTCTCTCTCTCAGCTGATTCTGCGTAGACTTACTAACCAGATATAATCAGTTACCCTACAGTATTTATTTTCTTAGTAATTTTCTGGAATGCCGGACTGTTGAAGAAGATTATGGAGATTAGTTCAGCCACCTGAGGGGTTAGCAAGGTGACTTGCCAGAATGGAAGGCTCTGGGTAGTTCTGCTAGGGTTGGAATCCAGCTGCCTTTCCAGTATACTGTTGCTCCTCATAGTAGCTATTTGTGTACAGATTACTTCCAAAAAGCAATTTAGGGTTTATTTTCAAAAGGACTGGTATTTCTTTCACAAAGAACATTAGAGAACACATGCTAAGATGACTTGGGCAGAGCTTAGCATCTGAGTAATCAACTTGTTCACTTTTCACTTCTCCAGGCAAACCCACCCTGTCTGCTGTCCACTGTGCAGTACATCAGCAGCTTCTATGCCAGCTGTCTGTCTGGAGAGGAGTCCTATTGGTGGATGCAGTTCACAGCAGCAGTAGAATTCATTAAAACCATTGATGACCGAAAGTGACCAAGACAAAGGCCCACCATGGCAGCAGACTGTTAGTCAGGCAAACAGATCTCTAAGAAAATGTAGCAGCTGCTTTGAAGGCTGAAGATTGTTTTTGTATAATATTGTACAGTATTCAGACATTTTAAAACAGATCTTTACTAAAACAGATTAATGAGCTAACAAGCAGGTTCTCTTTTTTTTGGGCTCTTTTCCTTTCTGAGTTGCATATTTAATTTTCTTGTCCCCAAGTAGAGAATAGTACTGCAAAAAGGGACCACATTTTTCAGGTATTTTAAAATATTAAAAAACAGAACAGAATCTCTTAAGAAATTCCTAGACCTCTATTCATGGACATCCCATTCTTTCATGTTGTTTTAAAGAGAACAATACACCTCTTTTAAGATGCTATCTTATATGCATCCAATGGAAGGAAGATACCAGCTGCACTGAGGGTTATAATAGTGGTGCATTTGTGGCATTAACTATAAATACACTCACCTAAGTTGAAAAGCTAAGAAGGAAATGTAAATATAATATATATTTATATTTGATGTAATATGGACATCTTCAGATTCTAATAAACAAGGAATATTGCTGATAGTAGGTTGTGACATACCCTCTTGTGAAATGGTTTCCTTGACAAGATTTAAGCTGAGCTTAAAAGCAAAAAAGACAAATATTTATTAAAATGTCATACAGGTTGTTGAACTGTAGGTGTGGAGTCTGATGAGTCTGGAAGTCCCTAAGGAGGTCATGTAGGCACAGCACACCACAAGAGCACGTGAACCTGCACTCCTAGGAGAGACAGACTCTTTAGTTACCACAGGTGACATAAAAAGGAACAGTAGACAGCTAAGGCTTCAATGTGGTACTTCTGATCTGAAATACTAAGTATGCTGTAGAAACCCCAGCCAGAGCTCCTTACAAACCTTTACTTGTAATATATTTTTGATGATTATTCACATTGAATGCACAGACCAGGAATTCAGTGAATGTCATTTTTTTAAAAACTAATTTGTATTGTCCTAGTGATACAAGTTTTACTAGTGATAAACTATTTTAATCAACCATACTATTCTTACGGAAAAAAATATATTTTGGCAGGTTTCTGTGCCTTTATTTCCCTATTCTGAAAAAAAGTAATGTGTTTCAGTAGTTTGGTTTGAATTGTGTATTAATAATTAATCAGGAACGGGCTTTGGTGTCTGAGCAACTGGCCCAAGAGGTACACCAAAGCTTCAAGCACAAGTCTTGTACATAGGCCATTACCAACTGAGTCCACTTCCTGTGTTTCCTAAACATGTTTAGCTTCTTTTATAACAAACGCAGTCCCATTGAGTCCCTTGTTGCTGGCAGCAATTCTAGGCATTTTTTAAGGGAACTGTGACAACCAACCTTGAGCAGGTAGATACAGGAGTTGTCTGCTCCCCTCTTGAGATCTCTGTCTCCTAATGCCAAAAGAAGCGGGATTTTTTTCATGCCTCCACCTCTCACTCATTTATTTTAAAATGCCCAAATAATGTTACATAGGAGTGTGGGATGTGGTTTCTGTCTTTTAGGGAAAAATCAAAATTAAATTAGTACTACAAAATGTCCTTTTGAATGTTAGGTCAAGAAATCCATGTGCAGGGCTGAGAAGTCACTCGGTGGTAGAATGCTTGCCTGTTATGCACAAGGCCCAGGGTTCAAATTCCGGCACCACACACAAAATACAAGTGAATCTGGGGGCTGGGGTTGTGGCTCAGTGGTACAGTGCTTGCCTAATATACATAAGGCCCCAGTTCCAAGCTCCAGCACTACAAAAGAAAAAAAGTCCATGTACAAAGCTATGTGCTTCATGGGCTGTCACTCACTGTCAACCCTGCCTGAGTATTAGAAGTCACAACCGGTCATAAGTACATTGTAAGACAAACTGTGTGACATTGACTTCTGAGACCTTAGATGGGAGTCCATTTACTTCAGCATTTGATTGAGTAAATGTTAAGTCGCCTGAAGACTTTGAAGAGTTGGAATACATTGTTATGGGACTTAACTTAAATAAATCAATGGAAGATTTTTTTTGTCCTCTACTATGGTAGCTAAGTATATTCCATGTTATCACTGTGGAAATAAATATGAAGATGTGGACATTGCACCAGGGCTCTTTTCTGTGGAAGAGAAGGTGGTGGATTTGGGGTGTTGGGCTACATTGCAGGCAAGAATTGGGGTTCTGCGGTGCTCAAGCAGTGGTGAGGTAGAACCTCTGACTCAGGAGCTGGCCAAGAAGCATAGCATCTGGTCCAAGGGTAGCTGAGCTCCCCCTCAAGTCCCTATCAGGAGCAGGGGACTTCAGCATTAACCACCACTTCTCTGTTTTCATGACAGTATGTATTGACTTGCTGATGTCTGAATTTAGCAATTAGTCCTTCTCAGCATGGCAGTGGTATACAGAGAACGTGAGACAGGAAAGTGACAGTATTAAGTTTTGGGAGGGAAAGAAGAACAGTTGTTCTTCAAGGTTTTTTTTACTACACTTCCTTCCAATACTTGTTTTACGTGAAGGATTAGTGCAAAGGTACAAAATCACTCTTGGGAACATTCAGGAGCCACCAGTTGTACAGAACTTATAGAGTTAAGGCACATTCTGTGGGGAGACAGTAGCTCAGCTCACTGCAGTCTTATGGAATTTTCTTAAGGAAAAGAAAAATCATTTTGTATTAATATTTTGTTTCTGGAAGTAATAGAAATGACAGTGAACATAGTCTTTCCTTATAAAGTTTTTTTTTTTTTTTTTGAAGAAAAAACAGTGGACATTTTGTTTACTCTCTTCACCTTAGGTAAAACTTCAGCCGTGGTAATTGCTTTTTTTTTTTTTTTTAAACCTGCTTACAAAAGTCTTTTTATACAGATAGGTAAATCACAGCAGTAAGAGAATTAGGCTTTCTGGGGGGATTGAAAATAGATGTGATGCATGGTTTTCTTTTTCTGTTACATCATGGAAGCCTAGGTTTAAAGTGGACTTTACAAATACATTTTCCTAAGATGCATAAGCAAGACAAGAAAAACCCAGCCAAAACAGTATGGAGCTGTGTTCTTGCCATAACTACCAATACCTGACAGTTGCCATTAAACTGAGGCACCATCTTCCTGTTGCTTGCTGTAAGAGTTCCAGTTTGGGCCAAGTAAAGGTCCACTAGGTGTTTTAAATGTGTGAGTCTTGAAAATGTCTCCTCTGCTGTCACTGGGTGTGAAGAGGGAAGGCAGGAACACGCTTGCTCAACGGCTGGTGAATAGCTGTAGTGGACTGCGTGGACGTGATAGAAGTGTAGCACAGTTAGTGTCCTCGGTGGTGTAGCCTGGTCTGCCGTCTGCCTTTCCATCCCTGCTTGGTTCCTTTGAAGAAAAATCTGTTTTCCCTCCTTTTAATTCTCTTTAAGTCTAGTGAGTTAGGTCTATATGTAATTGCTATAATGGGGAAGGGGGGTCAGAAACTGTTCTTGAAACTCAAAGCAGTTTCAGTAAGTGGATTAACCATGATGGGGTACTTGAGATGCTCTGAATGCCAAAATTCTTGAGAGATTTGCCAGATTAGTAATTACTTAATGTATGTCAGAACATAGGTCACCAAGAAGCAGGATGACCAGGAACAGCTCTATCTCATGAGAGCATTTGGAGAAATGAAGGTAGATCTGCTGCAGCAGGAGGGCTGTGGTTGAGCTGCGGAGTTCCTGTGGAGCGGCACGAGCCACCACCAGGGCTCAGGACAGAGGAAGGCCTACCAGCAAGGCCTCTTACCTTAACCCGTCTCTGCCAAGGTAATCGTCTCGTCTACGTCTCCTCCTGTGCTTCCCTGTACTAAAAAGCTCTGTACTGCCTCCTCTCAAGGCTGGTAATACCTTGAAGCCTCAGTCCGTGAGCCCGCACGACCTGTATATGAACAGGAAGCCCGTCCTGTTTCCCACTGTGATTCCTGCTGTATGACATTAATCTGTAAAACCGATTAAAAGGGAGAGCAGTTTCATTCACTGGCCTTCATGTTTCCATCATCTATTTTGTATTCAGAAGCATTTCTGAAAATTTATTTGGCTTTTTGAATATGATTGATGTTCTCCATAGATTCACACTTTGTCCTTTTCATCTGAACATCAGAGGATACTTGTCCACAGGGGACAGGAAGGAATTCAAGCGACCCAGCAGCACTGACGAGATGGTGAACGGCTGCTGCTTCTGCACACTTCTGTCTGACATTGGTAGCTCTTCCTCAGCCTTAGTTCTGAATGTGGAAGTGCTGTACAATATTTACAGAAAGCCGATACCAACCCTTTTAGCAGAGGGCGGCTACTCTTGGACTGGAACCCCAGCTTTCAGAGGCAAGCTCCTCTTCAGGCTCCTCACTGGCGGTCAGGTGCTTTCTCCATATGAACTGCACTTCATTTAGAAGGAAGCATTTGAAAGCTGGCTTCAGGGTTGGGTTTTGTTTTGTTTTGTTTTGTTTAATATTTTTTAGTTGTAGATGGACACAATGTCTTTATTTTATTGCTTTGTATATGATGCTTAGGATCGAACCTAGGGCCTCATGCATGAGAGGCAAGCACTCTACCACTGAGCTACAATCCCAGCCCCTTGGGGTTGGTTTTCATTCACTTGATTCAGTATTAAAGTGAGTGGGAGGACCTGCCTGAAGTTGAAAGTAGAATTCAGCTTTTCTTCCCACGTTGGAGCTGCCTGTGTTGTTAGGTCTGTCCACTCAGCCCTTGTTCTGGGTGAGTGGCTCTGTAGCTTTTCTCCAAAAGACACCGAGCCAGCTAGTCCTGCCTGCCTGCAGTGCTGCTCTGACCTGACGATGACCTGGAAAGAGAAACCAGGTCCAGAGCCTGTCTTGGCTCTAAATGTGACCCCTGCCTAAAGAATTCCACGAAGAGCTTGTGCCTCGGTAGAGTCCTTTCCACCTGCTTAGGGTAGCAGAATGCAGTCCTCATATTTTTGAAAACATTGACCAAACAACCATATTGGCTGGAAAATCTCGGGTTGTGGGGTACTCAGAAAATATCTTCCACATTTTGTGCTAAAATGGAAAAAGCTCAGTTCCAAGTCCCTAGATCTGCTGTAGACAACATGAAGCCATGGTAATCTTATTTCTGTTAACTATCTAGAAATCAGCATATTGCTGGCTAACACATGAAATCTTACACTCCCATGAAGAGTATCAATATGATTTTTTAAAAATAGAACACTTTCTCATCAGCCTTCCTTACCTTTGTAATTGGTAGTCTCTTTTTGTTTGTCCTGGGGATTGAACTCAGGGGCACTTGACCACTGAACCACATCCTCAGCCCTATTTTGTGTTATATTTAGAGACAGGGTCTCACTGAGTTGCTTAGCGCCTTGCCATTGCTGAGGCTGGCTTTGAACTCACAATTCTCCTGTCTCAGCCTCCCAAAGTGCTGGGATTACAGGCTTGCGCCACCGTGCCCGGCTTATAATTGGTAGCTTTGATAAAACTTTTGTAACCAGGGCTGTTGATAGACATAACTGCTGATGTGGCTTATGTATAATTCCTGGTCACTTCAGTCAAGGGAGCTGATCTGACCCTCCCTGAACAAATGAATCATAATAATTTTGGGGTGGGACCTAGGAATTTGTCCTTTTTTGCAGTGCACTAGGGAACTCTACCCTAAACCATTGTCTATTAGACTTACTGTTAAGTACGTCTTGTTGGTAAGGTATGCTTGTTGCTTTTATTAGAATCCATAGGGGATGGCACCAGGAATCTTTAAACAAGTCCTCCAGGTGACTCTTAGATGAGTCTGAGATCCCAGGAGAGCCAGCATTCATAAAGGCAGGCCCACTGTCTGCCCACCTGCACGGCCCACTTGGGAATGGTCATAGAGCTGCATGCCTGTGGTCCCATAACCATTGAATCAATTTCTGGGGAAGATCCCAGGAAGCTGCATTCCTAGTAAGGGCCCCCAGCTGACTCATGTTCATTAAAATTTGAGATCAATTGCAGAATCCACTCAAACACCTGGCTCCACGTCCCCCCAGGGACATACGTGTGAATGGGGGAAGACCCTTGTAAGCGATGAGGACTCTTGCCTGCTGCCAGTCCAATTTAGCCTTTAAAGATAGCTATTTTCACATGCTTAAGTTCACATGTTTTCTTTATTCATAATCCCGAGTTAGGTTATGCTATCTCCTTAACCTCAAGTCGCTACACATCTCTGGAGGATTGTAGTTAATGACATACCCAAATTTCCATCTCATCTTTTTGTTTCATTTTCCACTGTCTGCTTTTAAAATATCTATTTCAATTGTGTTTTGTGTCTATTTGAAGCCTGTGTCCCCTGTGTAACAGCAGCACCAGTTGTGCAGTCCCTAGCTGCCTCCAGTGCAGCCAGCCTGCCCTTGCTGGAAGCAGGACACCTTAGCCATCGGCTTCCCCCTCCTACTTCTGCGCCCTAGTCAGTACAGGAACTCCCACTCCTGGATTTATTTGCTTTCCTTTGGTCCACCTTATGTCTTGGCCTCTGGTGACCCTGTTTTCCTTCTCTTGTGGCTGTGATGGTGGTGACAGATGAGGCCACACCTTCTGCTGGGATGAGTAGGAGCTGCAAGTGAGCCGGGCCAGAGGAGGCAAGTGTGCAGGAAAGGAAGGGTGACGGGGAGGGAAGGTGCAGAGGGCCATCCAACTCGCACAGTGCAGCCAGAAATGCCCAACAAACCTCCACAGCAAGACGGGACCACACCAACAGACCTGAAGAGGTCTCGCCCCTCCCTGGGTCACCTTCCCTGTTGACTGAAAGCCAAGGGTTTCCAGTGGACCATGCATGTGCCAGGCACAGGAACTGGAGAATGGTTCTCGCCTGATCTCTGCCACTAACCAGAGCTAAGGCCGGGACAACCTCTGGGAAAGGTGTTTCCTGATTTGGGCTTTATTGCCTCACGGGTCCCTTGCAGTCTCTAGTTTTGTCATGTGTATCAAATCTTGAACTATTACTCCTTTGCTGGCACTTAACTGAGGGGTGTGGTGAAAGTACAGCAACACCAGAGGCCGCCAGGAATAAGGGGCGCTTGGACTCCTAGATAGGAAATGCTACCCACTGAACTGACCCCAAGGGAACTTGAGTCTTTCCAGTGAACACAAATTTTAGGTGCCAAGGGTCTTTCTAACCTGGGATACGGAGGGTGACAACTCAGGCCTGCAAATCCTGGGAAGACACCCTCAGACAAGGGCCAACAGCACCCTGGTTGAAGGCAGCCAGCCCTGGCTCTGCTCTGGCAGCACAGGAACACCAGCACCTGTGCACAGAGACGTCACTCAGAATCCATTTTTCATTAAAAGATTCAGCTGTGAGCTTAAGCTCCATTATGACCCATGATCATGAATAGGAACCGAGGAATGCCTGCCCTTCTGGATTTGACAGTTACATCTGGAAGTTCCCTACCCATCCCTCCTCAGTGCTGGCTCGTCTAAGCCAGCCTCTCTTCTTGGCTGGCCCCCTCGCCCCACCCAAACCTGAGGAAACCTCTCCTGAACCCGCCTCTGCTGCACGCAGCCCCAACGGTTTCCACGCCTCCCTCTGGGCCCCTGCTAGCGGCCCTGAGAAATGAAGTCTGATCAGATTTCACTTGCCTGAAATCTTTTTTCTATTTGGGTTCCAGCCTCCCTTTTCAGCAAAAGCCTTCCCACGTCCCCTCCAACTCCACTCCATCCCCTCAAAACTGCCACCTTTAACCAAAGTGCAGCTTTGCCTTTGCCACTGCCTCTGATATGACCACCTCCCATTTTGCCCCAAGTGGCCCTTCCTGGAGGACATTCCCCAGATGACCCTCTTCCCTCCCCATTGAGGTATGACCCCTTTGCCCCCTACCCTATCCTTCTACACGACAATAATACCCCTAGAACCTGTGCTGTCCTGTGTCTCCAAAGGGCAGGTATCCCCAAATGTTTGCTGATGGGGTGATGGGTAGCTGGAGGAGGCCCTCAGTGCCGGGATTCCTCTCTTCCTAATTTGGCCCCTGCCAAGACTGGGACTCTCCCTCTTGTACCTCCCCGGGCCGGGCCGGGCCAGTTCACCATGCCACAGCCCCTGTCCTCATCGGGCATAGGTGGGCCGGGGTGCGGCGCCCGCAGCCGCGTGTCGCTGAGGCCCGGCCGGCGTGGCGGAGGCAGCATCTGAACGCCACGGCCCAGCCCGCGAGAAGCCTCTGCCGCGCCCCGAGCCCAGGAGGTCCGTGGGCACCTGGGCCGCCACCGGCCCGGGTCTGGGAACACAGAGGCACATGACGGCGTGGCCGGCTCCTGCCGCGGACCCTAGCGGGTCGTGGGGTGGGCGACCCCCCTGCCCTCCTCCCCTTTGGGGTCCAGGCGCTGGTGGGCTGCCACGCGTGGGTCCTGCTGGGCCACGTGGGAACAAACAACCCGGAGGAGGGAGTCTAAGACCAACCCGTGGGGCAGATGACAAGCCACACCCTGTGGCCTCTCCCGTCTACAACCAGCTGACTAGGCTCAGGGCCGCCAGGAGGATGTCGCACCCTACGGAGGCCTGTGGGGTTGACTCCCTGATCACACGGAAGTGTGCTTGTCCGTTTGCACCCTCATATCTGAGGACGGTTTCCTCCTACCCGGGAAAGTAGACATTCTCCCCCTTTTATTAATCAAGGTGGCATCTACAAATCAGTGCCCGGTTCCGTTGGAAATCCTCATTTAACCTCATCCCAGTGTGCCACCTGCCCCGCACAGGTGCTGTTCCCTGGGTTGGTTTCTGGGTTGGCCAGCTTCCTAGCAGGGCCCTGCTTTGCTGTTCCTTGAGTGACATCTTGTGGCCAAGTATAGGTACAAATCATTGGCTGAAAAGGCAGCCAAGCAAAGGGCTCCTGGGGCTGTGGAAAAGCAGTCAGGATGCCCAGGAGGGAGGGGAGGCTCTGGGACATGGAATCAGCCCAGCCCTTCACTAGGACCACTCTAGACAGACCCCAGAACTCGCCCAGGTTCCCTACTTTAAGCTCACTAATAACACCGGGTTCCACTTTCGCCCAGCTTGCGTCCTGGCAAACAGTCATTATTTCCACCACATAAAGCTTTTCTGTAGCAATGGAATGACAAGACTATTATTCCAACTTCACAAGTGAGGCAGGAGCCCTGCCATACAGCCAGTGCCTCGAGGATAGCTCTGACTTCTCTAAAAGACCTCTGGACAATCCTGAGAACCACAAGAACCCACCTGTCCCTTTTTGCAAAGAGGTGCTGCTAGAGGATGCCTGTGTGATTAGTCACAGTCACACCTGCAGCTCCAAGACCATTATTTTCAAGTGCCAGGTGCAGTGCTGAGTGATTACACATAATACCTTCCAATGAGGCCAGCGTTACAAGACCCATCTTACTGAAAGGGAAGCTGAGACTCAGAAAGGGTGAAGTGGCTTATTCAAAGCCTCATGGAAAAAAAATGGCAGAACTAAGATATGAATTCAGATCTTAGGTATTCTCAAGTCTGCATTTTGTAGCTCTGATGGGATCTTTTCTGCCTTCTACAAAGCCAGCCTCACAGGACTGTGTGGGATCATGGGAGCTGGCAGGGAAGGGGCTATGCAAACTGTGGAGGGAGGTGCCCATGACAGTATCCTGTCATCCCAATCCTGGTGTGCACTTCCCCTGGTGCATGAGTCCTTGAGGTGAGGACTGAACACCCAGTGTGAGTGTGGTACCCAGAGAACATCAGCAAATCAGATGGGATTTTAGTCTCCCAAGGAGGGAAGACCCACTTTTTCAAATCCAGTGCAGGTCCAATCCCAATTTCAAGGCCACAGCAAGGACAGACTGATCCACCGCACTCCGAAGGAGAAGGGATGGGTGACCTTTACCTCCTCCTTTGTTGCAGCTGGCTGGCATCTGGTCTCCCCTGCACGGCCCAGACAGAGAGGGTCTGGTAGCTGGGGATCCCTTGCAGACCCTGGAGAAAGCAGCAGGGTAGGTAGAATATCAATATGGTTGTGAAGGCGGAGGGACAGATGAGGGAAAGCCTCCAGGTGACTGGGTAGAGCTGCCCTGCCGGGCGGCTGCCTCCTCTCTGTGCACAGATTGAACCCATGATGAAGATGAATGGAAACCCCTTTGCTGGAAAATGTGGTGGCAATTGGGACGGCTACCTAAGCTGAGGGGCCCTCCCACCAGCCCTGAGCAGGGAAATATGAAGATTTGAAAGTTCAGTAGCAGCAGTCACATGGTTAGCATGGAAACTAGGCAAAGCTGATCAACACCCCCAATTACAGGATAAATGATACAGGACACCCATTAGTTTGGCAAGAATTAGTGGACTCAAACAGCGGCCTCGGATATCAGGCAGCCACGGCAACAGCTTGCACAGAACAAAGGCAGCCCAGATGGGTGAAGACCCCCGGCCCAGCGCGGACCCCTCAGTGAGGTGGTGTTAATGACCAGACACCCTTCCTCCTGTGGTTAAGGGATTTTAATGGCTGGTTGAGGGAGATGATGGGGGATGGTCTTGTGGCTTAACTAGCGTCTGCTGATGGAAACGACCGTGTGCGCAGCATCCAAATCCCATGCTGGGAGGCAGGACTGATGAGGACACTGTGTCTTCATCTTTCCAGACTGAAAAATCCCAATTTTTCTCAATACGTCCACTGCAGAGCAATATGTGATCATTCGGTCACATGCAATGCGGACCAGGAAGGAAGTTTTGCGGAGTGATTTAATATTGTCGACAAGATTGCGGGGGGCTGGCTTAACTCACTTCAGGTGCTCTTGAAGCGTTCGCACAATGGATAAGCTAATTACAAATCATGCCTATTTATTCATTCAACAGGGCCTGGGGGAAATTCAAAGAGGCAACACTGTCTTAACTTCATTCAATTTGTAGTCTGTGATTAAACGGAACACAGCTGCAAGGCCCCGCAACACCGCCCTGGTCCCGCCTTTCCCCTGGATCAGGCTGACCCCTCCTCAGGGAGCCTCACCTGTCCTCCGCAGGCTGGGGCCCTCCTTCCTCAGCCCCTCAGCTGCCCGCAGGCCGCTGGGCAGCGCTCCCTTCAGCTCCCTTACCTGTAAAGCGGGCAGTACCCTTGCTCTCAGGATTCCTGAGGGGAATAAGGAGATGGTGGGTGTCCCGTGCCTGTCCCAGAGCCCAGCGAGTCACTGAACGGTGAAGTTTCCTTCTTTGGCCTTCTCCTCTGTCCTTGTACACCCATGGGCTGTCACTAAGTCAGAGGACCCAGGGTCGTCCTGACAACCCATGGCCAGAGCGCGCTTATCTGCTGTCCTTTGCCCAGCACTGGAAGCACACGGCCTGGCGTCTCCTCCTGACCCCAACCCTCCGCTCTTGGACAAGGTGATCAGCCATCTCTGTCTGCCCAGGATTGAGGGTTTTCCTTGGATGTGGCATCATTCAGGACTAAATCCTGACAGTCCCAGGCAAATCAGGACAGTTGGTCACTCCACTCTGGGCACCCAGAGAACTCTCCTTCCCCATTTCCTAAAATAAGCCAAAAAACAAGGCTAATGTTACCTTCAATCTTGGGAAACATCTGCGGGACCCAAGGTTATTTATGATCATCAATAAATGACAAGATCCAAACAGCCAATGTTTGCTCAGTATTTCTACATTCCCATGGTGTTTTTAAATCACTGCATAAGTGTTTGGGGCTTCCTTTCTGCTTACTCTACACCCACTGACTGAGTCCCACTGAGTCCCATGGGAAGAACACGAGGCCCTCCTCCCTTGCCCCCAGTGAGGCTGCAGACCTGGCAGCTCCTTGCTCCGCTCAGCCTGCAGCTTCCGCCCCTCTTTTCTGCCTTTTCTCTTAGATGCTCCCATATCTAGAAGGAGTCCAAGCTGGGAAATAGATATTAGCTTGAATTTCCCATTATGTGGCTCTCAAACAGTCAAACATGGGAAATCTCACAGGGCTCAACCTAATATTGTAGTGGTGAAGTTCAGGCCAAGGTGCAACTTGAGGCAGCTTAATCTCTTTGAGCTTCAGTTTCTTATCTGAAAAATAGGAATCTTTTTTTTTAAAAATATTTATTTTTTAGTTGTAGGTGGACACAATATCTTTATTTTATTTTTATGTGGTGCTGAGGATCGAACCCAGTGCCTCCCGCATGCTAGGCGAGCATGCTACCACTGTGCCATAATCCCAGCCCCGAAAAATGGGAATCTTAATAGCTTCTGCTTCCCAGTGTTGCTGATGGGATTAAATGAGATGATCCACGTTTGGCCTTTGGCAGTGCCTGGCTCATAGTAGGCGTTCTCTCAGTTGGAGCCTTTATCGTGGGCTGGTATCTGGGTCCACCTTCCTGAGCTGACTGACAGTGGCACAGGAAAGAGAGGCAGTGAATGCAGTGCTTCCCTCCCATGCATTTCCCAAATGACCTTGAACTTGGATGGGCTGCTTTCTCTCTCCACCACCAACCAAGGGCTCTTCCTCTGCCCCCCTTCCCTTGGAGGACTCTTGGTAAAACACCCCATTTCCCATGGCTCCCCACGGGGGGCCTGATGGGTTTCCAGACATGTTTTCATCCCCCCTACGGTTTCTAAAACATACAAATCATTCTGGCTGAACTTCTGTGTTTCATTACTAGGAATGCACATTTGAAAACAACAGAGGGTGAGGTTTAAAAGCAACATGCAATTTTTATTACATATATCTCCAAATCTGCCATTAGGCCCGTCCCCGTGGTGTTATTGACCTTGATTCTTTCTCATTTGCATCCTGCATTTTTCATCCTTTGGAATATGGTGTTTTGGGACTTCTCCATCATTAAGTGGATTTACAGCAATTTCCCTGTGTGTTTTCTCCAAGGGATTCTGTTATGAGATGCACATTAAATCTCCATTAATACCTCATTATCCGACTGATAAGATTACCATGATAATGAGGCAGAAATTCTAATTGTTTCACTTCTTATCGTGCCTTCCATTTAATCCTTTACTCTACCTGGAAGTTGGTCACAAGCTGGTGAGCACCAGGCTGGAAAAACCCTTCCCATTGGCAGACCAGAGGCTGGGATCATTGGGATCAGTAGTGACTGGGGAGAGAAAGGGAGTAGATGGTGTTTAAGTGAAAACCTGGCATAAAGTTTAGGGGTGGAGAGCCATCTGGGTGGGCCTGTTGAATTTAGAGTGCCCCCGTGCTCTAGTCCAATACACACACTCACACACACACAATCAAACACACATGCATACACTTCAAGCTCAAGCCTCCTGACCTCATGCTCTATTTTCCTACTGACCTGGGTCCCCTTCCAGAACATTCCTAGCTCTAGCACACTCCACAAACCTGCCTTCCAGAATGATGAGCTTGTTTAACAGAGAAAGGTTGTGGGCCAGGAGACCCTAGGGGTAAGGGAGGGAGGGGACAGAGACAATGAGAGAAAAGGAACCTTCAAGGAGGGCCTGTGCCAGGACGCTCCATGAGGGGCAGTTCCCACAGGACATCTCTGGGCCCGCCAGGTGTGCTCATCTGCTACAAGTTGGGGTCCCTCCATCTATTGAGTGGGGGTTCCCCTGAAATGGTCCTATGAACAAGAGCCCCTCAGTTGTCAGGCTTAGAATATGTGAGTCCTGCACCTGTGTCCAGAAAGTTCCCTGGAGTGAGGTTGCTTGGACTGCCCTTACCTGCCTCTTCTGCTTAAATTACACAGGGAGCTCCCAACCCAGTAGGGCCCCTTGAGGCAAGGAGAGTATTTCCTCCCTTCCTCCCTCACTTCCTTCCTTCCTTCCTTTCATTATTTTTAGTTATACATGACAGTAGAATGTATTTTGACATATCATACATGCATGGAGTATAACTTCCCACTCTTGTGGTTGTACACGGTGTGGAGTTACACTGGTCGTGTATTCATATAGGATCAGAGGAAAGTTATGTACGATTCATTCTCCTGTCTTTCCCAATCCTATCCCAGGGAGAATATTTTCAAAGCCTCTGCAGCAGATTGGAAAGAGTCAGAAGGGTGGTGACTGTCACAGCAGAGGGTCTGTGGCTTGGAGAAAGAGCTCTGGTATGTTGAGTTCAGGCCCAGCCTGGAAGCAAGAAGCAGAATCCACCTCCACAGAAAGGAGGGCAGCTTGGCTACAGGCAGAGGAGGAGCTAAGTGGTACTCAGGCGGTATAAACAGTCCTTCCACAGTTATCTTAGGCTTCTTTATGGCAAGGGATGCTGATTTCCAGTTGCCTTCTCTATTAGTGAGGCAGGAGAAATAGTTAAAATAGAAAGAAAACTTGGGCTCCTTAAACTACAGACCAAAAACACCAGGGCTCATCAAGGTCAGGCCAATTTCTGTATAAGCAGAAAAACTGATAGTGAGACATCTGCTGCCCTGTGTCCAGACCCCCTCCAAAGAGACACCAGCTAGAGAATCTGATCAGACCAAACAACAAGTGAAGAACTCGGGGGCACTGAGTGCCTTACCCAGGATTGGGTTGGGGGCCAACTTCCTTAACTCTGTGGGCTCACATAAACCCCTAGACAACAGACAACCCCCATTGGCAACCCCCTCACGGGGGCCTCCCCTTTGGGAGCTGCTGCTTTGTTCTCACCCTTCCAATATTTGTATCCAGGGATTTCATTCTTCCAGTTGGCAAGGTAAACAACCCACCCAATCCAGCTCTGTAGCTCCGTGCTGCGTTAGTTTTCTATAGTGGCCATAACAAAGTACCATAAACCAGGTGGCTTAAAACAACAAAATTTATTCTTTCACAGAGTTGGAGGCTGGAAGTCCAAAATCAAGGTGCCAACAGGGCCATGTTCCCTCCAACTCTCTGGACAGAATCCATCTTTGCCTCTAGCTTCTGGTGGTGGCTTCAGTCCTTGGGATTCCATGGCTTGTGGCTGCATCTCTCTAGTCTTTGCCTCCGGTCACATGGTCATCTTCCCCGTCTGTCTCTCTCCTCTTCTGATAAGGACACCAATCAAATTGGATTAGGGCCCACCCTGGCTCAATTCCAAATAAGGCCATGTGCACAGGTATCAGGGGTTAGGGTTTCAATATACCTGTTGGAGGAAACACCATGTAAACCCGCAAGACCTTCTAAAACATATCCATGTAATTAAACAATTAAAGAAAATATTAGACAAAGACTAATCCAATTGGCTGAGTTTGCAAATCAGGTTCTCAGATGCTTGGGCCTCATTGTTATGGGGCGTCTGGGGCTGATAATACCTTCCCGATCTGAAGGCCCTCCCGGCCCACACTACAGGTGTGGAACCACAGACTGGCTGGCGAGGCGGGAAGGCTTCCTGAGCCCCACCAGTCCCAGCCTACCCTTTTCTTTAGAGCATTTTAATTATTTTTATTTTACCCCAAAGTAGTATAAATACATAGTTTTTAAAAAATTAAATAGTACTAGAAGGTTCTAATAGAAGCTAGTGGTCTCTTGGCCTTCCTTCTCTCCCTCCTAAGTTCTTATCCCCAAAAGCAATTACTTGCAACTATTTATAGGTACTTCTTTTACGTTTGTCAATAATATGTTTACGGTACCTTTTTTTTTTCTTTTGCAGTGCTGGGGATGGAACCCAGGGCCTTGCCCACGTGTGGCCAGTGCTCTGCCACTGAGCCACACCCCCAGCCATGCCCATGGTGTTCGCTAGGTTGTTTTTGTTATCGTGTTAGAATTCTTTATATATTCTGTATATTAACTTCTTATCAGAGAGAAGATTTGTAAATTTCTTCCGTCTTATTCCAAGTTATCTTTCCACATTCTCAATAATTTCCTGTGATGCACATGTTTTTAATTTTGAGAGTCAAGTTGAAACCAGAGTTTTTGTTTGTTTGTTTGTTTGTTTTTAAATTTTTTTAGTTGTAGATGGACACAATGTCTTTATTTTATTGCTCTGTATGTGGTGCTGAGGATCGAACCCAGGGCCTCACGCATGCGAGGCAAGTGCTCTACCGCTGAGCTACAATCCCAGCCCCGAAACCAGAGTTTTGAGATGAATCTCAATTCTCTGCTTCTGTGGCAGGCGAGGTCTGCATAAACTGCAGGTCTCTGCAGCTGAGAAACGTGTCACAGCTCTTTTTTTTTTTTGGTACTGGAGATTGAACTCAGGGGCACTCGACCACTGAGCCACATCCCCAGCCCTATTTCGTGTTTTATGTAGAGACAGGGTCTCACTGAGTTGCTTAGCGCCTTGCCGTTGTTGAGGCTGGCTTTGAACTCGCGATTCTCCTGTCTCAGCCTCCCAAAGTGCTGGGATTACAGGCTTGCGCCACTATGCCTGGCTTGTCGCAGCTCTTAATAGCGGGCATGCCCTCCAGTGTGGCAGCAGACCCCAGCGACTCACCATCAATTTCTTCTTTTTAGGTTCTTGTCTCATGAGTTGGAAGAATGAAATCCAGAGACCAGGACGAGTGACTGTGAGGGTAGGATGTATCTGAGTGCATGGGAACAGAACTCCCGGGGCAAGAAGGGACCTGCCCCAAGTGGCCTCACCTCCATTTTCTTCCTCTTCTCTGGAAGCAGGGAATTGTGCTTGCCTGGTGGACGGGAGTGGGGAGTGTCAGGAGCTGCTGCCCTGCATGGACTGGGCATCTGCACTGGGCTGGCCAGGCTGGCCCCGGCTGCTGCAGGACGACAGGTTGGTGCTCCTCAGCTTCCTGACAGCACAGGTGGCCCACCCAACTGCAGGCCGGTGGCAGGCTCCAGTCCACCCAGGCCTTCCCTCTGCCCCTCCACCACTTTGCTCCATAGCAGGGACCAGTGGACTGGCCGTGCAGCTCTGCAGCTGGGAAGCAGCGTTAAAATTTACCCGTTTTTTCTTTTTATTGTCTTCATGTTCTCAATAGTATTTCTCAAATAACAATTCTTAATTTTCATGAAGTCCAATATATTAATTTCTTTCTTTTGTGGTTTGGTATTGTGTCAAAGAAACCTAAGATCATAAAACTTTTCTATGTTTTCTTCTAGAAGTTTTGTAGGTTTGACGTTTTACATTCAGATCTTTGAACATCTTAGATGTTGCTTGACATCCTTTGTTAGTTTGGGAAAGTTTGCAGCCATTTTGATTTCAAATATTTCTTCCATTCCATTCTCCTCTTCTGCAATTCCAATTACACATATGTTAGGCTGCCTGACATTGTCTTGAAAGTCTTGCGGGTGTTCTGCTCTGTTTCTGTTTTTACCCCATTACTTTTTATCTTTGAGTTCCAGCTGGACAATTTCCATTGACCTGTGTCCAAGTTCAGAGTCACTTTCTTTCTTCCTTTCTTTTTTTAAGTTTTTTTTTGCTCTCTCAGTGCTGGTGTTTGGACCCAGGGCCTTGCACATGCTTGGTGAGTTCTCTCTCTCTTAGCCACACGCCCAGCCAAATGTTGTTTTCTTTTACTGGACTTTTTTTTTCTAGCAATTTCATTTTTTTCTTTCTTAGAGTTTCCATCTTTTCAATGAAACTCCCCACCTGTTCATCCATGTTCACATTTTCCTTCAAAGCCTTTAACATATTAATCATAGCTATTGAAAAGTCCTTAATACAAGCTGGGCATGGTGGCACAGACCTGTAATCCTAGAGGCTCAGGAGGCTGAGGCAGGAGGATTGTGAGTTCAAAGCCAGCCTCAGCAATGTGAGGCTAAAACACAACATAGGCTGGGGATGTGGCTCAGTGGTTGAGTGCCCCTGAATTCAATCCCCGGTACCAACACAAACAAATAAATAAAATAAAACCACTATAAGTTGAAAATGCATTTAATATACCTAACCTGCCAAGCATCCTGGTTCAGCAACACAGTGCACTGTGGAGTCTCCACTGTGGGCTCGAGGGGCTGACTGGGAGGGGAGGCCCAGGGCTGCTGCCCAGCACCACAAGACAGTGCATCCATGCCTCTAGCCCTGGAAAAGATCAAAATTTAAATCTCGAAGGCTGGCATTCTACTGAATGCCTATCACTTTCACACCGTTGAAAACTTAAAAATCCAAGTTGGAGGAGTCATAGGCCCTCTGTGGCTCCAGCTGCTGGGCCGTAGCTAAGTCTGATTGTGGTCACTGCTTTGCTCTTTACGGTGGATTCTTCTTCTTTCCTTGCTTTTTTGTGTGTCTCCTAATTTGGGGTTGAAAGCCGGCCATTGTGGACAGGACTAACCACCCGAAAACAGGCACCCGCCTCACTTTGCAGGCCTTTCCTCCATGCCGTGGAGTCAGTCTAGCCAGGCGTGGAGCTGGGTTCGGCTTGGTGCTTTTGTTTACTCCCAGCGCTTCACGTGCCTCTCGCGTTGCCTTGCTTGATAACAAGTCATCTTTTATGTGCTGATTTCCGTACATATATCTTTTTTGATGGAGTGACTTATAAAAGTCTTTGCTCCTTTTTTTTTTTTTGTACTGGGGATTGAACCCGAGGTACTTTTACAACTGAGCCACATCCCCAGGCCTTTTTATTTTTTATTTTGAGACAGGGTCTCAATAAATTGCAAGGTTAGCAACTTAGTGAGCCTCACACTTGCAATCCTCCTGTCTCGGCCTCCTGAATTGCTGGGATCCAGGTGTGTGCCAGCATGCCCAGCTCTTTTGCCCATTTTTTATTGCTGCTTGACATTACTCTGGCCTTAGCAGGGGTTCCAGGTAGGGCCTGGTTTGTAAGAAAGTCATCCCCGAGATCTGCCCTTCCCTGAGCTGCAGGTCTTCCTGTTACATTTGCTCCTCAGAGAGCACCCTCTCTGTGTTCTTACCCCCTACCCCTGCAGTAGACCACGGTCACTTGTTTATGCTGCTAAGCCTGGTGGCATTCTTCAATGTTCTGGTTCAGCTTTAGTCCGAGGCAGGCACTGGTCAGTGATCCTGGCCCTCCTTCAGTGGCAGGGGTGACCTCATGGTTAGGGTGCAGGATGTATTTCTGCCCCTCCCCTAAGTTAAGAGGGTTTTCTACTTTATTCCTTCACCCACAAAGTGTCTTCATCTGTCCCCTGAGAGCTTTTCCCACCCTGTCCCTGGCTGCTTAAAACTTTATTCCATAGTGGAGAGAGTGGAACTGGAGATAAGGGGCTGCTGGAGGCCCTCCTGGGTCCCTGCTGGGCTGCGATCTTCCATTTGTACACTTGGGAGCCTGCGCGTGGCGGGAGTCCTGCGTCCACAGCACCCGGGGTGCTCGGCCTCACTCTGGCTCACCTTCCACCTTAGGCAGGTGGCAGAATTTTCAGCTGATGTCTTGCTCGGTCCCCTGGGGCCGTGTTCACCCACTCCCGGATCCCCCACTGTGGCATTGGGGACTACGTTGCTAAGGCGTTTTGGGGGGCACATGGAAGCTGCAGCAGACGCATCCTTGCCATCAGCTGGAGGGGTGCCCGGCATCTGTGCTCCTCGTAGGCTGGTCAGCTGTCACATGGCCTCAGCTGGGAAGAGCTGCGTTGTGCCAGTCACCCGCTTTGCTAGAAGCTAGAAGTCGGTGTCGTGTTTCACTGAGCACCTCCAGCGCGCCAGGCTCCACCGGGCTTGGCATCCCAGCGGTGGGCAAGACGGGGCCAGCCCTGCCCTCATGGGGCACACGTCCACCTGGTGGATCCCGTCCCCAGCGGTGTAAAGCACTGGGTGACCACCTCTGTGCAGCTGCAGAACTGGGTTTGAGGGGCAAGCCCACTGATCAGAGCCGCACCAGCCCTGGCTCTGCTTGTCCAGAGGCCCCGCTGGCTGCCAGCCCTGCAGGGTCCACCTCTTCCCCTGGGCCTTGGTCCCTGTTCCATGCCACAGCGCTGCCAGCCAGGGACTGGGCACCGCAGTGCATTTCTGTGGCTGAGGGTGAGGGGTGGGAGTGGACTCCTTGGCTTTGAATTCCAGCTCTGTCACTTGTCAGCTATGACACTGTGGCCAGGCTAATTCCTTCCTCTGAGTCTTATTTTTCTCATCTCTAAAATGGGAATTGTTTTTTCTTACCTTGCAGGTGAGGGCATGTATGAGGTGCCCCCACAGGTCCCCAGCAGAGGCAGAGCTGGGTGGAGATGGGAGGGCACTTTGCTCCCCACTGGTGACCACCTGCTCCACCCAGACCTGGCTCCAGGAAGCAGCCTGGCCCCGTGCTTCTGAGCCCACCATGACCAGCCTGCTGCAGACTGAATAATGGGACCATCACAGAGAGGTTTGGGGCACAGCAGAGCTGGGCCGGCAAGTTGGGGCTCTCAGCCACTGTTATGGGTAGGACTGTGGCTCACCTTGAATCCTTAACCCCAAGATATCAGGATGTGAATTTACCTGAGCCAAGCGTGATGGTGCATGCCTGTAATCCCAGTGACTCAGGAGGCTAAGGCTGGAGGTTGGCAAGTTTGAGGCCAGACTCTACAGTTTAGTGGGATCCTATCTCAAAATACAAAAATTAAAACAGGAAAAAAAAAAAAAAAGAAGTGATCTTATTTGGAGACAGGTCTTTACAAAGTCCCCCATCTCCACACAAGGAGGTCCCTGGGTGGGCCTAATTCAACATGACTGGTGACTGTTGTCCTTCTAGACAGGGGAAATGGAGACACAGAGGCCCACATGGGAAAGCCCTACATAAAGTGGAGGCAGAGTCAGGGCTGCTGCTACAAGCCTGCAGTGCCGCAGGTCAGAGGGGAGGCCGGGAACTGGCCTGGTGACACCGTAATCTCTGACTCTGGCCTCCAGGACCAGGAGATGCTCTGTTTCCAGTGTCTAAGCCGTCCAGGCTGCGGAACTGAGTTCCAGAAGCCCTGGGAAGCTCACGGCCTCCTCCAGGAAGGGCTTCAGAGGCAGGACCTCTATTCCTTGGCCTCCTGTGGCCTGAGGACACTTACCTCTCAGCATCTGGCTTTCCTCATCTGTACAGAGGCATGACTGTTCCTGCCCAGCCACCCCACCAGGGCCATTGGCAATGTCACCAGCCACAGTCCTGAAGTTTAGAGACGGGCTGTTCCATCTCTGCTCAGCCCTGTTTCCCCGCCCTAATCCTGGGGTCTTGGGCTCAGCAGGTACTGTGTCTACTCCTTCCTGGCCTCGGCCATGGCCCAGAGTCCTCTGCAGGCCTAGTGGGTGTTGGGGGGCATGTTTTGAGTCAGGAAAAGCAGGGCAGGATCACTGGCTGTTCTGTGTTTCAACTTGTTTATTTTGTTTTGTTTTGTTTTTAAATATTTTTTTAGTTGTAGATGGACACAATGTCTTTATTTTTTTATTGCTTTGTATGTGGTGCTGAGGATCGAACCCAGGGCTCCACGCATGCGAGGCAAGTGCTGTACCGCTGAGCTGGGGTTTGTCAAAATAAACAAACCCCAACTTGTTTATTTTGGGTGGTGCTGGCGGAACCCTGGGCCTTGTGCATGCTCTGTAAGCACTCTGCCACGAGCCATATCCCCAACCTCTGATTTTTTAATGAATACACAAAAACATAAAAACTGTACATATTAATGGAGCACTATGTAATGTTTCAATACAGGTGTACATTTTGCGTAATGTTCAGATAGGATCAATGTATTTATCTCTCCTCAAACTTTTATCATGGTGAAAACTTTCTTCTGGCTCTTTGAAAGGCACAGGACGTAACTGTTAGCTAGAGTCACCCTGCAGCAAGAGCACACCAGAGCTTTTTGCTCTTAACATAGCTCAGTGTCCACTGGGCACCCTGCCCCACAGCCACTGATCTCACCACACCTGCTGGTCCCCACCACTCAGCTCCAGCTTCTGTGAGATCAGCTGTTTTAGGTTCCACCATGAGTGAGACCACGGGGTACCTGTCTGCTCTGCAGTCCCACCCACATCCCTGTGAATGGCAGGATTTCCTTCTTTGGGGGCTGGATAGTGCTCCGCTGTCTGTATACCGGCATCCATCCATCTCTTTCTGTGTCTCTTTTTTTAAATTTTGTATATTTTATTATTTTAAAGTTTCAGTGAGCAGTTCATCCTTTTTGTACCACATTTGTAATTTTTAAATCAATGAGAACAAACAAAAGGACATAAAAAACTAAGGCCTCCTTTCCTCATCCAAGGAGAATTGGATATTCTACTTTATGTAACAAATAACACTGAAACCCAGCAGAGGTCCTGCCTGCAAGCATGGAGAAGAACACAAAAGTAGGGAGCGGTTTAAGAAAGAAAGATCTTAAAACAAAAGTAACCTCTGAGAATTTAATGTCCACAAGCACATATAGCTTCCATTGTTAATCATTTTACAAACATAAAGGAGAACAGAAATAACTTGCTCCTTGTACCACTATGAACAAAAAATACATTTGATAACCTTGAATGTATTGCCAAAGAGAAAGTGTCCAAGGAAAGACAGATAAACAAAATATCGGAAAAGTTTTCTCAAATGACCAAGATTATCCGTGATTGAAATAAGCTGCTTTTAGGTTGAACACTATTAAATTCTCATTTTCATGAGTCAAAATTTGTAGCAAATCAGTTTTCTAAGGTTCAACTAAACATGAGGATTTCTAAACTGTGTGTACCTTTGAAAAATGAACAAAAAATAAATAAAGTTCAAGTTTTGTTTTTAATCACTTTTTTCTTTTTTAAAAAAATATCCATGGGCTGAGGTTATGGTGCAGTGGTAGCGTGCTCGCCTGGCATGCGTGAGGCACTGGGTTCCATCCTCAGCACCACGTAAAAATAAAATAAAGATATTTTGTCCACCTACAACTAAAAAATAAACATGCAAAAAAATATATCCTATAAAGCTTTATGGGACAAACCTGACAACTCATTTTGTTTACCAGGCAGGAAAACTCAGCTTTATTTTCCCTTTTTGGTATTGGGGGACTGAACCACATCCCCAGCCTTTTTTGTATATTTTATTTAAAGACAGGGTCTCACTAAGTTGCTTAAGGTCTTGCGAAGTTGCTGAGGCTGGCTTTGAACCTGCTATCCTCCTGCCTCAGCCTCCCAAGTTGCTGGGATTATAGGCATGTGCCACCACGCCCAGCTGAGAATCTCAGCTTTTCGTAAATAAAAGTTAATATTTAAGGGGACCATTCAGGTATCCTTTGTGCTTTATTAGTGTTTAAAGCAGAAGAGAAGAAAACAACTAAAACCAAATCTTTTAATGAAATACTAGTGTTCAAACAGTGAAGAGAGCTGGGTTCCATCCTCGGCACTGAAAAAAACATTGGAAGAATAATGATCATGGACATCTTTGAGAGCTTGCTATGTTTAGACACACACAGGTTAGTATGATCCTATTTTAAATTATACATATATACATATTTTTTTCTACTGACAGCTAAACTTTGTGACAGTGTCAAAATAAAGGTTATCAAAATTGAGATTGTTTTAAATCTAAATTCATTTTTTAAGATCAAAGGAAAACAAAGACCTACTCCCCTATAGATAGATACGTCTTTTTTTTTCTTTTTCTTTTGGTACTGAGGATTGAAATAAGGGGTACTCGACCACTAAGCCACATCCCCAGCCCTATTTTGTGTTTTATGTAGAGACAGGGTCTCACTGAGTTGCTTAGAGCCTCGCTGTTGCTGAGGCT
>CM053399.1:175901220-175953423 GCA_028644305.1 Xerus rutilus
TCCCTAGGGGTGGGCCTGGCGGGAGCTCCTCCATCCTACCCTCCGCCTCCTGGCTTGGGAGACCCAGCGGGATTCTGGTGGAGAACACAGGCCCCGTGACACATGTCGTTTGCAGCCAGTTGGGTTCCCTGGTCAGAAGCAGCCTTGTGGAATCCCATGGGGGCCCATAAGGCTTTCTGCCCCACTGTGGGTGGCGGGCTTGGCAAAAGCACTTCAGGTAGGAGGCAAACTGATATTCAGAATAAGGGCTCATGGCAGCGAGAACAAAGTCCTGTCTCTTCTGTGGCAGAAGGGGTCCTAGGTCATTGACCTGCCACCCGGTGGTGTCTGGTCTCCCTGGGGGATGGCAGACTGTTGAGAGTCCTGGGGAAGTGCAAGGCCACCGAGGTCCCTGGGCTCTAGGTGATGGACCTGCTCTAGTAAGAAACCACCTCTGCCGGCTCCAGCTGAGGACGCTCTGCTGCCACCTGCCTGTGTACAGACCGAACAGGTGAGTGAACGGGCGTGGTGGACTCACCACTGCTGTGCCCCTCGAGGTGCTGACGATGGCACCCATCCCTGCCATCCCTGCAGGGCCATGGGCAGGGACATTGGCCTCTGGCCTACTGTTTTGGTGGGAGCCTCGATTGGCCCTTCCCACCAGACAGCGCCCACCCCACAGATAGGAGAGCTGCCCAGTGCCTAGTATGTCCGCCATGGTTGGAATGTGGTTGAGTGTGTCCCCCACAGTTTCCTGTGCTGGAAGCTTGGTCCCCAGTGTGGTGATGTTGAGAAGTGGTGGAACCTCTAAGAGGTGGGCCTAGTGGAAGTACTTAGGTCACTATAGGCACTGCCCCCAGAAGGGATCACGTGGTCCTTGCAGGACCCTGGTTATTTCCCAGAAGGCATTTTATAAGAAGAGCAAATCTGGTCCCTGAATCTCCCTGACTTCCGTCTCACTGTGTGATCTCTCCTACCACGTGACCTCTCTGTTCCACACATTCCCACCATGATACCATCTACCATATTGTGCTGTAGCCAGAAGGTCCTCGCCAGGGCCAACCAGATGCGGGCACATGCCCTTGAACCTCCAGGACTGTGAACTAAATAAACCTCTCTTCCTCATAAAGTGTCCAGCCTCAGGTGGTTTTGTTTTTTTTTAAGATGGACACAATATCTTTATTTTATTTATTTTATGTGGTGCTGAGAATTGAACCCAGGGCCTCACGCATGCGAGGCAAGTGCTCTACCACTGAGCCACAATCCCAGCCCCTCAGGTGGTTTTTTTTATTTTCCAGTGCTGGGGATTGAGCTTGAGCCTTATGCATACCAGGCAAGCGCTCTAATAAGCTACACCCCCAGGTGGCCTTAGGTATTTTGTCATAGCCACTGAAAACGGACCAAGACAACATTAGCTCCAAATGTGCATTCCTGAACTGGGGAAAGAACCCTGAGCCGTGTTCAGGGACGCGTGCGTTCATGCGAGCGGGACCTGAGCAAAGTCCCCTGCTTGCAACATCACTAACACGTGGCCACATGTCCCCTGACATTCCTGCCACCAGGAGGCGGAGTCAGCATTCCCGTCTGCTTCGACCAATCCAGTGGAACAGAAGTGACGCTGTGTGACCTCTGAGGACCGGCCATACAAGTGGGTGCTCATGGGTCTCTTGAGTCTTGACCACCCCAGGCACCCTGGTCAACAGCCAGCCTGCCAAGGCACCAGACAGGTGCTGTCCAGTGCCCTCCAGCAGCCCCGCACCTGCTGAGTGCCACTAAATGCTCCCAGTCCATGCTACGAGGGACAGCAGGGCCACCCTCCCAGCCCTGCCTCAAGCCCAGACCCCCCAATAATGAGACCCGAGGAAAGCGTTTGTTACACAGCAGCACACATCCAGAAATCTTCCAGAACCCTCACTCTGCCTTGATCTCAGTGGCATTTGGGGTCTCCTAGAATTAATGTCAGCCCGGAGCCACCAATGACAATCCCTGACATCTGGGTTTCCCTCTCAGTGCAGTCATTCAAGTAGGTGACCTTGGCCCCTTGGGGGAGAAGCAGGAGGAGGGTTTATGGTGCACCCTTCAGCTGTGTGGCAGGGCCCTCCCTCCTGGGGATCCAGCCTCCCTTTTGTCTGGGCCGACAGGTGCCCCCCACTGCAGCAAGCACAGAGCTTGCTTGCCTACTTATCTTGCTCTTGGGGTCGCCATGGTCATTTGATTCTGCTCCTCTGTCTCTTCCTCCCCCAAACAGGGAGCCGAGCTCCACCGGCCAGTCCAGCCCAGCATCCCAGTCTCTCTGGTCTCTTGGATACCTTGAGTCTATGCTGCACTGGAAACGCTGCATCCCCGCGTTGCTCAGTGTAGACCACCCTGGGCTCCAGGTTTCCATGAACCCACAGGGCGAATCAGGGCCTAGTACAGCAAATCCAGAGCCTGTGTAGTGCCCCACGTGCACCGGCGAGTCAGGCCAGACCCCATTGCTGCTCATTCCATGGTGACAGTACACCCTCGGGGGCCACTCCCATGCATGTCCCCTGTGGATTGGGGCTGGCAACATCTCCCATTTCTTTTGGTGCCAGTGACACCTCCTCTTGGGTCCCACGTGGTGCCGGATCCCCTGATGCCTGTCAGGCCTTGAGTCTGGCTGTAGGTCAGAAGCATCTACAGATGCAAGCTGGGCGCGGTGGCTCAAGCCTGTAATCCCAGCACTTAGGGAGGCTGAGACAGGAGAATTGCGAGTTCAAAGCCAGCCTCAGCAACAGCGAGGCGCTAAGCAACTCAGTGAGACCTTGTCTCTACATAAAACACAAAACAGGGCTGGGAATGTGGCTCAGTGGTCGAGTGCCCCTGAGTTCAATCCCCGGTACCAAAAAAAAAAAAAAAAAAAGAATATCAGAAGCATCTACAGGTGGGTAAGTTGAGGAAGATCCCAACTGCCTTGCAGGGACATCAAGTCACATGGTGGGGTGAGAGGACAGCCCCCGAAAGAGGCTTGGCTGGGAGCTCAGAGGAAGCGGGGCCACCGAGGGGGCAGTGCAGACGTCTCCAGAAAGTCGCCCGCTGGCTCGGGAGGCCGAGGCAGGAGGATCGCAAGTTCAAAGCCAGCCTCAGCAAAAGCGATATGCTAAGCAATTCAGTGAGACTCTGTCTCTAAGTAAAATACAAAATAGGGCTGGGGTGTGGCTCAGTGGGCGAGTACCCCTGAGTTCAATCCCTGGTACCCCCAGCAAAACAGGGCAAACGCTGGCACTTAACCCCCAGGGTGCTGGGGTTAAGAGGCAGGCCCTTCAGGGAAGTGACCAGGTCACAGATCTCTGTCTCCATTGATGAGATCAGTGCCCTCACAGAAGAGGCTTCAGAGAGCTGCCTGGTCTGCCATCTCTTCTGACACGTGAGGAGACAGCGTTAGTTCCTTTCTCTCCCTGCCACCGTGTGAAGGAAGTGCCCTCGCCAGACACAGAACCTGCTGGCACCCGGATCTTGGGCTTCCCAGCCTCCAGCCCTATAGGAAAATGCATCTCAATCCTATTTATAAAGTTTATTTAATTTATTTATTTACTTACTTACTTTTGGTACTGAGGACTGAGTCCAGTGGCACTTTACCACCGAGCTACGTCTCCAGCCCCTTTTAATTTTTGTTTTGAGACAGGTGTCTCATTAAGTTGCTGAGGCAAGCCTCCAACTTGCAATCCTCCTGCCTCAGCCTCCCCAGTAGGTGTGATTACAGGTATGTGCCATGGTACCTGGCTTGAATTTCTATTCTGTATAAATTATCCAGTCTCAGGTATTTGTTACAGCAGCACAAATGGAAACTAAAACAGGGATCATGGCTTGTGCCCACCCAGGAGGAGGGAAGCCCAGGGCACATACCTTTGTAGCTGTGCTCTAACTTCAGGTTAGAGTCCTGCCTGGGTTTTGATTTCTGGAGAAAATTCCTATATTAAGGAGGATAGTATTGTTCAGATTAAGAAATGAGTGATCTTGGGCTGGGGTTATGGCGCAGTGGTAGCGTGCTCGCCTAGCACGCGTGAGGCACTGGGTTCGATCCTCAGCACCACATAAAAATAAAATATTCTGTCCGCCTACAACTAAAAAAAAATAAATATTAAAAAAAAAAAGAAATGAGTGATCTTCACAATATAAATAGAAGCTATAAAAAGGAGATAGAAACAGAAACTTAGGTCCTGAGTTCACTCTTGCTTCTAGGATCAGCCGCTCAGGTCCATGTTCTATGAAGTGGTCAGAGGGATGATCTAAATCCCTCCATGGCTCCCCATTGCCCTCAGGATACGGTGCAGCCTCCTTAATGTGACTGCAAGAACTTCAGGGCCCTCCTCTCACCCCTGGGCCTCCTCATGTGCTGCTCCCTCCATCTGGAACTTTCTTCCCCCTTAAATGCTGCTGCCTCAGAGCAGTCTCCCCTGGCCCCCACCCTGGGTCCCCTGTGCTCCCCAACTTGGCCCTCTTCATGGCTGTTGGGTTAGGGGTTTTCCTGGTCCCCACATCCCCACTGAATCCTGCTCCGCAGCCTGAGCAGGCCTGCTGGGGCCGGTCCCTGCAACCTGGCGGGACTCCAGAGGGGATGGGGAGGAGGAGGGGAGGAGCCCAACCACAGGTACCAGAGAAGGGAGAGGGGAGGACAGGGCCCTTCCTCCAGATCTCCCTGTAGTCAGGGCTTTCCCTGGCTTTGTTCTGGGAACAGTTTTCATATGATAGATCCAGTTTGAAACCAGGCCAGCGAGGATCGTCACCATCGGCAGGGTCACCTCATGTCCAAGGGCCGCCAGGGTCAGAACAGTCCCCGTGCCCTGTCCTCCCAGCCTGTCAGGGGCCTGCAGACACACAGGAGTTCTTTCTGAGGGCAATTTGGTGATGTGCTTTCCAGGCCTTACAAATTTCCCTCACTTTTGATCCAGAAATTCCTTGACTATGAGTCTACCCCTGGAAATATTGTGATGACTGCCTCAAAACACACAGAATGAGGTGGCGTTGGGTTGGTGGTGTTTAAAAGGGTTTGAAAATTGCCAAAATGAGTAGTGCTTACAGGCTCACACCTGTAATCCCAGACACTCTGGAGGCTGAGACAGGAGGATGGCCAGTTTGAGGCCAGCCTCTGCAACTTAGCAAGGTCCTGTCTCAGAATGTAAAGGGCTGGGGATGCAGCTCCATGGTACAGTGGCCCTGGGTTCATTCCTTAGTACTACAAAACAGACAGAAAAAATCCCACTCTGCTACTAATTCGACAGCCCCAGGTGTGTGTGGAGAGGGGGTGAGATTAAGGGAAGGCAAGCTCTGTTCCACTAGGCGATTCAGGGACCCAGGCTGACCTTGAACAGATGTTTCTCCAAGACCCATCCTGCCCCAGCTGGCATAATCTTGGTGTCCCCGCACAGCGCCTGGCCTGCAGGGACTGCTGAAGACCCGGCGTGGCTGGCTCTGGGCCGCATCCTCATCAGACATCACCTGTCCTCTCTCCCTCCCTCCCTCACAGAACCCCAACTTCTCATCTGCCTCAGGGGAGACTGGTCAGTCTGTGTCAATCGCGGTGGCCTCATTGCAGTGATTGGTTTCCATCTGGAAAACTATCTCTGCTCCACCTTGTGCTCTGGCCTCACATGGTGACCCGCAGCCCAGCTTCCATCTCTTTGCCTCAGGGCTTCCTTTGGCGGCCCCAGTTGTCTTTGAGGAGGTGTCCGGCAGGCCAGTGTGGCCCTCAAGACTGACAACACCATTGCCCACCCGCAGGTGGGGCCCCTGAGGGGCGTCTGCGTCTCCACTGCCCCACAGAGTTCCCCAGCAGGAACTGCCCATGGGGTTCGCTCGCTTGGACACTGGCAGATCACCTGCTCTTATCACCAGGGGCCTTTGGCATCGGTCTATCCTTGAACCTGGGCAGGCCTGTGCTGCAGGAGGTGGAAGGGATACTACAGGACCCTGAAGCTGCCCAGCACAGACCATGGCCTCCACCGGTCCTCTCTGCTCGCTCTTGGAACCCAGCCACCATGTAGAGGAGCCCAGGCCACCTGGAGAGACCCCAGGTGGGGATTTCAGCTGCCAGCTCCAGCCAGGCCCCCAGTGGATGGCCGGCTTTGCCAGACGTGTGCGTGGGCAGCCTTGAGGTGGTGCCTGTGCCCAGCCTCTGCGTTTCCCAGCTGGGCCCCGACACTGTGCGCTGGAACCAACCCACCCTATGGTCTTCGTTCCTGAGCCACAGACACCATGAGAGGTAACAAAGAATTATTGTCATAAGCCACTAGGTTTGGGGTCACGAGTCACGCAGCAGTGATTAGCTGAGAAGTCACATGCCCTTTGGCCAGGACTTCTCCTTATTTTCCACCTTGCTTCTAGGGTTTCCTGGGATCACTTCCCAAATCAAAATCCACCCCAGGTCTCCCCATAGGGTCTGCTTCTGGGGGACCCAACCAAAGCAACGCATTATTTGGAAAAGACACTCATAGAAAAAGCACAGACCAAACGACTAAGAACTTCTTTGGGCGGAGGTTCCAGGACCAGAAACTTTGTTATTCAATACAAATCTGAACTATTTACATTTTAAGCAACTCTTCATTATAATTTTTCAAAATATATAATTCTTCCTTAAAACCTTGGTTAGGTCCCCTTAGGCCAGTGTTGAGCCGGGGGAGTAGATGCGGGGGAAGGGGGCTCCCAGCTTCCTGCACCCGGCTGGCAACTGAGCTGGGGGTGACAATTTCTTTATCCTTATGCTTTCAATGAACCTTAAAAATTGTGGTAAAACATAAGATAAAATTTAGCCTCAGTAAAACTGTACATCGCAGGCGTCCTGTTCAGGGACAGTTGGCACATGTCACGTCGATGGGCCAGCACCACCCACCCATCTCCGGAACTTCTTCATCACCCCAGGCCTCACTCTGTCCCCATTACGTGATCCCCGGTCCTTCCTCCCCCAGCCCCTGGCAGCCACCCTTCTGCTTTCTGTCCCTGTGGATGTGACTGTGCTGGGACCTCGTAGAAGTGGAATTAATATGACAGCCTGTGCCCTTCCATGTCCAGCTGACTTCACTTAGCATGGTGGTTTCCCCAGTGGTCTGAGGGTCACTCTGTGGTCACTCTGTGCTCATCCTGTGCTCCTTGGCAGGGACTCTCACCTGCCCTGCCCAGGTGTGGCTGGCGGCTGTGGCAGGCAGACAGGGAGGGCCCACGTGGCTGGCCCAGACTCTCCGTTCCGGACCAGCTCTCGGCCTCCCTTCCCCAGGCCCGAGCAGAATCCTGGGCGAGGGTAATCAACATTCAGCCATGTTTCCAAGTGTAAATGGAGCATTTGTTTAATTATGTGTAAGTAGCAATACATTGTGGCCATTATCTAAATCACTATTTTATTTCCTGGATGTGGTTTCATAATGCAGGGTTTCTGCTCCAGCCTAGCATCATTAACAGAGAGGAGTTAATGAATATAAAAGCGTAAAGGCTAATTACACTTTAATTTACAATCATGGTCTCATTTTGGGACCACATGAAATCTGTTTTGAAAACAATTAAAAAAAAATCCCACTCTTGCCCTGGTAAGTGGAGGGACCCCGGCCAGAAGCCCGGCTCTGTCTGCCACATTGTGGCTGAGCGGCAGTGGCTGGCACGGGTCCCCTCCCTGGCTCCATCACAGGGAGGTTGGCAAGGCCAAGTTCAGCGCCCTGTGACTCCGTCTTTTGTTTCCAGCAATTTTCCTCTTGCCTTCAGTGTCTGTTTTTGTGGCTGCTGTGGAGAGATGAGGGGCCCATCTGGAACGTTCCTTGTCTGGCCAGGACGCCTTCACATGGCCTCACAGAGAGGAAAGCTGGTTGGAATTACCTAATGCTTCTTTTTTTTTTAAATTATTTTTTAGTATCAGATTTGTGAGAAACAGACATTTATCAGGAACCGTCTCTGCTGTCCCAGGAGCATGGGAGGAAGGACAGAGAAGAGTAGGGCGGGGGAGGGTCCCAGGGAAGACAGCCTCTGGTGTCTCTCGCAGGTGGGGGCAGAGGGGACCCCTGGTCTCCAGTGGCTCTGGACGTGGAGTCTGTGCGAAGCTGAGCCAGTGTGCACACCCCTCTCCTGTAGCTGTCTGGGTCCATGCCTGAGCCATGTCCACTACGGGACGTCAGGGTCCGCAGAGCTCAGGGTCCTGTGGCCGCCATTGGTTTTGTCTCCATCTCCGCTTTCCATGCCCACTGGGGCCACCTTGTTTCTGACCACAGGGTCTGTCCTTGGGGCCAGCCAGCAGAAACGTGGCAGGCAGCAGCACCTTCGTGGAAGGCAGGTGGCAGTCCTCCCAGCCATTCCCTTCCAGCGCTTGCTGTTGTCATGGGTACAGGCTGGGGGGTGGGGTGGGTGCCCTGGGAGGACTTGCAGGTCTCTGGGTCCCACTCACTGATGATCCTGCAGGAGCCGGGTGTGGGGGACACAGGGACCCTGGGGGGCATCAGAGAGCAGTGGCAGGCAGGCTCTTCTGCTCTGGCAGCTCATGCTCACGGGGCAAGGAGGGGAGGGTATGAGGGGCAGCTCACTGGCACTCTTCTTTGGTGGGAAATGAAAGGATCTGTGGGATGTGGGGAGGCCCCCCCTTGGGTGCTCCGACTCCACCTGGACACGCAGCCCGCCCCTGGGTTAGCTGGTGCTGCAGTATCAGGTCTGCAGGCAAGACCTCATTGAACTCTTTACAAGACACCCAGGTATTATGTGGGCCGCAGCCCATGTCAGACACGACTGTCATTATTTCAGGGACTGGACTTTGCGGGGTGGCTCCCTACAATGTTCCTCACCCTGGCTGAACCATGGTGCCCCATGTTTTGGTCCACTGTGGGCCTCTGCCTGGGGCCACTGTCAGCATTTGACTTATGAGGCTTCATGCTTCGGAGGAAACCAGAGGGAACATGGTACCTTGTGTGCAGACCTGCTGCTTCAGCTGCCCAGCGGTGGCCCCCGGTGACCATGAAGCACAGAATGATACCCAGGCTCCAGACGTCCACCAGGGGGCCCTCGTATTCTTCCTGCCAGAAGATTTCTGGGCTTCAATGTAAGAGAGTGCTCCAGAACCTGTCCAGCTTCTGCCCAACTGTGAATGGCTGCTCAGGCTAAAGCTGATGAGTTCACCGTTTCCTCCAGAATCCTCCAGGATGCCCTCTGCCTTCGGGTCTCCAAATCGGCCCTTCTCAGGGCAGTAGCGCACCACACACGTGATCTGCCTGAGCTCTCTGGGCCTCCTTCTCCGCCATGCCACTGGCCTCCAGGACATGGAGCCATAGCTGTCCCCCACCTGCATGCTTCACCATGGTGTAGATATTTTCAATGCTTTCAACAGCTTGAAACAGCTGGATCACGTCTTCATCACATCCGGTTCTGACAGGACAGGGAAGTTTGGCTCTACTTTTGGCAGGACATTCATGGCCACCTCTGTCCCTGTGAGGAGATGGCCAGCTAGTTTTACCTGGGCAAAGCCATCCTGCCCAGTGTCCCTCAGGACCCTATAATGGTCCTGGAGGGCAGTCTCATAGCGGGAGCTGGGCATCCACCACACTCCACCACTGACGGCTCTCACTCCACATCCTGAGCAGCAGGGCCAACCAGGGATGCCAGCTGAAAAAAAAAGATAACAAACGAAAGCAAAAAGCAAAACAAAACAAACAAAAAACCCAGGTCAAAAAACCAATGCAAAGACCAGAACCACCAAACCACCAAACCACGGAAAGAGCTGTGAGTCAGGTCGCCTCTGGGAGCTCCCTGCTCTGATGGACAATTGCCAGCCACAGCAAGGGCCCAACAGAGCCTGTGACTGGAGTTCCCCACCATAGCTCCTTGGGAGGTCAGAGCAAGAAGTGGCCCAGTCATGCCTGGCCACAGTCCCCAGAGTGTCTCACTTTGGGGCCTCCAGGACCTTTTCCACTTAGGAAAGTCCTAGGAGAAATGAAGGATTCTGGGAGCTTTTGACTTCAGTGGGTTTTGGAGGCTGATATTTACTAGCTTAGAAATTAAAATCTGTAGGAAACTTTAATGGTCTTCTCATTTCGAGTCTGAAAATCTGTAATAACTTTTGGCTTTTAAAGGCCTCATCGGATTCACACTCGAGGTATTCAGTTCCTTTTTCTTTCAACTCAGAATGGCTGGTAGCAGGTCACTCACATGGGGTACTATAACAAAATGCTCTGCTCCCCAAGACACTGGGGGGCTCAGTACTAATGCCTAGAGGGTGGAGAGGGAGGGAGCTTGGTCATAATCCCCCATGAGATCCCCATCAGATTTCTCCTTGGAGACCCTCACAGGATTGCTGGTTGGACACTCGGAGGGACTCTCGGTCTGTTGCAAGATCCTCCTCTGCAGACCCCATTTTCCTAGATGAATCCCTGAGGTGGAATCTGTCGGCTAATTTTAAGACTTCCTGTCTTAGAAGCAGCAGTTTTTTTTTGTAGTGCTGGGGGATAGAACCCAGGGCCGCCCATATGTCAAGGAAATGCGTCACAGTTGAGCCCCCGCCCCAGGCCCTGCTAGAAGTAGTATTAACACACTGCTCCATCATTTCTCTTTGGATACTGAAGACCTTTGTCACAATGGGAAGGACATTTTATTTTCATTTAAATTCATACATTCCATCTTTTTTTCACAGAATCATGAGACTCATTCTCTGACAGTGGTTTTGGAATGTTCTCCATCATCTCTGAAGATGCCGATGAATGAACTTTGCTTGCAAATGCAGTCTTTAGGCTGGGAAGAGGGAGTCTTTCTTGCTCCCTGGAATTCATACGTTGGCAAGTTTGATCAGAATATCACCTGTCAGTGTCCTAATATTTAAAAGTAATTCTCTTTCCTCTTATTCATGGAAGCATTGGATTTTTCAAAGAGCAGAAAAAGAGTCCAACATTTTTCTATTCCTTAATGAAGATCTCAATTAAAAATCTGGACAGAGCTGGGAGCAGTGGCACTGGCCTATAATCCCTGTGGCTTGGGAGGCTGAGGCAGGAGGATCACAAGTGTGAGGTCAGTCCCAGCAACTCAGTGAGGCCCTAAGCAACTTAGCAAGACCTTGTCTCAAAATAAAAAATGGAAAAAGGGCTGAGGATGTATCCTGAGTTCAACCCCTGGTAGGAAAAAAAAAAAATCTATACAGTGTAAATCACTCCTCCAGATTCCTTTCCTTCACCGAGATACTCCATCCTCTGGATTGCAATCTGGTTCTGATCTATCTAATGCTTCTGAAGGGGGACTTGGGGATGAGGGACACTGACATTGACCAGGTTCCTCCTGTGGGCCAGGCACTATGCTAGGTTCTTCTACACAATCATTCCTTGATTTTGACTATCTATGGCCATTCATATTCCAGAAATTCAACCTAGTCTCTCAGAAATGTTTAATAGAAACGAGGAGTCATGGTTAATTTTCTTAGGTGTAACGATAGCATTGCAGATGTAGAGAGGAGTGTCCTTATTCTTAGATCAAAAGAAGTTTGGAAGTGAAAGGTTATGATGTTTGCCACTTAGTTCCAAGTGGCTCTGGACAAATTTTATTAATTAAACATATTATATAAATATAATAAAATTATATATATGTAGAAAGAGAGAGGGAGAGGGAGAGAGGTAAGAAAGAGAAAGAGATGGTTAAAAATGGGACAAATTATGACTTATGCTGACTGTGGGCTTTTCTATGTTTCAAAATCTTACCAAAAAAAAGTAATACTGGGAAGAGTCGGGGCGGCACATGCCTGTAATCCCAGTAGAAGGATGGCAAGTTCGGGGTCAGCCTCAGCAACTTAGTGAGACCCTTCCTCACCGCCCCCAACACACAACACACACACACACACACACACACACACACACACACACACACACACACACGGCTGCAGTGTAGCGCAGTGGCAGAGCCCCCCTGGGCTTCCCTTCTACAAAACAAGAATTTTAGAAAACGCCAGCAGTTACTGCCCTTTTGTGATGCGAGAGACAGAAAGGGGTCCTCCTGGGCCACTTGCTGAGTATAGGGACCCATCAGCAGGGAACATCTGGGCTGGGCTGCTGGTGGCACCATTTTATTATGTTAAAAATAAAATCAGGGAAAACCAACATTAAGTGTTTCCATGAGATGGGAGGATAACTATGGTAGAACAACTGGTAAGAGCAAGATGAAAATTACTTATCTAGCATGATCTCAAAATTATAAGAAAAATAGATGCACGTAGGCAAATCTGAAGAGCGTCAAAATTTCTTGACAATTCTAACTGCGTTCTCACACTTCCTGTACGACACAGATTTGGGACGGTCCACTGAGCTCAAAATCCACGGGCTCTGCTCCCCACCCATGGGGGTAAGGGGACCGGCCATGTTTAACTCCACCCCCTTGGCCATAGCTGATTGGATAAGAACAAGCTCAGTACCTGAGCCGGGCCAATAAGAACTCCTTCCCCAGGATTTTGGAAAAGGACCTATGGAATCCCGGGTTCAGTCTGCCGGGTGGCTGCGGAGCCTGGTGCCAGGAGGAGGCGGAGCAGAGCCCCAGGGAGAAGCAGGCGGCTGCGGGAGATCCCACGGGGACCCCAGAGCTGATCCTGATTCTGGTTCCGAGCTGGTCTTGGTCCTGCCCTTGGATTTCCTTTTTTCCAGTTTAGCCTGGATGGAGTGGACTTGGCACAGCCAAGAGTCCTCGCCGATGCTGCGAACATGCAGTATTTTAATAATGTAAGAAAGAGAATGGGGTCATCTACGGTGGCGCTGCGCACCTCACGCTGTGCCGTCCCTGAGTCTCTGCAAACGCCCTCAAACCACACCTGGTTGTTCTCGTGCTTCCTTGTTAAAGGACCCGCCCTGAAGTCCAGTTTCTAGAACCCTCAAATGTCACCAGGAGGTACTGAGAGGACAGAAGGGGGGAGGAAGAGAGACGACAGGCTATTTCTCCCCTCTGGCAGTGGCGTGGTCAGACTTTGGTAGTGACTTTGGCTCTTCCACCACTCCAGCTCCCCCAGAAGGGTCACCCTAGGTTCCAGGTCTCCAGGTGGCCCCTGCAAACCCCATCTCCTTTGTCCATCCGTTCCAGGGAGAAGGTGGCTTCCTGCTACCATGATCTGCAGGTTGCTGCCTGTCCTTTCTAGCTTCCCAGCTCTTCTGTCACCTTGTCTCCCTGGGGCAGGCATGGGGGACAATGACGACTTGGGCATGTGGTCTCACCTCTCTGGGTCTCTGTTCTCTTCTCTAGTCATGGCTAGAAGGTGGGTGCCTCTGTGTGTCCCCAGCTCCCAGCAGAGCCTCGAGCACAGGTGGCCTCAGGTCTTCTGCCTGGTCCCCTCGCTCTGGGACCTGCTGCAGTTCCGGGGGGAGGAGGGAAGTGGATGCTGCCCTGGGCCTTGGTTGCCACCTTTGCCCCTTCCAAGTCCATGACAGTGTCACCCCTGCTGCTCATGTATTTTCCTGCTTCACAAAAGATATGTTCAAAATACTGTTCATCTATCATGTCCAGCAGAAGGTGGGCCCGCAAGGGCTGGCTGTGTTTTTCTCTGACATAGGTGACAGTAGTGTAGAACCGTTGGAGCTGGGGTGCCCAGTTGGGGTCTGGGTCCTTTGTGTTCTGAGCAAAGAATCGAGCAAGACACACGGAAGTAACTGGCTAAGTCCAGACCTATTGAAAAGGCGAAAGGAGCAGTCGGCAAGGCGGGCGTGGGGAGGCTGGAGGCCCCAAGCCTGAAATTAGCGTCTTACATGCTGAGCTATGAGGTGGTCTCTTCCCTGTATGGACCTGATTGAAGACCTCACCCCACTTGCTCCCACTGGTTATTTTAGAATACCAAGCCTTTGGCCGGCCTTATCAGGGGCCCTAAGTCCTCATGGTGGGAGTTGTCATGGTAACCCATCTTCCTGTCTCATCCTCCAGCAGCATCCTTCTGGTACCCTGCCTCTGCCATCCTAGCGTCCCTGAACCTAACATAACCATTAAAGCACAATAGTACTTTTCCCGCGAGAGACCCTGGGAAACCCTCCCTCTCATGCAGCCTGGCTTCTGACTGTAACCCCCATCTGTCAGCTGGGCAACACCGGACAAGTGACGGCCATCCCGTGAGCCTCAGTTTTCTTAGCTATGACATGGGCTAGTCAAGCTGCCTATCTATGGAGCTGCTGCCGGGGTTCCTCAGGCTGATTCAGAGGCCCAGAGTTGGGGCAGGAGGCCCTGTGGCTGCCTTTATTGCTGCTTTGTCATCGCTGGATCACTATCCACAGCAACATGAGCTGGCCAGGCCGGTCCCGTGTGGCCTGGGAAGTGTGGCTGTGGGCTGAGCCGCAGAGTCCTGCCCCCGCCCACCCCAGGCCTGTACCTCTCCCTGGATGCCACTGTTGCAGAGCTGGAGCTTTGCTCACAGCCCCAAAGGGGAATCAGACTTACAGGCCCAGGCCTGCAGCTGGGGCCACCAACCAGGGAGGATGGCCTGCAGCACTTACTAGGCCATTACCAACCTTCCCTGTCTGGAGAGGTTAGAAAGTTCCCGATCCCCTTCTATCCCCAGCTCTCCCAACAGCTGCTCTGGCCAGGCTGATCTGCTTTGTGCATCCAAAGCCAAGTCCCACTTCTGGGCACCTTGGGAATTAGCTTGAGCTTTGGGCATGTGAGGTACCGGGGTGCAGTCCGGCCCCAGCATACAGGAGCTGTGACTGCATGGTGCTTTACCTCCTCGAGCTCTGGACAGGCTAAGGGGTCTGGGGGGGTCAGAGTAAGATGCCCATGACGACACCCTCCTTGTGAGCACAGCACGCACCAAGTCCTTCCCGAGCCCCTTGCTGGACCACAGGGTGGGGCAGCGAGGCCAGGGGGGCGCAGACAGGTAGAGATGTCTCTGGCCTGCCATCTGGAGAGAGGAAGGCTGTCCCAATTGCTGCACTAATGGCCACAGTTCTTGAGCCCTTGCTGTGGGGAAAGTACAGGATGTTGGGTGATTGTCCTGTCCTTGCTGGACACCAGTGGGGTGGGCACTGATTGCCCTTTGTCAAAGCTCCTGAGTTTTGAGTGGCCTGTGGGGCCCTGGCTGATGCGGAGCCTGGGCACATGATCTGTCCGAGACACCTGCAGCTGCCTCGGTTTCCCCCACTGCAACCTGTTTGCATGATTGGGCAAGATTCTTGGGGTGCGGTGGCTACAGCCTCGAGCCCAGAGTCTGTCGGGCACCCTTGAGGGTTGTGGTCCAAACTGGGGGAGCCCTCTCAGTACCTTTGAAAGTTCTAAATCTACGTTTGTGGGCTGGAGCACATCTGATGTCATCTTGGAAACCTTCCACTCCCACCCCTCTGCTGGCAGGAGCCCCAGAGTCTCTCAAGGCTGGTGGGACAGGCATCTCCTTCTCTCCTTGGCTTATTTCTCCTAAAGTCCCTGTGCACTGTTACCCATGTTGTGTACTGCACAATACTAGGGACTCTGTTCATATAATAGACAAGGCAGAGTTTTCCAAAATTAGAACAATTTTCTGAAAGATGAGAGTAAAGTGTGTCTTTCCTAATTCTCATGGAGATGCCACATGGATCCGAATCGTTTCTTCTTTGTGAGTTTGGCATCTGAAATCTGCTGAGCTTCCACACATTCTTTCAAGCCCAGTTGCCCACCCCCTTCACCCTCTGTGTTGGAGTCACTTCCCTACCCAGTCCTGCCTCAGTCCTCCCCACTCTTTGCCAGGCTGTGAGCTCTGGGCAGTGACGGCTGCACTGGATTAGGACTCTGCCATCCCCTGGCCTTAGCTTCTGCCTAAGCACAGAGACACAGCAGGGCCTGAGCCTATGGATTTCATAGGAGCCTAAGAAGCTGGAGCTGGGAGTGCTGGCTAGACTGCCTGCCCATTTTACAGAGAGAAACACAGAAGCCCAGAGCAGGGAGGGGCCCCTCGAGGTCCCCCAGTGAGTTAGGAGGCTGTTTGTACCTGCTTCCAGCTGCGTGATGGGAAAGTGGCCAAGAGGTGCAGGAGAGACTGGTATTGGGGACAAGGAGGCCACCCCTCCAGCTTAGGACCACAGGAGTCACTTCCATCCCAAGCTGATGGGGACCTAGGATGCCCGGCTCCTTCGAGACTGCTCTCTAGCAGAAGCGTGCGCGTAGGCATGTGTGTGTGCACGCGACACACACACTGGAGTCCAGGCTAAGGGGCCTGGGGGGGCACAGTAAAGACCCTACATGATGTCTCCTGGACGCAAAGCGACCTCCACCACTCCTGTCCCCCATCGCCAGCTCCCCTCCTCATCCCATCCACTTCATCCTTCCAGGATTTATTCCTGGGCCGCAGAGGCTGAAAATAATTTGCTGACAAAGCCCCGTCCCGGCAGGTGCTTTAATTGGTTTTGTGGGAGCAGGTCTGGGAGCATCTATTTAGAAGGAAATAGAAATTATGGCGGTGCCACCGTCCTTCCTCTGTAATGGGGACGGTGGAGTGTCTGTGGGGGGAAGGGCAGCTTGGGGAAGGCAGAGGGCAGGACACAGGGAGCCCCACTTTTTCTGGGGTAGAGGAGCTTGGGCCTCGGTATCTGGGCTGGGACCGTGGAAGCTGGGGCTTCAGGGTAGCCCCCTCCTGCCCCAGGTGGGTATCAGAGCGGGGGGCTCCTCATCCTCACAGCGCAGAGGCCGAGAGAAGGCAGGGGACCAAGGGGGACCTGGGTGAGGACATGATCGGGGATTAGAGCTCCTGGGCCTGGTCTCCGTCCTTCCTAACCCCTGCCTAGTGGAAACCTGCCGAAGCACAAATCACATCTGTCACTCCTTGGCTCCAGCCACTTCCATGACTCCCCAGTGTCTTCAAAGTGACATTCAAGATCCCTCACGGCGTGACCGACCTCTGAGGACCTTACCACCTCATCAACCGTAGCTTCTCTCCTCAGCTGCTCCCCACCAATGGTCTTGAGTCCTTCCTGGTGGGTTCCCATGTGTCCCAACCTATGCTAACCTGCAACTGTCCCATGGCTGAAGGCAGCACCCGCATCTTCATTTTACAGATAAGGAATCAGAGGCTCAGAGAGGTTAAGTGATCACCCAGCAGGGCTCAGAATTGACCCAGGCTGGCCTGGTGCTGAAGGCCACATTGGTATAAACCATTACATTACAGATTAACCAGCCAAGCCTCCTCTAAGCCCCAGGCCCTCCCTGTATTTTCCGTTAGTAAATTCCCACTCATTCTTCAAAGCTCACTTGATGTCACTTCCTTGGAAATCCTTGCCTGACTGACCCTTCTACTCTCCTCTGGGCCTTCCCAAGCCCAGCCCAGTCCTGCAGTTCAGAGGTGAGATCAGGTTGTCAGTGCCTGACCCTTTGCTTCCTCCTCTGCTGATCCTTCAGGGGTGAGGATTACAGCCCCCAAATGTGGAAGGGTCTTGGGTGCCCGGGCTTTAAGCAGCCTAGACCGCCACTGCTCTGTGTGACCCGGAGCAAGGCCTTGTGTCTCTGTGAACTCAGTCCCCAAGCATCTGACACTTGGGGACTCTGAGGGCCAGATCTGGGCTAGACCCTCACACCATGTGACCCACATGATTGTGATTCATGTGCTGTATGTGAGTGGGTGGCCACTTCCCATGCCAGGGTGGGACATGCCACAGGGCCCAGTGTGGGCTCCCGGTGCTGGCTGTGGACTGGCCAGGAGGCCCTGGCAGAGCTCTGGAGTGGGTCTCAAATCAGCCTGGAATCTCAGCTCTGCCACTCATGTGCTGCCTGAGAGTCTGGGCGAGTCTCCTGAACAGCCCCAGCTGTGTCTGTGGACTGGAGCAACAGTGACAGCACCCAGGGCTGCGTGGCCCTGAGGGCCATAGCCGTCAGTGAACACAAACATTGGGTGCCATGTTCCCGCTGGGCACTGTAGGGGTATGGTGTGTGTGTGCCAAACGCTCTTAGTTTAGACAGGGAGACCGGCAGGCCAGAGCAAAGGGTTCTGGGTAGCCTTGGTTCTGGGGTCCAGGCTGGGGGTGAGCCTAGGTCTGCAAGGGTGTTTTTTCTGGTGATTTCCCTAGGAATACAGGACAGGGTTAAACAGGTGGTGTCACCTGAGGACAGATGGGCAGGAGGAGGGTTGGGGGTTCAGGAGTGCTGGACCCGGAGGCAGGAGCTGGGGCCTGGGTGAAGGGGGCCCAGGGGAGACCTGCGGGGTCGGTGGTCTGGAGGAGGTGGGCGGCCAGGGTCAGATGCTCAAGTCCACTTGCCCCGGGGGCGCGCCTGGGCGTGGGGCAGGGGCCCTCGGTTCTCCCTCTGTGAATGTGGACGCAGCCCCTCTTCGGGCGCGGGTTGGGGTGGGACCCGGCTCTCTGGGCTGCGGGCGGGAGGGCCGGGGACCGGGTGGGCTGTGTGCGGAGGCTGGGGCAGTGGCCCGCTTGCCCCTCAGCCACCCAGGGTAGGAGCGGGACCAAGGCCGAGCCCGGCGGCTGCAGCGGGCAGCAGCCCTGCGGCGCCGGACCGCAGGTGGCGCCACGAGGCTGCACTTGGCCTCCCTCGCGGCTCCCGGGACCCGCCACGGGGCACCGCGGCCGCCCTGGGCCTCGCGCGGCCGTCCCCACCGCCGGGTGTCCCCGGATCCCGGGGGAGTCTGTGCACCGGGGCCCGTGCCAAGGCCAAGGCCAAGGCCCAGACGGACACGCGGGCGGCGGGCCCATGGGCCCCGGAACGGCCGCCCTCCTTCCTGGCCTCGGCCCCGGCCGGGTCCCGCAGGGGCCACCGCAGGGCCTTGGCGACGCCGGAGGACACACGGCGTCCCGAGCGGCGACCCGCGGCCCCGCGACGCCTTTGTTCCGGGGTGGGCGGGAGCTGCGGGCGTGCCTCTGGTGGGAGCGGTCACGCCCGCGTTTGTGGCGTCCTCTGGGATCGGCGTGGGCCTGGCGAAAGCCCTCTGATCCTCTCCTTAGCCCGGAGAGAGAACTGTGCCAACTCGCCTGAAGGTGGCATCTGAGTCTGGGTGTTGCCTCTTGACTTAAGGCCTGGGGGCTCCAGGAACAGCTATGGGGCCAGCATCGGGATTGGAGGGGGGATTGATTTGCCCCAAACCAGCAAAAGCGGGCAGGTGGGCTGTCTGTCTGCTGAGGCTGCCTGTCCAGAGGATGGTTAGCCAAAGGACTTTTAGGTGTTTCCAGCTCAAGGACTCCAAAATCTACACATGGCATTAGCAGCTACTAAGGCCTAGCACATCAGGAGGTGAGGTGACAGAGATGCCACCTGTCCAGGGATCTCCAGTCCTGCCGAACAGGAAGGACTGGTCACCCATGCCTGGTACTTGAGGTATGATGTGATCTGAGGAGGGGCTGGGGACGATTGGCCTTGCAGGAGCCAGAGCCTGGAAAGACTCAATGCCAGAGAAAAGGGCTCTTGTCCAAGCTCAGGTTACCAAGGCTGGAGACCGCCTGTGACTGTTGGTCACATCTGTGAGGACCCCTCCTCAGCCCATCCCTCCCTCCCTGCCACCTGCTCAGCCTGGAGTCTGTTTTCCTCCTGTCCACTCCCAGGCAGCCCTAAAGTCCAGACTTGTCCGTGAACTTCCGCAGCATAAAACCCAACCATGATTCCCTTCTGCCCTCTGGACCAGCTCCTGACTTCTAAGCTGCCTTCAGGACCCCGCCTTCCCCTCTACTTTCTGCTCTTTCTGTGCCCCCATCTGGGTACCGAGTGACTTGAGTTGTTTGGGGACCCCAGCCCCTGAATGCAAGGCTTGGAACAGAGTGGTTAGGGGCACAGACTTTGGAGTTTGAATAGGACTCCTCTCTCCAAGCTGTGTAACCACAGGCATATCACACCCTCTCTGAATTTTGGAACAAGCATGGTAATGAGAGTCCCACCCACTGGGGAGTCACCCAGAAAGGGCCAGACCTGTGAGCTGTGATTCCACGGTTAACATTAGTGCCTGTCTGAGAGGGTCCTATCCAGCCCTTCATGCTGTCCTCCGGAAGCTGGCTGCCACCACCTGTATGAGACAGCTTCCCTCTCCAGGAGCTTGGGTCTGCCATCCAGCTGACATGAACTGCTCTTTTCTGCTCTCAGAGAGCAAGAGAAGGCTGAGGCCTGGAGACCCAGGGTGGTGGAGGTGGCTGGAGGCTGAGCCCACATGGAGAAGCAGCATCTTGGCCTACGACATCCTCTAGTGCAGGGACAAGGAACAAGAGAGCAAGGCATGGGGGTCGTTGCAGGAGCCACAGCCCAGGGCAGCAGATGGCCAGCTAGGTCTGCTGCTCCATTGGCCCTGGACTTTCTCTTTCGCCCAAATGGGGGATCCCAGTCAGCCTGGCCTTGGGTTTTGAGCAGAGGGGAGGGATTTTCAGCCTGGGTGAAGGGAGGTGGTGGACAGGCAGGGGTAGATGGCTTTCCCGGAATCCCAGATCTTGCTTTAATAATTTGTTTCAGAATTAATGTCCATTCACGCCGTCTCCACTGTTCCAGCTCATTGGAAGATTAAATAAAAACCCGAACTCCCCTCCCCCAAATGGTGGGAGACCAGCCCTGTTCTCTCCAGCTGGGCTGCGTGCCTGAAGCCAGCGCCAGAAATAAATCTCTCAGAGAGAGCCACTTTGCTCACGCGGTTGCAGTCCAACAGGGCATAGTGGCCCCGGTCACTTCTTGTTTTATTTAGCCGATAATCTTTTACTGTATCAGGGGACCCTTGCTGAAGCTCCAACTCTTTTCAGGGACAAAGCATCCCCAGGCAGCCGGGCCACTGCCAGGGCTCTTGAGCTCTGCAGTGCTCCTTTCCCAGTGGCCTCCCCCTACTGTAGCCAGCTCCCCCACGAACCCAGAAGGCAGGTTCTTGGTACCAGGGCACCAGGGAAGGGACAGGCAGTGGCCGCTCCTGGCTGCAGTGCTCAGCCAAGGCCTCTTTGGGGAGGAATGGTGTTCTTTGCCTTCATCTGGATGCTGGGCCTCCAGAACCAACCAGGGATGCTCCTCAGTGAGGCCAGCTGAGGCACTCAGATCACTCATTCACTCATTCACACAACAACAAAATTTCCTGTGTACCTTCTCTGTGCCAGACTTGGAATGAGGGGAGATTCAACAGAGGGAGAGAGACAGGGTCCTGCCCTCCTGGGGGTACAGCCTGCCCAAGTCGTCTTCACCCTGTGAACATTTTCTGGGTCTGTACCAATTCCTCTGACTTGAGAACATGATTTTTTCCATTTTTTAAAAAATCTGGACTATCAAGTATCAAAGCTAAGATGTTAATGAATAATATTTAGAAATATTGGAAGCTGACATTTGGTATCTCACTCATGTTTGGTATTCTCCCTAGAGTTTAATAAGTGTTATGTAAATAAAGATTTTGTTCTGATTTCAACATGAGCATAGTTTTTAAATTAAAAAAAATTATCGTGAAGTAATCATAGACTAACAGGAATTTGCAAAAATAGTGTGGAGAGCTGGGTGCGGAGGCCCACGCCTGTAATCCCAGTGGCTGGGGATGCTGAGGCAGGAGGATGGCGAGTTCAAAGCCAGCCTCAGCAAAAGCAAAGCAAATCAGTGAGACCCTGTCTCTACATAAAACAAAATAGAGCTGGGGATGTGGCTCAGTGGTCAAGTACCCCTGAGTTCAATCCCTGGTACCCCCCACTCCCCTCAAACTAGTGTGGAGAGTCCTGGGTGCCCTTTACCCAGCTTTTCCCCAAAGTGCTATCTTACATGACTATGACACAGTATCAAACCCAGGGGCTGGTGTGACACCAGAATAATACTGTTAAATAGAGACAGCTCGATGCAGGTTCCTCAGGTTTCACCTGTGGTCATTTCTGTGCGTGTTTATACAATCTAGTGTTATGTATGGATTTGTGTGACTCACAACCATTTAACAATTTTTTAAAATTTCTCTTAACTTTATTTTGCAGTCCTGGAAATTGAACCCAGGGGCACTGTACCTCTAAACTACATCCTCAAATCTTTTAATTTTTACTTTATTTATTTTTTAAATTTTGAGATAGGATCTCGCTAAGTTGCCGAAGTTGGCCTCCAACGTGAGATCCTCTTGCCTCAGCCTCCTGAGCAGCTGGGATGACAGGCGGGCCCCACCGCACCTCGCTGCGCTGGAAAGGAGGGCCTTGAGCATGCGCGGTGAGCACTTCCGGAGGGCGCGCCGCGCCTGTCCGGCGCCACGGAGTGGGTTCTTGCCCATTATTTCATCTGATGGTTTGGTCCCCTGAGCCAGCTGCTCTCGGAGCGTGAAGGCGGGAGGTTCGGTGCCTCCTGCCGCTGCACGTCGCGGCTCGTGAGTGTGCGTCCGTCACTGTCGTTCAACAAATGCAGCCCATTTTTGAAAAATAGGCCCTGATCTAGCTGGAGTTCCAGGACGCGCGTGAACTGGGGGCTCCAGTGCGCCCCTCCGGGGTGGGAGGCCCGTCAGGTGAGGAACTGCTCCTCGGGGCGGGGGTGCAAGGACAGGAGCCTTCAGTGGGGTGGGCTGCAAGCTGTGGACAGCTTGGAGGGAGCTGGCCAAAGGCTCGAGCAGGAGAGAGCGCGGGGTATTCTGGGCATGACCCCAGAGCGCAGTACCAACAGCAAGAGCGGACAGATGGCGGATTCCAAAAATTAAAAAGCTGCCCAGCCAGGGGGGCAATCAACGGGGTGAAGAGGCATTGGCGGGTTGGCATCTGCTGTGGTTTGGACATGGCTGGACTTTGTCCCCCCAGGGTGAGTGAGCTGGATTTAGGTCTCACTGCGCGGTATTGCCAGGGTGCCACCGGTCTCTGATGTTGGAGGTGTGGCCCTTGGGCGTGAATCAGGGCAGAGCCCCTGAAAGAAGGCGGGTGGCTGCTAAAGCAGAGGGAGAGGCCGGACACCTTAGATGCCCTGTGCCTACCAGGGACTCTGCCAGTGAGAAGCCCGAGGCCACCCGTGAACCTTGGGCCTGTAGAACCATGAGTGCTAATAAATCTTTTTTCTTTAAAACTTACCCATTCTGTGATGTTGAAAACGGATATACAGTGGCCAAAGTATACATGGAACAGGAACTCAACAGTGAGCAAACAGCCAAATGAGAAATGGACAAAGAACCTGCACAGACATTTCCCAAAGAAGACCTGTGAATGACCAGCAGGCTTATGGGAAGATGCTCAGAATCAGGCATCGGGAAAATGCAAATTAAAGCAGGCATCTGACCTGGGCAGCCCCGGCCATACTGGACCTGCTCTCCCAGGTCCAAGGCCCTTGGAGTCCTTCTGTCTCTGTGGCTTCGGTGGCATTCTTTGGCACACTTGCACTACCAGGCTGCCTGGCACCCTAGCACCCGGAAGAGAGTGCTGGGAGCCACCCAGGCCTGTTTGCAATGCAGCTGGGGCTTCTTTCCTCTGGCTCCCGTAGACCTCTCTGGGGGGCTGCTATCATTTTTGTCCCTGTCCCCAGGCTAGCAGCAGAGCTCCATTTCCCAGAGATCCACAGTCCCTCATGGGCTCCCCTGCTCTGCCATCTTTAGAACCTGCCTTAGCTCCTTCCCCAAGCAGTGGGTCTGTGGGTCTCATCTACGGGTCACTGGGTGATGGGGGGCATGGTGCTGGTTGTCACATGGGCAGGAGTCGAGAGGTTGGGGTGTGGGTAGGTTTGTAAACATAGGCACAGGCCAGGAATGCGACATGCCCTTCAGGACATCAGATGGTCCCACAAATGCAGAATGGTCCAGCCATTCCAACAGCAGCCTTGTTTGGGAAATACACAGGTCCCTGGCATGGACAGGATTCAGGAAGGTAGGAGTGACCAGAGGGACAAGCATCTGGGTTCATTTATCAGATCTTGTCCTACTTCAGGTTTTTCTTGCCAACAAGCAAACTGGGGCCCAGGACTGCCACAGACGTGCTGGAAGCTGCCCGGCGGGTTTGAATTCCAGTCCCTCTGGAGCCTCTGACTGACCTGCTCATCCAGGAAGCCCTGGGGGATGGGGCCCTGTCGAGGGGTTGGGCCCAGACTTCCCCATAGGAGGCTCTTCTCACAGGCTGTCCCTGATGTGAACCCAAACTGTCCCTCTGGGCTTGCTGGATCTGCTCTATGCCACATGGCTTCCTGCAAAGAAGTCCCAAAAGAGCAAGTAGCTTATTTGGATCCTAAGACCATTAAAGGCATAAACTGGGCTGGGGGCAGGAGGAGGTGGCATTGGAACCTGGGACCTACTTGTGAACCTGGAACTGCTTCTCATTTGCTGTGTGACCAGGGTTGCTCTCAAACCTCTCTGGTCCTCATTCCTCCTCTGTGCAACTCTGGTGATCATACCTGACCCCAGCATTGCTAGGTAGTGGTGAGGCCAGGGATAGTGGGGTGACATCTGACAGGTCCCTGATTACAAGTGACCCATTGTGGGCCTGTTCTGAGTCAAGTACTGGGGAAGTACAGGTGAGCCAGACAGATGAGGTCCCTGTTGTCACGGGGCTGCCCTGCAACAAGCCCAGACTCTGGAGCTTTCCAGTGGGAAGTGGCTGAACACCCCTATTGTGGGCTGAATGGTACCCCCCCAAATCAAATTCATATGTTGAAGGCCTGACCCCCAGAACCTCAGAACGTGACTATATCTGGCAAACTGGACTTTGAAAGAAGAGATTGAACTGAAACGAGTCACTAGAGTGGACCCTGATCCACTCTGACCTGAGTCCTCATAAGAAGAGGAAATTAGGAAACAGGCCGAGGGAAGCTGATGAGCAGTCAGCGTGTACAGGCCAAGGACAGAGACTAGGGCGGCCACCCAGGCCGACACCTCAGTGAGGGTTTCTAGCCTCCCAAACTAGGGGAAAAAATGTGTTTTGTTTGGTTTTTGGTTGTGCTGGAGGTCAAACCCAGGGCCTTGCACATGCTAGGCAAGTGCTCTACCACTGAGCCACATCCCAGCCCAGTACATTTTTTGTTTAAGCCTCCAGGGTTTGGCACTTTGTTTGGAAGCCCAGTAAACCAAGACACCCCCAGTGCATTAATCGGCATTTAGCAGGGTGTGTGTGTGTGTGTGTGTGTGTGTGTGTGTGTGTGTGCGCGCACGCTCAGCTCCTAGGAACTGATAGCACAGAAAATGTAAGACATCCAGTTACATTTGAATTTCAGATAAACAATGAACGTGCCTTGCACAGGACAAAATTACACTAAAATATTTTGCTTATCTGAAATTCACATTTCCCTGGGTGTCCTGGGTTTTCCTTGCCAGATCTGGCCACCCAGCCTGAGCACTATGGTGGCAGCTTCCTCCCCTGCCCACCCACAGAGGCCCAAGGACACAGACACCAGCCTGGGAGCCCAGGAGGGGGTGAGAGCTGGGGCTGCTTCCCCGGCCTGAGATCCTCTCCCCAAATGGTTCCCAGCTCCCACACAAACATATTTATTGGGCTTGATGGCAAACAGATTATGCTTGTCCCGGGAAGGGCAGCTCAGAAGAGAAAACCTTGAAGTCCGGGAAATAATGATGAGGGGTAAATTAAAGTGCATAAAACCCTCCCGAGAGATAACGTCAGGGTGAGTTACAGGCCCGATAAGAGACTGGGGGCTCGCAGAGGGGGCTCAGAAAGGTCGCCCAGCCGTGCGCAGAGGACCAGGAATCATAAATATGGGGCAAGATGCCCAGCCAGGGTCGCCGGGGTGAAAATATTGGGGTCATTCCAAAAACAATTATCCTGCTTGGTTTGCTCTTCAGGTCTTGTAAATCTTTCACCTTTTATAAAAGATTTCTGGAGAAAGAAGCACTTTGGAAGCTTTAACTGATTTTGTGGCTGCTTCTTGGTGGTTCTGCTAAAAGAAAAGACAAAGGGGAAAAAGTAATTACCCAGCATTCTCAGGGGCCCCGGGGCAGGCGGACGGGTCCTCTTATCCCTCGGAGGATTTGGGCTGTCTGGGCTCTGGACACAGTTTAACAATTCATTTGTTGTGTTTCGAGTCCAATCACTGTGGGGCTCTTGCTGCCTGTGGCCCTGTGTTGGGGGCCCAGGTGCTGCTGTGTGGCAGCCCTCACAGCTAATGTGGGGGTTATGCTGACGTGCGACCATCTTGACCCAAGCTGCAGTGGTCTTGGCTGACGTAGACCTCCGCTGTGTGCCCACAGAGCTCCTGAAGCTGGTGAGTGGACCTGGGCTGCCCGGGGCCTCAGACTCCTTGCTGTGGCAGGGTCTAGTTTTCCTATTGTCCGTTCAAGGGGACCCTGGGGCCTGCCCTGTGCTTCTGTCTGTGCCCCAGGTTGTGCCGCAGAAGGTAATAAGTGATTTCACAAATGTCTATTGGCACCTTACAGGCTGGCCGCTGTGCTGGACCCTAACCCTCCAGGCTCAGCCCAGGGCTTCCTCTTCTGGGCAACATTTCCTGGGGTCCCCTGTCCCCCTTTGAACATGCTCAGCCACAATGCTGGAAATCTCTTGTCTTCCAGCTCATTGGTTTCTCAGGGCACCATAGAGGAGGGGCTTTAGCCCATTTCACAGATGAGGAAACTGAGGCTCAGAGAGGACAAGGGACTGGCCTAGTGTCACACAGATAAGGGATGAGAGGAGCCAGGATTTTGACCCAGATCGCATGGCTCCAGAACTGTGTTCTTCCCAGCGTCCCTACTGCTCAGATGGGAGCCATGAAGGATGGCAGTGTGGGTGCAGCTCTGGTCCTGCCCAGAGTCAAGGGCTCATGCGTGCCAGGTGCTGAGGCCAGCCTGGTGGCCAGCCAAGTGCTCTGGGGACAGGAGCCAGTGTTGCTGTGTGCCTGTGAGTTTCTTTGAATCGTCTCTCACTGTCTGGCAACTCCACCAGCCTAATTATTCAAGTGGGATCGAAGTTTGCTGAGTGGGACTTGGAGCTCCTTCGGGGTCAAGTCCCAGGTGTGGGAGGGGCAGCTGGGGGCTCGGGCAGCGGTGGCTCATCAGTGCATTATTTTGTGCCAGGCCTGCTCTGGGTGAGAAGTCGTCGGACTGGAGTCCCCTGCACGGAGCTGTCATCCTGGGGCAGGTCACAGATTGGAGCCCAGGAGGCCACTGTGGTGTGGGCCAGCAGGGTGACGGTGACAGCCTGGAGGAAGGCGGGTGTGGTCCTGAGGATGGCATGGAAGTGTACCAGGCGCCGAGGCTGAGAGAGGCAAGGTGGCTTGTCCCAGGCCCCCGTGAGGGCGGCCAGCCTGCTTGCCTGCCTGCGGACATCACGCCCCACGCCCCCCAGTCCTGACGTGGCTCCTGAGCTCTGAGTGATTCCAGTTCTTGAGATGAGCCCACAGACTTTGGCAACAAGGGTGCCTGGGAAATGCGTGTCATTCTCTTTTTGGAGCACAGTTCATGGTGGCCCACAAAAGGCTCTGGGGGTCCCAGGGAGAGACTGGCTTAGCAATATCCACCCAGCACATCCCAAACCTTTGTGGCCACAGAATCTTCCTGGGAACCAGGACACCTTTTCACATTCCTGCTCTTCATTCACAAATCCTTGTGGAGAGTGTACTCTGCCAGACACTGATGGGGCGAAGCTGGTGTCACCCAAAGAGGGGACAGTCTGTGGTCACTTCCCTGGGTCCTCACCCTAAGGGAGAGCCCTGGTCTCTGTGGGAGGCTCCTGGTCTCGGCTTTCACCGTCCCGACTTCTGTGAGTAGGCAGGGAGCTCCGTGATGGGCCCCGCCCCACCTCCAGAGCCGGCCTCCAGGAGCAGAGCTCAGGGTGGAGGAGGGACAGCTTGGGAGACTGCGAGGGCCCTGGTGTCCAGGTGGTCTTTGGTCTGATGACCTTGCGTCCTCACCATCTGATGACAAGAGGGAGGGGAGGTGCCTGGTAACCTCGTCTCAGAGAGGGGGAGTGTCCCTGTGGCAGCCGGCTGGTTGCTGCCCCCTGTGCTGGGGGCATGTGGCTCTGGGGGCCCTTCGCCTGCCTGGGCCTCTGTGGCGGCCGCTCCTGACTTCAGGGGTCAGAGCCCCTGTGCTGGCGCAGGCCGTCCCAGGACCAGAGCCGGTGGTTCAGGAGCCAGCTGGGTGTCCTCCTGGGGGACTCACACGTGGAGCTGAAGCCTCACACACTGACACGGACGTGTGCACACACCAGCCTCACATGCAGACGGCACAGACACACGCAGGCCGCTGTCCCGGGGGCTCCACCCCCTGCCCGGGCCTGGAGAAGGCAGGCGGCGTGGTGGAGGCAAAAGGATTCGAGTCAGAACCGAGTTCAGGTCCCCCGAGGGCCCCTCCCTCGCTGGGCAGAGCCCCTTCCGTTGAGGTCTTCAGAAGACCCTCTGGCCGGTTCTCTGTGCACCTTGACCTCTGACCCCTGTGGTCCACAGCCCCACGCAAGGGCAGCAGAGTTCAAGCAAGGTGAGAAACCACTCTCCGTCACACGAGTCCCTCCTGCCCCGGGACAGGCTGCGCTTGCCTCAGTCCTCTCCCGGCATGCACCAGGTCGTCATCACCAGAGGGACCCCTCAGAGCCAGGGGGCAGTCCTCAGGCCCCCACTGCAGATGGGACTGGTCCACCAGGCCCTGCGGCTGCCGTGACAGACATCTGGCCACCTGAGCACTAGAGAATGAGCAGAAGCTGCACCGACTGTGGGTTTCCCAAGAACAGGCTCCCAGCCAGATCATTTCTGCACCCACAGGGCGCTTGAGGGGCCCGCTTGGGCCGGCGTTGGGGGCCTGCTGATGGGTGCCGGTGCTCCTGGGCAGGGTCTCTCTTATCAGGGAACTGCTCAAATCTCATTAGTGGCCACCTGCTCCTCTGAGCCCACACTGGGCAGGCCTGGCCCCTGGGTCCTCCCAGTGTCCCTCTGCACAGCGGCTCCCTCGCGGCCTGCTGGAGTGGCAGGCACTGGCTGGAACCCAGACTGGCTCGGCTCTGCCCATCAGTGCATTGCGTCGTGCCTGAGAATGAGGACGCAGAGCTGCCATCTCACCGAGGTCACGTCTCCTCACTGTGACTCTCAGTGACAGCTAAGCAGAGGCAGAGCGAGCCGTCCCCATGTCCTCAGCTGCACAGCGGATCTTACAACCAGCTCCCAGTGCTGGGCCCTCCTGGTGGTACCATCTCCCTGGCCCCTCCCAGCAGCCTTACAAGGAGGGTTTTGTCACTTCTCTTGGAGAGTTGGAGGGGTTCGCCTAAGAACCCCAGTGCAGCCTAGATCCCAGTGTGGATTGGGTGTCCCAGACAGACCCCGGACCCCAGTCTTCTGCGCCCAGGGCCATGAAGACCCTGAGGGTGGGGGTATTGTCCTGAGGCTACCTCACGGGCCCATGCTGGGGCTGTGCACAGGTGCTCCGATGGCTGGTCAGGGAGGTCTCTTAGGACCTGGTGTCCCTGGGTGCCCAGAAAGATCAGAATAAAAATGTTGTTCTGGTTCCTCTCCAGGCTACGGCTTCTCTAGCCCAGACGCACAGCTGGGAGGGAGTCCAGCCATCGTGAGCAGCTCAGTTCTGGAGCAAGCCCAGGAACCAGACCTCAACCCAGCAGGCAGCGCTTAGCCCTTGCTCAGGTTCTGGACCTCGTGTTCCTGGGCAGCCTGTCCTGGCGGCTGGTCGCTGTGGAGTTGGTGGTCAGTGGGGCCTGGGTCCTGCCCGTGGTTCCACCTAGTGAAAATGGCTCCGTTAACCCAGTCCTCCCAGGACTGCTCTCCCACCTGCACCTGTCACCTGGAGCCCCTCAGTAAAGCCCTGCGGCTCACCTCTGCCGTGGAGCCCGCAGAACTCCCGCCTTCCTGTTCAGTCACCAGGAACATCTCCTGTGCGTGCACTCTGACATTGGTCCCGTTTTGGGGCAAGGTGACAGGTATGGACAAGCCTGAGGAGACCTCCTGTGGGCAAGTGGTAGAACTGGAGCCTGGAACTCGGCCTGGCTGCAGAGCCCGCCTTCCCCGCCCCTCGGCCCTCCTGGCTACTCTCCAACTCCAGGGAAGCCCCGAGCACGGCCCGTTTTCCAGAAGGGAACTGAGACTTCTGACACCTCCCCAGAGTCCAGGTCTGGGTGGAAGAGTGACCTCCAAGATGAGGAGGGCACGGAGGTTTGGGGAAACCTTGCTTCTAGAACTTTCTTTCCTAATTTACAGCCTCTTCCAGCCGTTTTCTCCAACGCACATCAGTTAAGCCCTTAAAATAGTCAAGGGCTTAAAGAATGCTAAAAATTTAATGTATGTTAAAAGGGTATTAAATTCTAAACTAAAATTTACATGGAAATATGACATTAAAATATTTTTAGCTTTCAGGAAGCTAGAGGCTGAAATGCTATAATATAGACAAATTTTATCATTTTAAAAAGAATTAGCCTAGTATTTCTTATGGATTCATAGAGTTACTGCATAAAGATACGAGCCCAGCCTGGGGCTGCTTGGCTGAGGCAGGCAGGAGTGAGGAGAAGGTGGGCCAGTGGAGCCCTGGGAGGGAAGGCACAGGTCCCGCCAGCACTCTGGGGCTTCCCTGGGGGGCTGGGCCTGCTCCCTGAACTCTGAGGCCTTGGCCAGAGTGTTCTCAATGACTGTGTAACTGGGCCTTATGGCTCCATGGCTGCCTGTTCCTGGTCCCCAGCTGTGTAGCAGGCCTCTGCACATTATCATATTTCTTCCTTACTGAAGAAGGTAGGATTCCGTCTCACTTGTGCAGATGAGAAAATGGCTCAGAGAAGTTGAGTAATAGGTCCAGGGTCACACAGCATGGGGAAGATTTTCATTCCTTCTGCAGATTCTCAGCTCAGTCATCAGTCTTGGGGCTGTTTGAACATCCACCTGCCTGGCCAGCCCTCCCTCACCAGATCCCTGGGGCTGGAGCAGGGAGCTGTGCCTGTCCCCACTACAGCTCTCATGTCTCTGGGTTCCCCAGGCAAAGCCCTCCCCCCCAGGTGGAAAGACCTGGAGAGCACCACACCTGTGTCCCCCACTGTCCAAGGGCCCAGAACAGGCCTGGCTGGACGTGCTCCACAGACGTCAGGGGCGGGTGGGGTGAGTGAGGCCAGCACTCTTGGCCACAGCCATGCCAGCCCTGTGCTGGGCCCAGAGGTCCCTCCGCGCGTCCCTGCCCCAGGAGCAGGTCTGCCTGTGGGCGTTGTCACCGGGGCCTCACATCTAGGAAGAGCCATGCAGGGCGGGAAAAGTGGCTCAGGTGTGACTGGCCTTAAACTCCACAGAGTGTGGCTCGCGGTAGGTCACGCTGGTGTCCTCTCCTGCCCGTCCCTGGGAGCACCTGGGGTCTGGCTGCTGAGCACAGGAGTGAGGTCAGGCCTGGCTGGCGAGGCTGCAGCCCTGGTGGGGTGCTGAGACACGCCAGGGAGCCTCACCGCGGTCTCCATCTCACAGACAGGGAGACTGGGGCTCAGAGAGGAACGCAGGTGTCCTCAACACCAGACAGACAGCTGGGGCTTTGTGACTGACCTCAGGCCCCTCTGTCTGGCCCTCTGTGCAGGGGCAGCTCCCCGCAGCCAGCCACACTGGCCTCCACCTGGGCGCACAGCGCAGGGGCTTGTGCCGGCAGCCAGCCGGGCCCCAGGAGAGATTCCAGCCAGGCCAGGGGGGCCGCAGGCGGAAATGACCACTCACTGCCTGGCAGGCCCCTGGCAGCCGCCACACCTCCGGGAGGTCACTCATTGGCAGTTAAAAATCTATTGTGACTTGTCAGAAAAATGAATAGATGGGCACATTATTTTTCCATTTTGGACCTCAGCATCTGTTTGTCTGCTCAGGAAGGAGAGCGGGAGGCCGGCGGGGCCGCGCGGTTTACGCGAGCTCTGCTCTGTCAGAGGAGTTTAAATGCGTAATGAACAGGCCGCGGTGGTGTGAAATATAATCCCATTACGCTGACGAGATCACCGGGCTCCAGACTCCACAAATCACGCTCAGGGCCTTTATGGAGAACGCGCCCTGTTGGGATTTGCATTTAAGCAGAGGTGTTTGGTGGGAACGGAGGTGACAGCTGTGACTCTCCCCTCCTGGCTGTTTTCCAGCCGGCCAGGTCCTGCTAGGGTGCACCTGCAGGGCCTGCAGAAGCCAGGGTCCGGCCCTCCTGGGTCAAGCCAGAGGCCCAGAGAGGAGAGGGGCGGCCGGAGTGGGGGGTGGAGGCAGGAGAGGGACAACAAGCCAGCACGGCCATTCCTGGCTGTGTGGCCTCAGGTGAGGGACTTTGCCTCAGTTTCCTTATCTGTAAAATGGGGACTGGATGGGCCTGAGGCTGGCAGGAGAGAATGGGGAATGAAGCAGGACTGTTTACTGACAGCTTGGCAGGAGGTGGGCCCTGGGGAAAGACCCGAGGGTGCTAATGTCACCTATGTTTGCCTCAGGCATGTGTACCTGTGGTCACATGACACATGCACACATGATTTCAGGGGTAAGAGGATGGATTTTTTTTTTTTTTGGTACCAGGGAGTGAACCCAGGGGTGCTCTGAGTTACATCCCTATCATTTTTTATTTTTATTTTATTTTTAAAAAATTTTTTTTAGTTGCAGATGGATGCAATATCTTTATTTTATTGATTTATTTTTATGTGGTGCTGAGGATCGAACCCAGTGACTCACTCATACAAGGCAAGCGCTCTACCACTGAGCCACACAGCCCCAGTTTTTATTTTGAGACAATCTTGCTAAGTCACTGAGGCCACAGTGGCAAGCGCTCTACCACTGGGCCACAGCCCCAGTTTTTATTTTGAGACAGTCTTGCTAAGTCACTGAGGCTGGCCTTGAACTTGTGATCTTCCTGCCTCAGCCTTTGAGTCGCTGGGATTACAGTGAGGACCAATGTTTTTAATTAGGACAGCTATGTATTTATTTGAATGTGCACAAGAAAACAGCTCACCAAATCCATGACCTTGTGGCTATTTTTGTTTAGAATGGGGTTTAGCGGCTGGGGATGTAGCTCAGTTGGCACAGTGCTTGCCTCACATCCACAAGGCCACACACACAAAAAGTAGAATGGGGTTTAGGGTGGGGAACATTAGTCTGGATTAAAGGAAAATGTTAAATCATAGGCAAGGTACTACCTTGGGGTGGCATGGTGTCATCTCAAGGTGGCAGCCCTTTGCTTCTCAAACATCTGTGGCTGAATGCATGATGGTTACACCTCCAGGCCCTCTGGAGTAGGTGTCAACATGGGAGCGACCTGGTGGGTGGAATGTGACTACAGAGCTTTGCAGTCGCCCCTCTGTCTCCAGCCCTCCCATCCCTGCCCTGGTCTCTGTGAAAGCCTGAGGAGAATGCTGGCCCTGCAGCTGACTGCTGAGGAGAAATAACTTGCTCTGGTAAGCCAGCAAGGTTTGGGGCCTGTTTGTTACTGCAGCATAGCCTGGCCCATCCTAACCAAGGAAGTATGTCCAATCCTCACAAGGGTCCCTGGAAGAACCTTGTTCTAGTCAGCTTTTTCGTCACTGTGACTACAAGACCAACATGAACAATATTAGAGGAGGAAAAATGTATTTATTTGAGGGCTCATGGTTTCAGAGGTCTTAGTCCATAGAAGGCTGGCTCCATTCCTTGGGGCTCAAAGTAAGGCTAAACATCATGGTGGGAGAGTGTAGCAGAGGGAAGCAGATCACATCATAGTGATCAGGAAGCAGAGAGAGTCCATTGTCCACATACAAAATATATACTCCATAGCCAACCCCCCAAGTTAACCAGTTCCTCCAGCCACACCCCACTTGCCCCTAGTTACCACTCAGTTAATCCCATCTGGGATTAATTCCCTAGTTAGGTTAAGATTCTCACAACCCAATCAATTTTCCTCTGAATCTTCTTTGATTGTCTCACACACAAGCTTTTGGGGGAACCTCATATCCAAACTGTAACAAACCTATTATCAGAGTCCCTGCTTCCGATCCGTTTGGGAGCATACCTAGGCATGGCAGGTTCTTCTGATCACGCTGTCCTCCTGGGGGGGTCATATGGGAGCTCCAGTCTACAGATGCCAAAGCTGATGCTGACCCACCCAGGTGGAATTTGTGGCAAACAGTCCTTCATCCAGGCGCATTTGACTTAAGACCTTTCTTTGGCCTGTCACATCCGAGTCTGTGCCTTTCTAGTAAATTCAGGGATTGGCTTGAAAAGAAATTGCCAGTGTTTGTGGAACATTTGGACAGGCCTGCTCTCTCCCTCCTGGCCTCCCAGGGCCTCACACAGGCCAGGCAAGCACTCTCCCATGGAGCCGCACCCTCAGCCCCCAGGAATTTGGTTTTCTTGATGCCCACGCAGCTCTGGGACCTGCAGCGGGTGCAGGCCTGAACTGCAGGCCCCGAGGCAGAGACATCTGTCCCGGGCAGAGGCCCGGCTCCTCTGTGCCCTTCTTCTGGGTGTGCAGGCAGCTGGGCTCCTGGGCTAAGCTGGGGTCCCCTCAGGGTCAGCACCACGGGACAACATGGCATGGAGATGATGGAAGGACACACCAGTGTCATCACTGCCACCCTCAAGCACAGTGCACACGGCGCTGTGCATCTAACCCGAGCCTCAACCCCCAGAGGGGCAGGCTTTCACCCCCTCTTAAGACACTGAGGCACAGAGAGGTCGGCCCCTTACTTGGAGGTACAGATGGGTAAGGAGAGGAGGTGGGCTTTGGTCCCAGCCTCTTCCCTTGGACACTAAACCCCAGTCACCCTTGACCGATGGGTCCCCGTGGAAAGCTTGGGTGGGTCCGGCCGGTTTCCCCAAATCCAAGGCAGGAAAGTTATGTGAGGAACGTAACTCGCAGCTCAGGGCCTGGATGGCTGGGACTTCTTTTCTTGGTACTGAGGATTGAACCCAGGAATGCTTAACCACTGAGCAACATCCCCGGCCCTTTGTTGTATTTTATTTACAGACAGGGTCTGAGTGCTAAGTGTCTCGTTAAGTTGCTGAGGCTGGCTTTGAATTCTCGATCCTCCTGCCTCAGCCTCCTGAGCCCCTGGGATTACAAGCCTGTGCCACCGTGCCCTGCTGGGGGCAGGGATTTGACTCCAGGTCTGTGCCCTGAAGCCTCTGATCTTGAGCGTGGGGAAGCCAAGTCCCTTCCTCCTGGAAGAAGAAAAGCAGCCCCGTGGCAGCATGCAAGGGTCAGCGGACAGAGCCTCTGCCAGAAGTTGGGGACAGGTCCCATGCCATGGGGCACTGTTGACACCCCACATTGGCCACAGGACTGGCCTTGCGCTCCTGGGGTTTTCAGTTCCTTTAGGAGGCTGCGGAAGCCCTGTCCATCTTCCCAGCTTGAGGACCTGCCGTTTCACAGGCGTCCTGGGGCGCTGAGGCGAAGGGGCATGTCAGGGTCCAGGGTGTGCAGGAAGCTGTGGGGGCCTCTCCAACAGGACTGGGCAGGGCTGACAGGGTCCCTGCTCTCACCTGAGCCCGCTGGCCAGCATGCCAGGTCCCCCCCTGCAGCACACTGGGCTCTAAGTGCCCATACACTGTGGGGTGGCCTGGGGCCACCTGCCCACCCCTTGGCCTCACCACGCTGAGGACCTGACAGCTCTCCACCCCTGATGCTCTGCAGCTCCTGATCTGGGGAACCAGCAGGTTTTCAGGGCATGACATGAGGGGGGACTCCAGGCTTTAGCCCCATGCAGAGGGGACTGAGAGAGGTGTGGCCCAGATGGGACAGGTGTTTGGAGGAAGCTGTCGGCTCAGAGCAAGGCAGGGGCTGCATGGTGCAGAGGGCACCTAGGCCTCCAGGCTGGGCGAATCCTGGTCGGTCGGCAGTCAGCTGAGGCCGATCAACACTAAGGCCAAGGCGGAGGGCGGAACCCAGAGTGGACTCAGAGATGCTGGGGTGACAGCACACAGCAGCCTGAGGGAGGAGGCCGGCCCACATGACCTGTCTTCACCACAGAACCCCTTCCTTCCTGCAGGGTGGGCTGTGACTCTCAGGCATTTGGCATGTCCCTAGAGAGGTCGGCAGAGCTCACCTAATCCCCACCTTTGCCGTCAGCCCAGGAAACTGAGGTGGAGACGGCAGTGACCAGCTGGGTACGGCAGGGCGTGGTGTGTGTCCAGTGCAAGTGAGGTGACCCAGTCCCGAGTCCTCCCCTCTGCAGTGGAGGTAATGACAGGATCTGCCAGAGGCTGCTCGTATTTACAAAGGGCCGGCACATGGCCCGTCTGTGCACAGCAGCCTCGCACAAGAGGGGGTTGGCTGGCAGAAGCCAGCTGAGGCCGGCTCCAGGGCCCCACTGCCCAGGCGAGTCAGGACACACACTTTGTAGAGTCCCCTACTGAGTTCAGAGGCCCAGTTGTGAAAGATGATTTGCCGGGCAGGGTTCACACGGGCACCAAGTCAGGAGATTTGCTGGGAAGCTCAAGTGGGTCTGCGGGTCACCTGGGTCGCGACAAGCTCCCACTTTGCAAGCAGAGGCCGAGGAGGGCGAGATGCTTGTGTCCTGAGCTCATGGGCTGGCCTCAAAATGGAGGCCTGGGGAGGAAGAGCTGAGGAAAACCCGAGTGTCAAGTCCTGGCACCTGGTGGGTCTGGTGGTGGTCACAGTGGTCCCGTTCAATTACTGTGTAAGCTGGACATACACGTGATGTCCACTGAGTGTGCTGTATCCCGCAGCAGGAAATGGTGTTGATGTGGTAGCTGGAGGAGGTGACAAGGTCGACGTTACCCTTGAGAGAAGGGGTCCCTGCTTCCTGCTCAGTACCAGAGGTAGCCCTTGGAGCACTGCAGACACACCGGGCAGTGTATCAACCGCCAGCACCTGTCGCCCCCGATGGTTCCCTGTAGAGTCACCGTCTGCAGCGTTATGTGTTCGAGACTTGAGGAATTCAAGGCAATATGCAGAAGAGGGTATTTATAGGACTTTTATTTGAATATCATTTTAATATTGAATGTCACAAGATTTAATGACCAAATTAGTCATTTACATTTTTCAAAGATATCTAAATATAAAATTGCTAAAAATTCAAATACAGATAGCAAGCTACAAATAATGCTTCTTGTTTCTGGGGTAGGAATGGAAGACCTTAGAAAAGGGTGCTCCCGTGGGCCGGACAGAGCACAAACAGGGATTCAGGAAAAGGACCCCTATGCAAAGAAACCCGCCTGACTTGAGATGCTTAGACACATCTCTTCCTATACAATGATTTAAAAAATGTTTTAAATGCAGGCCCTCAGTGACACATCTGGCCCTTGGCCTTGGCCAGGGACAGTAGAAAGGATGTCACCCTGGGAGGGACTCTGGCAAGGCCTGCAGAGGCATCTGGTGTGGCCAGAGGTGTGATGTCAGGGGTGCCCAACCCCTTGCCTTTCCCACCAGGGTGTGGGGTGGCACCCCTTCTCCCGGACACAGAGGACAGCAGCCGGGCAGGCACTGTATGGGGAATGGGAGGGCAGACGTGGCCCTTCAGAGCCAGTGAAGCAGAGACCCTTCCAGGTCCAGGAAAACCTGCACACAGGTCCAATTATCAGCAGAAACCTACACTTAATATTAAGAAATGGAGAAGCCACTCTAGCAGGGAGCAGCAGGGCACATCGTCCCCACACCCATTTCTGGAGTCCAAGGTGTGGGGGTGCGCTGAGGAGAGAAGGCTCCTTAAGAGGACAGTGACAGCTTTGGACACGCAACACCATGTCCTCGCTCCTAACTTAGTTTCCTAACTATCCTCAGAGCAAGTGCACTCATTTAAACAAATGGCATAGTTAAAACTATTGACTAAGCCTTAAACATTTCTTCTGAGAAATCGAACCATAGCTTTTCCAATCTGCCTGTTCAATATGGGAACAGATTTTAAAGCCAATAACATAATCAATCTCCACCCCAAAGAATGGTCCATCATACCAACCATGATAAAGAGTACACCTGTTTATTAAAAGGAAAAAAAAGAATATACACTTTTGTTCTTCATTTGCTTTAAGAAATTTGATCGAGTTGAAGGAAATGCCTGGCATGGCTACGTACATCCTCGGGCAGGGTCGTCAGGCAGTGAGGGTGGCTGCACAGCACATGGCTCTGCCAGGAGGTGATCTGGTCCTGGGCATTGTTACTCACAGCCACTGCCGATCAGGCTGCAGTCCCCTGGCCATGTCCCCTGTCCTCCAGCCTAGGTGCCCCCCAGCCCCACCCCCTGCCCAAGAGCCCACTGCCCTGTGCCCGTGAGCCGGGCGCGGATCTCCCCCAAGCACTGTAGAGCATGGGGTGGGCTCTAGGGCCACCTGGCCCTGGCAGGCAGCTCTGAGCTGTGGCAACAGATTGAGGCTGGGGCCAGTGTCACTGCTGCCCTGATTTCTTCTCCTTCTGGAAGCTGAAGCTTGTACGTCTGTTCAGTTTTCTTTGTTTTTGAGCAAAATATTCAGCCCTGGCGGTGCTTGCTCGTGATTCCAGGATGTAGTTAACCTAGGAAGCAAGAGGACACAGCTTGTCACTTGCCAGCCATGCCTCCTGCTTGCCCAGGGCAAAACAGGGCACGAGGAAGGCCCGTCCTGGGCTGGGTGCCGCAGGCCCAGGTGCTCTGGCATGGCTGGACTCCAGGCATCCCAGCAGCCTGGCAGGAGGGACACAGCCCTGCTCTAGTTCAGGCCTCTGTCCCTGAGTGGTGGGGCTTCTTGATCCCAGCCCTTGTGCTCCCCCCTCAGGCTATGCTGCCCCCAGGCCTGCCCTGGCTTGCCATTCTGCCCATGCCTGCTTGGCACCCTGGGCTTGCACAGAACCTCCCTGAGCCTCACTTTCCACATGACCGATGAAACCATTATAGGGACCAAAGGCCAAGACGAAGCTCTCCATTCAGCCTCCCACCAGCCCTGCCAGGGCTTCCAATGCTATGTCCCCTAATGCTCCGGAACACTCAAAGCCAAGGTTCATTTGACCAAGAGGAAAGGGAGGCTTGGAAAGGAGGCTGAGGGGGCTAGAGGTCAGGGCCAGGGCCGTGTGGAGTGTGTCACAGCTGCCTGCTGCTCTCTGCATTCCCCTGGTGGCTGGGGGCTTTCAGGGTCACATGTGCAGCACCCGCACTGGACAGAGCCTCCCCAGATGCAGCCTGCTGTCACCGGGCTGGGCTTTGAGCAAACACCGTCGCTTCTCTGTAAGTTATGACTCGAAACCCAAGTCTCCTGGCGAGGGAAGGCAGCCAGCACCCATTCGGGTTCTACTCTGAGGGCCACTTGTCCTGGGCCCGGAGGGAGGGGCCTCTGCAAAGCTGAGAAGGGACCAGAGGCTCTTGAGGAGACAGCAAGGGATGGCAGTTGCAGGGCCCAGGCTCTCACATGTCCCTCTGAACTTTCTGCTCTGGTCGTCGTCAGCAGCAGGCGGGGAAGGCTGGCGTGTGGGTCCAGAAGGCCTGACTTGCTCGGCCACTGCCTCGCCAAGTCACCAGCTGAGAGCAATAAATCATGAGGCCCGCAGGCCAGGCGCACGTCTGGGACAATGCAGACAATGTATGGAAATAGGAGGTTTTATCATTCTTAATAAAAGCAATCTTTGGATGATATTGTTTGCACACTCAGCCAACCTAGTGTTTTCAGTGTAGTTTTGGCACATATAATTTGACAAAAGCATTTTAAAATGATCCTTAACAAGCCAACTATTTCCTAAATTTATTATCTTCAGTGCTTTGTGATAATCACATAGATAATTTTAATGGAAGATTAATGTAATAATCAAAAGATAAAAACGCCCTTTGGTCTGCCATTAGCTGGTTAATATGCTGTGGCTTAAAACTTGCACAATTTTATGCACCACAGAGTGTTTCACTTTCAATGCATTTTACAGCTTAAGGCATAAAAATATAGGGAGTTTTCATGGTCAATAAAGCCACAGCCTCCGTCACTCGATCACGAGAAGAACCTGATTTGAAGAGCCCAACGATTCCTCGGAGATTCATCTCCAAGCCTGCAGAATCAGGGACCACACATGGCGTGGCTCAGTTACGTCCTGGTGATGATGGCAGCTCTGAGAGTTCTCAGGCCTGGTTCCAGGCGAGGCTCCACTCTTGTGTGTTCTGTGCCTTGGGCTGTCACATCCTCATCTATAAAATGGGGACAATAACATCCACATTCTACAGAGCAGTCGGGAAGATTGGATGATGTAACAGACATGAAATATATGTAGCTGGTCTCAAAAAATTGGGAGATATTAATATTTCCACAAGGGTTAAGAAAGGATAAGGTAAAGCAACCTGATGGAGGCTCCTGCTCACGACCATTGTGACGTGAGCTCTGCCGCTCACCTCTCCTTTTAACTTCTCTGATGCAAGGTCTCATTCGTGAAAGAGAGTGAGCCTGCAGAGCCTCTGAGGGCAGCATTTCTGCTAAATTCCTGGACACGGGGCTGGGCTCTGTTAGCCAGCGCTGGTGCCTGCCCCGACGCCATGGGAATGGTGGCTAAGACAGTCCTCAAATCGCTATAAAAACCAGAAGTGGGGCCAGTGAAGTTTAATCTTCCATCAGGACCATGACCATTAGCTCTGAGTAAACCAGGACCCGGCTTGCTGCGACTCTCCTGGAGGCTTCTGTATGACACAATATTTCTACAAACATTTTGATATGAAAACAGACATTTTAGGGGAGGCGACAGGCCTCAGGGATTTTGCAGAAAAGCATCTGCTTCCAGGGAGCATTTGGTCCTGTAAAATGATTTCTTTGCACTTGATCTTCCACAGTCTCATATTGAAGTCATAAACCTGTGTTTCTGTCATCAATCTGCTGTTGTGAAAATTATTTTGATGTCAAACACAGGATTATAATTTCACTAGAATCCTTCTCAAGTCTTGAATATTTTAAAGCTGGCCATAAAAATAAGTCCAGTCCCTGACGGGGTGCTGGAATATTTCCTCACCTACTCCCCAAATACTTGGCACCAGTTCCTTGGGCTGTTTTATGATGATCTCAGCTTGCTGGTGGCCACAGCGCCCAATGGGCATGTTGTCCTCACTTTCTGTCCGAGGAAGGCTTGGTCAAGGTGGTCATGAACCTCCCAGCTTCCATCCAACTGACCATCTTGCTCCAATCATTCTTCCAGCAGTGTGATCCTGACTTCTTGCCTGCTACTGCTGAAGACCTTTGCAGTCAGGGGGACTTGAGCTCAAATGTGCCTGAGAAGCAATTCCATTTGGTTGAAATCTCCCATTCAATTCCTTAAGGCTACAAACATCTAGGGGATTAGGAACATAAATTCCAGAACCTGTTTAGCCCAGGGTTGAGTTCTGGCTCTGCTAACTTACCAGAGTCACCATCCAGCTAAGTTACTTTTCTCTGAGCCTTATCACCCAGAAAATGGGAACAATCTGATGTGCCTGTCTCACGGTGCTGTGAAGGACCAGACATGGGAAGCCCCAGGCCCAGGTCCTTCACCTGGCAGTCCCTCAGCATCTTCATGGCTTCCATTGTTACTGCCTGATGTCTTTCCTCTTGAGAAGGGAGTGGACCATGCCTAGGGAGAACTGGCATGTACCATCTGCTCTGCATCCTGGCAGCCTTTCAGTGGGGTAGGGCAGCATCAGTACCATGATCCCATCTCACAGGTGAGGAAACAGAGGCTCAGAGAGGTGATGTGACTAGCTGGTCCACCCAACCAGGGGTAAGGGAGTCAATTCTGGTTCAAACCCCTCCTCAGCCAGAGCAGTTTTTCAATCTGATCAAACTACCTAAGATTTGGAAGAATCCTGGGCTAGTAAGACTATGGTCATGGACGAGCAGCCTGGGCGGCCCGTGATGCTTCTTAGAAACACATGACCCTGCACCTTGAATCAACCAGGCTCAGGAGACTCTGCAAGGCTGTGTGGCCCCAGCCCCTGCTCACCAGCCTCAGCCCTCTCGGGCCGCCAGGCACTGTGCCTTCTCTCACGTCCTTCAGGTCCTGCTCTTCCTGACTCCCACTCCCACCTGGCACCTTGTGACTATTAACATCTCTGTGAATTTTCTGTTTCATTATGTCTCCCCTGACAAAGGCAGGGCTCTCTGGGGACAGGGCCTGGCCTGTCACCATGGCATCCTGAGCTCAGGGTGGATTGCTGCGGTTGGTAGAGCCCAGCAGGAGCTGGTGGGTTTCAACAGGAGCTGGTGGGCACCCTGAGCACGATGAAGCTTCTTCCCAGCAACTGTCGTCTCCCAGGGGTCTACTCTAGGGACCTGAGGAGCTGATGACAGTGCTCAGGGGGAGACAAACGGTGTGTGAAAGGACCACATGAATACAGGAGGTCAGGACAGTCAGGGGCTGGGAGGCAGCTGGAGAGGGTCCTGCTTCAGCTGAGGCAGGTGCGGAGTTGCTGACCTCAAGGCCTGGCTTGGGCCTGGTGCTCACCAGCAGGGCTGCCAGTTCCCTCATCTACAAAACCAGGCCCAAAAACCTGCTGGGAGGGAAAGGGGCTGCAGCCAGGCCAGATAGGACCCACACGCCCTCTTCCTGGGTCAAGGAGCACTCACCTTGAGTACGATTTCATTGACGGTAGCAGCGTCAGATTCAAAGTAGAGGTGTTTATAGTCGTGATTGCTTAGATACGTGAGTTTAAATATTGCATGACCTGGAGAGAGAGGGGGAGGCAGGCAATGAAGAGGCAGGGCCTGGTGAGCCACCCACGGGGAGGGTCCTGTGAGCGCTCCCTCATCATCCCAACTGGAGTGGGGAAGTGGAGGCCAGGCAGAAGCGCCTGTCCCTGGAGTGACTGGTCTTCGCGTCACAGGCTGGGTGTAACATGCACAGTAAAGGAGAACAGATCAAGGGGCCAGCTGGGCCCTGCTCCACTCTGGGGTGCGTCCAGGGAGTGCCACATCAGGAAGGCTTCGCGGGGCTGCCTCTGTAGGATAACTGAAAGGTGGTTTTTTTTAATGTAGAAGGCCAACTGACTCCAAATTATTACTCTAAAAAAACAAAATAAGTCAAGTACACAAGCAGCAGGCAGGAGCAGGGCCACCAGCAACGCCCTCCTGGAGGCTCCTGCTCCACGGCCTGCGCACTCGGGGGAGCAGGGAGTCCTGTTGGAGGGGTTCCTGGTTCTGTGTCCCTAGACGGAAGCTGTTCCCAAAGGTCCCTGGTCACTTCTTCCCCAGGAGGATGGGACAGGGTGCAGCTCTACAGATCATGGGTGTTGCTTCACAGAGCGGAGCTCCTGAGGGGCCAGGTCTTCTGACACAAATCCCACCAAGGTCCAATTCCTTCCTGTTTCCCACCCCTACAGAATAACAGTGCCATTTCTGGGCCTGCTTGGTCTAGTCTCATGTCCTTGTGTCCCCAAAGGCAGCCTGCGGTGCCGCCCTGGCCTCTACATAGGCTCTGCCGTACCTGGGATGCCCTCTCACTGACCTGTGTGGAAAGGCCTTGCCGGCCCGTGGTGACCTGGCTCAAATGGTGCCACACTGGGTGAGTCTTCATAGCTACACGGCCAGGTGTGCCTTTTGTGTGGGCCTGCCACGCTGCACATCCTATGCCTGTCCTCCGGGCCAGACACGTCAACCAGATTCTCTCCTCTGAACTGAGACAGATGCCATCCTGCCTGGCCTGGCACAAGACCTGAGGCTAAGGTGAGGGGCTGGGGACTCTGGTCTCAGCCCACATGAAGCTCCCCTCATCTGCATGTGCTGTCCTTGGGTTCTGGGATCCCCTAGCGGCTAAGAAATTCTTTATTCTTAAGCTATTTTGAAACTGATTTCCATTATTGGCACCAAAGGAGCATTGCCCAAGAGAGACCCATCACTGGTGCTCGGCGAACCTGCCGGGAGCCAGGAGCAGGGGTCCCACATCCACCAGCAGCCTCCTCCATCAGCCAGAAACGCTTCCTTGGTCTACTCCAGCAGACCTCAGTGCCTGAAGATTAGAATTCAGAGTATTCTTCTAGTAGGCCTCCTCATTCGTTGTTCTTTTAATTGAAAAAGGAGCTGGTCAGTTATTAATTAATAATATATCACCCATATTACTGTAAGTTCACCTCTTTCCGGGAGAAATCTTCTTGAGGACTTTATTTACAGTAGCTAATTTTTCAGATCTCCAAAAATAAACTGATATATGCTGTACATTTGTGGCCAGAAAAGTTGAGCTGCTGGTATTTTATCCTGGAAACATCATTACGATATACTAATTGTGCCTATAAATCCTATATTGAAAAAATTAGCTGATAATTTCTTAAAAACCCCACTTTCAGTCACTTGACAAATTTAGCCTGATTCTAAATCATGGCACTGAAAGCCAGAATTCTTGACTGGAAGCTAATCGCTCTGTTAATATATAAATTACTTATTTCTGATAAGGGAGTGAATCTTACTTAAATCAGTGTGTGTGTGTCTGCAGTCAGCATCACAGAACACTGGAGTCTTGCTGGTGACATCACCACGTGGAGGAACAATAGAGATAACTTTGCTGGCCATCTATGAAGGACACAGGGCTGTGAAGGACAAACAGAGACAACCTCCCAGGAGCCCTTACTGCTGACACCTGGCCACGACAGACAGACACCAGAGCCTGGGGCTAGAAAGGACCAGAAGGTCTTAGGGAGGCCTGCAGACCTGAGGCTTCGGGGTTCACTGGCCCCTCTGATAAGTGATCTCATGCACGGTCTACACCACCTGCTCCTGCTCATCACTGACAATACAAAACCTCAAGATGCAGGGAGCATGTTTGCCTGGAAACCTGAGACACCATTAAAAACAGCCTGGTACTTTAGGTAGAGTCAAATCTAAAAATGGCACTTGTGATGAGCAGCTGGCATGGGCCCAGAGGCCTTAGAAAGGATGCCTGGATACTGTTGCCTTGGGGCTGTGGCACCATGGATCCTGTCAACTGCAGGCTCACAGAAGGGAGGCCTGCTGTGCATATGTAAAACAGTCACATGGAAGGAAAAAAAAAATCATTCCAAACCAAGTCTCCTGAAAGGTCAGGTGACCCCGAGCCTGCGCTCTGTACTTTGCTGTGCATGGGGGCTGTGTCCCTGGCCTGCCCCCCCATGTTCATTCCAGTGCCCAGCCGAGGGTGAGGAGCAGGTGGAATGATGAAGAGCCCCCTTTCCTAAGCTCTGATGTGCTCTTCTCTCCCAGTAAAAGCACTCAGTCCACAACGACGGAATGGAGGGGGCCATCTGGAATGCTGTGTTTGCACTATAACAATTAAAGCAGTGACTTAGGAACCAAGCTAAGGACAGTGGACAGCCATAGCAGTGGACAGCCACAAGCAAGAGCCCCGGGGTATGAGCCTAGGTCAAGGGCAGCAGCCATGTTTTCACCCATGCTGGACCACAGGACAAAGGGGAACTCACTCCCAAGAGTTCTTGCTTAGAGGCTTTGTGTTTTGATGGGTTCCCAGGAAGGCAGTTTTACTCAGTCTAGGCTTTGCCAAGAGCACAGACTAGTGCAAGGGACAGGAAATGAACAGAGTCCAGTGTAGTGAGCACTAGGAGGAAGGTAAGCACAGGGAGCTGCTGTGGAGACGGGGAGGTGGAGGTGGCTGGCTTGGCGTGAGGAAGGGCCCTCAAGGACAGTTTCTTGGAGAGCTGACACCTGAGCAATCTTGGCGGAAGATAGGGTGTAAGCTAGGTGTAATGAGGCAGGTGCTACACAGCAAGGACACAGCACTGACAAACTGGCTCTGCAGCAGCCCCTAGCAGACCAGGGTCATGCATGATTGGCAAGCAGGAGGTGATGTGGGAAAACGCCCAGCTTCATGAGCTGATGGGCCCACTAGTGGGCTTTTAACAGGCAGTAAAATAAATGGACAGACTGTGTTTCAGGGTGCTCCTTGGGCCCCTGGAGGCAGGGAGACCAGGTGCACAGTAAGAAAGCTAGGTGTGGATGTGGTTTTGATCTTGACAGGTGCAGGAAGCGTGCTGAAAAGGTACTGACTGGAGAGCCACAGAGAAGGGCACACTGGCAGGACTGTGGACTGTTACATTAGAGTAACAGCTGATATCAGAATTCACACTTGCATAACTTCAAACAGTCCAAACCTATATATTCAAACTTAACAAGTTAATTGACCACTTGCTGAAAACAAATCTGTCAATAAACACAAGTTATTTATGCTACATGGTAAATTTTCACTAGAAGTGTCTGGGAAGAAGGAGCAAGCTGCATGTGAACACCATGAACTGAGTACATCTGCATCTTCCTTTGCCAGCCTCGGTGTCTCCAGGTCACCTGGGTAAAGGGGTAAGGAGAACTCAAGCTGCCTCCTCGGCTGCAGCCCACTAGGGCATCTGTCTTGGGTCATCAGAGGGAATCAGGCAGGCAAGTTACCCTTACAGTTTCAAAGTACACCAGCAGTTGCAAAGGAAAGCAGTAAGCCACGGGAGCAGTGTCCCTATCAAAGTGTCAGCTGAGAAAAATTATATATCAAAGTCAATATTCCACTCAGTTCAAATTAACTTGCCTGGACTGTTAAATGCTGTTTGGAAATTAAGGCAATGAAAGCCTGACATGCTGAGAATAAAAACATGAGCCATAGAGTAGCCCTGGGGTGCAATCCCACCTATGGGATTTCCTGTCATCATACCCACACATGATCACGATATGGTGTGTGCACATTACACCTATGCCAACGTGAGCAGTGCCGATCTCATACACACCCCTGCATCTAGCAGGGGCTAACAGGTGGTGGTGATTCTTAACAACTGTGATGGAACTGCTACTTGAAGATAAAATGCTCATTACTTTGAAGATTTTGATTTTAATTTGGCCTTGTGAACACACTGGCTTTTACAGTGCTGCAGGAATAAAATGTAATATAACATGGTGTAAATGTGGCAACTAAGCACTGGCCACACACTCAAGGAAGACACTGAAACCATACATCTGCTTTTGAATATTGAAATGGAAATATGGATATGCAAAAATATATTTATACTTACATATTTTTTTCAAAGTAAACCAGAGAAGATGGAATCTAACATGAGCAGAAATCAATTAGCAGCACGAATGTCAGAAGAGGAGACGTTTGAGCGTCTGTGCTTTAATTTATCTTCTGCTTTATGCATTTTAACTAAAATAAGAGGCTATGCTGAAGAAACAGGTTCTTTGGGCCCATGCAGGGGAGAAGCCACCCTGGAAAGACTGTTGGTACCTAGAGATGGGGCAGCTAAGGCTGAGGGACAGTGACTTGGACAGCTCGTGCCAAAAGAAGTGCTCTTAGCTTCCCACTGCAGATGGTGGAAAGGAGGGACCCTTGGCACACTTGGTGGCACTGCTGCTGGTAACGACTAGTCAAAGCTGGGGCTTCCGAATGAGTCTGCACCCACCTTTGACTAAAACCCCTTGGCAAGAACACCAGAAATAAGCTTGAATTTCTTTCTGCTTCAACTAAAAAGTTATATTAAAGATTGCTAGAAATATGAGGACAAAGGAAAACCCTTCACACTTGACTCCACAATCCCAACACTTGTACACAAGGACATCCACAGTCACTTTTCTATCCATCCTCATTTCTTCACATGATTGCAATCAGACTTCTGTATAATAAAATCTGAGCTTAATTTCTTTTAAACTTAACGTTTTATCATACGCTTGCCTCTGCCACAACAGAGTCTCCACAGCGATTTCTGATGTACTGGTGACTGAACACAGGGGTGCTCTACCACTTAACTACATCCCAGACCTTTTTGGGGAGGTACTGGGGATTGAACTTGGGGGTACTCAACCACTGAGCCACATCCCCAGCCCTATTCTGTATTATATCTAGAGACAGGGTCTCACTGAGTTGCTTAACACCTTGCTTTTGCTGAGGCTGGCTTTGAACTTGTGATCCTCCTGCCTCAGCCTCTAGAGCTGCTGGGATTACAGGTGTGCGCCACAGAGCCCAGCTTTGTTTTTTATTAACTTAGTGAGACCTCGTCTCACTAAGTTGCTGGGGCTGGCCTCAAACTTGGGATCCTCCCGCCTCAGCCTAGCGTTAAGCTGTGTATCTCCACACCTGGCCCTGGCCATCTCTTTCAGTGGCTGTACTTCATTCCAGTATGGGGATGTGTGTCACAGTTCATGTTGCTAACTCCTGGGCATCTGGGTTAGCATAAATAGCCAGTATAAAGAAGGCCGTGAGGAACTTTTTTTTTTTTAAGGATTTAGATTCTTTCTAAGTTTCTTTACATCAAGCATGGATATTTTCTTTTTTAATGTTTTTCTTTTGTAGATGGATGTGGTATCTTTATTTTATTTATTTATTTTTATGTGGTGCTGAGGATCGAACCCAGTGACTCATGCATGCAGGGCAAGCGCTCTACCACTGAGCCACCGCTCCAGCCCAAGCATGGATATTTTTAAAAAATGAATTTCTAGAGTCTGATTTTTTCTGATTCCCTCTGGTCTAGAAGGGAGTAGAAAACTCACATCGAGCTTTTTTGAAGAAACAGATGGAAATGCAATATCTTTGGGCAAGGCTATACTTTTCTGTAGGTCCTAGTGGGAAAGGCCAGGCTGAGTCTCTCTGCTTGGAGCTGAATATGCCTTCTTGGGTCTCGCTGTGAGCATCAGCACTGAGCTGCCTGCAGAGCTTTGGTTCAATGTAATTCAACTGGCAGTTCAACTGCTGCTCCTCCCCGAGCACACCAGAGGCAGAGGCCCAGGAACCACAATGACCTCCTTGACCTCTGGAGCAGGGGCTGTATCTGACCTACTTACACTTCTGTCTGCACCTTTCAAATTTTGGTTCTTTCCTACAAACATAATAAAGTCTAATTATAAAAACTCCCATAGCAACGTGATTTCCTTCCTTCCTCTAATTCAGTGGAAACACTCCTGCCAAGGTCACTACACCCTCAATGTTGAGGGCCCCAGAAGAGCCTGCTCAAGTGTAGTTCCCTCACCTGGTTCCATGGAGCCACAGCCCCTGGCTCTTCAGTCCCCTTCTCTCGTTGTCCGTTTGTTTCCTCTCTGTCTTCACTCCATCCTTCCTGTAAATGATGGCCCCACCAGTGTCCACCTTGCTCTTCACCTCCCCTAACTTCACCTTTGTCCTCTGTCAAGTTCGCCCCTTGGATTTTAATTGCTGCTCATATGTACACGATCCCAGAGCAGGTGTCTGGGATACCTTCTCCAGACTTTCAGACCTGCCAGCATGTTCTGTGGCCATCTTCACATGGCCAGCACTTCAGCATGACCAGAACTGATGTCAACATCTCCCCTTAAAGAAAAAGCATGGTAAGTGCCGTTGGAGGCCTCATTACACACCAAGTCCAGGTCTAGGCGTTCAGTCCCCTAAATAGCTCTCACGTGTTCACCTGCCAGTCTTCCCTATTCTGTGACCACAGCCTCACCTAGGTCCTGATCACCCACTGAGTCCTCTCTGGTTCTTCTACTTTGGATCACGTCTTCTTCAGATCTAAGCACCTACCCACAGGAGCTGGGCGTAGTGGCACACGCCTGCAATCCCAACAGCCCAGGAGGCTGAGGCAGGAGGATCCCAAGTTCAAAACCAAGACCTCAGCACCTTAGTGAGGCCCTAAGTAACTTCACAAGACTCTGTCTCAAAATAAAAAATAAAAAGGGCTAGGGAAGTGGCTCAGTGGTAAACTGCCCCTAGTTTCAATCCCTGGTACAAAAACAAAACAAAACGCATCAGAATGCCTCCCTTCCCTACTTAAGACTCTGAAATACTTCTTTTCTTGTCATCCTCCGAATCAAGTCCAAGCTTAAGATGACTGTCAAGACTTCAGATCAATAGTCCTCAAACTTCTTGACCTCAGAAGCCCTTCTGGAGAGACCAAAAGCTTTGCTCCTAAGAATTATACCGCTGGGCGCGGTGGCGCACGCCTGTAATCCCAGCACTTTGGGAGGCTGAGACAGGAGAATCACGAGTTCAAAGCCAGCCTCAGCAACGGCGAGGCGCTAAGCAACTCAGTGAGACCCTGTCTCTACATGAAACACAAAATAGGGCTAGGGATGTGGCTCAGTGGTCGAGTGCCCCTGAGTTCAATCCCTGGTACCAAAAAAAAGAGAAAAGAATTATACCCATTAATATTTATTGTGCTAGAAATTAAAACAGAAATCTAAAAAATTATTCATTAGAGAAAAAAGCCATTACAAGTTAACATAAACATTTCCTTCATTTTCATTTTCTTTTTAATTTTTTTTTAGTTGTAGATGGACACAGTGTCTTTATTTTATTGCTTTGTACGTGGTGCTGAGGATCGAACCCAGGGCCTCACGCATGCGAGGCAAGCACTCTACCGCTGAGCCACAATCCCAGCCCCATTTTCATTTTCAATGGAAAAATCTTTACATTTCCCTAAACGAAAAAAATTAGGAATGGCACTGGTTTATATTTTTGAACTCTGATACTTGGCTTAACAGAAAACAGCTGGATTAGCCTATGTGCTTCTCCACTTAATCTGTTGTGATATACTTTAGTTGAAGTATATGAAGAAAAGCCAGCTTCACACAGCTATGTTCTTAGAAAAAGGAATCCCTCTTACAGGCCAGGGGAGTGCTCCACCACTGAGCCATACTCCCAGTCCAGGAGGCAGATTTAAAAATTCTTCTTTGTAAATATTTTTGCTACTACTCCAAACTTGATAAATGGGAGTTTCTTAAAGATTAGTTACAATATGGAACCTAAAACCTCACTAGTGGGGTGGGGTTGCGGCTCAGTGGTAGAAAATTGTCCCTCAGCACCTCATAAAAATAAATAAATAAAATAAAGGTATAAAAAATACAATAACAAAAAATTATATATAAAAAATAAAAACTCATTAGTAAACTTTCTGTACTCAGTTACATTAAAATCCATTGGCTGGGCCATACTCTGCATCTTTTTGTAACATCATGCAGTAGTCTGGGAAATACTGGTTCACTGAGCTGTGCAGACCTTCCAAATGTCCAGACATTTCATTACACAGCATAAAACAAAAACCACTTTTGTCAATAGCGCCATTGATGTCATCAGGAAAGTCTTTCAAAGTGAGAAGCCAACCTCACAGTGATGGGCGGAGTAGGCCGAGGGCCCCAGAAGAGCCTGCTCAAGTGTAGTTCCCTCACCTGGTTCCACGGAGCTGCCTGGAGCACTGTCACTTGTTTTTCTTGAAGTGATTGGTCCACTTCCTTTACTTCCAAAAAAACGTCTGCCAAAGACTCAAGTTTGGATAACCACAGTTTGTCAGTTATTCTTTCAAATAAAAATTGTGTTCCATGAAGTAAATGGCTCACCAGCTTGCAACTCAAATAATCATACCAGTGTTTTGCTTTAAGAGACAAGAATCCTACTTCTTTTTTTTTTTTTTTTTGGTACTGGGGATTGAACTCAGGGGCACTTGACCACTGAGCCACATCCTCAGCCCTATTTTGTGTTTTATGTAGAGACAGGGTCTCACTGAGTTGCTTAGCACCTTGCCATTGCTGAGGCTGGCTTTGAACTCGCGATTCTCCTGTCTCAGCCTCCCTAAGTGCTGGGATTACAAGCGTGAGCCACCGCGCCCGGCTAAAAATCCCACTTCTGTATGCAGCAGCAATGCTTGGGTGTACTTCCGAAGGATTCAGAGCGAAGGTTAGGGGCCTTTTGATGATTTCATTCATGTCTAAGCTGTTTCAATAATCAAGTATCAGTTGAGTTTTATTCTTCAGCTTTTGAAAGGTAGAAGAAAACAAGTTCTGTATCTGGAAATGTCCTCCATGGAGGGGCGTTAGTCTGTGACAAGTTAGAATTTGCAAGTGCTCTACGTGAGGTTAAATGACAACAAACAAGGCCTTGTACATCCAGAATCATCTGCATTTACTCACCTCTAGGAAAAGAGTTCAGATAAATAAGCATGGCTGAAGTTTGTTGAAAAGTAAGACTTTAGGGCTGGGGTTGTGGCTCAGTGGTAGAGCGCTTGCCTAGCATGTGTGAGGCACTGAGTTCGATTCTCAGCACCATATATGAATAAATAAAGGCCCCTCAACAACTAAAAAAAAAAATTTAAAAAAAAGTAAGACTTTATAAAGCCTGAGTTGGTGCTGGGTTAGTCATCTGCGAGAAGCACAGACATTTAACTCTACTGGCTTCGTGTCAGTGGCAGAGGGAAAAGCACAGCCCGTTATCCTTTCTATGTAACTTTGGACAAGATGTCCAACTTCTTTGAGCCCCAGTTTATTATTCACTTAGTGTGTGGGAATAATTTCTGCCTCCTGGAGTTATTAGGAGCAAATAATCCTAGGGTAAAGGCAAATGATCTTGGAGTTACATAATAAATATAGATAAACCCAGAATAGCCTCAAGAGTTAAGTGACACATGTGAAGCCTTGGACACTGCCTGACAGGGAGTGTCCCTCATCCTTCTACCTCCACCTTCTAAGACAAGCAAATTTTTCCTATAAAGGGCCAGAGGATAAATGTTTTAGGTTTTATGAGCTAAGAGGCAAAATGAAGGACATTTTGTAATACAGGTCTACTAATGAGGATAGGTGGTTTTTTTTGCCTTAGTGGGGGGGATAATATTTTACTTAACTAGAATTCAAAATTAACTGTTTCTTATCATGAAATTGATGGCAAATGTTCATTTGCAAAAATCACTCTTAGCTGGGGCTGGGATTGTAGCTCAGCGGTAGAGCGCTTGCCGC
>CM053399.1:175953923-176000288 GCA_028644305.1 Xerus rutilus
TCCTCAGTGAGCCTGGAAGCACATTTCATCCCAGCTGGACAAATGGCTAAGGCCCTAGCTGATATCTTGACTGTGGTCTCATGAGAGAACGTGAAGCAGGAGACCAAGCTGAGTTGTGCTGGATCCTTGGCCCACCAGACTATAACATAAGCAGCCACCAAATTTGGGGGCAATTTGTTACATAGCAATAGATAACATACATTCTCATCTTTCTTCCTAGTCTAATTTGCTCCCATTAGTGAATATTTTGATAGAGGTGTTATTACTTTCTCAGCTCTACATTTTCATTTGGTTCTTCTCAATAGTTTCCATTTCTCTTCTTTTGAGCTCTTTTTTCCTTTAAGTCCTTGAATACATTTATAATAGCCATTTTTTTTTTTTAAATAGATGGACACAATGTCTTTATTTTATTGCTTTGTATGTGGTGCTGAGGATCGAACCCAGGGCCTCACGCATGCGAGGCAAGTGCTCTACCGCTGAGCTACAATCCCAGCCCTATAATAGCCATTTTAAAGCACACTTGTCTGCTAATTCTATCATCCTCGTTGCTTCTGGCTCTATTTTTATTGATTTTTTTCCCCCTGTTATAGGACACATTTTCCTGCTTCTTTACATGTCTGATTTCTGATTTTTGATTGAATGCTGGACACTGTAAATGTTAGACGGTGGGTGGCTGTGATGGGCTGTTGTCCTTTAGAGAGTACTGGGCTTTGTTCTGAAGGCAGCTCATTTACTTGTGGATCTGCCTGAGCCTTTCAAAAGATTCGTTTTAAAGCTTTGCTTGGCAAGGACTATAGCAGCCTTTAATCTAGGGTAGTGCAGTCCTGCTCCTAAGGCGTGGCCTCTTTGGAGTCACTACTAAATGCCCAGGATGTCCCACTCTTTTTTATGGCTGCTCTCTGCTGGCCTTGTGAAGTCCCACTGCAGGCCTGCACAGCTCGACATGCAATGAGAGACAGAGGGCTCTTCTGAGAGCTGCTTCCTCTGACCACCGTTCTGCAATCCGGTGCCTCAGCAACCCCAGCTCTTCTCTTGGTCTCCCGGCTCATGAGACTGTCACACTCGCCCTGGGTTCTCCCTCTTTGGAAAGACCTGGTGTAAAGGCAATGTGATGACTCGCCTCATTTGCTTCTCTTCTCCCAGGATCACAAGCCTGAACTGCCTGTTCTCCAATGGCCAAAACAAGTCTTTAAAAATACTTTGTCGGGCTGGGATTGTGGCTCAGTGGTAGAACGCTTGCCTTGCATGCGTGAGGCACCGGGTTCGATCCTCAGCACCACATAAAAATAAATAAAATGAAGATACTGTGTCCATCTACAACTAAAAAATATTTAAAAAAAAATACTTTGTCCATTTTCTAATCATTTATGGGTAGAAAGGTAAATATGGTAGTAGTTACCCTGTTTTGGATGTTGCATACGGACTTCTCATAAGCAATACACATTTTGATTTTAATGAAAGTATGGCTTGCTTTTTCTATGTCTTTGATAATAACTTAAAATCTAAGTGCCCCATTTATTTATTACAAAAATACAATTTGGAGCTTGGCAGGAGGCAAGAGAAAACAGATTTTCTCCATCATTTATCCAGCTGAGAAATCTTTCTCAGTTTTTTAGTAGGGAAGAGCCCCTGCCTTCACCCTCTTCTCAGAGTCTCTTCCTAAGGTTAAAAATCAAGAAAAGAATGATTCTGAAGAAATGACAATCAAGGAAATCTAGGAAAATGCAGATGTGTGCAACTTTTCATTATACATAGAAAATTGTTTTGTTATTACGGGTCCACAACCCAAGTCAACAATCGAGTGGAAACTTAATAGCAAGAAGGTGGCTTCTCCCAGGTGGAAACAAGTTGATACCCTCAAAATAATAATAATAATAAATATCAGTATTTTAATATTATAAAAATAATAATAAATATCAGTATTCCAATGAACACAAGAAAATTCTTTCTTGTTTCTTGAGTCCTAGGGAGAAAATGAAGAGAATTTGCAGAGAATGTAAGAAAACTCAATGAGCATCTCAGCACCAATCTTCCTCAGGATGCAGACCTTCTATGCATCACCCAACATGCCCCAGCAGCCCTGGGAGCAGCTGCGGCCCCAACACTGAGTCGGAGACACGCTCCTCTTATCAACTCGAGGCTCACAGGAGAACTGCCACCTCCTAAGCTCGAGTGCTGGCTGTTCCAGGACTCCTGCACCTCTTCTCCACAAACTGCTGAGGCAAGCATGTTGGTCCTACCTACCACATGCTAAGAGTGAACAGCAGTAGCAGTTTCAGAGCAAGACGCTATGTCTGCCTTGTCACTACAACCCTGGAGACTTCCCTGCTGTGCCTCCACTTCTTGCTGAGGAGCCACACTTGCTCTTGGCTGATTCCAATTCTGAAAGCACTTTTACACGCTCAGCATGCCTCGGCGTTGGGGCAGGAGTCACGAGCACTGGCTGGAGCCTCTGGAGAAAAGCTGCTGGATTTCTGGAGCTACAGCTAGAAGCACAAGCAGGCATGGCCAGTGCAAAGGGCAGCTGTCACCTGATCATGACCAGGTCAGTCAACGGGACAAATGCTGGCTGGCCGAGTTCTCAGGAGCCTGGCCAGTGCTAACCAGTCCCGCGAACCATTCCTGAAACATGGCGACGGCCCACTTAACAGCAGGTCCCAGCTTGAGGTTGCTGGAAACCAAACTGGGTCAGGGGATCTAAGAACAGAGCCGGCATCTGATGTTGTAAGCTGGTCCCTGCTGTTTTTCTTCACCTTTCTCCTGTGCCACAGTCCAGGTCTTTTCCTCCCACACTCTTGGAAAAATTGAGGTGGTCCCCCTGGTTGCCTAAGCTGGTCTCCCCAGCAGCTCCCTTGTTTTGGAAGGAGATGATAAATAAATCAAAACGCACTAAGCAGCACTTCCCAGGCACTCACCGCCTTCACTGAACGTGCACCTCATCAATCACACTATTGTCTGCTTGAAAGGCGAGCCTTGTAAATGTCATATCCACTCAGGCCCAAGGAGAGGCGCATCCAAATGCAGCAAGGAGTTTTAATTGGATAGTGTAATTAAACTAAAAAACCCCAGCAGACTCCCTTTGACAGGATAGATGAAGACCCCTTTTAATAGGGCTAGGAAACATATCTGTTAAAAGGATGAGGCACTGCCTGCTCCTGATTGTGCTCCAGAGTACTCTTATGAAAAGGCAATTCAATAACTGGGGCATTTAATATGGTAGAGTCCGTTGTGTTCTGTAATCAGGCAGTACTTACCGTATTTGATCTGGAACTTATGAAATAAGTCCTTGTCAGAGAATAAAAATACAGTCTAGCTTGCCTACTAATGTTTGGAGTGCTCAGACCTCCTGGGAGTCAGGCAGAGCCTGAGGAGGGGCTGTACCCCTCCTAGGCTCCAGGGCCATTGGCATATAAACTCAGGTGCCTCACCTCCTGGGGTCCGCAGTCCAGCATGGCTGTGGACATCCACCCACCCACCTCACCTATTCCTCTTGCACACATTCTCAGGAGCATCTGAAGAATAGGGTAGAGTTCCTGGGTATCTCCTCCTTCAGAACTAGAATGCCTGTCATGTCAGAGAGATCGGAGGTGGGGGGGAGTGTAAAGTTTGTGTTCTGTGTTGAAACTGCCCCTGTCACGTAGGGAGAAAAGAAATTGGGTGGCTGGAGGATTCAATGTGCTGGCTGGGGTGTGCCAAGTAGATTTTAGGAATAAGCCTGAGCCCTGTTGCCACTCCTCCTCCTCTCCTTTGTTGGAAGAGGAGTGGGGGATGCAAACATGGCACATTCTCTCCCTCTCTCCTCTCCCCACCCACCTCTTACACAAACACACACACACACACAAGGCATGCAGCTCCACAAATAAGGTAACAGAATTAGTGAGCACATTGGAAGAGGTTTGTATCTGCACAGGGCTGCCTTATAAGTAGGCTGTGACAATCTCTTTCAGATGAAATGCTAGTGCCCCAGGACAAGGTCAGGGAGAGCAGCACTGGGTCCACTAAGACAGCTTCTGAACTGGTGCTCAGGTGGGGTGCAGGGGACTTCAGACCTCTCCATCTACAGTCTTCCAAAAACTGTTGGATGCTTTGCTTTATTTACACAAACCTTAAAGTCAGCTTCCCTGGGCCCTCAGACTGAATTTTCTGTTTTAAGGATGGTGAAGGGTTTGTTTGATGACTGCTTTTATTCCCCCATAAAGCTTACTTGGAGCTCTGTTTGCAAACCTTTGAACATTCTTAATATTAGTCTTTCACTATGGGTTGATGAACCCATTAAGAACATATAAGTGAAAATATATAATCTATGAAAACTGGATACTGAATTAAACCATCAAACACCTTTAGGCTTAAATGAAAACTACATAAAAGCATTTCAGCCATCAATTTGGCTATCACTTCTAGCCAGTATGAATTCTGCTGGAAAAGCTATTTTCGTGCAGATGTGGAATTCAATGGGAAAGACTGACTCGTGTACCAACATCAATCAAAATGTCGACTTCCCTGGCAGCTCTCAACAGTAAGGCAGGTTCAAAGGTCACAGGATAAAGAAAAAGCCAAGCTCTGGTTCAGCTCTAATATCTCCTCGGTAGAAGTCTTGCAAAAGTACCCCCTTCTGTATTAGCCTGGCTTTCATTAATCTTCTTGCCATCTTCTTTAACTAGTCATGCAGAACCGCTCGATAGCAAGACGTATAATGGGGAAGGCCCTGTGCCTATTACCGCGTTAACATTCTCTTAAGCCCCAGTGCAACAATGGAACGGGAAGGGAAGGGAAAGGAAAGCGCAACTGCTGGGTGCGGAGCCGGCAATTCAATTACAGCCTGGGCTTACCTCTGTACTTCTGACCCACAAAACACAAGAGGCCTTTGTGTCTAACTGGCTTGGCCATTAAGGTTGCTGAAGATCACAACAATGCTGATCTTTTCTACTTAAGCTAAATCAATGTAGACAAATCATTATTCAGCAGCTTTAATTTAATTAGTAAATTAAATACACTACTTTACAGATCTTGTCAAGTACTTATGAAAAGAAAGATTCATTTAGGCGGGAGGTCACCAATGAGCCCAGCTAATTCAACTCATAGTTTTAATGGAATCTCATCTCAAGCATCCAGCAGGTTTGGTTTGCTAGGGCTTAAGGGTCTCCTGTAGTTGGGATTAACTCATAACCCCAAAGCGTTCCTATTTTGTGTCCAAACAGTGTTTTGGACAAAATAAACAAATAAGCCCAAAAAATCTCCCACCAACATAACCAGCATCGACAGAATCAGATTTCCTTGAGATTATACTATTGTGAGAGAACATAATCAGGTTATTGCTATTATGTTCCTTCCTTAAGATTGTATATCATCTATGCTTAACTGGGATACAGAGCTCTTTTCAGCTATAAACGACAGCTACTTTATTAAGGCTTAAATCTGATTTCTAAATGATAGGCTACTTCCTTTAAAGACTGAACCTGCACAAGCTTCTGATGAGACCAGACCTGGCCTGGTGGAGTCTCTGATGGGTATGAGTTTCACAGAAAGGTCTCTGGCTTGTATTTTAGCAGAGGAATCTGAGGCTGGCACTTGAAAAGACATCCCACAGCATCCAAAGCCTGTGCCTAGATCTGTTTAAGGATGGAAAACGTAAGCAGGGAGGTGTGACGTGGAAATGTTCTCTCCTGGTGCCCGACGCATCCTTGATCAGTTAAAAGGAATTAAGGTTAATTCACCTTTTAAGAGGTTTGTGACATGAATACATAAGTAGCAAAAGATATCCTAAGGAGTGGCAAAGCAGACTGAGATGTCAGTAACTTGAGTAATAATGGCAGCATGGTTGTTCCCTTAAATCTAGAAGGCAGAAATTATTCTTAATTTTTCAGGGCTTGTGATACACAGATTTTCTCAGCTCTTTAAGAGTCTGTATTTATATGTACAATTTTTTTTAAAAGCATGTATCTATTTAGTCATTAAGTTCCAGGTCCTTAAACACTCACAGGGACAGAGTAATAAATCTTCCCTCTGAGCGCCTAAAAGGGAGAAGTGGAGGGAGGAAGGAGCCGACAACTGCCACTTCGCAGTGTGGCCTCCGTCTCCACGGCACTTGTCACTGTGTCTCCTGCAGGCGCTCTGACGCTCAGTCCCTCTGCCAAGTCAGCTATTCACACATTTTTGGGATATGGCATCAATTAAACCTGAGTTGTGTTCCTTATGACGACCAAATTAATGGTTTGACAGTGGCTTTCTCAATAAACACTGCAAACTGGCCATATTCGAAGGGTTTAAAAACCATTTCTTTTCTCTTCAAAATTCTGACAAACATGTCTCAAGTAAGACTAGGGACAACTTCATTATCCTCTCAACACTTAATGCCTCTTTGTAAAGAAGGGTGCTTAATAACACGCTTGCTGTTTCCACAATTAAATTATTCCAGTTGGTCACACGTTCTGGTCTTCGGCAAGACACTTGTGTTACGAGAGATAAAAACATGAAAAAGGAAATATATTGCAGAAATCAAAAACCTTATCTACTTCTAGACTGGCTCTCTTTGCCATAATTCATTCAAGAAGGCCCCAAGAATAATTTTTGATGTAAACTCAGCTACAAACATACATCACTATGCTGATAAAAATCACAGGCTAAACTTATGAAATATAGTGACTTTCATTTCTTTAGTGCTGTTAAAATAACTTTTTTCTAAGGTTCAACAGACACAAAAGATAAAAAGGGTTACCATTAATCCTATTAAAAAAAAAGAAAGAAAGAAAGAAAAAGAAGCAGCCCCATAGATTAATTCTTGGTCTCACGATGGTCTGAGGATGAACTTCTTAGATTAAGTCACTGAATTAATTTGAAGATACTGGAAATCATAAAAACACATAGCATCAATCTGATTCATTTAACACATCCTTGTTTGGGCACTTTACAATATAAATTATGTCTAATAACTTTTGGTTTCTAAATTTGGGCCTCATTAAGATTGATTTCAAGTTGACACTTATTGAGGACAGCTCTGAGGCACCATGCTAGGAACTGAGGACGCAGGAGTGCGTGGGGTGCCCTGGGTCAACTGTCCTGGGGAAAGCGGGTGGGACAGAGCGGGCAGCCCGCAGGCAGACGCACACAGCGCAATGTGTGTGCACAGAGCCTGTACAATCTCCTGGGGGCTGAGTTACCAGAGAGGGCCTGGCCCTGGAGCTGGCTCTTGAGAGAGAAGTGCGGGAGGTAGAGGTGAGCTGGCGGAGGGTAGGTGGAGGGTGGACTGCAGGTGTGGTGCAGCAGCACAGGGTGCAGCAGCACGGCAGTTGAGTGACCACGTGCACATTCAGGATGGGACATTCCAGGCTAGAGGGCCAGAGTGGCCAGAGGCCGTCAGCGTCCACAGAGGCTGTTCTGAGGAGTCTGGAGTTTATTTTGAAAGCGTGTAACTTTGAAATCTTTTTTTTTTCTTTTTAAAGCACCCAAATCCTTTTATCTGTGCATTTTTAAAATGCAGAGTCCCAAAATAGTAAAAATAGAGAATTCTTTCGGTTGGAGGGAAGACCTTGCGCCCAGTCCTGCCCCACACACATACTCACACTCACTCACACTCCTGAGCTCTGAGAACACGCAATGAAAAGAACTACTCTGGGGGGGCTGGGGTTATGGCGCAGTGGTAGCGTGCTCGCCTAGCACGCGGGAGGCACTGGGTTCGATCCTCAGCACCACATAAAAATAAAATAAAGCTATTGTGTCCATCTAAAACTAAAAAATAAATATTAAAAAAAAAAAAAAAAAAAAAAAAGAACTACTCTGGGGACAGGGACTTAAAACTGTTCATGGGGCAGTGAGACTCTGTGCAGGAAAGTGCCACAGTTTCTAGATCTCTGAAGTCAGAGTGAAAAAAGGAAAACTCTGTAAGATCCATGTGTGCAGTTTTTACAGGGAACCATCCAGTATACCTGAAAATAAGACAAGACTCTCACGAGACTATCCATACTGAAATGGCGAGCCTACATCTGCTCTATACCCTCAATGTTGAGAACGGGGCCTCATGCACACACATGTAATAATTACTTCTTGGCATCCCAGGATGCAACTGGTGGGCAGCAAGGAATCTGTCCTTCCTTCCCCACTTGCTGGGTGTGCCACACTGGTAGCACACAGGGCCTGAGGTGCAGCCCTCTGCAGCACAGTGTGTGCCTGGTGTGAGTGTGAGAGAACCTGGAGCCTGGCTGTGATCCTTCCCTGACCTTCCACTCCAGCTCAGCCCTCCGTGCAACACGCAAGCGATCGCCTCTCATTTCTCCAAGACATAAGAAGTTAAAGAAATGTTACTTTTCAAAAGATCCTCAGTTCTTGGGACAAAAGATGCCAGAACAGTGCCATCTTTACTGGCTGACAAGTTGGAGTGAGTGGGACTAAGATGATATTTCCCAAAGGCTCAGGGGGTCCAGCAGTCATGGGGTATGGCCCCCAGAGAAGCAGGGAGTTCTCTCCCTGCCTTTTCTGGCAGCTATCTTGCAGAGTCAGATGCCTCTCTGGGACAAGGAATGACAGAGAGGGGGTGGGGACAGCTCTATTCCTTTCCTTGTGCCCTAGTAAGTTATCCTTTGTTGCTAAGTCAGAGGCTGAGCTGAAAGGAGAATGTGAAGCTCGGCATAGGTGAATCTGACTGAGAAATTAAATGCCTGACCATAAGTGAGGCCATACAGCATGAGTCCAGGCTGTGAGCTCCCCATACGGGCTCCGTGTTCTGTAGGCCCTTCCTTATTCAGTATTATCTCAAAAACTTGAATCACAAACAACAACAACAACAACAAAAAACAAAACAAAATGACTCTGAACCGCATTATATGAAATACTTGCTGGCCTTGACATTTCTTATTATTCCTTTTGAGTATGGAATTTCATCTGTTCTCAAATACTGTGGACACTGAAATATGGGGGATTAATAAAAATTAGATGCTCGACCTATACCTCTAGTACCGAATCGGTATTAATGGGGTGGGCTCTGGGTGGCCGCACCTCAGACAGGCTAGGCAGGCAATGCTGGCAGGTAGTGTCAGAGTTAGGGAGTCACTATTCATAGCCTTCTCTAGGCAGCTCATGAAATTTTACATAGTTTAAACTTTTTCCCTCTGTAGAGGAATTTCAATGTGTCCTTTCTGCCCCCTGATGAGACTGAAGACCTAAAAATGATTGATTTAATCTACATACTACACCTAATTACTTAACTGCAAAAATATAATGTGTCAAAATATACAACCAAACTGAATCTGCTTTGATAATTTAAACGGAGAAATATGCTAACCCAGTAGTGATCTCTTCTGTCGGGCCAGGCAGGATGTGAATTATGAGCTGGTAGGTCACGTAGGTGCCAATAACCTGGAGGTGCTGACACTTCTGGCATGATAGATACCTAAATCTAGCTTTTAGATGCTAGGAAAATCCCCAGTTCTGGTCTGGCATGGAAGGAAAGCAGTCCAGGTCTGATTGGCCAAATGAGAAGGGGACAGGAGCACAAAGTGAGATGGGATTCCTGGGAAAAATCTGCCCCGTGCTCCAGGACCTGGGGCAGGGTTGTAAGGTTCTCTGCGCCATCAGGACTGAACAGGGCGGGGGCTCGTTTCAGGCTCTGGGCACCATAATACAATCCCGTCTGATTAAAAGAAATTTCTGGTAATGAATTAAACAGACCCAAGGAAAAAAGGACACGCTGGCAATATATTCTCCTGGCACCCAGCACACAGGGGAAGAGAGGAGAAAGAGAGGAGGAGACATAAATAAAAGGGACTACTCACTGGGGCTCTTTTCTTCAGCAAGGTCACAGGCACAGAGCAGGTCAGAATCGATTGAGATGGGTTTCTGCTTAATCCAAAACTTAGTGCTGGCTTTCTGATTGGTAACAGGGTCTATCTCTACTTTGTCTCCAGAGATACCTGGAAGGCCAAGGGGAGGACAAAAAAGAAGCTATGAGAAAAGGAAGGTGTAAGTGATTTCAGTGCAATCATCTGACCTGCTTTATAAATCCTGAACTGAGGGAACACAAGCTCTCTTACGGCTCTGAGGAACGCCAGGGCTTCTCACGACAGAGACTACAAATGGCACATAAAAGTTGCAGTTTGGTTTCCTGAGAGGGTGAGCTACTGGGAGGTGGGGGGGATAACAACCAAAACTAGATGAAAATTCGGTATTGGTAAACATGTCTTTGAGCTATAACATAGACAAAATAGAGAATTTACATACATATTATTAACTACATTACTTCTACATTGAATGAAATAAACTATAACTTAGGGTCATTTAAAAATAGTTTTGATCACTGTTTTTTTTTTTGAACAATGATCTGGGATGGACAGATTAATATTACTTATGCTAAAAGAACTAAGCTACCCATGAAGAGTTTCTGATCTGGAAAATTTTTACACACTAATTAAACAGGAAAAAAAAAATCTCTCTTCCCTTCTGGGACACTAAATAATTACTGGAATTATATTTAAAGGAAGTCATGGGAGGATCAAAGGGTCTTTCATATTTGGAAGCCTTCCAAGTTCAAGTCCTGGAACCTGGCTTCAGGCTGTGGAGGCCACTGGTTCTCTGCTGAGGGAGAGATCAGCACCTGGCCTGCGCTTTATGCAACAAAGACTTCAGAGCCAGAAGCCAGGATGTTAAATATTGGCACTTCAGGTTTTATTTCAGGGCTGTGAAAGACATATCATGCTGTACAGTGGCCAGGAATAAAGGTGTTTGTAGAATAAAGGCAGTGCCTGGCATGGGAGGTACCCTGGTGCCAGTGTGGACATGCACAGCAGCGGCGCTCTGGCATCTCGGGAGCACGCTCTCACTCTTGGCTTGACTCCCACGATCTAACCTAGGTGCACTCTTTTTCTTCTTTTGCTGAAAATTGAAGAATGTGTTCATGAAGTGAGACAAAAAGCTTTAATACGCCCTCCAGAGTGAGCCCCAGATGGAACTTTAAAGTAATTAATCTTTAGGCCATAGTTTAAAGGTCAGGGTCAAAGTTAAAAAAAAAAAAAGCAAAGTGAAGTCAAGATATAAGAAACAATTAAAATAATCCAATGTACATACTGTAAAAGAAAAAAAAAACAATTGGGGTTAACACATTTCATCCTATGGATTACACTTAGAAATTTTTGAACAAAATATAAGAAAATAGTAAGCCAAAAAAAGAGGCAGATAAAAGAAAGGGCTTAACTAATGCCCCCCAAAAGACCTCAAAAAATCAAAATACAGACACACACAAGAACTACAGTCTGACAGAAAACTGGAAATTAAAAAACACCCAATCCTGGTGAATAGGTCTGCCATACACTCCATTTGTTTCTATTTTATTTTTTGGATAGATTAATTCCAAATTCCAGTTAGACAAAGGCAAAAGCTGGTGGACAGACGGGTGAGAGCAGGGACTCTGCTGTCTTCGGAGGAGACAACGCAGTGATGTGGTTAAGCCCGGTCATTATGTGTGTTCTTGAGTAAAGACGAACAATTGATTTTTATTTTATGTTTTTTTAATTAATTGAATGCTGGAATTTGTCATCAGACATGTTTTAGGAACATCATATTTCAATTAGGTGTAATGTCATAAGCCCAATTGACTCTGGATGCCCAGGTCTAGATGATTTCAGGAGGGTGGGAATATATCAGGAGACCAATTTTATTACATTTCACTTAAAATAGATTACAACTTCCCAGTTACACTCTTGTCTCCAATTTGGTCATTAATTGCAAAATATATGGACATTTCTATAGTTTCCTGAAAGAAAAGTACTTAAGCCATCGGTGTGAGGTGTGTGTGAGGTGTGTGTGTGTGCGCGCGCGTGCCTGTGTCCAAGTGTTTCTTCCTCCTTATTCTTCTTATTTTGACATTTATAGAAGTCAAAATGAGCAGAGCAAAATAAATGTGCATATTTCTTATGTGGAAATAAACCCTGCCCCACATTCCTTTCTCAGGAAGAGAGAAAAAAATCATCACCCGAGAGAGGTGGTTTAGAATTTTGTTCTGTGGCCCTGCAACTCCTGAAGCTGTAGTCAGTCAATATTGTTAATGTACCTTGTTAATTTGATAGGATTTGTCAGGTAACTCCACTGGAAAATTATATAAAACTGTTCCAGATGAAAAGATGATAGTGACATGAATTAAAGTGATAGAACAATAGTGGAATATAAACCAGAAATGACACCCAAAGTGGCTGTTGATTTATTGCCATACTGAGTTTGGTTCTGGGCTCCCATGTATATTAGTGCTACAAATCTGGGTCCATTTAGCAGAGGGATGCTCATACATACATCACCAGCTCCTGCTCCAAGCCAAGGTCACTCCCCATGGCATCAATCTTTTCAACAGAGCCTACTTCACAAAGCAGGACTTTTGTAACCATCTCAGATGTAACAGACTCTCGTCCTCTTTCATCTTTCTTTTATCATGTAAAGTATACTTTAACTTCTATTATTTTTATCTGCAAATTGTTACTGTATGGTTCATCCATTACAGGCTGTATCTCTGCATCAGTTGCCTAAGCTCTGCCTGGCCACAAGAGCGCTTTCCCAATGACACCCTTTCCTGGGGTTACTGTACAGTCACTGTTCACGGAGAGGAAACTCAAGACTGGGGCTTAGGAAAAGGAGATGTGGGAAATGGACACAATAGGCCAAAGATGGGCAGACAGGTAGAACACCATTTTAACAACTGTTGTGTTCCATAAAAGATGCATGTAAATCAGATTTTTTTTCCCCCAAATAGAATCACGTTTTCCCACTGACTTCTTCTTCCAGTGATACTTAATCTTCATTTTGGATTGATCTGTAATTGGCAGGGGCTCCCTACACTCGAGTTTGAAGTTTTTCTGCCCCGCAGGCTTTCAGTCAAGTAGTTAATGATCTGTAAAACTCTCGCCTGCCTCCAGGAGTCACTATTTAAAGGAACCTATAGGGGAATCTTTCCTGATGGGAAAAATCCTTTGTACATTAAATTACCTCACTTTACTAGAGATGAGTGTGAGTTCTCAGCTTCTTAAAGCCAAGTGCTCAGCCCCACAGGGCCCTATTTGCTCTTCTTGAACAAGCACTGCCCAGTCTGGAGGGGCTGGAGGCAGACCACAGTGAAGCCCACCTTGCTGAGCTGGCCTAGACCCTGCTGCTGAAGAGAGTCACAGACTCCAGTCTAGATGTTTCCTTGACTGGGAGAACTAGGTCTTCTTATCTTTGGAAGCAGCAGTTAGCTTGGTGGAGGGAGACCAGTTATATATGAGGCTGGAGCCACAGTCCATGTCAGGGATGGGGACACCAAGGCAGGGTGTGGTCCTATGGAGGAGACAGCTGTGGAAGCCAGGCTAGTGGGACCTTCAAGTGGGAAGGTCAAGCAGATGAACCGCCACCCACTTGTCATTGATGCTTCTCCACTGCTAAGGGGAGGAGGTGAGATCAGGTGCCAGAAGCAACGCTACTTCCCTGTGACAGTGGAACCCTAAAGACTGCTGAGGCATGTTCCCTGTGGCTTGTCTTTCTCAGGGCCCAGCTCAGGCTAAGAGCAAAGCTGCCCCCTGGCAGGCTCACTGCTCTTCCTGCTTCAGCAAACTTCAGCATCAGCAATCATTATGCACAATCTTCTCCTCGGGCCCAACAAGTTTGATGCTAATTATAGACACCATTCATTAAGTGCCTACAGCATTTTAACACAACTAACTGGCACCAGTGATGTGCAAACATGGTTAGAAGTCCATTGTGTGCATGGATTCAATCTAACAACCTTAGGAAGTTGGTTCCTGTGTTCATCCCTGTTTTAAAGATGAGGAAACAGAAATATAGGGAGGTCACGTGACTTGCCCAAGATCAGCCAGCTCTTAAATGGCAAAGCTGGAATGTGAACCCAGGAAGTTCTAGCACCTACCTTCTCGGTCACTACACTATCTACAAGAACTGTGCTCAGTGTTTCACCCTGGCAGAGTGGAAGGTGCTTGCCTGAGGTCAGAGAGCTTCAGACCCTGAGCCTCTTGTTCTCAAATCCTAGTTCTTTCCCTGGCTCCGCCCGGCCTCACCAATTTGAGTCAAGAAGACACAATAGCAACTCTACCCAGGCCACCTTTAGACTCCTCTCTCAACTTTCAACAAGGAAAAAGTAAATGCTCAGAGGTGCTAACAAACGCACACATCTACTTTTGTTCATGCATGGCAAATTTGAGCACAAAATCCAATCAGTATTCTTCCTTGTGACTACTGAGCATGGTATTCCTTAGCAAAAATTTCCATGTAAAATCTCCAAAGGAAAGGCAGAGGCATGCCCTAATAAGTTATTTATGCATTATATAAAGTAATTCAAATTACAAATGTATTTCCAAGGAAATATAGGAAGTGGACTTTTGTCAAATTTCTATTTCTCCAAATTAAACAGTCAACACATAATAAGAAATTATTATGGCACATAGTTAAGTATAATGGAGCTCATAGGAGCTCATCCTATAATAAGAAATTATGCATAAGAAAAGGTTAACTTGCTGCATACAGTGGTGCACTCCTGTAATCCCCGCAGGTTGGGAGGCTGAAGCAGGAGGATGGCAAGTTTGAGGCCAGTCTCAGTAACTTAGTGAGACTCTGTCCCAAAATAAAAATAAAAAGGACTGGGGATGTAGCTTAGTGGTAAAGCATCCCTGGGTTCAATCCCCAGTCTAAAAAGAGAAAAAAAAGTTGATTTGAAAAATTCTTATAACACAATACTAAATGAAAAGGGCAAGAAAATATTTACGGAAAGGAAATGAAAAGGATATGTCCCAAACTGTAACTGAGGTCAACTCTAGTCAGTAGGGTTACGTTCTTTCCTTTTCTGTATTTTTCCAAAATAAAAACCTCACCAAAACTTTTTTTCCCCAGTGCTGGGGATCAAACCACTGAGCTACATCCCCAACCCAATAATTATTTTAAGAGTTGACTTTTTTGATTTCCAACTCAGAGTTTAGTTCCCTTTTCTAATTTTTAAAGTATGGGGGGAGAGAAGTACACTGAATTCTGTACTTGGTAATCATGAAAAATGACCCTAAATTGCTGGACATAATCCCAGCGACTTGAGAGGCTAAGGCATTAAGCAACTCAGTGAGACCCCGTGTCTAAATAAAATATGAAAAAGGACTGGGGATATGGCTCAGTGGTCAAGTGCCCTGAAGTTCAATCCCCTGTATCCCGCACCCCCCCAAAAAGTGACCCTAAACTGAAAAGTACTTCCATTTATCAGTTTGCAGGTACCCAAAGGGCTGAGCTGCTAGGATGAGCTCCTATGAGCTCCATTATACTCAACTATGTGACATTGTCAAAAATGGTGCCCAGTAGGCACCCCACCAGCCCCAGCAGGTGAGGAGGAAACACAGGGGCTGGCCTGGAGTGGCCAGGGTCCGCACTGCCCTGGGATACAGGGAGGCCATCTGTCTCCTCCACCAGTTCTCCTCCCTACCCACTTAGCCACCGCCATCCGTCATGACCTTTTCATGCTCCCACTCTGACAGTTTCCAGATACAGTGAGTCAGACTTCACTGGAAGCAAACTATCACACCAACTGTCAAAGGCAGAAAACACGGCCTGATTGCTGTCCTACATCAACGCCAGCATATAAATCCTTCCTTAACAAGACAGCTCAAAATAAACAAAACACAACTCTAATGTATACACAATTCCCCAGGGAAACGATTTGTCCAAGGCTCTAGAGTTATCACAAGGGGACCCTCGTCTGTTTTAACTAACCAAAAGATTTCCATAAAAGGAAATTAGCACCATATATCATCTTCTGCGAACGCAGATGGAGTACCCACTTTTGGCAGCTCCTGAGCTAGACCCTTCTGTGTTCAGCTGCTTACTGAGCACTTATAACGCCTCTATCAGGAAGGCACCATTAGCCCCTTTTATATTTAAAGACAGCAGTGCAAAGAGGTTAGGGACAGGGACTTTGGAGTCAGGAAGCTCTAAGTTCTAAGTTCAAATATCAGCTTTCCTACATCCTAATGAGGTAACTTAGGGCAAATTGCTGTAAAATGGAGCTGTTGTGAAGAATAAGTAAAACAAGGCACGAAACATGCTTGTTAACAGTGCCTGTAATGATGACTACACTACCACCACCACCAGTACTTCTAATGACTAATGAGCCAGGCAGTGGGCTGAGGGATGTGACAGATTTGGGGATGAGGATCGGGAGCCATCGGAGGAGTAAGAACAAGGACCCGAGGCTTGGACTCTGATACCTGTTCTATGCTGCAGTCCTGGATGCACCAGGACCCAGAACAACTGTTCAGATGGGAGTCCAATGCCCTCATCCCCATGAAATCCTTGACTACCTCCCCTCACCAAGTGCCCTGGGCATGTCCTGCAACCGTCAGGAATAAAATTCAGCATCAGGAATAAAACATTCTCAGACCCGGAACTGTGGAAACATTTGTGTCAGAGAATGCCCATCCCATAAAGTTGTCAGGTTGCTAATCCCCACTGGTGTTATCCTGGGCAAGGAAACTTCTTGGAGAGTCTAGGCTTCCTCCTCTATAAAATGAGGGTGACAACACCAGTTCCTGGGGTATCATGAAGATGGCAAAACACAGCACACAGAACACTTAGCACAAGCTGGTGCACCGGGAGAGCAAAGATGTTATTCAAATTATTATTAGAGATGAACTTTAGAAAGGCAAAAAGATGTACCAGCTTAGGACAAGTCAGCTTAGTAACCAGCAAAGTGGGGGCTGAAACCCAGGTCCAGTTAAGTCCAGTTCGTACTTCCACTCACTGGTTGTTTCTGCTGTACCAGAGGAAAATGTTTGACTCTCAGGAGGCACATCCTGCCCTAAGGCACACTTAAACTCGCCTCCCCCAAAATAAAACAACACCTTGGCAAAAATTCAGGCATTTAACATTCCTTGTCTCAGTGTATTTCCTGAGTTATTGTTTATTTGCCTAGACTTCATGAGCTGTGGTGCATTCATCAATTTCCTCCAACTCTGAATCTAAGACTACAAAAGCCCCACTGTTGTTAAATCCTGGAGTAGCTTTTTATACAATTCTAAAATCCTCTTGTCTTCAGGTTACCTAGAGCCTATGTAAGCCTGGAAAAGCCCCTGGGGAGAGTCACTGAACAACTCTTGGCCAGAGTGGATTTTGCTGAATGTACACAACCAATCGATAGCATCCACAGAGCAGCCAGGGAAGCCTTCGAAACTTGTCTGAATTTACACACAGGATCAGACACATAGGCTCTTTGGGCTTATTGAGACCTTAGAGATCACCTAGTCTGAGGCTTTACTCACCATATGAAGAAATTGAGGCTCAGGGCTGAGACATGACTTGTCTGATGTCACCCATTAATGACAGAGCTATAACCATAATTCATATCTCCAGGCCACCAGGCCAGAGCTTAGACAGACCTGCTCTTCTGCCTTACAATGCACTTATTTGTCTCACAGGTCTATTCATGCGCTAATCAAATGCATCACAATATAAAAAGCACCCCAAACCAGTTGGGGCACAATTAAAACCCAGGAGAGCCCTATTTTCTTGAGATCAAGCGGGGTGCTGTGCCCGGGGATCGCTGGTTCAAGTGGTTAACCATCCAAACTGCCTAGGAACCATGGCTAAGAGCTGCCAGTTCCAGTGTGTGGCCAGTGACAGACTCACTGAGAGGTGAGAGTGCACTTGAGTAGACTTACTGTTGGCATGCATGAAAACTCACAGTGGTCTGCGCACGTCTGACCAGCAGAACTCTGCGCAGGGCTAGGCACTAGGGCAGGGCTCATTAAAGGGACCCAGGACTGTTTAGCCCCAATGGTACCTGTCTCTGCAGGAGGGCTAAGATCCTTCTGTACAGAGGTAGTCAGATTGCTAAATACTCCCTTGGAAATGTCCATCTCAGGTGAGCTTACAGTGCCAGGTGGGAAGCAATGCTGCCCTTTCCTAAGAGAATTTATCCTATCACTCACAGAGTGGGAAAAACCTGGATCTTTCCAATGTTCAGGCCCAGTTGCGCTGCTGGAGCTCAAACGCCAAGGATGAGGGGACCACTAAGAGAATACAGACCTTGGGTGAGCTCTCAGGAATCCAGCTCCCCTTAATTCTATTATGCCAGTGCTTCCCATTTTCTTCTAATAGTTCTTTCTCAGTCACCCAGAGAATCTGGCACATTGTCATGAGTAACCCTGGATTACTCTATGGGAATTCTTAAAAAGGGGACTCTGGGATTGGGGAGTTAGAGGAAGATGCGTAGTTAGAAAAAGTCCATAGAGGGCTGGGATTGTAGCTCAGCAGTAGAGCGCTTGCCTCGCACGCGTGAGGCCCTGGGTTTGATCCTCAGCACCACATACAAAGCAATAAAATAAAGACACTGTGTTCATCCACAACTAAAAAATATATATATGTATTAAAAAAAAAAAAAAAGCCCATAGAATTGCTGACATTTGTAGTCAAGGGATTTTCCCTCAAGCCAATCACTGCATTAAGCATTAATGTGGTAAAGGAATTTTCTAGAAGCAGTCCTGATAGTGCCTGCTACCTCCTAAGTCCATTAGTATTAAACACAAGGCTGAATTTTCGTTTAGAAATATTTTCAAAGTAGAGAGAACAATCACTTAATAGTAGAATTGCTGTTCTCAAATTACTGATAGGGATTCTAGAGTCAGATTTGATGCATGTCTCCCCTAGCGTCTTGGAATGGCAAATGGTATCCTCCCCACCAACTGCTGGGGATTGAACTGAGGGCCCTGCACATGCCAGGCAAGTGCTCTACAACTAAGCCACAACCCCAGCAGGTATTTCCTTAATGTTCAATGAGACAAGGAAATGGAAACATGGAAGGAAGATCAATCTACTTCCTAAGAACATGCATTATGTAATGCCTTGAACTGTATGCCATAGGGATCCCACTGAAAGCTAATGAGCGAACTTTATTCACATAGCCACCCCAAACTGTTTCCATGTCAGGGAGCCTGAGGAGTAGTAAAGTCCAGGCTGCAGCTGCTTGGTTTAACTCCTTCAGTCTCGTGTGGTTCTTAAGTTTACATTTTGTAAAAAATGTAAAATAACACTGTATAATAAAATCTTTTTTTATCCTAATAAAGTCTTCATTATTATGATTACTGAGTATTGGCTTACAGTGACTGACTAGTGGATTAAATAATAATGGCAGTAGGGCAAATAAAGTGGAGAAGACAACGCATGGCAAATCTGCTGCCTCTCATCATGCTCAGGCCCAGGGCAGACATTTTTAATCAATCACAGAGTTTCTTTAGACACAGCTGGAGACGCAGTCTCAGCACAATGCTCTGGGCAGCTGTTACCAACCTGATTAGAGGCGAAACCTTTCTGCCTTCTCTAAGATATGTGGTATGTGCTTGATACTTTTGATAAATAACTATCATGATCACAAATATTATGAATATACATAATGGATTATTTTATGAAGACATAATGGAGGTAACCACAGAATCTTTCCCCAGAGGTTATTTAACACACTTTTCTGTACATGCTCTATAGAATCTATATGTCCTAAATAGGGATATATTATGCAATTACAACACATGGAATTCATGGCATACCATTTGTTCAGTAATATGTCTGTGACAACATGGGAAGGGTCCACAGTGACAAATGACAAGGCAAAGGAAGAAAGTTAGTACAAGTGTCACAACCATCAAGTCAGTTCTGAGCCTGAGACCGTTTTTGGAAAACCAGCCTGACTGGCCCCATCAGTGGAAGCCAGCATGATGAAAGAGAAGGGGTGGGAGAGTTCTTGCCACACTGAGCTGTGCTTCCCGAACACCAAAACCGAGAGCATGTTGAGCCAGCAGGTCTGGCATGAGGCCAGGGACTTGGGTGAGGCCAGGGACTCTGCTACATGGTCGGCTAGAATCGCCATTTTGAGGTGCTCTGCAAATGAGAGGAATCACTATGGTGATGTCTTGGCCCTGGTTTCTGGGTAGTCTGTTGCCTGGGGCACTGTAATGCAGCTTTGGCCAGGCAGCCAACAAACACTTAGTATTATAGGCTTCCTAGGTCACAGCTGGCATTTACCATCCAACCCTTTCAATTTCACTGTCTCCTAACCCTACTTCCTGCTACCAGCTGTGGCACTTTTGGGTAGCACCCTGCTTCAGTGCCTGATCTCCTTCAAATAGTCAGGCACAGGATCAGGCACATGGGAGATCAGATTAATGAAAATAGCCTCAACCTGGCAAGGTCTACATTTAAAAGGTATCTGCTCTTTTAGGCTCAACCCAGATGGGAAGCAGATAAGAAACATTCCAAGAAAGTTTTAGAGGAAGTACAGCAGTGGTCAGGCACTGATGGCTTTGTTTGTTGAACTTTCCACGCTGGCAGAGCAGGCCTGGCAAATAGATATCAATTTAAGAATTGAAATGTTGGGGGGCTGGGATTGTAGCTCAGTGGTAGAGCGCTTGCCTCACATGCGTGAGGCCTTGGGTTCAATCCTCAGCACCACATACAAAGCAATAAAATAAAGACATTGTGTCCATCTACAACTAAAAAATATTTAAAAAAAAAAAAGAATTGAAATGTTGAACTGATTGATCGGGGTTGGTTAGGAAAGGACTGTGAGATTAGGTTTGGGCATAGAGGGAAGAAGTACAGTGACTTTTTTAAAATGTTTAAGGGAGAATGGAGGAGGACATCCATTGCCAGAGCTAGGGAAGAGAAGAAGGAAGGATGTGTCAGCTTTTGGAACTAGCCAGCTAGAAGGAATCACTTCCTTTGAGAAGGCCAAGTTATGAATGATGGAGGCATTTTGGTCGTGATGGATTGGGCTCATGTAAGTACTGAGTTTCTGTTCCAGTTCTACTAGTGGGACTGGATTTCTTCTCCCCGGGCCCAGACCTAATCTCCCCTTTCCTACACAGCCCTATCAGCAATCCCTGCCAATCAAGTCGCTGAAGGGAAGTGCTTATCAAGTACCAGCTCTGTGTCAGTAAACACTAAATGCTTTACACAGACCACTTTATTTCACTAACTCCTTCAAGTCTCAGTTTCCTCAGTCATGAAATGGAACTGCAATATCAGTGCGCTAAGTGTACTACTAGGGGTGAAAGTAATTTGCACACTGTCATTTTTCACAGAACTAATAAGAGTATTGGCACAATAACCTGCACCTAGGACATAGTGCAGTCAGGAAGCCTATAATACTCAGGATTCAGCCTCACACAGTCTTGGGTTCTGATCCCAGCTCTATCACTTACTAGATTTTCCCCTACACTCATTTTCTCATGTAAAAAATGAATATGTCAGTACATACCTAATAATAGTGCTGTGATTTCAAGTACCAGTGCATGTAAAAGAGTGATTAGCAAAGTGCCTGACATATACTAAACCCTTGATAAATAATAACAGCTTTTTAAAAAGTTATATTTGTTAATATCACTTTAAAAGATCAGCTCTTGAGTTAGGCATGATGGAGCACACCTATAATCCCAGTGCCTTGGGAAGCTGAGGCACAAGGATCCACAGGTTCTAGGCCAGCCTCAGCAACTTAGTGAGGCCCTAAGCAACTCAGTGAGACTTAGTCTTAGAGTTTAAAAAAAGAAAAAAGAAAAGAAAAAAGAAAAAAGGAACAAATGGTAGATGTAAACCTGGAGCTCTAGTCCCTTCTGCCCCACAGAAGACAAGTAGCTGAAGTGACACCACCCAGCCTGAGAATTCCTCTTCTCTGCTGCAAGCCTTTACATACCATGGATTCAGCGTGGACGGTGGCTTTCTGTGGAATCAGCAGGGAAGCTGGGTAAATGCTGCACATGAACACTTACCACTCAGAAGGACTTGCCTCAGGGGCCACATGAAATCTCTGCTCTGAATGACACAGGATGGACAGGCCGAGGAGACCATCCATCAGTGTGTCAAGAAAGATCTGAAGCACCTGGCTAGTCAGGTGAAATAAAATAAATTATTTACTGATCTCAGAATCCAGCTGCTCACTTGAATGCTCATAAAGGGCTATTTGCTGCCCTTAGTTTTGCAGTAGAACTGAAGGAAAGAATTTCTGGATTGCTGTGCGCAGGGTTTTGTTGTTTTTGTGAGAGTAAAGGGGGGCTGTCATGTGCTTTGTAAGGAGGGAGAAAGTCTGAAGTTATACACCCGACTTCATCTATAGGGGAAAATAAGCTTATTCACTCTCAGCACGATACAGTACGCATGGGCATGGTTTATCCAGTTGTCACAAAACTCCTTAAGACTTATTAATGAAGTTTCTGCTTTTGATGCTAAAGACTGAACTCATATCCTTAACAGGATCTAATGCATTCTGTTTTAGAAACTCCCCAGAACAGTGACTGCCCACCAGGGGGCGCCATGTGTGCCATTGGAAACATCCAGAGGTGACTGGGACCTCCCTCCAGAGACGGTTTTGGGGAGAGATACCTGTATCACTGGTACCATCCATTTCTACCTTTCTGGTCTCCATTGTGGCCACAAGTAAAACTCTACCAGGAGAGCCACTACCTAACTGAGTGATCTGGTTCAATACCTACAGGATGGAGGACTAGGATGGGGCAATGGGCAAAATACATAATAACAACAATGATCACGCCACCTCTAAGCTGCCATTTAGAATACAGTTCTATGGCCACTTTCATATGGACTTAAAAGGTAAACACCACAATCCTTATTTTATATATATATACTTTAGTTATAGATGGATGGTTTATTTGTTTATTTATTTAGTGCTGAGGATCAAACCTAGTGCCTCACACATGCAAGGCAGGTGCTCTACTGCTGAGCTATACCTCCAACCCCAACAATCTTTATTTTTTAAAAAAATATTTTATTTTTAGTTGTAGATAGACACAATATCTTTATTTTATTTATTTATTTTTATGTGGTGCTGAGGATTGAACCTAGTGCCTCATGCATGCTAGGCAAGTGCTCTACCACTGAGCTACAGCCCCAGCCCACACAATTCTCATTTTATAAATGGAAAAAACTAAGATTGAAAAGCAAAGGGCCTTGCCCAGGTTGGCTGTAAGCAAGTGGCAAAGCGGGGACTCAAAGCCAACCCTGCATGAGTGCAGAGCCTGGCCCTCCCACAGACTCTTCTGTGCAGTTTTTCCTTTGTATGAATATGTAAGTCAGAATCTGGGGAATAAAATTTGTCTTTTTGCCTTTAGAAGAAAGTGGGGAGAGAAGCCCAGAACCTATTATGGTTCCTGGGCACAGCTCTTCACACTGTGGCACCACAATTCGCTGACCAAGACCACTAGGGAACATCCCTGCTTTGGGCCTGTCTTGACCAAAGCTAGGCTACTTATTGGACTTCTTACAACTAGGCCCACTCAGAAAAAAGCAGATCCTTTGCTACTGAGCAAGTATCATTGCCAAACACAAACTGATGTTATGAAGTATTCTTTTTTTAAATTTTTTTTTAGTTGTAGATGGACACAATATGTTTATTTTATTCATTTATTTTTATGTGGTGCTGAGGATTGAATCCAGTGCCTCATGCATGCAAGGCAAGCACTCACCACTGAGCTACAATCCCAGCTCAGAGTATTCTTATTTTAGAAAATTTTTAATTAAAAATGCACACACAGAGCTGGGCGTGGTGGCGCAAGCCTATAATCCCAGCACTTAGGGAGGCTGAGACAGGAGAATCGCGAGTTCAAAGCCAGCCTCAGCAACAGTGAGGCACTAAGCAACTCAGTGAGTCCCTGTCTCTCCATAAAAAACACAAAATAGGGCTGGGGATGTGGCTCAGTGGTCAAGTGCCCCTGAATTCAATCTCCAGTACCAAAAAAAAAAAAAAAAAAAAAAAATGCACACACAGATATATAACTTGAATTTGCCAAAAAGTTTAGAAACCAGCATAGTCAAGAATAGAACAAGAACAAGAAGTGTGCCAGCCTCCTAGAAGCCCCAACCATCAGCATGGGGCTACTTCTTCCTCCAGGTTCTGATATCATCACTCCTTACATGAGGGTATTTTCATAACTTTTTGAACATTATATAATAAGAATTGTGCAGTATGTACTTTCTTTTTTTCCTTCATTTTTTTTTTTCCCCAGTGCTGGGGATTAAACATAGGGTTTCATGCATGGTAGGCAAGTGCTCTACCACTGTGCAACATCCCTAAGCTAGAGATCTGGCTTCTCTTTGAACAGTCTTATTATTTTTAGTTCTAAGAAAGTCACCAGGAAAAACAGCCCCAAGGTGAATAACTCTAAGCAACTTTATATATTAAATAAGCGATTTTAGGGGCTGAGATTATGGCTCAGTGGTAGAGCGCTTGCTGTGCATGCGTGAGGCACTGGGTTCGAACCTCAGCACCACATAAAAATAAAGATATCGTGTCCATCTACAAGTGAAAAAAAAATTAAAAAAAAAAATAAGCGATTTTACCACTTTAGATATATATATATATATTTATTTTGGGGGGTACTTGGGATAGAACCCAGGGGAGCTCAACCACTGAGCCACATCCCCAGCCCTTTTTCATATTTTATTTGGAGACAGGGTCTCGCTGAGTTGCTTAGGGCCTTACTAAGTTACTGAGGCTGGCTTTTGAACTCAAGATCCTCTTGCCTCGGCTTCCCAGGCTACTGGGATTACAGAAGTGTTCCACCACACCCAGCCCTTTTGTTTTTGATTAGACAATACAAGTATAGATAGCAGGGAAAGGCAGGTTCTGTATTGTGGTTTAAAGTTACCGATTTGTTTGTTGGATCACCATCATCCTACAGCTGATGTTTGAGTTTGTGTGTGTGTTACTCTTCTGGTGCAGGAGACTGAACCCAGGGCCTCACACATGCTGAGCATGCGCTCTACCACTGAGCCACACCATAGACCCCAGCAGCTACTGTTTACCAAACACTTAACCGTATACCAGGCATCTTTCTAAGTATTCTGCATGTGCTGTGACATTTCATCCTCATAATTACCCTAAGAGATAGGGACTATTATTATCTTTATTTCACAGATGAGGAAATTGGGGCTCTGAATCATTTGCCAGTGGCAACACAGCTAACAAATGAGCCAGGGTCTGAAGCCAGGCTTTAACTGCTGAGCCTGTCCTCTAAGTGCCATGCCACACTGCCTCTCGACTAACAGCACGCCCTCACACACTGCCGACCCACTGCCTTCCATGCCCCCAGCAATCCTCAGAAGTTGGTGCTACTGATAGTCTCATCTAAATAGGGCAGAACTGAGGCTCAGAAAGACGAAGACCCTGGCTTATGGTTACACGGCTAGTTATGGATACAGCTACCATTTATGCCTGGTGAGGTTCACTGGCCCATCTCTTAATTATTAAGCTGTGCTGTCAGCAGGCTGCAAGTTCCTGTCAATCAAGTTGGGAAGGAACATGTGAGATTTTTGAGGCTTATTACATATTGGCCAGATTTAGAGTAATGTCAACATCAGAAAAGATTTTATTGAGAAACAAAGCATTTATGAGAAACTTAAAATTAGTGAGCCCTAGAATTAGAATTTAAGCTTTTTTCCTTTGTACAAGAGGCACACAAGAGCCAGGAAGGGACCGTGTGGCAGTCAGGAGGGTTCGTACTGAGAGCCTGGCATCCATAACTGCTCCTCCTCTCCCAGCTACATGTGGAGTCCCTTTGTCAGGGAGCAGGTGTACCCCGGGGTTCCTCTCTGACACCATCAGCCCCCGTGAGATGGATGAGACTGCATCTCTTTGTACTTTAGTTACATTTTCTGTCAGACGGGGACAGTAAAAATACCTACATTTTAAGTAGTTAAGCAGTCCACTCAAGCACGCAGCACAGTGACCAATATCCAGTGGCCACTAGAGAAGGAAGCCGTGCGGATGAAGCTGAGGACAATGGCGACACTGTGTCAACATCACTGACTATTACAATACCTTTTCTACCCCTGCTAGGCCCAAGTCAAAATAGACATTTAGCATTTCTGCTAAATTAACAACTCACTGCAAACAGTTGCTCAAAGTTAGTTCCAGATTATCTGGTGAGAATCAGATACAGCCTCTGAGGTACTTGCAAAGCCTCCCGAACAAATAAGCAATGAGTTCACTGAGTAACGCAGGGCGGCAGTGATGTCACACAATAGACCCAAGGACAGAATCACAGAATGAAAAGACCACGGAAAGTCAAGCAGCTTGAAGAGAGTCTCAAGTTAGCTCTATTTCTAATCCACTTCATAAACAAGACCCAAGACACAGCAGAGGTGGGGAAAAGACGTACTTTAAATTTCATCATCATTTAACACTTTCTTAGAAAACAACCTATGCGTTTTTACTTTTTTGATACTGACGATCGAACCTAGGGGTACTTTATCACTGAGCTACATCCCCAGCCCTTTTTATTTTTTAAGACAGAGACTTGTTAAGTTGCTGAGACTGACCTTAAACTTGTGATTCTCCTGCCTCAGCTTCCCAAGTTGCTTGGATTACAGATGTTGCCACCGTCCCCAGCTAACAAATTACCTTTAATCATTCAGGTCACATAAAAGTCGTATGTTGTTTCTTTCCTTCTTTGTACATGGACTACCGATATAAAGAATTCGGTTCACCACCTGTCTGTGTACTTACCTAACTGCACATCGGTCGTGAATCGCAGTCTGTGGATCATGCTGACTTTGAATGACTTGTAATGGTGGCTGCTAAGCATATCCTGTACGGTAGCTATGTCAATTTGCGAATCCTCCTCAAAAACTCCGTCTGCCCTTGAACCTGGGGAGGAAAAAAGCACTTTAACACATAAAGATACATGAGGCTTGGCAAATGGTGTCTGCTTAAAATGCTTTGGGATAAATTAAAATATGGGCTATTTAATTTGGAGAAGAAAAGGCTGAGCAATGACTTAATAATGCCATTCCAGTAAACAGAGGATGGTAACATATTAATCATTCAACAATTAATTCCACAAACACTGCCTATTTTACACCAGGCCCTTGGCTGGGCAGCAGGATAAGAGGAGGATAGAAAATCCCTGCTTGCTGTCAGTGAGCAGCTCAGTCTCCATGAGACTAAGTCAAGATCACAAGAACACGGGTGGCCGTACCGCCTGCTTTTCTTCTCAATGTGCTTTTCCTGATCAGGGAAGTAATTCACATTCCTTGAAGAATCCTTGTCCTTTTCAGGATTCCCCAACCATCTGTTGAATGGTTTTCCTGCCCTGTGCCCCACAGTCTCTGCTGGTTCAGGTGGAAGCCTGCTGGCACTTGGATGTCTGTGACAGTCTCCTAACTGGCCGCCTAGCCGCCAGGCTCCCTCTGCACCACAAGACTTTCCGATTTATCTTTCTAAAGGTTTGATCATTCATTCACTCACCAAATGTTTACTGAGAGCCTTGTGCATGCTAAGTATTATGATATGTGACATGGGAGACAAATAGGAAGACTGGTGCTCCAAAACCTTCCCTGGCTTCCCAGGACCTCCTGAGGCAGCAAACTTTTTTCCAGCCAAGCAATTAAGGCAGCCCGTAACCTGGCTGAAACATAACCTCCCAATCCTTGTCGCTCCTCACGCATGCCTTCTCTTGGCTCTTCCCATGCTCCTCAGACTGTACATGGGTCCAGGGTTTTCTGCTTCTGGGCCTCTGCTCAGGCAGTGCCCTTGGCCTAGAATACTCCCTACACCTTCACCCTACAGCTGTCAAAATTTGTCCCCTTCCCCAGGCTAGCTCAAACTCCACCTTCTCCATGAATTCTTTTCTGATGGATCTCATTGGCAGCGAGCTCCACAATAATCGGTGGATACTGGACCCTAGAGCCAGGTAGATCTGGTCTCAATTCCCAGCTCTGCCTCCAGTTTGCTATGTGATCATGAACAAGTGACTTTACCTTTCTGAACTCCAGTTTCTGCCACTCACAGAATGTCACAATTCATTTAAAGAATCTAATACATAATATGCTTAATAAACAACAGCCATGGTTATTTTTATTCAATTCTCAGGATGATATTCAGCCTTGCACTAAAATTGTTTAGTGGTTGATTTGTCCTAATATGGAGGCTTTGTGAACGTGAGTGAAGTCTTTAAATTCATGTCCATATTTTCTCCTGCAATCAGTATAGGCAACCGGCATGCCCACTAAACCTTGTCAAATAGGTTAACAGTTGATAGGGACAAGGACTTACTATGTGCCAAGCATGGTATTAAGCACAGCATACATGTTACTACATTTAAGCCTCATGACAACCCGTAGGCCCTGGATTTTCCATCCAATACAGATGCTGAACCGGAGGCCTTGGGAGGCCCAGTCACATGCTCAAGGCTACACACACAAAGGCAAACTACCCTTTGGTCTCTAGAGCCTGAAATGTGGCCTTCTGAAGGTGCAGCTGCCGGCGCCTTCTGTGGGTGAGGGGAGTACCCATCTAGCAGAGGCCAACCACGGCAGGGGCCACAGGCCTTGTGTGGAGCACTCATAGGGAAATCCAGATAGAATGCCTTGGGACACAGCTGGAGGAACAGAAAACTATAGGCTTAAGTATCAAACTGGAAAATTCTGTTACATAATTGGTAGCCTGACAATTAAATGCTTTTCTTTTCCATAATCACTACCTACAGGGCAAGCTTTCCAAGAAGCTAGTTTCTGATGCTTTCACACTGAACTCAGACACTAGAGTTATTTCCAAATTGGGAAGTTTTAGCACCTCAACAAGGCCTTTCGCATGGTAAGGATCTTGCACATGCTGTCCTCACTGCCCCGCAAACCCTTCTCCCCATCCTGTTCCCTCCTGCTACCTCTATAGGCCTCCTGAAGAGCTTAGTTCAAGTGGTGCTCCAGGGAATGTTCCCTGACCCGAGGCCCCCACGTTAGCTTGGCTCTTTTTTTTTAAAAAATTAAATATTTATTTATTTTATTCATTTATTATATATGGCGCTGAGAATCGAACCCAGTGCCTCACACATGCTAGGCAAGTGCTCTACCACTGAGCCACAACTCCAGCCCCTAGCTTGGCTCTTTTTTTTTTTTTTAAATATTTTTATTAGTCGTTGATGGATCTTTATTTTTATGTGGTGCTGAGGATCGAACCCAGTGCCTCACACATGTGAGTCAAATGCTCTACCACTGAGCCACCGCCCCAGCCCCCAGCCTAGCTTGGCTCTTTATGCCACTGTGCCCTGTATCTTCCTTCAGAGCAGTTATCATAGGTAGTCTATCGTCTGCCACGAGACTGTAGCCCCCGAGGGCAGGCCCAGGCCCTGCCGATGCTACTGTGCTGAGGAGGAAGCAAGAGCTTGGTGAAAATTTACTTGAAGAATGTGGGTGGTGGGGCTGGGGTTATGGCGCAGTGGTAGCGTGCTCGCCTAGCACGTGTAAGGCACTGGTTCGATCCTCAGCCCCACATAAAAATAAAATAAAGATATTCTGTCTACCTACAACTAAAAAAATAAATATATATATAAAAAAAAAAGAATGTGGGTGGTGCCACACCCACAGGAAGGCGACAGAGAGGCTGTGTGACAACCAACATCACAGTGCTCAGACACATCGGAGGGGCCACTGTGTGACCCATTTCCTTTCTTTGCAACACATGTGGACAGTGGTGTCATAATCACAGCCACCACTGTCTCTTGAGTAATGTCCACATCTGACCTGAGAGGCTGGCTAGAAGAGTTTACAATCATTCACTTTTTCCAATCTATAGTCTTACTGACACTTAACTGCCAAAATTAGTGTATTTTTATTTTAGAATACTTTTATACATGAGTATTACAGGGAATTTTAATAAAATATTAAAATTCCTTAATGTTTAAAAAGTCATTAAAGCCCTCTTGGAAAATATATCAGACATAACTTAGCTCTGGATTCCAGAACTTCTGTTTTCTTTACTAATTAGTATTTTTTAAATATTGCAGGTATTTGATTTGGAAAGAGGTAACAGCTCATTATGCTAACATGCCAATTACTAAAAGAAAAAAATCCATACTTAAGATTTTTACATTTTATGATGTTGGATTAAAACCAATTTAAAAATTACTATAACGTGACATACAATTTTTTTACTGAGCAATCTCAATGCCAGCTGCTAATAAAGCATCTTAGCTGTAAATGATAATTCAGATGCTTTTAGATAAAGTGGTGCATAAATATGGCTGGAAATTGATTTAGCTTCTTACAGAAGCTACTGAAGAATGACATATTTTGTTTAATACACCAGCTAATGTAGTCCTAAAAGCTCAAACAAGTGCCAGTTTTCACTCCTAAATTTGCTGTGGGAGATTAATGAAAACTTTATATTTTGCTGAAATGTTAATAATGGGCAGATGAGATGATAGGATTTTAGTAGAGGTCTTAAAGCTATGGAATAACCAGCAAGGCTTGTCAATTTCCTTATATTAATTTTGTTCAAGCCTTCTAGAGCTGGAGCCGGCTCAGCACACTAATGCTCTGTGCATTGACCTTCTACTCTCTGCCAGTGTAAATTCATATCCCATTTGAGGACTTAAGTCACCCTGATATTCCAGTGAGTTCTGAGCCTTGCTCCCGCTGACAAGGGGTGTGTTTGCTTTTATGATCAGAAGGACAAAAGCACCTGGGGGAGTAGGGAAGGAACAGTCCTGCACTCGCCTCCGGTTCATGCTGCTCATTCCAAAGCAGGTCAACCGCCGAATGGGAACAAACGCTGGACTTGGAGCTCCAGTGCCATTTCTCAGATTAGGCCCCGGAGTGCTGCTGCTTGGAGGGGTACATCTGTGTGTGCATGCGAAGTGCAACCACTCTGGGCCCCAGCCAGCAGTATGCGAGGCTGTGGGAGGGCGCGCGGGGGCGGGATGGATGGACTGCAGAACACAACACAAACTAGGAGGCAGAGAGAAGTGCCCACAGAAGAGACGTGCCTATGGACACTTTATCTGAAGTCTAACATTTGAAGAAAGTATTATATCAAAAGCATGTTCTTAGACCAGAAACGTTCTATGACTTGGTGTGTATACCTTTAGTGTTTGTATTCTTCTGGAAGAGGGTGAACCCAACCACACACCGAAGATGCTTGGAATTGCACCACTGGCATATTAAAATCATTATTGTACTATAAACTTTACATTAAAAAACTCGCTTCTGTTCAAGAGAAGCCATTTTCATTGTGTTAGAAGTGAAAAGCAGAGTGTGGCAGAATGTCTTAAAAATAAACATACCAACCCCCCCACTCCCTAAACCATTAATTTAATTGAAATATAACCTTTTGTATTTTGTTAAATTAGCAATTAAAAAGGTCACAAGCAATTAAATGAAACAAAAGCCACACTGTGTTCATCTACATTAATGCTGAACTGGGTCTCCCCCTGAATGACAAGATAAATTGTAATGGTGCCTTCAAAGACTTCACAATGTATTTTGTCAAAGTCGGGAGTGTTAATGTCTCTATGTGCCATGGATTACCATAATGTATCGTGTCAAAACGCTCGAGCTGCAATAACTCATAGATATATTGTGATAGATCAAATTTGGAGGTGGGGCCTATCACTGATGGGGACGGAAGCTCGAATGAACTGACAGGCTCTGGAAGCAAAGCAAGGTCCCCTCAGTGTGGAAAGGTGGGGCAGCGGCAGGTAGAGTGTCCCTGAGAAGAGGCTGGACTCTCTGGGTGAGAAATCAGGAGGAGGAAGAAGAAAGGAAGCCAGGCCCTTGTCTTAGGTGAAGAAAGCTCAAACCAGGAAGGGGCAGGAAACGAGAAAGGGAAGCAGAGAGGAGGAAGGTGGCTTTGGGCGTACAGCAAAGAAAGGAGTGCTGGGAGACAGCAGGTCAGCGGCCTTGGGCTCGATAATATTAGGTAGGACATGAATATACAGCTCAGAGATGCAGGTGCAAACCCCGACACTAGGGTCAGATCCTTGCCTAAGAGCCAACTGCAGAGCTGGGACAGACATACTGGACTCTGGAATCTCCCTTCCACTGCTCCTTTCCCTTCCTTTGAGTGGTGCTGAAGGCTGCTCCTGCCCCATCCACCTCACCACGCTCCTAACAAGCAAGATAAGGAGAATGATGACTTAAGTAATGGTACATTTTAAGTTGGCAATTCTCAAAGTGCAGTCTGGGATCCATTGTGGGAGATACCCCAAAACCCCTTTCAGGAGGCCTACAATTTTCAATACTATTCTCAGAATAATAACAGGAAGACATGAAATAGACATTTCATGCCTATTCTCTTACAAATGCATGAAGCAATAAACAGTTCTGATTCCACATTGCCACTAACCTTTAAGATACTATCACTTGAGTTTTGGTACAGAAATAAAAATATCCATGATTATCTGAAAAGGCTATTAAAACACTCCTCCCTTTTTCAACAATATATCTGTATTATGACAAATGTTCTTCATATACTTCAATCAAAATAATGTATTCAAAATAGAATGCATCTAAGTGTCTTCTATAAGACAGATATTACAGAAATTTGTAAAAAATGTAAAATAGTACTATTTGTCTCATTAAAAATTTTAAGGAAAATACATGTTTCATAAAAACTTGTTATTTAACATTAAAGGATCAATGACTGCTTTTTCAATGATTAATACATATTTTTAGATATAATCCAATAAATAATAGTTCTCCATGGGCTTCATTTTTGGTCTTGTTTGGTGTTGGGATAGAACCCAGGGAGCTGTACATGCTAAGTATGTGCTCTACCACTGTGATACGTCTCCAAGACTACCTAGAGAATTTTTTTTTCTGGTACTGGGGATTGAACTCAGGGGCACTCGAACACTGAGCCACAACCCCAGCCCTATTTTGCGTTTTATTTAGAGACAGGGTCTCACCGAGTTGCTTAGCACCTCGCTGTTGCTGAAGCTGGCTTTGAACTTGTGATCCTCCTGCCTTAGCCTCCCCAGCTGCTGGGATTACAGGCATGTGCTACTGTGCCCAGCCCACCTCGATAATTTTAAGAGTGTAAAAAATTTTGATACGACACACGTTGAGAGCTGCTGACCTGCTTGGTTAGTATGCCATGCTTTTATTGTCCCTGGATCTGCATTGGGACAACCATGATGGACACAGAATGTAGTTACAGCTGTGTGTATGTTACCACCTGGTGACAGCTGGAAGGCTTGTTCACACATCTAAGAACAAGAGGTCTGCTATCAGCGGTGAGACCAAGGCTAATTATAGACAATATTGTTTTCAAGCTTACATTCCCCCACTCTTGGTACTGAGGACTGAACTATTTTATGGTTTTTAAACTATAAAATATAGTTTTAAAAGTGTATTTTTTACATGTGATTTTGTTGGAATCGAGGGAGACACTTAGAGGTATATGATTTTCTTTTGAACAAGCTGGCACTGATCACTAAATCAAAGCTCAGATGAACTTGTTGTATATTATTGGCAGATTTCCTATACTCACAGATATAAACTACATGCAACTTAAATTCATTTTACAGTTCAATGAGTCTTAGACCAAGTCTAAGAGGCCCTAATCTAGTGTAAGCTAAAGCAACTTCGATCTCCTTTTTCCAAATAGCTCTGTGCCAATTCTAGAACTCAACCAGATCAACGGCCATTGTTACACCCCTGCCTTTCTGCTCTCCATAACACAACCCTGCTGACCGCTCTTCCAATCCAAAAAGAGTTGCCAGCCTGCCACATGCCAGGTGTTGTGTCCGTGCTTCAGGAACTCAGGAGGATGGTGGGCTTCTCCCATGATGGCAAGCGGGTATAGGCAATCCACAGAGGAACAGTATAGAAAAAACAGGAAGTGTACAAATGGTGAGCATGTGCATAGGGAACCACAAGTGCTTGCTTTGGCTGGAGCAGAGTGTGGAGAATGAAGCGGCAGGGGGGTGCAAGGAAAGTTCTTTAAGTGGCAGGCAATATCCACCTCAGGCCTGACTCACAATGAAAAGCTGCTGTGCAGGGAACTGCCCGAATGAAGGGTAAACAAGGTCCCATCCACTCCACCGTCCCAGGTCTTACTGCAACTCCCCAACCAACCAACCACCCTGCTCCAGCCAAGGTGGATGTGGCACAGGTTATATCAGTTGGACAGGATGTCCTTTCCACTCTTCAAAATTTACATACTTCAAGATCTAGTCCAAATACAGCCTTCCCTGGTCCCCCTGAAACCTGCGGCCCTCTCATGGTGAGGAAGTGGAAGTCTCTCATGGTGAGGCTCTTACATTAGCATCTGTAGTCTCCCTGTGAGCTAGGAGACCCCTGCAGGCAGGAAAATTCTGTCTCACATAGCACACAGTGTCACTGCAGATGTTCAATAAACGCTGCCAGTGGAATGAATAAAGTTTGATGCAACCACACAGACTTCGATGCAGTGTAATTTTATGTTAATCATAATAGTACTTGAGGTTTATACACCATTCCTTGCACTTACCTTGGTTAATAGCACCTAACACACCATTTAGACTCCTCAACAGACTGGGTGCACTGAGAACAGGGATCCTGCCTCAATAGCAACATTTACTGAGTGCTTATGCTATGTCAGATACCACATTCAGCACTTTAAACACATTCTCTCATTTAATTTTCTCAAAGCTTCTTTATGTGGGAGAGTATTTCTGTATACAGGTGAGAAAAAATGAGGCTCAGACTGTCATGTGGCTCCTACAGCTATACAACTAGAAGTTGGAACTGCAGGTCTAATTCCAAACCTGTGCCCTTAACCACTACGTAACCCCTGTGGGTAAAACCATTCCTTTGATGGGCTGCAATATACAACTCCACGGGCCATAACAACATCTAAGAACTCAATTCCACCTGGCCCTGCCATAACAAAGGAATCAGGAATAAAACTTAACTGTTGACTCCTTCACTAAGACTCAGAGCTGAATGTATAAGTGAACCATGAAGAAAAACTCTTCCTTAGCTCTCTGCATCCATCACATTTTTTTCCAGAGGCAGTTTAGGTCCCCAAAGCCTCATAAGCCCAAAGCTTCTCTTCTATTAAACACTTCCCTTCAGCTACTAGTCATTTTTGCTGGTCTCTAAAAAACGATCAATAGGTGATATACAATAACACACATACACCTCTGCAGTAATCTCTTAAAGCCATCAGGATCATGCAGTAAGGACAGATGCTTCACTAGAATCTGCCATGTTACAGCCAGGGCAGGGACCCTTGATGTTCCAGTGTTTAATTGATTGGATTCTTGGAGCCAGTGCCTGCCATGGTGGAGGACTTTCCATGTGGAGATTTTGGATCTTCCTCAATAATGCAAGGTAATCTTGATTTATGAGGTGATCAGAAAGAAACAGTTTCAGATTGATAGAATTTCTAAAATGACCCGAACATGAAGGAGTCCACAGGCTCTGCACTCTAGGCCCTACCTGTTCCTTGGGCTTACCTTGCAGCACCCTCTCCTGCTCATTTTGTTGCACACATTTATTCATTTCCAAGTGTGCTGAGCTCCTTCTGGTCTCGAGGCCTTCAGATGAGCAGTCCTTTGGCCTGGAACATTCTTCTCCTACTCATTATTTGACTCGTTTTTTTCTTCTTCCTTCCTCAAGGAAACTAATGGCTCTCACCAGCTCTGGGCCCTGTTTACCCACTCACTAGTCCACCTGTGTAGCACTGATCACCATGATGAGGGGGCTGGGTTTTGTCTACCTCCCAGCACAACCAGGATAGTGGCTGGCCTAGAGGAGGGCTCCAATGTTAACACTGGGGAACAGATGAACAAATATGTGCTCCAAGTGCCTCCTGCCAGCCTCTGGAGAACGTAGCACAACTGCTAAGGGGCTGGACCTGTACAGCTCATTACAGGTTTTAACTTCCAAAAGTCAAGGTAACAGATTTCTCCTGACTTCCTCTTCCTCTAATGTATCTTTGTTCCTGTTGGAAACACAGGAAAAGTAATGGGTTTTTTTAAGGAATCTGGCATTTTTGACAATTTACATGGTAAAATACCTATGAGCTGTAACATCTGATCAACACTGAGCTGTCCCTCTCCCTGACGCTGAAATCGGGGAGTAAGGGCACATATGCTGGAAGAACCTCACCTCCCACTCAGAGTCACTGCAGAAATGTCACCTGATGCTTTACCCAAACATTAGTCAGGGGCTGCAGGGGCCAAAAGCCCACCGGAGGAATGCAAATCTCCATGCCCTCACTTACAGCCCAGACAGGGTTTGTGGCTCGTCAAACATATTTCCTTACTGCTCTAATGTACCAGTGTATTGCTTAATGAAAGTTCTTAATTGTAATTCAATTAATTACATACACAGAGTCCCCAATTACATTTTCCAATAAGACACTGGCTGTGGTACAGGTCTAAATGCACTTAACCAATTTTAATATATTAAGACCAATTTCCCTTGAATACTAATTACTGCCTAATGATAAAATGAAAAAGGGGGACCTTTTGAGTAAGGGGGAGGGTGCAAAATGCAATTCACATGGAAGTTCTCAGCCCACACAGCAGAATTCAGATAACCATTACTGAAGGAGGTGGGGATGGGGTGCAGGTCTGCTTCTCGCACAGGTCACCAAAGCCAGGTATCAGCTACTCCATTGCCCAAAGGAGCCTGTGGGAAGTCCAAGAGGCTAGAGAGAAGTGAGGACTAATAGAGAAGGAAAAGGCCACCAGACGCATGCTTAGACTAGCTGCGGTGCCTGTGACAGGGGCTTGCCCTGTCTCAGGCACACAGATGCTTCTCATATGTACAAGTGATAGTCGATGCTTGTACAGTGCACCACAGTTCACGAAGCGCTTTTGATGTACAGGCTCACTGACTTGTTTTGATAGTTTAATCCTTGCACCAGCCCTCTGGGGTAGAGGTTACCATCACATTTTATTTTTTTTAAGGTACCTGGGATTGAACTCAGGGGCACTTGACCACTGAGCCACATCCCCAGTCCTATTTTGTATTTTATTTAGAGATAAGGTCTCACTGAGTTGTTTAGTGCCTCACTTTTTTGCTGAGGCTGGCTTTGAATTCGCCATCCTCCTGACTCAGCCTCCCAAGCTGCTGGGATTACAAGCATGCGCCACTGCACCCAGCTACCATCACATTTTGACAGATGGAAAAATGAGGCTCACAAAAGAGAAGGACTTGCCCAAGGTGACACAGTATGGTGCCAAGTATCTCTCCGTTCCCCTACAGATACTGCCTGCTAGCCCACATTATCCAGATGGTAAGAGGTGGACACAGGCATTCAGGGATAACATTTCTGTTTCATTTAAATTCTATTAGTTTCCAGAGAGCTAACGTGCAATATCAACTTGAAAAAAACCCTTATCCATATAGAAAATTCTTCACTGTGAATGCCCACACCCAGACATGTAACTGGCTTTCAGCAATAATTCAACCTAAAATATGCACCAGGAGCATCATAAGTCATTTCCATTTGTGAAAAGAGTTTATTTGCATGGTCACATTTTCTTTTGTATTTGAAGAGTGTTATTGTGGTATATAATAAAAGAGGCTTGAAACCCTGGTATTCAGGTCACATGACAGAAATTGGAGAGATTAGCAATTTGTTACTGAAGAAGGCAAAGCCTCCAGAAGCAGAAAGGAACCACCAGGGAGTCTCTAGGCATACAGTTAAAAACGAGGAGAAATTGGCCCATTATGAATAAGCATCAAAAAAGGTTCTGGAAACATCCCAGCTTATGCGCACATTCATTCTCTGCATTTTCCTTGTTGCTTTTTCTCTTTCCTTTTTTATTTAGTAGTGGGGGAGGGTCTAAATACCATCACAAAGAAATCTCTGCAGACAAAGATACTCACCCAAGCTCCATGTTTTCCTTAAAAGTCATCATGTACTTGACCCTGGACCCCCACTGAGAAGTCTGATGATGTTAGGGAGGGAGGCAGCTCACTCCATCAAGGGAATGAGCCAGGTCTGGTCAGACATGGGGGTGCACGCCTGGTCCTTGTCTAGTGTGAGGGACAGTCTAGTATGGGAGTGGGCAAATTCATGCAGTGTAATCAGTGATTAGAGAGGAGTAAGGAAGGGATTCTGAGCCCAGGGAGTAGTCTGGAGAGCATTCTAGAAGGAACTGCCTACCCTCCTGGGTCTTCAAAAGATAACTAAAGGCAATGAATGAGGGCTCTCAGACTGTGACCCTCAGATGCTCTCCCTAGCCATGGGGTCTAGCTAGGGGAACCACACGCCCTTCCTCAGTACAACCTTAAAATAAGGAAAGTAACAAGTTCATAAGGTACTGACAATAATGGAAGGTCTTAGCATCTGTGAATCTCCTTCAAGAGAAAAGGAGATCCAAGGAGGTGAAGCTGACGTTTATAAAGCAACTGATGCCTCTCTCTACAGTAACTTCTATTAGGAAAATAAAAATAATTCAATTCAGCTCTTTTCCAGACTTCATGGACAGAAGACATAGTTCTCCAGGCTCCTCATTATTATTTGTGTGACATTAGCAAACCACTTCATTCCTCTGAGCCCGTTTCCTCTTCTATAAAATAAAGGTGATGACCACACTAGCCTAATGTTATACTAACAGCACCCACATCTCATACAATTCTCAGGAAAACCTTGTGGAGTAGATTAGACCACTTTCATTTACACAGGAAACTGAGGCTCAGAGGGGTGACACGATTTCTCTAATGTCAGCAGTTGCAATTAGTTTACCCGAGGTCTGCCGGATCCTAGTGACAATGCTTTATTTAAACACTGTGCTTAGGCCAGTGAGTGACAAAGCAGAGAGACACAGTATCTGACACTCTGTAGGTATTCCCTAAAGCCAGTTTAATTTCATGCCTATCTTGGCCCTGATGATGGAAAATTCCAGAGTTTCTTTCTTAAAGCTATGGAATAAATTGGTTCTTTCTTTTAAGAACCTGGATGGGCTATCCACATATGATCAGTGGGAAAGGTCACCAGAAACATTTGGCAGAAAAGAAAATTGAGGCTGTTCGGTGCCAGGATTTATATAGAAGCTTGGACAAGGATGGAAGTCTTCTAATGTTACATCCTCTCCATAATGTGCTTGTTGCTTCCTTCTGGTCTGATTCCAGCTTCAAGCAGACAGTTGGCTGAAGGATGTAGAAGATTACCAGACAAGAATCCAAACTGGAAAGCTCAAGGACTTTGGCTTGTCATTTTCTTATTTAGGCCAAGATCCAAGCACAAATGTTAGCTCTCAGTCCTGAGGCAGATAGTCTTGTCCTGCGAGCTTCATTTGCAAGCTTTTTTCTCACAACGCATAAAGACAATTGTCATCACTGTTCTTGGGATGGAAAGTTTAGCAACAATCTCAGAGCAGGCACTGGAATCAGACAGCTGCCTTAGGACACTTACTGGCTGGCTAACTTTGAGCAAGTCACAACCTCTCCTCACAATGAGAATAATGTCTTATAGGGTAGTTATGAAAACTAAAGAGAAAGTATTTGCAAAATGTCTAGCACAAGGCCTTACAATAAATGATTTTTAAAACACCCTTTGATGTGGATGATATAAAATGTTATGTCCTATCCTTCCTTTGAAGAAAAATTGAAAGGCTTCTATCTAACCTTGTGGCAAACAGTTCTTGAAATCCAAAGTATACATCCATTCTGGGACACAAAACACATTTGGAAAGTACCCTGCTTCTAAGTTCTCTGGTCCTATGACACGAGATTACAGACCCCCACCCCCAGCACTCTCCTTCCCTCCATCTGTATCAGCCCTTCTTCTTACATCTCCTTGAGGGCTCTGACAATTCTGTGATTCCAGACCTCCACATCTGTGCCTACTTGCTCTTTTAGCCACAGAATATTTTTCTTTCATTATTTATTAATTACAGTTAATGTTTATGATACTTACTATGTACCGGGTACTGTTCTAAGCTCTTTAAGATTAAAATTCTCTGAATCCTTCTGTCAACTTTTCAGGGACAGATCAACTACCCAAAAGAGATAAAGCAAAATGTCTAAGGTCACAGAACTGGAAGGGGCATGGTCAGAAGGTGAACTGAGGCAGCCTGGCTGCACAGTGCATTCTCTTACACAGTGTTCAATACACAATCATAACTTAGCTCACTTCTAAAATGGCTTTCATGGCCAGGCGTGGTGGCACATGCCTGTAATCCCAGCGACTCTAGAAGGTGAGGCTGGAGAATCACAGTTCAAGGCCAGCCTCAGCAACTTAGTGAGAGCCTTAGCAACTTGGAGAGACTCTGTCTCAAAATAAAGATGACTGGGGATATAGCTCAGTTGTAAAGTAGCACTGGGTTTAACCCCCAGTACCAAGAGTAAATAAATAAATATATTTTTTAAAATGACTTTAAGGATAATGAGCCTGCTCTAATCAAATACACCAAATGAAAAAAATTCTATTTTTAAAATATTTTTCTTTGCCTCAATCCAACTTAATAGGTAGCTACTGGAGAATAACACACTGTTCTTAGGATATATAATTAATTTTTTTTTTAAAGGCCGGGTGTGGTGGGGCAAGTCTGTAATCCCAGCTACTGAGGAGGCCGAGACTGGAAGATGATAAGTTCGAGGCCAGTCACTCCAATTTAGAAACCATTTCAAAATAAAAATTTTAAAAAGGGCTAGGGATGTAGCTTAGTGCTAAAGTAACCTTGGGTTTAATCCCTAGTTATCACAAAACAATAAATAAAATTTAACAAACTTTTTCTATAAAAACAATGTACTGGGGCTGGGATTGAGGCTCAGTGGTAGAGTGCTTGCCTAGCAAGTGTGAGGCACTGGGTTCAATCCTCAGCACAATAAATAAATAAATAAATGTCCATCAACAACTAACAAAATATTTTTTTAAAAAAAGAATGTATTGTTTTCATAATATACTTCTATTTTATAAAGACTAGTTACAACATTCCTCTGATTTCCAACCACCGTCTGCCTTCACCCTTTGTCAGTGCTGGCAAGGGCTTCCCTCATCAACAGTGTAAGAACTAGAAGTATCTTATAAATCCTCTGAGACAGAGATGTTGAGGCTCGCAGAGATCATGCAACTAAATTAAGACTGTTCATGCTTAAAGTGGAATAAGAGCTACGGCACAGATTTCAAAGCTTTATCCATGAGTCCTCACAGCTTTTCTTTCCTAGTATGAAAGTTGGGTCTCATCTTTTAAAAAAAAAACAAAACTAATCTAAAACCACAATATACTGTGGAATACTGTGCCTGTGCAGCAGTTAAAAAATAGGTGAATTTATATTAGAAATTATATGTGAATTAATAGGTAGGATTTATATGTGAATTAATATGGAATACTCTCTACAAATTGTTGAAATGATAAAAGAAAAATGCAATGATATATTGCTATCATTTGTGTTTTTTAAAAAAGAAATACAGGGCTGGGGCTGGGGCTCAGTGGTAGAGCGCTTGCCTCACATGCTGAGTCACTGGGTTCCATCCTCAGCACCACATAAAAATAAATAAATAAAATAAAGATATTACATCCATCTACAACTAAAAAAATATTTTAAAAAAAGAGAAATACAAACATGAGTGTATGTATGTGTGCTTGCATGTATATACACAACTCTTTCTTCACAGATATGCTAGAATGATTGCACATGTACAGATGACCTCTGGAAAAATGGCACAACTGTTGTCTCTGGGAGGGAAACAGAAGAGAGGCTTAGTTTCTACCATAGACTGTTGTATTATGTGAAAAAAAAATTTATACGTGTTACTTATCCAAAATATTTACCAAGATTCTAATAATAAATAACCCTTTATCTTGTTTGCATAACAACAGGTCAACATTTTGGAATAGAATCTACTACAAATTCCTATATATGAACTACTTCCCCAAGCATGTTTAAGATGAGAGCCTTAAACTGGACTTGGCTGTTCATGCCTGTAATCCCAGCTACTAAAGAGGTGGAGGCAAGAGGATCTCAATGTAAGGCTATGAGTTTAATCTCCAGCACCACCACCAAAAAAAAAAAAAAAAGCTGGGAGTCTTTAAAGAATGAAGGAAAATGACAGGGAAGGAGGGAGCAGTTATCTATTTTTATCAGGTAAAGAATTCAGATAAGAAAGATTTGAAGGTGTGTTGGTAAAACTTTCTTGTTGACATGTCATGGTGTGGTACTGTGTGTGTGTGTATGAATGGTTTGAGATTTCAAGTGTTTCAAGAAGAGCACTCAGAGGTGTACTCATTAGATAGTATTGTGTATGTGAACTTGTCCTTATTTCTTGTTTGCTTTTTTCTTCTTAGAAAGTCACACATGCTCACTTCAGAAACTCTGGAAAGTGTAAGTACCAAGAGGAAGGAAAATAAACTACTAAGAATCTTGTCAACTGGAAACGATCACTATTAACTTTCTCCTTCCAATTTTTTCTTCTACATCTTTTATTTGCTTGTTTTGTTTTTATGTAGTTGGGATTAGTCTATATGTCCTATTGTGCATTCTTCTGATTTTTTCCCTTTAAGATTACATCAAAGTTACTTCTCTCTCTCACTCTCGCTACCAAACTTTTTTTTTTTTAAGTTGTTGATGGACCTTTATTTATTTTTATGTGGTGCTGAAGATTGAACCCAGTGCCTCACACATGCCAGGCAAGCGCTCTACCACTAAGCTACAACCCCAGCCCGATACCAAACTCTTGTTAAACAATTTTGACTGATAACATTTCTTGCCTACAGAGATTATTTTCCTCCTTTTAATCTGTATTGTGGCAAATCATATGGACTGGATTTTTATGTTAAACCAAGTTTGCACTCTTAGAATAAAATCAACTTGGTAAAGTATAACTCTTTTAATAAAATGCTAGAGTCAGTTTTTAAATATTTGTTTACGATTTTTTCACCTATATTTGTAAGATTGATCTTATAATTTCCTGTCTTGTAAGGTCTTTACTGGGTTTTGGTACCAAGATTATGATAGCCTCTTTAGATGAACTGGAGAGAGTAACCTCTTTTTCTGTTCTCTGGAACAACTGATGTAAGATTGTAGTTATTCATTCCTTAGGTGTTTGGTAGAACTAGCCAGTGAAGTCATCGTTCTTGGATTTTGTGTGTGTGTGTGTGTGTATGTAGGAAGGTTTTGAATCACTAATTCCATTTTTCAAAATTTAACTCAAACATGCAGGTTTCCTATTTGTTTCTGTCTTTTTGGGTAAGTTGTCTTTTCCCAGGAATTTGTTTGTCTCCATTTTCCAAAGTTTTAGAACAGAGTTTTTCAAGATAATCTTATGTTGTCAACTTAATGACTGCAGAATCTTTAGTGTGTCTCCATTCCTTTCCTGTTCCTTGTCTGTCGTTTCTCTTCCATGTTTTTAATCCATGTCATCAGAGCTTTGCTGATTTTACTAGTCTTTTCAAAGAACCAACTCTTCCTTTTGATGTTTCTGAATTTGCTATTTCATTAATTTCTGCTCTTATCTTTATTGCTTCCTTCCTTTTCTAATTTTTTGAGCTGAATGTTTATAAGCTCATTACTTTTCAGCTTTTCTTTGGTAATGTAAGTGTGAAGGCTGTAAAACTTCCTGAAAGTACTGCTTTAGCCACATTCCCAAATTTTAATATGTAGAATTTTCATTATCTTCCCATCAAAATACTTTCAAATTTCTATTATTTCTTTAAACTACAGGTTCAGAAGCTTATGTCTCAATTTCCAAACACACACAAACACTTTCAAACATTTGTAGTTGTCTTCTTCTTGGTTTCAGCTTCATTTCACTGTGATCAGAGAGCACATCCCATATGAAACTCTGCACAATTCTCTAACATAGGAATATACCACTAATTATCTGACTATTCTTTTAATATCAGATATTAGAAATAACATTGAAAATTATTATGTAGAAATATCTGTTGCATTTTACAGATATTTTCAAGACAGATTTCCAAAAGCAGAAACACTGAGTAAAGCATTCGTCACACTACTGCTGCCAGTGTTGGGGTCTCTCGCCTTGTACTTTTCCACCACTAGGATTCTGCTTGAAATTCCTGGCTTATGGTATAGGTGAAAAGTACTATATTTTGCTTTAAAATGTTTACATATTAGGTTGTTGATAGGGATGAACAATTTTACAAATAACAATTTTGTTATTTACTTGAACATTTTTGGACCATTTGGGAACCAGTGATTTTTACTGCAGTGTGTATTTACGTACAATTTTTATAACTGCTTGCAGACTGTGTGGACACCCAGCTTTGAGACTTTGCTGCTGAACGCCAAGAGCACATTCCACCCTCCTGGTGCATTACGAGCATGCTGCTCCAGAAAAGACTGTCAGGAGTCCTGGTCAAAAAGCAGCAGTCTGATCTGGTTTATAGGGTCAGTGGTGTGACTACAGACCTATCACTCATTCACTCTTCAATACTGAGCTCCTTCAGCACATGGTCTTTAGTGAACTACTGAGTTAAAGAAGGGCAAGCTGGTATGATAATGAACATCTTTTTAATTTTTTTATTTTTGGCGCTGAGGATTAAAACTGGGGCCTTGTGCATGCGAGGCAAGCACTCTACCAACTGAGCTATATCCCCAGTCCCAATACGAACATCTTCATAGCCTATGACAGTCTAGTGGGGAAGACAATCACTGAGAAAAATATATAAGAGTGTGCACGCGTGAGCATGTGTGTGTAAATATACATAATTATAAACAGAAATATAATGAAGAAAAAATAGTAAAGAAAGCAAATTAGAAAAAATAGTATGTCCTATAAGAGCATAATGGAAGACCCAAATGAAGGATGGATCAAGCTTAGGTGATGGAAGAAAGGGAGGTCGTGGTGGCCTCTCTGTAGACATGACATTTAAACTGAGGTGAAGGATGAGAAAGTACAAACCAGAATGGAAGAAAGCGGGTCTCAGGTGGCAGAAACAGCCTGTGTGAAAGCTCTGGGGCAGGAGTGACCATGGACAGTCTGCTGTCACATCACTTATCCCCTATGTTGGTGGGAGTACAGAAAAGAGGGGCAGTAAAAATTCATAATTCAGGGGCTGGGGCTTGTCTAGCATAATTCAGTGGTAGCGTGCTTGTCTAGCATGCGTGAGGCACTGGGTTCAATCCTCAGCACCACGTATAAATAACAAATGAATAAAATAAAATAAAGATCCATCAACATCTAAAAAAAATGTTTAAAAAAAATTCACAATTCAGAAGCTCTGAGGAGAGAAGGAAAGGAATTAACTGAAGTTTTAGAGACTTCTCAAGGAGGCACTAGGGATCTCTCCATTGCCTTCTGCTAAGTATTCACAAGGCTAAAACTGTCTGCACTTGACATCTGAACAGCGACACAGGCCCAGCTGCTTTACATACAGAACTGCCTTTGCCTCAGAAAGGGCCTCCTATTTCTAAACTGTTTCCAGGGCTGCCTCTAACTGAGGCAGATACAGTTCAACAGACAAATATTAATCACAGAGTGCTAAACAGGATGCAGACTCTACCTAACAGCACGGAATCGATCATTTCACTCTGGGATACACTTCTGGCACCGAGGCTGCGGTCTGCCTTGGGAAACAGTCACTACCAATCTGCCTAGGGAGCCAGGCCAGTGAGTGTTCCAAACACATGATTTCTAAGCACGTCTGCAACAGACAAAGCGGGCACAGAGGGAGGCGGCCAACATACTGTTCTCGCGGACCAGGCAGAACTCCCACGCGCTCTGGCTCTCCAACGTGCTCTCCAGGTCAACGGCGACATTGGGCTCGCTCTGCTTCTCCAGGCGGTACTGAGGGCCTGGAAGATCAAAGGGGCAGGAGGAGGGGAGCAAGTCTGAAACAGTGAATTTAACATTTAGAAATTACCACATGCTGGTGGAAAGCTGGGGAAGCCACAGGAAAACACCCGTCTGTCTCAAGGGTCTAGTTACCCAGGATGGAAGAGTTTGGGTTTTTTTTGTTTTGTTTTGTTTTTTATATATATATTTTTAGTTGTAGATGGGCAGGATATCTTTATTTTATTTATTTTTATGTGGTGCTGAGGATCGAACCCAGTGCCTCACGCATGAGAGGCAAGTGCTCTGCCACTGAGCCACACCCCAGCCCCGAGTTTGGGTTTTGTTTCCCGCATGTGTCTGTTCTCACTCACGTTTTCCCCACACCAAGTCAGAGGTAAGTAGCTTCCGAGGCAGCCTGACCTACAGTCAAGCACACTGCACTGTTTTTAGCTACGAGAAGGTAACCCGTTCTCTCTGAACCTCTGCTTCTTAAGGTGTAATGTGTGAATCCTTATGCCTTGACGGATTACTGTGAAGATCAGAGATGATACAGAAAAAATGTCTACTTAGGAATGTACCTGCCCCATAGGAAGCACTTCTACAAAGGTACTTATTATTAATAATAATAATAATTACAATCATTACAATGTTTAGAACTCTAATATGGTAACAGTTCAAAATTCAAAATAAAATTTTAAAAACATGAGTTAAAAAATTGAATCTCCTGCTGGGGTGTATCTCAGTGGTAGAGTGCTTGCCTAATATGCATGAAGCCCTGGGTTCAATCCCCAGAACCTAAAAAAGGAATCTCGGGTTTCTAGGTTATGGGGATGGAAAGACAGTGGCTGCTGGTTCATGTTTTTGTCAAAATATTTATGCAAACATAAGAGACACTAGTAAGATCAATA
>CM053399.1:176000388-176020221 GCA_028644305.1 Xerus rutilus
AAAAAAAAAAAAAAAAAGATCAATAACTGGAAGGCAGGAATTCTAGCTATCTTTCATCACAAAGGGTGCGGGCAGATTGTAATAATAGCACTGAGACATTTTATACATTTATTCATGTATTTCTTTGTTAACCCAAATGAAAATGTTGCTCTTCTCAGATAACAACTAATAGGTCCAATGATCAGAAATAAAAGACTGCTCCTGTGATTTGTTAATGGTCACTGAAAAGATGAGAGGCTTACTAGGCGTGGTGGAGCACGCCTGTAATCCCAGTGACTGGGGAGGCTGAGGCAGGAGGATTGCAAGTTCAAATCCAGTCTCAGCAACTTTATCTTTTTATCTTGACTCTGCCTCAAGATAAAACATAAAAAGGGGTGAGGATGTGGCTCAGTGGTTGAGCGCCCTGGGTTCAATCACTGGTACCAAAAAGAGAAAAGACCAGAGGCATAAGAAACTGTCTTATTATTTTGACTCTGAAAGGTATGTCTGGTCAGACAGAAGAAGGTGGGAGAGATCTGAGGAAAGCAGCGGAAGCCACGTGGGGCTCCCAGGGGGATAAGTATTTTTAGATGTGTTCTTCAGCCGCTGCCAATCTGTTGATTCACATCCAGGGACTCCCCTTCACCAGTCTCAGCATTGCACTCGCTTCAGGAGTTCTCCTTGTGTCCTGTGTTCATCTGCAGCACTGCAGAGGCTCATTCGATTTTCATGTTCATTTGATCTTTTCTCTAATTGGTAGTTCATTAGCACTTCTGCTAGAGTTCTTCTCAGAGTTCTTATATACAATCAGTCCTTTTCATACTATTTAAGCAAATACATATTCAGAAGTCTACCCGATTTTTTCAAACTCTAATGCACTGTATTTAGATCAAGAAGGCATTGTGTTTCAACAACACACACAGCAAAATTCCAATTTCAAAAATATAATGTAGGGGGGCTGGGATTGTGGCTCAGTGGTGGAGCATCTGCCTCGCATGCGTGGGGCACTGGGTTCGATTCTCGGCACCACGTAAAAATAAATAAAATAAAGTTATGTCCATCTACAACTGGGAAAAAATTTGAAAAAAAAATATTATGTAGGGCTGGGGCTGTGGCTCAGTGGTAGAGCGCTTGCCTTGCATGCGTGAGGTACTGGGTTCGATCCTCAGCACCTCATAAAAATAAATAAATAAAATAAAGATGTTGTGTCCATCTACAACTAAAAAATTATTTTAAAAAATATTATGTAAATAAAAGCATGGAAATGTAGGTGACTTAACAGTCGCTGCTACCTGTCATCAGGTGACAATGCCAACATCTGTCGGTTGACAGGCATGTTTGCTGCTGACTACCAGATGCTGGCACATTCATAGCAGGAAGGACTCACAGAAATACCATGCACAGTTGAATTTTAAGAAAACTTCTGTGTGGACCTCTTTGGCCCATTAGAAGAGAAGAGGTCACCCCTGAACCTGGAGAGCTGCTTTCTAAAACACTGGCCTGGTCTTCCTGAGTGTCTCCAGCCCCCAATACCTCCCAACAACACAATATATATGGAGCACTGATGCCACGCCTATGAATTTGCAGTGAAGTCTGTAACATTTACTCGTAATATAGTCGCCGACTGTACCCAGGCAACAGATTCAACCAACAGAGGTTGGAAAGTTTGGGGGAAAAAAATTGTCTATACTGAATATGTATAGACTGTTAGTATTCCCTAAATACAGTTTAACAACATTTTTTTTTTTTGGTACCGGGGATTGAACTCAGGGGTACTTGACCACTGAGCTACATCCTCAGCCCTATTTTCTGTTTTATATAGAAACAGGGTCTCACTGAGTTGCTTAGCGCCTTTCCGTTGCTGAGGCTGGCTTTGAACTCATGATTCTCCTGTCTCAGCCTCCTAGAGTGCTAGAATTATAGGCATGTGCCACCATGCCCAGCTACAACTATTTATGTGACACTTACATTGTAGTAGGTATTGTAAATAATCTAGAGATGACTTAAAGTATATAGGAGGATGTGCATAGGTTTTATGCAAATTTTACATAAAGAACTTGAGCACCTAGATTTTGGTACTGACAGGGGTACTGAAACCAATACCTCACAGATACAAAGGGATAGCTACAATTCATTGTTCATTTTTTTAAAAAAATGATAGTCAGAATTTGGGAAGAACCTAGATCTAACAGGGAGACTAATTAATTAAAATATTGTAAAATATCATGAAGATATTAAAAGTGATTCTACAAAAATATTTAATGTTGACCAGGCACAGTGGTGCATGCCTGTAATCCCAGCATCTCAGTGGGCTCAGGCAGGAGCACTGCAAGTTCAAAGCCAGTCTCAGCAATTTAGCAAGGCCCTAGGCAACTTGGTGAGACCCTGACTCAAAATAAAAAATAAAAAGGGCTGGGGATGTGACTCAATGGTTAAGCACTCCTGAGTTCAATTCCTGGTACCAGAAAAAAAAAATTATCATGGGCTATTTTCTAAAAATAGCAAATTAGAGCACAAAATCTGCAAGATGATTACAACTGTAAAGCACAAGGGACAAAAACACTAGAAGGTTAGCTGGGCGCGGTGGCCTGTAATCCCAGCACCTAGGGAGGCCGAGACAGGAGAATCGCAAGTTCAAAGCCAGCCTCAGCAACAGCGAGGCGATAAGCAACTCAGTGAGACCCTGTCTCTACATAAAACACAAAACAGGGCTGGAGATGTGGCTCAGTGGTGGAGTGCCGCTGAGTTCAATCTCCAGTACCAAAAACAAAAAACAAAACAAAAAAAACACTAGAAGGTTATTTCTAAAATGTGAATAGTAGTTATACTGGACAGTGAGATCATGAGTGCTTTTGTTTTTCCTTTGTACTTTTCTGTGTTTTTCAAACTCCCTAATAATAAATAAGTACTTATTATCTTGGGTAATTTAACAAATATTATATATACTTTAAAATTTCTCAAATTTCTCACTGGGTGTGGTGGCACATGCTTGTAATCCCATTGGCTCAGGAGGCTGAGACAGGAGGATCCCAAGTTCAAAGCCAGCTTCAGCAATGGCGAGGTGCTAAGCAACTCAGTGAGACCCTGTCTCTACATAAAACATAAAAAATAGGGCTGGGGATGTGGCTCAGTGACTGAGTGGCCCTGAGTTCAATCCCTGGTACCCCTCGGGCCCCCCCCAAAAAAACTTCTTAAATTTCTTACTATCACTTTTCTGAGAATACAATAATTATCACACATGATGGCATCTACAATGGGTCTTTCACATGTGAAAACTTCATCAAAACCAGATGGGGGTGCTGGGATTGTGGCTCAGTGGTAGAGCGCTTGCCTTGCATGCGTGAGGCACTGGGTTCAAACCTCAGCGCCACATATAAATAAATAAAATAAAGATATTGTGTCCATCTAAAAAAAATCTTTAAAAAATTTTTTAAAAAAACAAACAAAAAAACCCAAAACCAGATAGGATCTGTTTTGGCAGACTGACATTCATCTTAAGTCACTCTGTGCCCTGGCATAGGCACTCTGAGAACAGTGCCCAGCATTAGACTTCTCCAGCTGTCAGTCTACCCGACAGCTGGGCTGTCCACCTGCCCCCTCTGTCCTGATCACTGGGAGCCAAGGCCTGGGCATCAGAGGGGATTTTAGGCTGGTTTCCTTTGCACATTTTTTTCCCTTCTAGTCTCTGCAGCTGCCTGGGAAACGTGGATCAGAGAAGCCAGGGGAGTCAAGTGAATACCAGGAAAGGTCTCTTATCCTTAACCATGACTCCCCATCCCACTTTCAGAGGCGTAGATGCCATCATTTTGACATTTACTGTCTTGTTTCTTAGGACTTTCAGACACTTCTATTAAAATCAGTTTCCTTCCTGAAAGTGGCTTTGAGGACTTTCTCCTTGAATCCTAATATGACAATGATGTTCATCTCTACCACCACATAGTCACTGTGTGCCAAGCACGTTCTGTGCGTTACCTCACTGAATTTTCACAGCAACCCTGGGAGACAATGTCATCATCCTCATTTCCCAGATTGGGATCTTGAAGTGACCTGCACAAGATCACACAGACAGGGAGTAGGAAGAGGAAATAAAGCCCAAGGTTCTAAAGCTTATGTGCTTTGAACCTTTCTTCCTCTTGCAAACTGTAAATTATTGGCCAATTATAAAAAGGCCATAGTTTATACTATAAATATAGATTTTTGTAGATTTTTGGATTCATCTGGATTCTGAATCACTTAACTCGTGGTTTCTATAAATTCAAGTGAAAATGGTCTAATTTATGTTAACAAAATCCATGCATACCAAATATCTCATGTTATTGCTTTATTCTGGGTCCGTGATAGCAAAAAGCCCCCTTATGAAGACATGATCACCTTATCTTTCTACCTGTCTGGGAAGACCCTCCCATTTTTCCTTAAGAATACTCCTATCCATGCCTAGTGCTGTCAAGAATGAAAATTCTGAGTGTTGCCTTCTGCTCTGGGCAATCCCTGCTCTCCCATACAAAGTAAAGAACAAGTTGGAAATCCACTTCTGAGCATAGAAGGGGCTGATGGGCCTTGATTTGGGGGAAGTTAGGGGGAGTAAACTGAAGATGTGACTTGAGATCTAAGCCCAAATGGAAAACTGCCTCTTCCAAGTCTGTATTTGTCTCCTTAATTCTTGCCCAAATACCAGTTAAAACACCTCACAGAGAAAGACTTTTTCATATATTTTCCCTAGAAATGGGCCGACTTTCAGGCCAGACAGTGCAAAGACAGGACAGTAGACACACACGAGAAGCAAGACAGCATGGGCTGGCTCAACGCCTTATTCTGAATCCTGGCTGAGCAGCTCAGTTGTATGACTTTGGGCCAATTTACTTGCCCTCGGTCTGTTTCTTTATCTGTAAGATGGGGGTAATGGCAGTACCTCCTCAGGCAACTGTGTGAAGAGTCAGTGAGCTACGAGTTGTGAAGCAGTTAGCACAGAGTCTGACACTGTACAGTGCCAGCCAGCATCCTCATGGCACTCCAGTGGCACAGGATATGACCGTATCCGTAATCACCCCTCACCTACTATGTGCCAGGGCCTGGGCTATGTCTTCTCCATAGATTTTTTCCTTCACTCTTCAGTCACCATAAGACATGGAGAGTAAGAATTCCATTTTACAGAGGAAGACACCACGACTCACAGAAGCTAAGCAACTTGCCTGATGTCCTTCAGGAAGAAGTGGAACCAGGATCCTACCCAAGGATGCCTGGGTCTGCATTCTCTACACACATTAGGAACCACAGTGCCTCACGCAGACCAAATTCTTTTTTTTTTTTTAATATTTTTTTTAGTTGTTGATGGACCTTTATTTTTTATTTATTTATATGTGGTGCTGAGGATCGAACCCAGTGCCTCACACATGCTAGGCAAGTGCTCTACCACTGAGCCATCACCCCAGCTCCCCTAAATTCTTTTTTAAAAAATATTTTTAGTTGTCTATGGACCTTTATTTTATTCATTTATTTATATGTAGTGCTGAGGTTCGAACCCAGTGCCTCACACATGCTAGGCAAGTGCTCTACCACTGAGCCACAACCCCAGCCCCATATCAAATTCTCAATAGATGTCTGTTGAATATAATTCAGATCAAGATAATCCAGACCCACTATATATCAAACTAGGTCTCATCAGCTGCTTGTTTAATTTGCAGGCAGCTGACATGGAAGGAAAGACAACAAAAACAGCCAAAAGCCATTTAAAAAAGACACTATGAGGTCAGTTTCTATGAATATACTTTTGCCAAAGAAATGACTATAAGAAATATAAAAGGCTCTTTCACACTGAACAGGACGTAGTTCTCAAGGCAACATCCACCCTTTGGAAAAAGGTTTTAAAATGTCACAGCTGCACATGAAGCCGCATGCGCCCACCTCACAGCAGAAAGAACACAAAGGGAAGATTCTGGGAAGCAGTTACTCTGCAGTATGAGAAAACCTGCTTGGGCATCCCAATGATGTATTTATTGCAGTAATACTATGTCACCAAATGGTCTGGGAACAAAATACTGCTCTGGGCACTTTGGGAGGGTTCCAAGTTATAATACCCAGACAGGATTTTTATGGGATTTTGTAAACCCGAGACAAACACATAAGATTTTTTTTTTCAAAGAAAATCTGTAGAATCTGTTGGGTGGTGGATACATGCTCAGTGTCACTTCCTTGATCCCTTTAACCCCTGACTGAAACATAAAATGTTTTAGCACCAATTCCTTAACAGCTGAGAGTTTGCTGAGCATTGAAACCCAATGGAAAGCAAGTGCCTGTCAAAGTCTGAAAGGGAAGCCGTACTGCAGTTCCTATCCCTGTGTTCCTCCTACAGACCTGTGGGAGAAACTTCCTCCTGTCCTTGGTGTCAGCAAAAGCTGAGCTTCCCCAGAACAACTGGCTTGCTTTTGAATCTTGAGACAATTCAACACAAATCTTGTCACTAACTAGTATCACGTCCCTTTCTCCTTTGCCCACTGGGAAGCTCAGCACTGAATGTGTTCCCCGACTGTGGTGACCTGGGCACAAGTCTCTGGGCCAGCTACTCCTCCACATTCAACTTGCCATTTAACCTTTGCTTTCCGTTTCCTTCAAGTATTTTCTTCATTGGCTAGTGTAGTTTTTATCCTACTGTACGAATTCCAAATACCTTTTGGATGCAAGTAGGATGTAAATAAAGTCACCTATCACTACGATTGCTGAGCACTAGAACAAGTTTGAGAACTACCTGTGAAAGGGAAAAGATAGTCAAGGCTGAACACACCCAGGCTGTGCCTCCTGTCAACTTTTTTCCATTCACCCACGTAAAGAGCTGTATTAATCCAGAAGAGTGAGGTCAGAAAAAGCTAAGTATGAGTAAATAAAAGTGAAGAATGGGTCTGAGCAGAAACTCCTGGTATCTTACCCTTAGGATGAGTATCAGTGCCAGCTGTACATTCTGAGGAAGTTATTTAATTTTATCTGTAAAATGGGGAAAACAGAACTTCCCTCAGAAGACTGCTGTGAGGATTAAATGAGAGGGGACATGGTGGTGCACACCTGTAATCCCAGCAATGAGAGGCTCAGGCAGGAGGATCGCCAGCCTCAAGGCCAGCCTCAGCAACTTCATGAGACCTTGTCTCAGAATAAAGAGAGGGAGAGAATATCTAGGACTCTTCTTGGAGTCCAGGGCTTGGACAATGCAGCTGCTACTGTTAATGCTGAACCAGAAAGCACAAGGGTCAGGCAGATCCCTAGCTGTGAGTCACAACAGGTTCCCACAGCAGGGGTAGGCACAGCACAGCAGGGAACGCTGGCACCAAGTGCTGTCCGCAGAGGCATGGGGTGGGAGAGGCTGCATATCTATTTAAGCAAGCATGCTTTTAAGCTACATGCAGCATTTCAGATTAGAGATTTGTTCAGCAGCCAGGATTCCTACAGGTTCCTAGTCTCTTGGGTCCACAAACATGGTCTAAAACTGATGAGCAAATGTCAAAACCCACAGAACAAACCACGACAGCACAGATATCAAAGGATATGTGCTGCTACACCATACATGCACCTCATGCTTTTTGAGGATCAATAATATGCCAGGCCCAGAGATGAATAATCAGTGATCCATGCCCTCAAGGAGGCCAGGGAGGGAGCAAGACACACCTGAGCAGATAAATTCTTGAAGAACTCATTCCGTACTCTTAATAGGGTAGGGACAAGATGCTTGGGAGCACAGAAGAGGAGACAACCCAGGTGACTCTACTGTTCCCTGCAGTGGAAACATCTGAACCAGGCCTTGGAGGAGCACCAGGAGCCCAAGTAAGAAGCAGGAGGTAGTGCACTCCCCCAGAGGACCTGAGGACCTCATGCAGGCCACAGGAAACGATGTGGAAGAGGCCCACGCTGCCAGAGGATGCAAGGGGAAGAGGGGCCTGGGAAGCTTGGCCCAGGCTGCTGGTCAAGATTTGTATTTTCTTTTAAAAGTAACAGATGCTGGGCTGGGGTGGTGGCTCAGTGGTAGAGCACTTGCCTAGCATGTGTGAGGCACTGGGTTCGATTCTCAGCACCACATATAAATAAATGAATGAAGGTCCACCAACGACTAAACAAATATTTAAAAAAAACTAACAGATGCTAACAGCAGGAATATGATATGATCAGCTTTATGTTTTGATAAGACTCATCTGGTGGCACTGTTGACAATGGACTGGTGAAGACGGGTAGTAGGGAGACCCGCCGGAGGCAAACTGTGCCAAGCCTTGTCTCCTCGGTTGAATCCCAAGTTCCTCACTGAGCCAGAGCCATCAGCAAGGAGCTGAAGTGTCCACTTCAGAGCTCAGATCCAACATCAGCTCCTCCACCAGGTCTGCACTCAGCGGCAGCACCAGCGCTGACAGCTCTTCCTCAGGGGCCACTCCAGTCGTTTTCTGCTTGATCTTAATACACGCATTGAATGATAAGCAAGTGATGACCACTGCAGCTTATCCTCCTCTGAGGCTCAAACTGGGTAATATGGAATTTAAATAACAAAAAAAAAGAACAAGCTGACATGACAATAAGGTCACACTTTAGCCTCTTCTGAGCCAATACACAATTTGCTCTCAGTGAAACAGCCGAATATAATCAAATTAAATACAATTCCTATTACAAAAGAAGAAAGACCAAAGCTGTTCCAATAAACCAATTCTCTTGCCTAGTTAAACTGTAGAACCTTCAGGAAAGGTTTTGAAAGCATGACCCATCAGTTCTAATTTTTAAAACTTATCCTTTCAGTCAAGACTAGAAAAAGGCCCATTCCAACTTTTATCTTTACTACAAAGTGCTGTTATCTTGGCCTGATGTCAGGAGCTCTATCTCTCTTTCTGCTGACAAGCAGAGACGAGAAAGATAAGATTGGAAACGAATCTCACTTCTCTGAGTAAATAAATAATCAATACTCATCTAAATGTAAATGAGAAGGTAGCCCCCTCTGATAACAGCACTCTTATCAGAGAGCCAATTTTCTTCAGACATTTGGCCTCAACCAAATCACCATCATTCAGCCCCAGCCTAATGGCAAAAAATCGTAACTAAATTGAACCGATCACCAGAGATCAACTAAGTTCGGCCCTGGCCACTTCAGGTTCAAATGTTTGGGAATGCAATTCTGCCCCCATTAACTTTCAATAGCAATGAAGAAGAGACTGGTCAAGGGGCCAGTCTGTGCAATAAACAATCCCAGCCAGGGGGTCAGAGAACAAGGAGCGGTGGGTTTCCCAGTTTAAACAATACCATTGCCAGAAAGGAAGCAAACTCCAAAACTATGGGGAAGGCTGCCTGTGTGGCGCAGACAGTATACTCTCCTCTAACTCAGGCTTGGCTGAAACTGGGAAGACATTTAATCTGCTCGAGATCCCAGTGATTAGAGTTTATTAAAACAAATGTAAAGGGGCTGAGGTTGTGGCTCAGTGGTAGAGCGCTTGCCTCGCATGTGTGAGGCACTGGGTTCGATCCTCAGCACCACATAAAAATAAATAAACAAAATAAAGACACTGTGTCCGTGTATAACTAAAAAAAAAATTAAAAAAAAAACAACAAAAAAACAAATGTAAATAAAGCAAAAGGAGATATGAAAAAGCAACTGTTGCTAAAAATAACCAAAGGTTCAAATGATCAATTTCCTCCAACTAATTTGTCTCGGACTCACATCTGACCCAGTAGTGCTGCACTGACCTGATTTTACTGAAAGAAGACGCCGTCTACAAGACAAATCGCTCTCAAACCACTGCACTGGGGTTTCCATTTCTTTGCTGCAAGACTCAATTCACTGCTGATGAGAGTATTGGGGAAATTATGACCATTATTGATAGGACAGCAAAACCACTTTTACACAGTAGTCTTCAAGTCGACAGAAAGCTTGCACTAGACCATTAATGAAGGTGTCAGCTAGAATCAGAAATTAAAGACAAAGGTTGGGAAAGGCCTAATTTTTAGAGCACATTAAGAACACCAGACATACAGAAGCAGCAACCATTCATCCTTTGAAGGGTAACAGAGCCTAAACAAGGGAGGCTCTGCCCACAAGCAGGGAGAGAAAATGCTGCTTTCTGGCTGCCTTGGAGTTCCAAGAGCAAAGGCTCTCCATGTTGTCATGGCAAGTCTTTAGCAGCCAAAGGAGGCTGCGTCTGGTGTGAGACAATTACTCAGTTCTCCAGCTTCTCCTGTTGTGATCATCTAAAGCTAGAAGGAAGAGGGAGAAGTGTGGAGTGCTGGGTGTGGGTTTCAGATCAGAAAGACTGGAGTGAGAATCTGACTCTTTTATAAACTGTGCAATACTGGGCAAGTTAGTTGATGTAGACCTTCATGGAATAATTGCAAAGATTATGTAGAAGGCAATGTCTCACTCCTGATAGGCAATCAGTGAATGTCAGCTGGCATGTTGCCGTACAAATCTGACAAAATGATCAACTTGCTCCTTTGAAAGCAAGTCCAATATTGCTTCATTTCCATGCTATGACAAAAACTAACACTGAGGACGCTCCAGCTCCTTAACAAAGCACTTTACACACACTGGCTTCCAAAATCCTCTTGAAACTCTATAAGGCGGGCCTCATTTATCTAGGAGGAAAGTCTATCCTGGAGTGACGTGGGCAACGGCCCTGCTAAGGCTAGGATAAGAATCCAGGGTGTTGGATTCCACAGCCAGAGATCTCAGCCATTCTCCTAGGCCACATCCCATAAAAAACAGCATCAGTGTTGATCTTTGAGTTAAAAAAAAAAAAACAAAAAACCCCACAAGGCTGAGATGGTTTATCAGTTCAGAAAGGAGTAAATACATTGGGTCGGACAAGACAGCAGGAGGACTGAGTGGGTAGTTGCTCTTGAGGGGCCAAAGCTGAGTCCACCGGCACTCGTGGCAGGCACTTAATGTGAACTCCAGGAGCTTGCCCTGACTTTTTTAAAGGGGGAGCTCTTTTTCCAAGTTAAATGATTTACAGAGTTACTGCCTCAATCCACAGTTCTGAAAGTATGATTTCTTTAGGGTTTAACTATACCCATTTCTAGTCTTGTTACAACTTTTTTATTGCGATAGAAAACATTTACTGGAAATATGTTACTGCTATTACTAGGTCATAAAATAAAAAGAAAAATAGTTTATGTATTGCCATCATTTCCAATCATCAATCAGAAAGTGCCAAGAGGAGGAAAGGAAAGGGCGTGCAGCCGAGTTTCCTTCTTTGTGTAGGAGAAAATGCAGGAGCATCATAATTCTTCAGAACAAATTTCTTCTTGAATACCCAGCTGCAGGGATGGGCTCACAGGAGGAGTCAGGAGCATGCCTTCTGGCACAGCCCCTCCCCTCAGCAGCCTTGCCTGAATCCCCATCAGAATTTTTTTTTTTGGTACCAAGGATTGAACTCAGGGGCACTCGACCACTGAGCCGCATCCCCAGCCCCATTTTGTGTTTTATGTAGAGACAGGGTCTCACTGAGTTGCTTAGCACCTTGCCATTGCTGAGGCTGGCTTTGAACTCGCAATTCTCCTGTCTCAGCCTCCCTAAGTGCTGGGATTACAGGCTTGTGCCACCGCACCCGGCTCCCCATCAGAATTAAGAGCTCTTCCAACACACCTTCCTGGGGACCCTGCCTCTCTAGTACACTGAGAGGGCTGGATTAGAGGCTTTTTGCCTATTTGTCATTAACCCACCCATTATTAAGGCATTCTTTGAAGATCGGGCTGGAGGTCTTTTTAAAAACCCAAACTGTATTTGCAGAGCCCCAACACAGCAACAGGCTTTGTTGGTGGTCAATAACCTTTGGTAAATAGTCTGGCTTCAACAGAGTAGCATTTAAAACTGAACAGCTGAGCCAGGCATGATGGCACATGTCTTTAATCTCAGCAACTCAGAAGGCTGAGGCAGGAGAATCACAAGTTAGGGGCTGCTTCAGCAACTCAGCCAAACCCTGTCTCAAAATAACAAAATAAAAAGGGCTGGGGACATAGGTCAGTGGTAAATGTTCCCGGGTTCAATCCCCAGTACTGACCCCCTCCAAAACTATACACACACACACACACTGTGTAGAGCATGCTACATGTAAATAAAGTAAAACCCTAACTGAATACACGCAACACATATGTATTCCACAAATACAATCTGAAAGGGCATGAGCCATGCTGTTCTTATCGCTGCTCTATTAACTACAGTCACCTCAGGGGTATAAGGAGAGATACTAATAAAGAAGGCAGTTTTTGCTTTTCATGTTATGAATTTTGATAACATTTAGGTTTTGACAATGGACATATATGGGTATTACATGTATTATTTAAAAAATCACTTAGGTTTTGAGGTAAGAGGTGGTGTGTCAAAAGTCCATCCCTATAGCTGGGAGCAGGAGAAAGATCTGAATTTTATCTCTACCCTAAGCTTAATATTGCATGTGCGTCTAGGGGGTGCCCTGCAAACTCTGAGACAGTATGGTGTAACACTGATAGGTCAGATTGCTTGGGTTTCAATTCCCAGCTCTACCACTTATCAGCTGTGTGGCCCTGTACAAGTTATCTACCCTTTCTGTGCCTTACTTTCTCATCTACAAAAGAAGAATAACAGCACCTCTTAGACTTCTTCTAAGAAATTAATACAGGTAAAGGGTATAAGTAGAACAAAGTCAGGCCCACAACTTACACCAAGTATGTAGCGTTGGCCATCTAGTCCATGTGCCTGGGCTGTTGCTTCTGCATTTGATGAAGAGGGATCTCTACTTGTCCAGCAGTGGCTGGTACCTCTGAAGGCCTGCCACACTGGTCTCATCTCTCTCCCTCGACTGATGTGTAAATCCAGAAGCAGACTCCAAACCCCTCCGTGCCTTTGCTCATAGTATCTCCATGATCTGAGACAGTTTTCCCTCCACCTCGCCAGTCCATGAGTTCTACCCAAGGAGTAAAACTGCTTTGATGCCACTGCCTCTGGACTCCTCAGAGCAACCCATATAAAGAGATCTCTTGCACTAGGTGCATGAGGTCGAGGGTGGAGAGCGTACTTCACCATCTCTGCATTCCTTGGGCAGCCTCAGCACACAAGGTATTCAGGGAGAACTGCAGGGCTGAAAGCAGCCCTGGCTACCATCCTGACCACCGTTTCTTCCAAAGCAGACTTGGAGCTCTATCTCCATCTGATTCCAGACCCCACCCTGTCGGAGACTTCTTTCATCAGTGCCACAACTGAATCAGCATGGACCCCGCTGGCTCACCTGGACACTGGCTGGAGAATGGAAGATCTCCATCTTCAGGGACCAGTCCCTCCTGATCAGTCTGGTTCCCTTACCCACAGCCACTGTCTCTTGCCACAGCACCCTGTCCCAATGCGTCTCCTCCTGGAGTTATCTGAGCTATAATCCACCAGCCTATGTGGAACCTACTTGACATCAGAACAAGACGTTAGGCATGGACAACCTAAACTTCAAAACGTGGAGAAGGCAGGAAGCCATTGGCAGAAGCCTCCTACCCACCATAGCAGGTAGAGAATGTCCTAGAAGGGGCAGACATGTAGCTACCATGAGATGTGCTCACAGTCTACACCCTATCACTGTCCAGCCAGTGTGAACATACTTCTCTTTGGAGAAGGAAGCCTGATGTTACTTGTAATGAAGAAATATCTTTCCTCCTTCAAATCTAGGTATTGCTTGTTAGAGAGGATGGGAGTCTTTAACTCAGTCCCTGAGCATCTGATTTTTTAATCCACTCTGTTTCTGTTAACTTGAGTCACTGTGACATTACCAAATTTTACGTACAGTTATCTGTTGCTCTGTAAAGAAATACAGATGGTTTTTGTGGAAATAAACAGTCATTTATTTTAAACAATTGTAAAATAGTTTATGGAAACCAGTGGGGTAATGCATTCCAATAAATGCCAAAACTGGCTGATGGGGAGCCGGGATGCTAAATCACACTGCTGAGGAATTCAGCTGAGGGGAACAGATAGTAAATCCAGAGTGACAGAATTTCCCGTGATGGCAAAGGTTTCTGACATCCAGTCCAGTACTCAAAAACCACAGCAGTTCAGACCCATTTTGCTTAACACAGCCTTGACAGCCAGTGAAATTAGTGAATTTAGTCACAAGCACCTAAGGCCAAAAACAAAAGAAACAAACAAAAAGGAGACTGCATTTGTCTTCAGCCTTCTCTGAGCTACACAAAGCAGTGACTCCAACCATAGCCAATGGAAAGCAAGCTGGGGACTGACTGTTTTCAATCACCAAACTCTGCTCTGTAATGGGACACTGGAATCCGAAGACTGACTTTCAAATCTGCTCAGGTCAGAGAATAGCTTGGATAAACCACATCCTCTCTGCATGTCAGTTTCCTGTTCTGTAAAATGAGGATAACAGTTGTATGTACTAAACAGGCTTTGAGCAGATTCAGTGAGGCCCAGTGACAGTATTCTATAAACAGCTCAGTGCCAGCAGCTGTGGGGGGCCAGACCCTTCAGACATGGGTGGCAGGCCACCAGCTACTCAGGGCTTCCACCAGCCTCCAGGGAAGCACCCTGGCATGAGTGGCTGGTGCCTGCCCTGCAGGGACAGAGAGCATTTCAAGCCCTTTTTAGCTTCTAATTTTTAGATCAACTACAAACGTTTGAATCTTCCCTTCTCAAACCAGCTCTTTTTCCTTATAATGGTGTTTCCAGTGATGACACCCAATTCTTGCCATCCATCAATTAACTCAGTGTGTCTTCAAACACTTATCACACTCCTACTACGTGCCAGGCCCTGAGTTATGTACTGTACATGGAAAGATGAGGAAGCAGCTCTGTGGACTCCGTGGTGAATACAGCGCTCCAAAGTGTGGAGCAGTCTTACTCAGCCTTCCTCCTTACTGCTGATGTAAAGCAGCTCCAGAGCTCTGCTGACCACCCACTAGTAAGACCCCTGCCCCTAGCAGTCGCCTCCCAACATCTCCTGGCTTCCAGCCATCGCTCTTTACCCTGTTGTCGGAAGATGCTCTCTGGAGTCTCAAGGCTTCTATGACTTGCCCATGGACTACCAATCTAACATCAACTCCTCACCTGACTCCCCAGGCCCTGTACCCATCCTAACTTCTTGTCGCCTGTCCTCTATGACCCAGTTGAACTGGCCTGGCCTCCTGGTTGTTTGGTGTGTTCACCTCATGGCTTCCCACCTCCCTGTCATGGCTGTGTCCTTCTCTCTACCCAGATCACCTGCTCCTCTGCCTTGTCAAAGTCACATTCCTCCATTGTGGGTGTCCCCTAAGTCCTGTTGGGTCTCTGACTTGTTGTACCTATTTTTCTCCTTCTGACTTCAGTGACATTAGGCCCTATCAGGTCCCCATGATGGCCTCCTTCCTTTCCCCACAAGAGACGGCTACACCCTCAGCATTCCTCTTCCTTGTACGCTCAGCTCCAAGTGAAAAAAATTTCTACAACCCCAGGCCAACCAAACGTAAGGCTTCCTTTTTAAAAACTTGGCTTGGCCTTCATGTCTCATTCCAGTAACTGCCTTTGCCCCTGGCCCACCCTGCCCAGAACCCTACCCCCAGGCCTGGTGCCCTGTAAGTTCTCCATGCATCTTCTCCCCTGACATCACCTGCTTGCCTGGATTTTCTTATGCATCAATTACACATTTAATTTATCTAAATTCAACTATACTTACTTGGAAAAAAGAAGGGAAAACCTGACCAAGAGAACAATTTCAACAGTTTGGAGGATTCCACTTGCCATGACTCTCAGTGACCCAATGAGCCCCAGCAGTATAACTGAAAGGCAGGAGTCTACTCATCTTTGCAACCTCAGAACTTGGTAAATGTCTGACGAATGACTAACTGAATTAACTGAGTAGATGGTAGTGTCTCAGTCTTTCAGCCCCTTTTAAACTATGAGCATCTTTTTGGGACAAGTTTGATTTTAGCTTTTTTTTTTTTGTACCGGGGACTGAACCCAGGGGCACTCAACCACCAGCCACATCCCCAGCCCTATTTTGTATTTAATTTGGAGAAAGGGTCTCACTGAGTTGCTTAGCACCCTGCTTTTGCTGAGGCCGGCTTTGAACTTGGGATCCTCCTGCCTCAGCCTACCAAGCCACTGGGATTACAGGTATGTGCCACTGTGCCTGGCATGATTTTAACATTTAAAGGTAAGGATTTTTAGCTTTCATCTGTCCTCATGCTAGAGAAAAATGCTAACTATGGATTTCATGGGAAAAATTACAATATATTGGCCTCTTGACAGGCATTTTTAAGGAATTTTTCCCCCTAAAGGTAGTTTTGACAGTGCAATTTTAGCTCATCTGTTGCCTTTATGATCTAACCCAGTATATGGCTCTCTGAACAGCTGTTCGTGGATGCTGAGCATTATCTGCTTCCTTGGGCCCTGCTGCACTGTCCCCTCAGCCCTTATGATCCCCAACTGCAAACTGACCATCTGCACCTGCTCCTGTTATGGGGGACCAGACCCTTCGGATGCTGGCTCCATCAGCAAGGCTCCTCGCTGCCTGCCCCATGGTCCTTCCAACAACCACTGTACTGAGGGTTTGTTTCAGCATCAGCCAGAGCTTTTCTGACTGCCAGTACCTTGTCCGGCTCTTTATAACCACCGTCTGGACACTTGCCTCGACACTTTCCACTAGACTGGGAGAATCACACTACCAGGGTTCAAGTCCCAGCTCTAGCAATGTGTGAGACCTTGGGAAAGTACTTAAATGTTCTAAGCATTGGTTCCTTACCTCTAACTTGGGGACTGAGATAGGATAGAATAGGAAACAAGTAGAAAAGAGACATGAAGGAAGAACAAGAAAATAAGAATTTTAATTAGAAAGTTCTGTATACTTTTCCAGGCCTGTCATCCCTAAGCCAGTCTTTCTCCTGGGTCAGTCACTCTCAAATTCCTAGAAAATCAGAAAATCTTAGAGTTAACCATAATTCTGCTCACTGAATGATAATTATCTTGAGCATTGTTAATTAACCCCCCAATAAATAGATTAAGTAAAGAGAGAAGATATTTTCAGAAACCTATAATTTAGGGTAGTTTCCAAAGCTATCTATTGATCAGATAATGAAGTCCATGTCAGCCTAAGAATCCTGAGATTGACCAGACAGCCATAAACCATCTTGAGATCACCAAACTGATATCATTCCTACATATCTTCCCCTACCTGCCCCTCACCAAGTTTCCTTTTTAAAAAGAAGAGCTGAGAATCAGCAAATCACGTCTCTTTGGAGATTGCCTGCGTTCTTCCTTGAATGTGTATCACTTTCCTAAATAAGCCCATCAATACCTCTGTCAGACACATGCTAAAATTCTTGTCTGTCACATAAGCCAAGAATCCCTCTGGTCCTGAGTCAAGTTCCCCCTTCTCTCCGGGAACTCCTGGGACCCAAGTCTGGAGACACCTCTTTGCTGTGGCAGGATGATGATTCCTAACTCAAGTGACTCTTGTATAGATTAAATGAGGTGACAGCAGAAGGAAGGCACTTCACCTGGCACCTGCGTACTCAGGAATAACTATCTATTACTATTCCAATATGATTTTGCACATTTTGCCACGTGTGACCCTCAAGCTATCTAACAAGTAGAAGCTGAATTATATATCCTGTTTTATTTTAAACCAATTGTGACTTATAACTAAGATATTAAAATATGGTTTTCCCTTTGCTACAAACAAAACAAAAAGGTAAGAGCAATGGGAAAAGCGACAAAGAGGTGCTGTGGCTGCCAGCCATTTTCCTTTCCGGGAGTTTTCTTTTCTGTTAGATCTATTATCTGGGAGCAGGGCTGCCCTGCTGGCTTTCCATTTGCCTTGCTAATAACAGTAAATCCAGCAGCTTCCACTGCAGTTCCTGTCTCCTTCAGCTGACTCCCAGGTCAATCAGCATTTCCTCTCTGCTAATGTCAGATGTTCCCTGGGAAGTCCTGCTGAAAAGAAAATTTATGACAAAAGTTTCTCCTGCTCTTGACCCTTCTGCATATCCATCTCCAGATGCAAGGTACAACCAAGGAGTTGGCCAGGTCATGCCTACAAGCATACTCTGTGTTCTTGCTGACGCTTTGCTGCTCTGACAAAGGCCTGGGACCCCTGGAAAAGCTCAAATGAGCAGCTGGGCAGACAGACGCACATTCTGGTCTGTACCTAATGTGGCTTAAATTGAAGCTGGGTTTCTTAGCAGCCAGTCTTATTGAATTATGACTCAAAACAGTAATAGGCATTAAAACAACACTACCACCACAAAGTTATGCAACAAAACTGAGTTTGCCTAGGTCTCAAACAGAAAACAGAAAGAGGGGACAGGATCCACATTCATTGAGACACACAGTGACTGCAAGGACAACTGAGTTTTCACAACAGTGCCATGAAGAAGACACTGTCACTGTTCCCCTCATAACTGAGGAAAATGAAGTTCCAACAGGCTAAAAAACTCAACACAGAGCTAGCAGAAGTAACAGGGCAAGATGGCCGGGAGGTTCTTCTGGCAGCCAGGCCTTACCCTCCATAGTTAAAAGCAACCTGCAGCCCGGGACGTAGCTGAGATCTTATTTTATTGAAGAGGAGACTAAAGCAAGGAGCTCAGGAAATGACATGACCAAGGTCATGTCTTTTCATGGGTCAGCTCTTGCCAACAGGAAGCACAAGCTTCTGATTCACAGCAGCCTTTAACATAAGGGCTGCAGGAGAGAGGGTTCCCAAGTAGACTTGCAGGAGACAATCCTCAGTAGAGCAGGAAAGCAATGACCATTTGCCGAGCTCACGGGCAAGGGCAACAATGGGGAGAAGCCACTACCAGGCCCATGGGGACCTTAAGCACAGGAGGGTCTCTTCATAGGTTTCATCCTAAGTGCAGTCAAGCCTTTGGGGAGGTGTGTCTCCAAGCTCAACTCTGGCTTCTCTGTGACCTCTCCTGTACCTCTCCACAGAAGTTAGACGATATACTTAACCAGATTAGTAGATCGAGTAAACTAATTTTTGTCCCGATTTAAAAGGAAAAAAGAATGTCAAAATGCACATGTGACAGCTGTTTGGAACCCTAATGTTATGGAAAAGCAGCTGTTTTCATTTATATTAGAGATATTAGTCATTCTTAGACCGGGACAGAGTATTCAGCTAATAGCTTGTGCTTTAACCTACAGAAAATACAGGTCACGGAGAGAAAAACGTTGGCAGAAATCACAATATGATGGTTATACTCATATGACATTTTGTTCTTAAAAAGTTTAGAAACATTTATAATGGGAAGCAACTATTTAATAAGATATTCTCATAGAAATCTGACATCTAATTCAATGAAATGGATGATAGCTTTTAAGAGAAGTTTCTAAATACAGAAGTTCATGTGAGAGAGATTTCTAAGCTCTAGAATTTGAACGAAGCTGTTTCCTTTTTACAAATTTGAAAAATTATTTTTACATCATCAAAGTAACATATATGGCTTTAAAAGTAAATAATACTGCAAGTCCCATGGTGAAAAACAGTAACTCTCTGCCCCCTCCCTGCAAGTTCCTCCTGGCAGTCAAGTAGTTTAAGCTTTTTTGGCTATTTCTTCAGGTATTCATCTTCATGCTTGGTTTGTTTGTTTATTAGCACTCCTATTTAACTATTGTAAAAACCATCATAAATACCAAATGGCACCTGCAGCTTCCAGCACAGAAGATGAGCATGCAACACACGCTCCTACCCCACGCTCCTCTGGAAGGGCAGGGGGCTTTCTTCTTCTTCCTGTCACAGTGGAATGGCTCCCTCCTGCCAGGCACCCTTACTTGACGGTCCATTCCTCCAGTGTGTGTCTGGGGGATTCTCCTCTGGCTCCCCAAGGATTCCCAAGAGACTGTGTCATTATGGCAGCTTGTGTGGTAACACTGATTCCAACAGACGTGCATAACCTTTT
>CM053399.1:176020721-176060579 GCA_028644305.1 Xerus rutilus
CAGCTCCTGCTGCCTTGTCCGTATCTCCCAGCAGCAGGAACGGCCACAGTAAGAGTTACATGGAAGTAAGTGGGAAGACTGAGGAAGTGCCTGATCCTAGGGACAAGAGAGTCTCTCTTCAGCAGAGGAACCACAAACCTGGGGACTCAAGGAAGTCCTTTCTGTAGGAAAATGAAAAAACTCATAAAAGCTGCAAGCAAAAATCCCTATCAAATGTGTCTTGTTGGTTTGTTTACTTTTTATTCATCATCTCTCCATTAGAATGTGACGTGAGAATAGGCAACGGCCATCGTATCCACTGCCTGGAACACAGTACAGGCTCCATAAATATCTACTTAATGTTCAGTCTGCTTTCTTATACACTGTACTAGAAAGATCTGCATGACCCTCAGGGTATTTTTAGATTTAAATCACATTTTATCTTAAAATTCACACTGTTCTGCTATTAAATGTAGCATGGGTTAAAAAACAAAAAAAGCAAGCTAGCTAGCTGAGTTTTGCTATGATTTGATATTTCTACAAACATGTGGTGACAGTTTCGGGGAAGACTGAAGAGTTCCAATAGACCACCTTGTATCTTTTGCAGCACTGCAGCTTTAATCACATCTCACTGATTTTGTTTGAAAAATTGGGTGGATGACACTGGCATCCGCACGCCTCACTGACTGTGATCAGCAGCTAGAGAACTAGAGAAGTGGATGCTCAGACCTCCCCTTCCAGACCCATCTCCCTGTGCTAATCCAGTGCCATTTGCCTGATCTTTGTCTCTGGATATTGTCACTGCAAGGCAGAAAAGGTATTCTCTCTCACTAGCTACTTTTCTTCTTCTTTTTCCCTCACTTAATGCACTTAATGTTATTGCAGATATGCAAGAAAAAGTACAATTTGACTCAAAAAGGAAAATTCTACACAATGTTATTGCAGTTGTTAAAAATTGTCTTCTAAATTACTTTTGGGGGAAAAACTGCTCTGGTGTCAGGCCTCTGCAAGCAGTGGGACAAGAATGAAGTGCCTTAAGCCCTTGGCAGGTCTCAAAGAAGTCTCTGGAGTGGGGTCACTCTTCTAAAGCAAATGTTTTTCATGGCAAGTAGCTAAAATCCGTCTTGGTGGAGGAAGAGTTTTCCTTATAGCCACTAACAGGATAAACACAGGAACCACTTGAAGAAAGGGTCTTCTGCAGGGACAAAAAGACTCTTCCTTGAGGCTGCAGAGATGTAAGGGGCAGATGCAGCACTCCAAACCTCTGCATATTCTGCACTCATTCTCTCCAAAATCACACTGATGTTTTAGTACATTTCTTTTAAATGTTTTGTGAGAAGCAGCAACAGGCTCTGGGAGGTACTAAACTATTAATACAAAAACTTTAAAAAATCACTTGTACATAAATTTGTTACAGGCAATTACAGTTTGCTCACTTTAGAATCTTTGGCCTAGGAAATCAAATTTGCTGATACAAGCCACATGCTGAAGGAGCTTCGGGATAATTAACCCACCCCTCTATATATGATATGGTCACCTTACTAGGAAAAAATCATGAGAGCTCACTCTCTGGATCTAGTTTTCTTCTTGTTCAAAATAAACAGTGCTTCCAGCAGAATCGAATTCAAACACAATTCAAGGGCTCATTCTGTCACAGGAGACAAACTTCCCACAGACTTAATATACTAGAAAACAAAAAGTGCAGGAGAAGGCCAAGTCTTAAGTGTACGAAAGGAAAGAAATGGAATCCTATAGACAAAGCCAGGTTTCCTGGTGTACCTGGCACGGTGGTGGCAAAAGGGATGACGGCAGCTGAGATCCAGAGAGCACTTACTATAGATTGGGTTTTTAACACATTCCTTCAAAACCACAACCCTGAGAGGTAGTTATTATAACTCTTATTTTCAGAAAAGACAGCTGAGGGGGGAAGGGATGATGACTTGCCTAACTTCATGGCTTGTGAAAGGTACGGCTGGGCTGAGGACTTGAGATGATGTGGTCCCAAAGTCTATGTCCTTTCCATTGACTCATGCTGCCACCCACAGATAAGATGTCTTTGGTGTTTCTAGGGAGAAAAGTACACCTGCCTCCTCTTAGTTTGGGTCTGTAACCTTACCCACTGGGAGCATGGTAGGGAGCAGTGTGGCCTGTGGAAACAGGGTTTGCATCCCAGTTCCCCCACTTAGATTGTGTGAACTTCACAAGTTTCTATAGCCTCTGAACTTTAGTTCTCTTTTATAAAACAAAAATGACAACCAGTTCAAATAGTTGTTCTTAAGAATTTTTAAAATGTAATAGAAAAATTGTTTAGCAGATGGGGTATCAGTAAGTGGTAACCATTATTACATTGTAATTATGTATACAACTTAAAACCACAGGTCGATGGCAGAAACTACGACCTCAAAGATGCTATTTAAGGGCTGAGGTTGTGGCTCAGGGGTAGAGCGCTTGCCTAGCATGTGTGAGGCACTGAGTTAGATTCTCAGCACCACATATAAATAAATAAAAAAAAAAGGTCCATTGACAACTAAAACATATTTAAAAAAAAAAAAAGATGCTATTTAACATATTAGGTAATGAAAAATAAAATATCTTATAAGAAAAGGTTTCTGTTTTCTTTGCCACAAGCATATGGGTATGTGTGTGTGTGTAAACTCATATTAATATCAGCTGAGTCTAAATTATATTTTTAATTATGGTGAGTTCTTTCCTGTTTTATTACGAGCAGTTTCTTTTCACAGAGAAGTTGAGAGAACTATACGCTGAAAACCCACTTGCCTACCGCCTAGATCTTACAATGCACCATCTACTACATTAGCTCTGTCACATATGGACCCATCAATCCACTCTATTTTAAAACATGCATTTCAAAGCAAAGAACAGACATCAGTGCAGTTGCCCTAAACACTTTAGTGAAGAAATCATTAACTCTAGTATGATGTTTAAGATTTTCTTTTTACTTTTGGATTAAATTTACATACAATGATATGCACAAATCTTATGAATATAATTTAATAGTTCTAACAAATGCATACAACTATTTTATCCCAGCTCCTGTCAATATTTAGATTCTCTGTCAATATACAGACTATTACCCTTGCTGCAGAGAGTTCTAGATCAGTCTTCCATTTTAAGTGAGGAAGGTGTGATATAGGGAAAAATACACAGAGCTCAATTTCATCAATACTACTTACTAGCAGACACACTGTATACCTAAGTGTGTGTATGAGTGCATATACATCTTCTATTTTATACATAGCTTCAGTTTTCTTTTTTTTTTAATTTATTTTTTTAGTTGTATGTTGACAGAATATCTTTTATTTTATTTTTATGTGGTGCTGAGGATCGAACCCAGTGCCTCAGGCGTGCTAGGCGAGCACGCTACCACTGCGCCATAACCCTAGCTCCAGCTTCAGTTTTCTTGACTAAGGAAAAAAAGAAAAGAAAAAAAGACAATGCCCATCTTAAAAGGTCTTTTGTAAAAGTTAAATACAAAAATACCTGGAATAAAATAAGTTTTAAGTAGAATGTAATTAAATAGAAATCATTACTTTGGTACTTTCTCTCTACCTTCCCATTTTCCCTCAATTTAAGGATGCTGCCTTCAAAAAGAAAATGTTAAGGACAAAAAAAAACAAAAACAAAAACAAAACAACCACAGTTAAATGAGAGATGAGGGAACAGGCACCTCCCTGCATAGGCAGTCCTCTCCCAATTTATCCACTCTGACTTCAGCTAATTAAACATCTGTCTCAATGGGGTCCCCAGCAAATTAGTCATCCCCACTTTGTGACACTGATTGTTGGTTACAGCCTTTCCCCACTTGCTACCATTCCCAGAAACTTCTAGGAGTTTGCTCACCAGGCACATGGCAAGGAATGATGCAGGGTCCCCATTAACCCCCTGCAGTTGCCCTTGGTGCCAGTGCTGTTCATAATGCTGCCAGACGTGTCCTCAGACAGCCCCCCAAACAAACCTGCTCAGGGTGACAACTTTTTGTCTATGTTTCTGCTTTCTAGATTCTGATACATCTTCTAAGTATTATGTATGTATATGTACCAAACTAAAACAAAGTAATAAAAATTTTACTGAAAATCTTTTTAGAAAATTAGTTTTGATGACAAAGCAAACAAAGAACATAAGGTCTCAAACGAGGTGAACTGGAGTCTGTGAATTACCAGACAGACCCTTATGAACACACAGACAGAAGCTTTGTTGATGATCAGAGGCCAGCAGGTAAACAAGTGAAGCTGTTTGGTCTGAGTGTGTGCACACACATGCACCTGTGCACCTGTGCACCTGCGCACCTGCCTGGGCAAAAAGAGGGGGAGGCAGGTTGGGAGGAAACAACATTCTAAATTACAGGGCACAGCTAAAAACAGTTTTCTGAAATCATACTTTTTCTCAATTCTTTTTCCCCCCCGAAAGGACTAAATTATATCTTTTAGAAAGAGGGGTGGCTAATGAACACATTAAAAGACTTAACTACAATAAAGACCCAAATATGCAAATTAAAATAAGACACTAACCACTAACCATCAGTTTGGCAAAAATTAAAAATCAATAACATCCAGTGTTGGTAATAGGGTGGAAGGGAAGTGCTCTCATATACTCTTGGGAATGACAGAATAAGTATAAGCTTCTTGAAAGGCAATTTGTTTTTATCAACACTTTAAATAAGCAAACTTCTGACAAGCAGTCCCATATTTACAATCTAGCACAAATGTGCAATGAATACTCATTCAAGATTGTTCACTGAATGTTTTTTGTATACTGAATATTTTGATGTAATTGAAATACCTTTCAATAAATACAGAGAAATAAAAATACATGATGTCATTCTCATACAGAATAATGCTTATGATGTATTACTGAATGAAAAAAAAGCAAATGTAAACTCATATGTTGTGTGTTATCACTACCAAAAAATCTCCCTTTACACATACATACTTTTTCATGAGTTCATTTAACAAACATTATTGCGTGTCCTCGACTATGTGACAGGCACCTGGCAGATGCTAATACAAGTGCTCACAAAAAAGAAAAATGAAAAACAGGGATCTTTGCCCACATGCAACTTATAGCCTATATGCATACCTGTGAGAACAGAATAAAAAAAAGCCAGAAGATTTACGCCAAAGAATGTTAGAGGAAACTTCATGCTTCTTACTACACACCTCCAAATTACATCCACTCGTCACATGCATGGTGTTATTATTACCTGTTCATTTGCTTGTCTCCCCAACTAAATCGCAAGCTCTTTGAGGGTCTGGATCATTTCTTGGTCTCTACAAAGTCCCTAGTGCCTACAAGTGCCTATTATATAATAAGCCCCAATAAATGAAGGCACCTCTTGCAGGTTTGAGGACACTATCAGGCCCACACTGGTCAGATCTAGCTGACTATCTTCTGTAGTTTAGCCTGTCCCCTTCTTGCACAGAACTTCTGTTTTATGATTCCATCTCAAAATACATGTTCTCTTCTGCCTGGAACACACTTCTCATTTAGCCATCTACCAAACTCCTAATTAATATCCAAAAAACAATCATGGAAATCACTCTGGAGCGCCTTTTCTTAGCCCTGCCCAACCGGTAGCGTTACATACCTCATTTCCTCCTCATCTGCACCACTTTAGTGGCCTGTATGCTTCTGCCTGACTCATGGATTTTCTATGTTTGGGTGCCTCCTTTTGTGTGTTCTCATCGAGTTTTCCACCAGATTTCTAGTATAGCACTGGCAAAGAGCAGGCAGCATTCAACAATGACTACTGAACTAAGCAGCACTTTAGAGCCAAACAGAGCCTAAATACGCACACAGTCCATTCATACGGTGCCTGGGTGAGTCCTCCCACCCTCACCCTCTCCCACATTAGAGCTGAGGCAAATGGGGCCCAGAGAGGCTAAATGTGTGATTATACAGTCCCACAGACCCTTGACTCTAAGATACAGTCTAAAAAACATTTTCAAACATCTCTAAAATCAGAATGCAGCTTATAATCAATATGTCCATTTAATATACTCGTATTTCTTGAGTGCCTATTATTAAATTAGTAGTGCTCTAGAATTAGCCCTCAGTGGGCCCACGGAAAGAGAGTTAGATAAATTTAATTAGTAAGGATATGTGTGCCTCCACACCATCACAGAGCCTCTTGAAGTGTGTCTTTTCTCTTCCTTTCATTCTGCTTTTTCATTAATCGAATCCATGCTTCTGACGGCCCCAGATGAAGTGAATGAATAGATTTTGTAATGGAAAAGGAACTTCTGAAAGATTAGCGACTAGCAGGAAGAGTAAATGCTGGTCAAATGTAGTTTTGGCGAATGATATATTTCGAGTTTTTCTGATGTGGCAGTTGCGAGAGCTCATAACACCCTTCTAAAATAATTGGGTCTCTAAAGTGGTTCCAAAAGATTTTTGCTTGACATAAATTCTCTAAATTTCCAGGCTTTCTGGATAAAATAGTTGACTGCAATGCCATCTTTAACGTGCTCTGCTCTATAGTGGAGAAGATCCATCAGGAGCCTCAGAGCACTCCAGACAGAGGGAGGCTCAGGTGAGATGAAACAACAAGATAAAGAGGCAGGGAGAGAAGGCTGAGGAGGAATATTTACCTTGGAGCTTCTTGCCTGGGGCACTTCCGAGTTACACATTTAAACACCTTAGCAGCCCTAATTTACTGTATCATTTTGCCATTGGGTCACTGGATACCAAGTATCAGGTCTTTATTATTTCCTCAGGTACCACTCATGAGTGGCATCGACATGATCATTTATTCCTTCATAAGGGGGAGGAGTTGTCTGCAGAAATTACTGCCTCTTTGGGGGAAAAAATACTTAAACAGTCCTATTTACCTTTTCTTCCTCTTTTTTCTCTTTTTAGGATTATCTGCAATAGCATAAGGAAATCATACTTCTGTGTGCCTAGCTTACAAACTCTGTCTCCAAAGAACAAAGGACCTTGGGTTTTTCTCTTTACACTGAGACATGAAGTAGGTCTCTGACCCTATCACAGAAGATTCTTTAGCTTACTTGAGCCATGGAGAGCATTTCAAAGGCTCAAAGACAATTAAAAAACCTGACTCCATCTACAACATATATGAGTTTCCCTTCTTAATAGGGCAGCTCAGGCCAGGTGTATGTTGCTTTAAGAAAGCTAGACATAAAACATTAAAACTGACACCAATACAGACAAACTGTGCAATTACAAAAAGAATTCCTGGCTTTATATCCAGATTCACCACAGGGTTCCTTTAAATGCTGTTCTTCCCTAGTGCATTTAGATCTCACAATCAATGAACATTTCTGTTTACAGAATTTTAAATTTGTTTTCCCATTAGGGTTCTAATAAGCAACATGGTACAAATAAAAAGACTACGAGCTCTGAGGTCAAAAAATCTGGGCTTCAATTTAGATTCACCATTTACTTACTATGGAAATTTGGATAACTTCTCTCAGAGCTGAGGAAAGACAGGATGGGAGAAGTACCTGATTACACATGCAGTTATCAGAGCTCCTTGATCCTAAAATGCACTACGTGTGTGTTAGTTACTGGGGATGGAACCCAGGGGCGCTCCACCACTGAGTTATTTCCTCAGCCCTTTTTATTTTTTAATTTTGAGGCAAAGTCTTGCTAAGTTGCCCAGGCTGGCCTGGAATTTGCCATCCTCCTGTCTCAGCTGGGGTTACAGGCTTGTGCCACTGTACCCAGCTTTTTGGTTCACTTTTTTTTTTCTTCAGTGCTGGGGATGAAATGCAGGGCGCACTGTGTGCTAGGCAAGTGCTCCACCACTGAACTACACCCCCAGCCCTCCATTCACTTTTTAATATTTCTGAAGTCTCATCTATAAAAAAGGTATAATAAAATCTGCTTTCTGGGTATGTTGTGCAGATTAAGTGAGGTAATATCTAAAGTACACAAAGGTGCTTACAAAGTACATTAGCCCTTGCTCCCCTTAGAAAACAGATCCTGCTTCTAGAAAGACCAGCTGCTCCTCTGATACAAAGCCCCTTTAAAACACTCTTGATAAACAACAAACTCATCTGCATACAACTTTCGAGGTCTGTCTGGCATGAAAGTAAGGCCTACCATATTCAGTATTGCAGACTGACCCTGTTGCAGGCCACTGTGCTTCTAGCAGGTCCACACAGGGCCACAGGCTCTGAATTCCTCCCCTTTGCCTTGTCTGTTTGATCTGTACCCATCACACCATAACCACCAATTCCATATACGCATACCCCCGTTGCCCCACATTTCTTTCCAGTTCTTTTCTTTCTTTGGGTTCATGGTCTCTGCATGACTCTTGCCTTCTTTGAGCCTCAGTGGTTGGAAATTTGAATTTTATTCTGAATGCAACTGAAGTCAGTGAAGGGTCTGGAGCATATATGATGTGACTGATATTTCAGAAGGTATCTCTGATTGCTAGAAAGTGCTTAAGAACAGAAGCCGGAAAACCAGCCAGGGTGCTATTTTCAATAGTCCAGATGAAAGTCACAGTGGCTTGGACTTATCCAATGGTGATGGAAAAGACTGAATGGATTCAGGATATATTCTAGAGATAAAACTGATGTGTCTTGCTAATGGTTAAGACATGGGGAGAGAGAGCAGGGAAAAATTCAAGACTGAACTGGGTATGTAGTTTGGTGACTGGGTGGATGACAGTACCCTGTGCTGGAAACTTATTCCAAGTCAATTTTACTACAATTTGGGGGTGGGAGAAGTTAAGTAAATTCAACTGCAAAGTAACCTAAATGTTCTCTTTATCCTTAAATATGGTAAGCTCCCCCCCCCCCCATTCAATTCTCCACAGCCTCTAGTAAAGGTCACTATGCGCATGTCAATTTCTCAGGGAGGAGTTCCCTGAACACCCTACAGGATGCAGGGAGTTTCCCTGCATGCTATTCTTCTCCCTTTCAGGCCTTTATGTTTACTCTCCCTCTAGAATACAAGGTCCTCCTCAGCAAGGGCCTTGTGGATCCTCACCACTGCTTCCTTGATCCAGCACAGGTCTAATATGTGGGGGTACACAAAGAATGAATGTACCCAACAGCTACAAATATATTATGGATCGATATGTAGATTTGGGGCAGGGTACTGGGGATTGAACGCAGGAGCCCTCAATCCTGAGGCACATCCCCAACCCTATTTTGTGTTTTATGTACAGACAGGGTCTCACTGAGTTGCTTAGCGCCTCACCGTTGCTGAGGCTGGCTTTGAACTCGTGATCCTCCTGTCTCAGCCTCCTGAGCAGCTGGGATTACAAGTGTGTGCCACCACACCTGGCTTAATATGTAAATTTTACATGAATTTTTAAGAATCCAATGATGTCACTATTAGTATCCCCTCAGACCAGAACCCCACATCCTGTGGTAAATGTTTATCTCTGCTGCTAGTGGTAGTTTAGGGAATTCCCTACTGTGCTTTTAAGGAACACCTTGGGACATTCTAGGGGTCCTGTGAGATCAGAGCTAACTAGTAAGCAATGGGTGCTCTGTAACAATACAGCTAGAGATGTTTAGAGTGTGTTCATCTGACAAAGCTAACGTTTTCAAGTTATAGGTGAAATTTTATAAGACAGAGTAGGAATGCATGCAATAAGGTTTATTACAGCAGAAGAACTTTTTTTTTTTTAAATATTTTTTTTAGTTGTAGATGGACACAATGTCTTTATTTTATTGCTTTGTATGTGGTGCTGAGGATCGAACCCAGGGCCTCATGCATGCGAGGCAAGCGCTCTACCACTGAGCTACAATCCCAGCCCCAGCAGAAGAACTTTTTAAAAGGATCTCCACACTAACAAAAATTTGTCTTTCACATCAAAAGGCAAGAATGGATAGGGGTGAGGAATAGTGAATATGCTTCTGTTCAACTTTCAGCAGATAACAGAGGAAAAGCACTTCCATTTCATGATGAGAATGAATATTGAATCAGAGTGATACAGAATTCTACTCTGCTTGGTTAATCCCACTTTGAAGCCTTCTCTCATGATCAAGAGGTACCTGTATTCCTGGGTCAGTGTTAAAAATAAAATGATCTACCTCCATTTCTCAACCATGACTATCATACCCAACATCATGCTTTAGAAGACTGGTGGGTAACAGTATTTCTAAACAACAATAAACAAAATACTGAGAAGCTCAGGAGGTCATTGCAGGTGACCTTGACAGATGGAGATACTGCTGAACTGAGGTCTTTATATACTAAACAGGTGAGTATATTTTACTGGCTGAATCCAGGGGCCTGACAGGTTATCTTTACTGTGTCAAAAACTCACCCATGTAACCATTAAAATTAGTAAAAAGATTTCATCAACTTCTTCCGAAAACTGATTCTCCATTTACTATTTTCTTCAACAGTGGGGACCTACAAGCAATGCACGTGGATTCCAAATGTCAACAGGTCAGTAATAAAATAAAAAGCTATAGGAAAACTTTTAGAAGACACTTAAAATAGACACTTAATAGACTTCAAAAAATAGGCCTTAGGGCTGGGGATATAGCTCAGTTAGTAGAGTGCCTGCTTTGCATGCACAAGGCCCTGGGTTCTATCCCCAGCACCACAAAAAGGGGCAGGCGGGCACTTAGCAGAGAGCTGACCGGAACACACTGTGAAAAGACCACTCTAACTAAATACATGAATATTAACAGGAAAAAGTCTGCGGTGTTGACAAATAGTTATGATTTGATGAAATAATTACAAGTAATGCAAGTCAAAATTTAGATTAGTTGCAAGTGTTTATAATGATATTCTATCTTAAAAAGCAAAAATATTTTAAAGCCATCCGTGTTTCCATGGACAAAGGAATTTACCTAAACAAAGAAGAATTTCTGCTCAAACATATACTACTTTCTGGTATTTTTACAAATAGCAAGTGCCTGAGGGAAGGACAATAAAGTATTTAAATATTAGGACTGTCACCAAGCCCACATTTTGATTTAATAATGAAATAGTTCGAATTCTTAATTTATTGTTAGTATTAAATGAAGTGCTATGTGATCATTCTAGAAAAAGGAGAAATTAAAAGTTTGTGGGTAAGGACAGTTTTAGTTTATCAAAGAATTTCTGAAATTTTGTTCTAGTATTAACTAACATCTAATGAACAGTGTGAAAACTACTAACTCCTCATGGTGTACACATGCTGCTTTATTTCAGGTGGCATTTTTCCACTTCTCACTTAAGTTAAATAACAATAGCTCCATAAGACAGCTGAGCAGTCTGATCCTGTTCTGAACATGGGACATAACAGGAACCTTCTTCCAAAGACTGAGCCAGCCACTGTGGGACGCTTAGGAAGTAAAATCTCTTCCCACCAAGTTTATGACTAAGTTCATGTGTCATAATGGGCAAGTGCTAAGTATTCCATAGCAATTTTGAGTACCAACAGATTTTTTTAAAGGAAATGTACTTGTGTTCCCTCTATAACATCAGGATTTTTCTCTTTTCATTAATCACTCTCCAAGAGAAATCCACTCCACAACACAAAAGTTCAAAACCACAAAGTATACTCTGCTTTTACCATGCTAACCTTAGGCAAATATCTTAGCCAAACTGGAGATCCTCCTATGTCATGAGACCAGACTTTTAATAAAGCAATTGAAATAGCTTCTTATTATAAGAGCTTTTTGGATTAAGAAAATGGACAGTAATTTATGTAAATGTATCAATCTCAATTGGCTTCTCTAGTATGAAAAGGAATAAATAATGCAGATCACTTTTTCTGATATCAAGTCCTAAGTCTTTGCCAAGGATATGGCAAAGACTGATGGAAATGGCAGAAATGCAGACACAAAGGTGAACATAAATAAATGTATATGTGATAAATATGGATGCTGGGTATGGACATAGATAAACAGGCATAAAATTGGACAGAGATGACTGCAGACAGAAGGAAAGACACTGGCTCAGCTCTATCCCAATAACTTCATAGGAGTTTCATGGTCTCAAAAAATCTATGACAAGCCGGGCGCAGTGGCTCAAGCCTGTAATCCCAGCACTTAGGGAGGCAGAGACAGGAGAATCGCGAGTTCAAAGCCAGCCTCAGCAATGGCGAGGCGATAAGCAACTCAGTGAGACCCTGTCTCTACATAAAACACAAAAAAAATAGGGCTAAGGATGTGGCTCAGTGGTCGAGTGCCCCTGAGTTCAATCCCCAGTACCAAAAAAAAAAAAAAAATCTATGACAGCAGAATTTCTATTAAGAAGGTTAAAAAAAGTTCTACTTCCTTCTTGGACAATTCATAATACTGCAATCTTAGAATATAAGAAATTATGTCACAAAATATGCTATTATGTAAAAAATTTAGAGACAAACAAGAAAAAAGAACCCAGATTCTAAAGGAGGATGGAAGCTTATTAAATATCTCTGAGTATCTGAAGCTCTTTAAAAGCTACTGATTGGCACCTAGAACCCCAAAACATCTACTTTCCCCTGGGAAGGAGAGGCTGTGCTTCTTCAATCATCCCCTAAATGCAAAGAGGTTTGACCCCCATGCAATAGATAAAAGTCACCCAAAAAATGAACAAAAGAGGTGTTTGGAAAAACCAGAACACCATTCATCCCAGCTAACGACTTGTTCATTATGAGTGATGATGGATAAAGACTTCTCATGCTGAGATGAAATCAAGATTTATATGCATTGTTTCCTCTCCCAACTTGTGGGAAGATCATCATCATTTAATTCTATCTCTGCGGCCAGTGATGGGCATCCAGAGAGCTGGTTATCAAACGGCGCAGTCAGCTGGCAAAAGCCGAAACGTGCAGTTGGCACATCTGGACGGAGCCGCCACAGCCGAGGGTGAACAATGACTCCTGGCAAGCATCCAAATTGCTTGCAGACGCTAGCAGGTCTCATCTACAACCGCCCCTACCAGCATCTCTCTCTCTCTCTTTTTTATGAGAATCAGATTTTCATTGCTCCATTCAATTGCTCTCCTCTGCCATTTTTTACAGCTCTTATCGTTCCCCTGGAATATGGCCTTGAGACAGCTCATCCGTGTCCTTCACTGTGTTATCTCTTCTAACTTTTATTAAAACTTCAGCTTTCATCTGAAGATAGCTAATTAAATCTGGAACAGATTATATGCTTCCCCTTAAAAAGAGCACAAAACTATTTTCTTCAATACGAGCAATGCTTTTTTTCTCCTTTCCAAAAGGTGAAATCAGGTGTTTTAAGTCTTTTTATTTACAAAGCTCTTTGACATGTCACATATAGGTTGATTTATATTAAAGTTGTCTGCAGTATGACAAGTCTTTGAACTATTTCTCAAAATAATTATTTCTCAATACCAGCGATACTTTTTCTCTATATTCTTTAAATACCACAGCTAGGACCATAAGCCTATTTTCTTCACCAAGTTGGGTGGTGAAGAGTTAAGAGACTAATATGTATTTGTACTCATAGAGTGATTTATCTTTAACAAAGATTTTTTAAGGTTGCTTTCATTTGGTAAAACTGAATTTTTTTCTTCTTTTTTTTCCCCATATCTTATACACTAGTAACTAAAAGTTCTCTTTTGAAAAATTATGTGAAAACATAAAATTAAAAGTAATAATTCAAGTTCAGGAATGATTCAGTTTTTAAGACAGCTTTACATCAACTAATGGTTAGCACAAGCAGCTCTGTCTTAATTCACCACAAATTACTCACGATGGAACGTCTGTAACTGACACGAACACACTCTCTTCACGTTATGCCACTGACCCAGCCCCTTCACGAGGCCTAGCTGGGGTTTGCTGCGGGGAGGCGGAGAGTTAAGTTACCTTTTTAAATTTTTTTTTTTTGGAGCTGTAGACCTGCTAACCAAACCTCCTAGCAATGATATCTGAAACAATCCAGCCAGCCATCACACACAGCCCCTTCACTAAGGGCCAAGCTTCGGTCGCCGGGTCAGATGCAGCTCTCCCACCTGATATCTTCTGGGATCCTTTTCTTCGCTTCACTGCCTTTAGCAAGATCTCCTTCATTGTGACCTTGGTGTTGTCCACCTGAATGAGGGAGAATCCATGAGCAGCATTTCTGCAGGAAAAGACAAATGTTAAATCATCACCAACCAGACAGATGTTATTACAATCTTCATTGTGTTTCAGAAAGTTTTAAAGTAAGTGTACATCAATTATTAGTGTCAATTCCTTAAAAATAGGTTGAATTTAATCTACTTCTAATGCAGGGTGGGAGACACTGTAGCACAAGAAGTTCCAAATGAAAGAGAGGTCAGGGTTAGGAAAGTTCTTCTCTGATTTATCTCAAACTGGACCTAATAGGTCTGGGTGGGTCAGTAATACCATGGGTTCCTGGTGCTGGCTCCTTAGTCAAATCCTGTAGCCAGGACTGACAATTGGTAAACTTGGCGTGTCAGCAGATGTCACTGCAGGCAGATCCTGCCATTGTAATAATAAGCCCTAGAGGAAAAGCATCATGGGGGCTGGGGGAAGGATACCCCAAAGCAATTTAGATGGAGAAAAAGAAAAGGCTCTTCTAACTGGCTAGTAAAGCAGTGTATTATTAAATTTGGAGTTTGTGTACATGCCAGTAGAAATGTTTTCATCTACTTAGTCCTAAAAAGCCAAACAAAATATCACCTGAAGCACAAACAATTATAAGATAAAACATTAACACTATTTATAAGCTTCTAATCAAATTAGGTAGGGGTGAGGGGCTTCAGCTAAGGGAAAAATAGCTAAGGAATAAGTAGTCTAAAAAACAGCAGCCCATCTCCTGGGTAAGGTATAACCTCACCCAAGACTGTTAATTGCAAAAGCAAGTATCACAACTACTACCCACTAAGCTTGGGCACAGGAACAAGACAGGCCCATTCCAAGTAGTTCTTGTAACAAACAGGACCCAAGTTTCCAACTATGGAACATGGGAATTGCCATGAGGAGTCTGGTCACATTCCCATTTCCCTGTAAGAATCTCAAAGGGGAACATGGCCAAAAAACATGGCAGAACTTCCTACTGACAAGAAATCTGAAAGAAAAGCCAAAGCCCCAGGCTAAGTCCTGGAAAAGCTTCTCAATGGTAGGACAGACTGGGAAGGGGCCTGAAGTCTAGGTTGGACCCAACCAGGTGGCTGGCTCTCCACAGGGGTAAGGGGCCGGTCTCAAAGCCCAAGAACCCAATTTGCTTCCCTAATACAGAGACATATCCACAACCCTCCTCTCCATACGGATGGCTGTTTAATCCTTGACATTCCATTTGTTAAAAAGCAAAAGCCGATGCTGGTCTGGCCAGCACGATCATCCATTTTAACTTGGTCAAGTTCTTGCTATCGAACAGCAGGCCTGAGAACTGTCAAGCTAATTTTACTGAACACTCTGTTACTGAATCATGCCTGAGCCCTGGCCATTCTTTACCTCAGAAGCTGGACCCTGTCCCAGAACAATCTTTAAAAGTTTATTTTACTGATCAAAGCAAAATAAGAAATAGCTGTTTTTAAAAAACTATATTTAGGGAGCGATGCAGTAAGTGACGCTTTGGCAAGAGGACTGAAATGAAAAGTGCCTTGTGCATTTAGAAACTTGAGGGTATTTGTCCTGGCACGAGGCCAGTGTGTGTTTGGAACAAATGCCAATCAACCACGTTCAGATTTGCCTTCCCCGCTTTCTCCTCAGAAGTCAGTGTGTGCTCCATCTGTGGCAATATGCAGGGCGATGGATGAGGAGGGCTGAATGGGAACACAAGTTCTTGGGCACTCACAAACTAGTCCCGGCCTAGACCTCAAGAACTCCTACCCATCCAGATTCTACTTGAACTACTGCAGATCTGAGTCTGCTTATAAATTGCTTACGTTCTCTCCTGATCTGCTGCTGGCTGATACTCTTACCTCAAGCCAAGGCGTTCATCTTTTTTCGGCAAAGGCAGACTAAAAGCTCAAAAGGAAGCCTTGTGTTTGGACTAACGTCCATAAATTAAAAGTATCCTTTTAAAAGAAGATTTTTGGACAGAGGAAAATCCCCAGTCTGTATTTTTCTGTCATTTTACCAAAAACGTACCTAGGTGACAAGGTTAAAGCAAGCAGAGGAAATCCCTGGCACTTATCATCCACAGGCATTACTGATGAATTGTGTGGTGGAGGAATAAAGGATTACCTTCTGTATTTTTTCATTACACTTTTCTTTTGTTACAGAATACATAAATCCATTGTGGCACAATGTAATATGTATCACCATGCTACACCTGCGGACGCTTCCGAGCGGCTGCCATGTCTGTGCAGTCAGGAATGATAAGTGAACCACCCGTGAATGTTAACGATAGTGATCATTCTGAGGTAACTCGGCTCTCCATCTTCCTTTACAGCCTCCGTGCTGAAGCCAGGGTAGCAAGGTTCATGAGAGGAAAATGAAAACAACAGTGAAGGGAAGGGGCAGGCGCAGCCCTCGGAATGTGCCTTCGCCAGTGTACAGTATCTTACTCTGGGGCTCCATTTCTGTAAAAACTGCACATTAAAAGGAGAAAGAGGCTCTGCCCTGCACATTGCACACTCCACCAGACTTAATGAAAGTTTCCTCAGGTCGCTCTCACACTCTACTCCTTGTCCCCAAGACCAACACTGATGTTGCCTCTTGTTCCTCCTCTGTAGCACTGTAGGGGGTCACGTGGGCAGCACTTTAGTTTCTGAGTAAAACACCTAATTGTTTCTAAAACCAAAAAGTGCTAAATGCAAGCAGGCCTCAGAATCCCTCTACATGCTACTGTTAAGTTATTCTCCCATTTTAAGTGGAAATGGAGACTTGCTACCACAATTTTCAGCTTGACTTCCAAGCATTCTGGGTTTTATGCCTCATTTCTTTACATCCAGGGTTTTTTATGGGCTTTCTGAAAAGTCTATTGAAATACATCTTTTAAAGCCACTCTCATTTCATGGAAGACACTGGGTCTGAGACTGAGAAGACAATGGTTTTGAGGCAAATGTGTGCTAATAGTCCCACCTTCCTTCCCCTGGGTTCTGACCTGCACACAGGTGACCAGACCAGACCAACAGGCAGGCCACATACAGACCCAGCATGTTAGCTCAGAAACTGCTCCCCCTGTAGACAGGCAGCTTGCCTGCCAGGTTAAGGCACTCCACAGCTCCTGGGCTGCTCGAGCTGGTCCAAGATGAAACTCCACTTCAGGGAGCTGACTAAATGCTGCCAGGAGAGCTTCAGTCAATTCAAAGCTAGGCCCTGTCAAGTCTGTAACCACTGAAAAATGTACGGGCATTTAAAAAAGAGATTACTCACTTGAGGAATTCAGCTCTATGCCCGTGCAAATTCACCAAGTTGCCACAGGGAAGTTCGCATACTAGCGTTAACCCAATACAATGAGCATTTCTCCTCAAAGCAGGAAACCAGAGGTGCCCAAGACATACAGGAAACAGGGGCCCAGGTTTTCATTCGAAAAGCATAAGTCCTTTGAATAGGGATAGATCTGGAACCAGAATCCAAGTGGGAAGGCAACATATTAGAGAGGAAAGCACGTGAGCTGGGAGTCAAAGCCCCTTGACGAGGGTGGTATACACAATGAATGCCAAGCATCTGGCACTAAGGTTGGCACATAGTAAAAGGTGTTTCCTAATGTTAGTTCTCTTTGTTTCCCTAGACCTGAGTCACCACCTCAAGAGAAGAGGTTCCGTGTGGCCCCTCTATGCCTAGCTCCTATATAGAGATTGCTTATTAGAGGAATGGATCTCAACACTCATTGCATGTAGCTGGTAACAAAGGACCTTTTAAAATGCATGATTTGAGCTGGGTGAGGTGGCGCACGCCTGTAATCCCTGGGAGGCTGAGACAGGAGAACCGCGAGTTCAAAGCCAGCCTCAGCAATGGCGAGGTGCTAAGCAACTCAGTGAGACCCTGTCTCTACATAAAACACAAAATGGGGCTGGGGATGTGGCTCGGTGGTTGAGTACCCCTGAGTTCAATCGCCAGTACCCCCCACCCCCGCAAAAAAAGCATGATTTGCTGGGCTTAGTGACAGCATTTAGGGAACTATTAGCAAGCAGTGGTCCAGGGATCAAAACTTCCCTGAGGGTCAAAGGAGAGTGCTCTGGGCTCCATTTACACAGCTTTCCATTTTGAAAGAGTAAACAACTGCGCTATGGGTGTACTCTACCTTGACTTAAACTCATTGGTCTTGGATGAAGATATGAAGTCAAAAATCATATCATGTGGCAGAGAAATTCGTAATATTTATTAAGAGATTTCTGATTTGCACAGTATACACTGTTCACTTTTAACATGTATTTTAATGCCTCTTTGTTACTAATCACAAAAATAATAGCCACAATTACTATTTATTGAATCTTACTATGTGCCCAGTGCTGTTGTAAGCTTTAACACACACACACACACACACACACACACACACACACACACACACAATCCTAAAATACATACTATTATTATAGCATTTTACAGAAACTGAAACTGGCAGCATCAGGAAATTCACCTGAGGTCACTCTTCTTCAATGATCCTATTTTGGATCCAGAAATAAAAAACATGGCCCCTAACTAGATAGCACAGTCCAGTGGAAGCAAAAGCCAAAGAAGCCAACAAATGATTATAGTTCTCTGTGATGAGCACAAAGCCAGAGACAATCCCAGTGCTGCTGAGACATGGGGGCACTTAACCCAGCCACGCAGAGGTGAGGGGAGTCAGAGAAGCTTCCCAGGGGAGATGATGTCTCAAACGCTGTTATGGTTTACCTCTACAACATGCCAAGAAAGATGGCGGCAACACCAGAAGGCAGCAGAGTGCAGCCCGGTCTGGAATAAAGTGGCTGGTTTGAAGTCCCAGCTCTGCCTTCATTGGGTGAACAATATAATCACTCTGACTTCATTTCCTCCTGGATAATGGGGATGATGATAATTCATGGACTGAAAAGACTAAACTTCTAAATTGCTTACTACAAAGCTTGTCAGAGAAGAAATATTTAATTAAGCAAGAACTGGTATAAGAGCTATGGACTTTTTCTCATATATACAAAGAAGTAATATGTAATGATGAGACAATAAGTCAACATTTACTGAACACTTATTTTATTTACATAATCCTCTCCCGAAAGGTAGGTGCTATTTCTGGTCCTTTGTGACAGCAGAAGTTGAGGTTTGGCCAGGTTAAGAAGCTACACAGCTAATAATAAGTCCTGGAGGAACCTTGACCCTGGGATGGCAAGTCCTTGACCCTAGGATGGCAAGACTGTGAAATCTGTGTTTTTAACCCCTCAACAGCTCAGAAGGGAGGTGGAAGGACTCAGAGAAAGAGACTTCCAGAAAGTGCATCCTTCAGACTGGAACACTGACCAACCTGTGGAGAAGGTTTGATCTCCCCTTCAACAAATTCATTTTGCTTATAAACGTCCCGACTCTCAGACTAACCATACAGCCTACAAGATCTCTGAGAGCTTGTTTGAAGGTTCTAGCAGGGGCGCACAGCCACTCGTATGCCCTTGACAGAAGAACAGTCCTTCTCTACTGGGAAAGGTCATCCTCTCTGACTGAGTGTGCAGCTTTGGGAAGGCTGCATACGGAGCAGTGAGGGAGGAAGGGGACACTTGCCTAGCCAGCCAGATCAGCCGAATCAGCCCTGGCAATCAATGGAGTGACAGATGTTGCAGTCAGATCACCCTCACATCCTACAAGATCTTTTTTAAAAGACCTTGGAATTGTCAGGTCTCATGAGCCACAGTCTCCTTTTCCAGAGGTGGGACAAGGCTGCCAAGAGCAACACTTAGTCCCCTAGTCCTGAAGGTGCGCAGTGCTGAAGATGCACTCCTCTGGTTCCCATCCAGCTCTGGTCCCACTTCTGTGCGTGTTTATTCCCTAGAACTTCAAGATAGAAGATGAAAATATATGAGCAAGAGAAAGCCTCGTAATAACTGCAGCACGCCTGTGCTAAAGCAAGTCCTTCGGGTATTACTTTATCCATAAAGAGAGTTCATACGAGTGTAAATACCACAGTTTGTTTCCCCTTGCATTGACCAAATTTTTTTAAAAGATCAAAGCGTATTGTGTGCGCATGTGATGTTTGACATTGGACAAAGTACTCTTTTTCAAAACAGACATTTTCCAAAAACATAACTCGCTAGACTAATGGGCAGTGAGAAGCCAAAATGACTGCCCTCCGCCTTCTCCTTGTGTATCTTTGCCAGAGTCCTTGGGACTTGCCAAATCTGGTCATGCCTGCTTAGCTTGCTCGACTGATTGTGCCAGAAAAGAAAATAAGACACAGATGTATTTGAGCTCTTTGAGATGCCAGTGAGAGAGACAGCTAATGGCTTCATTTCGACCCTCCCCTTCCAGCTGGGCACAGGTGGGGGATAATGAGGTCCCTCTCCCTAATCAAACTCAATTATTTACTACTCTATATAACCGCAAAGACATTCACATTCAGTTCAGAATATAAAACACACTGTGGGCTACTTCCAACCACTGCCACTGGGTATTTATAACAAACTCAAGTGGCAAACAGTTTGCCTTGGCAGGAGTTTAAGTGTGTAAAGTTTTGCAAACTGTTTCTGTTCAAATATGTCCTGCTGAAATGGGGTCCCAGGCGGGGTTCCGTAACTGTCAGGTCAGTGAACTGCATAACATCTGAGAATGTATTCACCACGCAGTGCAGACAGGATCTGGAAATCAAACGCTTCATTCTATCGCAACCTTCTGAGAAGCATCATAGTTTTTTCAACAGCAAGACTGACATTGTATTAATAAACATTACAAGCCACTAGCCTGACATGTACATAGCAGCAGCTGACAGGCTCCAAGTAAGCTGAGGGGAGAACAGAGGAAATCAAAATGAGACATAGTAACAAAACATGGCCGAAGGGACCGTATCATGAAACAAATCACATTAACGTCAGAAATATGGGCCTTAAACTTTTAAGAGATATAGTGACTAAAGCACAATCTGGTATAATTTTTGGATACCAAAGTAAGTTGATGGCTATCTAAAATGCGTACTTTTATTGTAGGGATAAAGCATATCCTGGCACAATTTCAACAAACGGACATTCCAGTGAGCAAAACATACATATTTAGCTTGTCTGACCTTTAAATTCTTTAGAAATAAGTAATTAATGCTTTCCATCTTTATTACTTACTCCAATATTTCTGTCACTTTAAACAGACACAAAGAAAAATTTTTTCTTTTCTCTAGACAGTAGCTGTTGCCAAAAAGGAAATCAAGTCAGATTTACAAATACAAAATTAAACAGACTGCATATGTTACATTTCCACACAAGGACAATCTGGACAATGAAAATGTTTGCTAACAGGACAGAGTGAAAAGAAACACAGTTGGTCCTCCATGACTGGAGCAAACAATAAATAACTAGGATAATTTACACACATATTGTCAGGCCTGGTTACAAAGAATGCACCAACATCTTCTTTTACTTCTTCTTCTATGTTAGCTCTGCCTTTTACCAAACTGTGTAATCTTGGGTAAGTGCCTCCCTCTGACCCTCAGCTTATATGTTACAAAAATGAGTTGCTTATAAGGAATAAATGAGAGGAAGTCTCATTAGAATGTTAGAAGCATGAAATGGTGCAAAAATGCTCTCTTCTCCCTCACCCTCTGCCTTTCCAGACCACAGAGCAATGCCATCTAAGAGCAGGAGAGGCTTCAAGCTAATGATACACTGTTTAATAAAGGTCTGGTCACTTGGGATACACTTTGGAGATAACATCAAAAAAGCAAACTGAACTACAGGCTCTTTGGAAAAGCCCTCATGCAGGAAAGAGCAATGAATCTGTGGCATGACTCTTAAAAAAGAGCTCGCCTTCGGTTGGTTGCAGAGCCAAGAGAAGGCAAGACAGTCTCTGGGAGTCCTCTGGGTGGCCTAGTTTCTGGCACAAGACCTTCCACCCTTAACCCAGTGGCTCTCTACTCAATGGCAAAACCCTAATTGGATTTCACTCACTTGCAGCTAGCTCTTGGTTAGAACTGTTCCTTCTCCATGTTCATCTAATCCATTAAATATTTTAAGGAAAGCACATACTTCAGGAAGGCAGTTTAACTGTTCTTACTGACTTCTGATCTAGAGGGTTCTGTCCACTTTAGGGGCCCTGACTTTCTTCCCTTAAAGCCCCCTTTCCCCATTCCAAAGGATGATCCTGGTGTGAAACATTAATGTCAACAAATGTAAGAACACTATCACAGTTGCTTCTGTCATTGCTGTTTATGAGCTCAATTCAGTTGCTGACTGAATTATCCCTGTGCTAGGGGATGGAAAAAGGAGTTGAACAGGGCAGGTTCCTCCCTCATCTTACTACATCTAGAGAATAGCCCTTTGGGGTTTGATCTTTGCCGGCAAAGAGCAAGTCTTCAGATGTCAAGCACCATCTGAGATCCAGCTCTTCCCTGGCATGGGGACCAGCCCCAACTCCTCCCATTCCTTCCACCTCTCCCTCTCCTATACCCTACCTACAACCCACTCCTACGCTCCCAATGTTCAACCATCTTCAGTGTTCAGACTGAAAGTAATTAGTAGTTAGAAAGTTAGGGATTCCTGTTTAGATATATATTTGCTCTGCCCCAAATCAATCAAGAACAATGGGTACCTCAGAAATTTACCCGCAGATTTGGTAAGTAGGCAGTATTAGCAGGTTCCTAATTTGCAAATTGTTAGAATAATCCATTCCCCTTTCTCAAACACAACTCCAGACTCAGGGGTTTCCTGGGGCCCAAGGGCCTTGGAAAGTCTGGATCCAGGCCTAGCAGGAACACCCCAACGACCAACCCCCATTCTTTCCCATAAAACATTTTTCCATAAGGATTCATTTAAGTTAACTAGTTACTCTTCTAAAATGTAAGAAGTTATAAAATATAACAATTCATTATTTTTGCATAATAGAAGGAAGGGAAATTTAAAATTTTCTTTTCTTTTTCTTTCTTTCTCTTTATTTGGTGGAACTGGGGATTGAACCCAGGGCCTTATGCACTGCTAGGCAAGTGTTCTACCACTGAATGACATCTACAGTCTTAAGATTCTCTTTTGTGGGGCTGGGATTGTGGCTCAGCGGTAGAGCGCTTGCCTCGCGTGTGTGAGGCCTTGGGTTCGATCCTCAGCACCACATACAAAGCAATAAAATAAAGACATTGTGTCCAACTACAATTAAAAAAAATATTTAAAAAAAAAAAAAAAAAAAAAAAAAGATTCTCTTTTGTATAAAGAAACACATCTATTTTCTAATTTTTCTATAACAAATATATACTAATTATGCAATAAAAATAACCTCAAGGAAGGTTAAAGTCCATTTACATTTTAGTGTAAATTATTCAAATTGATAAATCTCTGACAGAAGTAAGAGTAGTAAATATGTAATACTCCCTACATACCAGGGTCTGAGTCAATATTAATCCTTGCAGCAGCATTTTCTGTGGTTTAGGGACTTCCAAGAGTCAAGAGGTAAGTTCACAGGCAGTTTCAGAATTTAAAACTTTGATTTTAGCTCAATAAAAATCACACTTATAGATGTAATTCTTCCATTTAAATAATATGTGTGTGATTATCACATATATGATTATCATTGAACTAAAAGCAAAGTATGTATCTATGATGTGTCTGTCATCACACACACAAATAGTACATACATGAGATATGTAGGTCACTCTCAATCTTCCATTTTCTCCTTTCTTCACCCTACTAAAGGAACCCTGAATCACTGCTTAGAGAAGAAATACCCAGGAGAATGACCTGACTCTGGTCAGACAGATGTGAACAAGAGAGAGAAACTCACTGGAATAAGCCAGAGTTTGACAAATCTGGTCTTTGCCCACTGCCTCTGTGTAGTCTACTGGTGCCTTTTTACTACCATGGCAGAGTTGAGTTACACAAACTACATAACACGCAGGCCTGAAGTATTTATCATTTGCCCCTGTATAGAAAAAGTTTACCAACCCCTGGGATAAGCTGGTAAGATTGGGGGTTGTGTGTTTCAACAGCTAAAGTTATTTAACATCACTAATAGACTTGGTAAAGGTCAAATGGTGCCACTGCAAACTGCATACAAAAACAGTCTGTTGAACAGAGAAAAATGGTGGGAGAACTTGGGGACTGCAGGTTCTCCACTGGAACATGCTTGCTGATATCTGAGGAATTTGTGCTCTTTTGTGCCCAGGGCACACTGCACAGGTATCAATCAGGCAGAGCGCCCACCTATGTACAGATCAATCAACAACAGCAAAAAGTAGGCTGGCCAATCATCCTGGTTTACAGAGTATGGGAGTAGGGTGAGGGGGATGAGGTACTTCTGGATGTAGGACCTTTAGTTTTAAAACAAACTCGGGTAAATTAATATGAATTGGTTACGCCAGCAAAAATATGGTGGGACAAAGGCAAAGACGACTTTTCTAGTACAGAATATTTAAAATTTGGGGAAGATACACTATGAATAGGTTGGCCCATTAAAATAATGTACTGATAGTTAAAAATACATTCATTGTTTAAAAGGACAAATAAGGTAATCACATTTCATATGAAAATCAGAAGACTCAAGTTGACAGGTAAATCATTTAGCACTCATTGAACTCAACATCATCAATTTAATTTCAGCAAAACATCAGCATTAAAGTTGTTAATTTATACTTCATTAATATTATAGTTTTGTTAATTTTTTTTGGTACCGGGGATTGAACTCAGGGGCACTCGACCCCTGAGCCACATGCCCAGCCCTTTTTTGTGTTTTATGTAGAGACAGGGTCTCACTGAGTTGCTCAGTGCCTCGCCATTGCTGAGGCTGGCTTTGAACTCACGATTCTCCTGTCTCAGCCTCCCTAAGTGCTGAGATTACAAGCGTGAGCCACCACGCCCGGCTTTGTTAATTATTTTTGTTTAGGTTGTATAAAACCATGAAACTTGCTGGGTGTGGTGGCACATGTCTGTAATCCCAGTGATGCAGGAAGCTAAGGCAGGAGGATGACAAGTTGGAGGCCAGCTTTGGTAATTTGGCAAGATCCTGCCTCAAAATAAAAAATTATAAGGACTGGGGTACAGCTCTCGGATAAAACATCCCTGGGGTAATACCCAGTACCAAAAACCCAACCATGGAATGTATAGCTAGAATGTTATAAAATTTTATACCTAGAACCTTACATTTGTAGTATTCAAGCAGTATTATAAACTAATTAGGGGGAACAATGAGGCTTAGCATCGAAGTTAAATTCAGGAGAATTTATTTTCCTTTAAGAGAGATCTATATATTACATTTAAGAAAATTCTTGGAGCTGGGGTTGTGGCTCAGTGTCAGAGCACTTGCCTAGCATGTGTGAGGGACTGGGTTTGATTTTCAACACTGCATATAAATAAATAAAATAAAGGTCCACTGACAACTAAAAAAGAGAGAGAAAATTCTTATTATCCACATCTTATAGATGAATAAAGTTAAGGCTCACAAAGGTAAGTATAGTCACGAGCAAGTCACTGTCAGCTGTGACGTGAACCCAGGTTTGCCTAAATTCACAGCCTGTGATGCCTCATTTGGAGGGAAAGATGGTATATTGAAATCCCCTGCAGTGGGTAATGTGGGGGCCTCTAAGGCCTCCTGGTATTCAAAAGACAGGGACAGAGAAGGAGTTAAGAGGGCTCTGAAAGCAGGGCAGGGAACAGTGCTTGGTCAAGCATCTTTCTGTAAGGCCAAGATGCCTGATGATTCCCTTGTTCCTTCTCCATGAAACCCGGTGCTGGGTGCTAAGGCTACAGAGATTTATTTTATCTGTGCCCTCTCCATCTTCAAGGAGCTTATAGTGTTGCTGCTACCTTTCAGGATATCTGCTCGTAAGAGCACTAATTGGAAAGTCTATGGATCCCCAAAGTCTACTGCCTGTACATATTCAGTGAAAGTATCTGAATTTGGCTTTTTTTAAAGTCTAGCTGATCAGTGCCCACCTAAACTCTGCCTCTTCTCTGCAATAAAACAGCAAGTAGAGGAAGCAAAAAAATGTAGAAGCAACAAAGAGATCTATTCAGTTACCCACTCAAGAAACGTGTGGCACACCTATTATAGTAACAGAACAGCACTGGGCATTGTGGAACACTGACGGTCCAGTTCCTGCCCTCAAAGGGTTGTTCACTGTTAATAAGAGTCACAGCAGCTAACATGTAAGACAATACACACACACCAGACAGGCGCTTCACATTCAACCCTCACAACTGACCTGTGAGGTGAGTTTTATTATCATCACATTTAAATGAACCATAGAAATGTTAAATAATTTATCCAGGATCACACACACTAGTTAGGGCAAGGTCAAGATTGGCACTCAAGAGGTCTGGCTCCAGAGATCACCATGCTTTCACACACTGTACTCTAACAGAGGCTGAATGTCAGCCTCAGATAGCAGGTTGTCTGACTGACTAAACCAACACCCAGGGTGTTGCAAAGGGGATGGGGTCAAATCTAGGCCTGAGAGTAATACCACATCTCTAAATCGATCATAGTAAAAACTGGGCTATCTTGAAATTGAGGTAACATATCCGGAGTTGGCTCTAAGAGTTAGTTCATTCCTTACAGTCCAACTTACTCCCCCACACTTTCTACTTTAGCTATGTCTTCCCAACTTCTTTCTGTCCCTTTTCTGTTGAGAAAGAGATGCTAGGAGAAAAGGAGGAAAATGAAGAGAAGAGAAGGAGTCATGGTTTCACTCATGTTGCTGGATTTCCTCTCTGAAACTTTGGACATGACCCTGGAGACCGCCGAGTCTCTCTCTCCTAACATCTGCAGGTGCTTTGCTAGCTGAGCACAGGAATCAGAAAAATAGACGGGAGGTTGTGAACCAAGAACAAACGCACAAGCAAATGGTCAGTGACCTGTATTACTTCATCAGACCACTGAGGAAAAGAAACACTGAGAGTTTACTGACACTTTTGTTCTAAATGCTCAAATATAAAATCACTTTACCTCGTGTTTTCAGAAACATTCCAGACATGTCAAATAAACTCTCTCGAACTTTAAAATAGGAAAAGATTGATTGGGGTGTATGTTTGGGAGGGGGAATGCAGAGATAGGGTAATTCAGGAGGAAAAAAAACAGTACTGAGTTTAGAGCTGTTGTTACTCTCCGCCTTGTCCGGCCCTGGCCATTCCCCAGAAGGCAGGTTCTCAGGGAGACACTCTGTAGTCCTAGATGCCTCTCCTAGAAAGGTACATCTACCCCAGCCCCAACCCAGCACTACCCAAAATCACTGCTTTAAAGGCCCTTGGCTTTAAAAGAGCTTTCAGTTCAAAATATTGCTATAATCATGTTACTGTATTAAAACTTCTTCTTGCCAGCTGCGGCGGCTCAAGCCTGTAATCCCAGCACTTTGGGAGGCTGAGACAGGAGAATCGCGAGTTCAAAGCCAGCCTCAGCAATGGTGAGGCGCTAAGCAACTCAGTGAGACCCTGTCTCTACATAAAACACAAAATAGGGCTGGGGATGTGGCTCAGTGGTTGAGTGCCCCTGAGTTCAATCCCCAGTACCAAAAAAAACAAAAAAAACAAAACCAATTCTTCTAATTACTTATTAATAATCAACAAAAATGCAAGTAAACCTATTAAAATGCTACTCCATTTATCTCCTTCATCTCCTCCTTGTCCTCCTCCTCCTCCTATTTTTTTTTGGTTTGTGTGTGTGGTGCTGGGGGGAATCCAAGGCCTTGAACATGCTAGGCAAGCACTCTACCACATCCCCAGCCCCTATATACATCTTGATAAGTAAAAAGGCTTCTATGACAATACCTTATGATGAAAAAATGGTTTTATGAATTCTGTTGGGAGCATTATAAATTGGTACATCTTTCAGAGAGCTATGTGTCAATAAAAAGTGAGAGTCTTGGGCTGAGAATGTAGCTTGGTGGTAGAACACCTGCCCAGCATGTGTAAGGCAGCCAGGAAAAAAAAAGTGAGAGTCTAGAGACGACTCTACTCTCTGATTAATAAATCTACTTATGGGAAATGATCCTTAGGAAGTTATTCAACAGAAATAAAGAGACAAAAGAGATACAGAAATGACTACCATTACTTAATTACTCATTAAGACCCAGACAAGGAAGTGATCTAAATAGGACATGCTCCCACTGCACTCCTACACCATGCACGTTTTTTCCTTTTCAGTGCTGGGAACTGAACCTAGGTGTGCTCCACCACTGAGCCACATCTCCAGTCCTTTTTATTTTTTAATTTTGTGGCAAGGTCTTGTAATCCTCCTGCCTCAGCCTCTGGTGTCTCTGGCATGTGCCACCATACAGTTTGCTTAACACATTTTAAATGATTTATTCAACAACTGTCTGCCCACTAGATAGCAATCTCCATGAGGGAAGAATTGGCTCTGTGTAGGTCCCTGGCACAAATAAATATAGACTATAGGAATCAAGAGCAAACGTTGAGGGCTGGGGCTGTAGCTCAGTGGTGGAGCGCTTGCCTTGCATGCATGAGTCACTGGGTTTGATCCTCAGCACCACATAAAAATAAATAAATAAAATAAAGATATTGCATCCATCTACAGCTAAAAAAATATTTTTTTAAAAAAGAGCAAATGTAGAAATATTTATAATTTAATGTTAAATAAAAATAATGTAAAGCTGGACACAGTGGCACAAATCTGTAATGCTAGTGACTCAACAGGCTGAGGCACGAGGATTGCAACTTCAAGGCCAGCCTGGGCAACTTAGTGAAACTCTGTCTCAAAATTAAAAATAAAAAGGGCTGGGGATATAGCTTAGTGGTAGAGTCCCCTGGATTCAATCACCAGTTGAAGGGGGCGAGTGGAGAATGAAATATGTACATGCTCAGAGTGAAGCCACAACCTATATATCCATGGAAACGATTATACAAAGCTGAAATGGTAATATTAGGATGGAGGGAGCATTGGAAAAATTTTTAATTATCATAAATGTTCCGTAAAGTTGATGTTTTGGATACCCTGTAAATGAAAAAGTGGGCGGGGGGGGGCAGTTTGCTATTATATAGCGAACTTTGACCAAACTTGACCTCAGAGTTAAGTAGATGAAAACGGTCACTGTGAAAGCTTGAGGAGCCGCTCCCCGGGTTACCCCCAGACCCTCAGTGCTCTTTCTTTGCTCAAGGGTGAAAAGACTCCAAATACCCGTATATGTAGCATGATTCTCTTTCAGGAAAAATCTCAAACAAAGGCAATATGTTTTAAAGAAATGAGGAAAGTCCTCCAAAGTAATTCTTTAGGAATAGTGAATTTGCCAGTGCCTAACAGCAGGGGGTGCCAAAGGGATCACTATTGTTCCCAAGAGATGCCTGGGAGAGGGGCTGCAGAGGGAAGCCTGAAAGCACAGGTCTTTCTTCAGCCACAGGGCCTCAGCAGCAACATGGCCCTGAACTGACAAAAATCACATTTTTATCTTCACTAATTCTGAGAGTTAGCATTTCCTTGAAATATAAGAGCAGTAGTATGAGCAGTGCCAGTGACTGTCATGAACAGAAATCCTAGCTAAGATCACAGTACATTACAGTGGGTACTGATTTCTCAAATACCATTTCCATTCATCAGCACTTTGAACATCAGACTTCAGGAATTCTGGTAAGATCTGCAGCTGGATCTTGTTATTTAACCTACCGGTAAAGCCAGACATAAGTTGATGACTTTAAAATAACAGAATTCATTCATATTCCAGTGAACTTCATTTTATGTATTTGCATATACTTTTCTGAGAAGGGCTTTTATAGGCTTTACCAGACAGGCAAAGGCAAAAGAAAAGATTAAAAACATCTGCTCTGTCTGAAGGAAGGCAACTGAGGAAGAATCAAATCTGATCTGAACAAAGTTGGACAGAAAAGTTTGTTCTGTTTTGTACAGTGGATTGAATCCAGGGGTCCTTAACCACTGAGCTACATCCCCAGTCCTTCTTATTTTTTGTTTTGAGACAGTCTTGCTAAGTTGCTGAAGGTCTCACTAAACAACTGAGGCTAACCTCAAACTTGGGATCCTCCTGCCTCAGCCTCCAGAGCTGCTGGGATGACAGGCAAGTGTATTGAGAAAAAAGTACTTTAAATCATAAGAGTGGTCACAATGCACAATTTTCATTTAGTCTGGATTCCTTGAAGAGGAGGCAAACCCAAGAGTTTTACTTCACAGAGTCCAAGTGAACCAGAGCTTTCAGAGGCCCACCTGTAGAGACGATGTTCAAAGATCTACCTTACACAATTTGCTCCTACAAAGCAGTTGTATGTATCTTGGGTGAAGAGGCATGAAGTAACAATACAAGTGTCATTCTCAACATCTGTCTAGAAGTAATCGATACGTATGGACTCTCCAGATACAAATAGAATTCATTTGATGAACAAAATCAAGATCATATCTGAAATGCGCAAAGACAGAAAGAAAGATCTTGAGATAAATAACAGGTGAGTACTCACATTCGAACAAAGAGCGACTCTTTGGATGTCAGACCAGGAGATGAATACTTTTCAACCAGGGCCAAAGTACTGAAGCCAAATTTATGAATGGGCTCATTGGAATCCAGTGGGGGGAAATCCGTGTCTACCTCCCCATCATCCTCAGCAATGTGCAGGCAGTAGGCACTGACATTGTCACTGAAAGGAAACCACAAAGGTAAGTGAATACCAAGATAGTGAAAGGACGAGGATCAGAGGGAACAGGGCACAGCAAGCACACCGAGGCCACTGCTGATCCCTGCCCCAAGCCTGTGATACAGCCAGAACCCCCAACCCACTCCACCTACTAAAGAGAAAACATAGGGCAGTGCGATGGAGAAAAACAATGTGAAATGAAGGAGTTTTATTTGTTTTGGTTTTATTTTTTGGTACCAGGGTTTGAACCCAGGGGTACTTTACCACTAAGCCACATCCCCATCTTCTCCCTCTTTGGGGAAAGAAAAAAGTCAATTAGTTCAAAATGGGAAAACTATATTAACATATAGACACTTTAAAACTGAAACCAACTTAAACACTTTGAAGACACCCTTTACAAAGCTGAATCTGTCAAGCTGAAGATCTGCTAGCATTCAGAAGCACGCTAGCTTTAGAAACACAAACTAACAGCTCATAAGGCAAGAGAATTCTAAATTCTCCAGCTTAAATTTGGAGTTTTAACTACATGATTGATGCTTAAATTAATTAATTGCAAAGTGTATGCTAATTGTTTAATTGGTTGCTTGATCTATATAGATCATTTTTTGAATTAAATGAGTTGATTTACAAAGTTTATTGATTGGATGTGACAATGAATTATTTCACTGACTACCTGATTTGCAATTTTCCCAATTAATTCACAAATCTTTAGCTGCAACTCTGCTTATTGAGAGAGCTACTTCAGGTAATCTATACTCTGTGAGTCTGTCATGGCTAAGAGATATTTATTATATAAAACAGGTAACAGGGATAGATTAAAATTAATGGAAACTGTAAATTTGCTAAATGGATAAATAACAAGAAAGTAATCTGGCTATGTTTGTCACTATAAATTTCTATGTATTTGCAGTGTTGTTAAGAAATTTAAAATTCATCTTGGAATGATATGGGAAACTTTGTAACAGGATACCAATTTAACCACCCAAAACTGTGGAAGCAGAAGAAAGAAAGCACTTTAGATGATAGAAATATCACAGTACAGTGCTAAAAGCTTTGTGGTCAGAAAGACTTGAACTCAAATCTCAGCTCCATGGCTCATAGGCTATGTGATTTCAGAAAATAAGCTTTGCCTTAAGTTTTAGTTTCCACATCTCTAAAAATGATAAAATCATCTAATTCTGGAGTTGTATAGATTAGATAAAACAACCTAAGTAGCCACGCACAATGATGCACACGTGTAATCCCAATAACTCAGAAGGCTGAGTCAGAAGGATCACAGGTTCAAGACCAGCCCTGGCAACTTAGTGAGGACCTAAGCAACTTAATGAGACTGTGTCTCAAAACTTAAAATTAAATGGACTGGGGATGTTGTTCAGTGGTAATGCACCTCTGGGTTCAAGCCCTAGTACCAAAAACTAATTAATTGATGATGATAAATAGTGCCTAGCCTATAACAGAAGTGAAAAAATAAATGGTAATGTAACCATAATAATAAAATCAAATGGAAACTAACTTTCACAGTTATGTTGATATATGAATTATGGAGTATACATGAGAGCAACAAAGCAACAATGGAACTGAGCAGCTCCTTCCAGGTTCCAGGTACATACCGCTGTAACCAGAGTTAACACTTCCACTACACTGCAGCCTTGGAGCTGCTAAGCCCCTGGGGTTTTATGAACAGTGTAGACATTGATGGGACAAGCAACAGACAGCACAGATTATTTATTGCCATGTAAATCAACCTGAGAAATGCCTGTGATTCCCCAGTACCACAGAGGTTCAAGGGCAAATAATAAGCCTATTGATCAAAGCAGAAAGCCAAACATTGGTATCAGAATTCTGCTTTGGCTGTCGCTGGACGCTCCCAAGTCCCCTCAAAGCAAATTCAGCAAATGTCACAGGCTAAGATCTGAGAGCAAACCAAAGGGTTCACTGCCAAATGCTATTATTGTTCTCTTTAGTTCTTTAATGCAAAGTGTGAAATCATTCATTCGAAAACATCTACAAAGTGCCTACCTGTGCTGCAGCATATCCTGAGCACTGGGAGCATGGCAAGGAAAAAAATTACTCCTGCTGTATTACACAAGAATAATGGAAGTCTCTTCTGGGTGAGTAAAGTTTAGCAGCAAATAGCGCTAAAGGTATACCTAATAGCAAACCCCTGGATTGAAAATCTAAGGAGATACAGACCAACATTCCATATTCTATGCATAAACCTACGGGTTCTTTGTGTCTTATAAAGAAATCATTAGTAAAGCTGATATTGTGTTTTTTACTTATAAAACTTCAAATTAGTACTCGCTCAACACTCGTATCATCAGATGTGTTTACTGAGTACTCTGTGCCAGGCCCTGTGCAAAGAGGTTCCCACACATAAGTTCACTGGATTGGATCTTCATATCAACTCTGTACAAGAACCAGTTATTATTATTTCTATTTTATAAATTAGAAAACTGAAGCTCAATGGGGTTAAATGGCTGGTTCAAGATTAGATGGTGCGTAAGTAACAGTGTTGAGATCCAAAGCTGGCAGTCAGAAGCCCTTGTTATGATGCATCACGACTTCCCAAGGTATTTGGGAACACACACTTCTATGGAAATGCCACATCTGGCATTTCATGAGAAGGATGAAATCATGACACATGACTTATTTTAAAAATTAGAGGAGTAGATTTATTTCAGTCTCTTAATTTTAGAGATTAGTAGTGAGACCTAGAAAAGAGAACAGCAAGTTCATGATTATCTAATTAAACAGATAAAGCCAGTCTAGAGAATTCAGGTCTCTTCTCCCTATTTTTACTCCTACTTTGATTTTATCAGAAATTGATGGCGTTTTGAAGTGGGAGAAGGAAAAGGGGAGCGCCAGTCCCCAACCGAGGAATTTCCAAACATCAACACTTGAGAGTTTACAACATAAGGAAAAGAGGGGCACCTTCTTTACATTGGTACAAAGAACAGGATTTTAATGCTAACTCAGCCACTAACCAGTTGAGGAAAAATCTCTCTGAGCACCATCTTCTTATCTAATAAAAGCTTTCCTTGATTTCTCCAGGAGAATCATTTGGATCTTTGAAAGAATTCAACTGAGTCTCCTTTCTGGTTTTACAGAACTTGTTCAATATTTCTACATATCAACAGCACACTGCTCTTTTTCCTATTTATGCAATAAATTGCATAAAGAGCATATTCTCTTAAAGAGCAGGGAATCGTCTATTGTCTCTGCATGTTTGCTGAAGAGTAAAATGGCTGGCTGGCATTTAGAAGGTACTTAACAAATATTTGTTAAATTAATGAATATATGAATGTGTAGACTGAATCACTATGAAAAAACATAAAGGGTATTATTAATGAGGCATGTGTTAATGAGAAGAGGAGAAGTAACAAGCTTTTTTCTCTTTCATGCTTGTCACAGTGATATCTGTTGACCAAATGGGGCTTCCTAGGCAATGTACATGTGTCAGGGAGTGTAGCCCAAGACAATGGGAGAGGCAGCACAGGAAGAGATGAGCAGGAACGCATTGATTTTATAGTCCATCCATCAAGATATGGGTACTGGCAGCCCACTTTTTAATGGAGAAAAACCAGAAATTATTACAACTGTGTAAAAAGTTTCAATTGTCTACAGATAAAAAGCCTAGAAACAAATGTGCCAAAATGTTTACAAAGACTACATACATGTTAGCCGTGAGCATTTTTTAAATAATTTTATATACTTTGCAAATGTCCTAAGTATATGTAACTTTCATTTTCCTTTCTTTGTAAAACATTTAATTTACTTCTAATAAGGGTAATATGTGCTTATTGTACACAATTTAGAAATATAGAGCAGTACAAGAAATGGAGGGAAATCTCTCAGTACACCACACCAAGAGACTCGCTTGTCCTAGAGATCCTGAGTACTTCCTGGCTCACCTCCATCCCCAGGTTCCCAAGTGGTCACTTTCTCTACCAAATTCTGGAATTACAGAGGAAATAATCCGATTTTCCTAATAAGGGTCTTGCTGGTATTAAATGACTCAAATTACTCAGTGTATAACATTTAAAAAAAACAAACAAACTTGTTTTACCAAGCAGGAGGCAAAGAAACCTAGAACAACTCCTAGTTTTTGACCCACTATCAGAGAAAGAATGATTGAGACAAAAAGGCAATTACAGAACAGCTGGGTCCATAGAAGATGTCTGACTGAGAGCTGGCTTGCCATGGAAGCAGCAGTTCCTCCAAAGGACTGCGAGCCTGCAAGAGGACTAGAGGCTCCAACGATGAATAGGTGCAAAATGGTGACTGTTGTTAGAAAGAGATCCTTGGGGAGAGTGGGGGTGCAGATGTGGAATCAAACCTTTAGTGAGCATAACAACTGAATTTCACTTATTTTTCATCAAATTAGGTTAAAATTTTCATTAGAAAAAATTACCTCATTGAATTGTTGATCAAGATTCATTTTATGTTCAAAGGCTGGTGTGGCTTTCATAAAGTGACAGAAGCCTGTAGCCCATATATAAATGCCATGTAATTCATATATAAAAATTCAGGAGCATTCCAGAAAGCATCCCAAATTTTACCAAATGTGATCTGGCATGTTCAATTTACACACTCACAAAAATTCACTCTTCTTTGGAAAATGCAAAATATGCTTAAATATGACCTGAGAGATGAGTACTTGATGTTTTTTGTTTTGTTTTGTTTTGTTTTATAATGTCTTTATTTTATTGCTTTGTATGTGGTGCTGAGGATCGAACCCAGTGCTTCATGCATGCTAGGCAAGCGCTCTACCACTGAGCTATGGCCCCAGCCCCTATAAATTATTATTATTATTATTTTTAATGTCTTTATTTTATTGCTTTGTACGTGGTGCTGAGGATCGAACCCAGGGCCTCACGCATGCGAGGCAAGCGCTCTACCGCTAAGCTACAATCCCAGCCCCAGTACTTGATGTTTTTAATGAAAAATTTAAAAAGCACATGATTCCAAAATGTCCAGAACTTTCAATACTAGGACTTTAGTGTTTGTTGTGATAACAGAATCAATATTAAGTGCATGTCAGGCATTAGCAAGAAAAAGAAAGTCCTCAGCTTATAGCTTAGAAGCTGATCTCTCTTAAGTCAGATAAAAAAAAAAGTTTTAAGACTGTCAAGATTTCCTTTTCTCCAACACCCATAAAACGGAAAGCAAAAATTGATAAGTAACTATAAGGTTTGTTAAGACAAAGCAACCTCACAGAGGAATAATTAATCTCCAATTTTTTGGTATAGAAGTTCTAGAAAAATACCCACTAATTTCTCAGGGAAGCAAGACGTTCATACTGCTCTGAACTCCTTTTTGGATAGTTTTTGTTGTGATATCTTCAAATTCATTGATACTTTCCATATGTTGTTAATCTCATCTAGTGTAGTTTTCATTGTTATACTTTTCATCACTAGAAGTTCTATTTAGGTTTTTTTTTTCAATAAATCTTTTTTTTTAACATCACTTTATTGTTGTTGTTGTTGTTTTTTAATTTTACTTTTTTATGTGGTGATGGGGATTGAACTCAGGGCCTCATGCATGCTAGGCAGGTGCTTTACCACTGAGCTATCTCCCTAGTCCTCTATTTAGGTTTTTTAAAAAAAATACCTTCTAAGCTGGACACAGTGGCACGCGCCTGTAATCCCAGCACTTTGCGAGGCTGAGACAGGAGGATCGCGAGTTCAAAGCCAGCCTCAGCAATGGCGAGGCGCTAAGCAACTCAGTGAGACCCTGTCTCTACATAAAACACAAAATAGGGCTGGGGATGTGGCTCAGTGGTCGAGTGCCCCTGAATTCAATCCCTGGTACCCCCCCAAAAAAACAACAACCCTTCTATTTTTCTCTTCATCATGTTCACATATAGGGCTCTGTCATCTTGACCATGGGAAACATGTTCATAATAGCTATTTCAACATTCTTATTTGCTAATTCCATCTTTCTGTCATTTCTGGGAAGTTCTTCATATTGTTCCGAACTAGGGACACTTCTTCAAATTCACTTGGCAGAATTTTGAATTTCAGAAACTCATAAAGTCTAATGCAAAAAACTCTGTAACCATTCCCTCTCAATACCACTACCTAAAGGATCTTTCAGAAACATAAATGTGATGCCTTCACCTCCATGCTTAAAGTCTCTACACCTTTAGAATGAAGTCAAGAGCCCATCAACAGAAGCTGGCTTCCACACACCTCTTGCTGTGCTTTCCCTGCCTTCCAGGGAAACTAGAACACATGTCTAGGGCTCAGCCACACCCACTGCTTGTAGTTCCCTGGAGTCACATGCAGCTCCCATCACCATTCAATCCAGAGGCTCCCTGTTCCTCATGGGTGGGGAAGCCTTCAGGATATAGCTCAAGCATCAGTTCCACTAAGGCAGCTTCCTTGACATCCCTCCCACTCTGCCCCCCATTCAGTCTAGGCCTCCATCTCTAAGAAGAACCACAAAAACCCTTCTCTACAAGTATCAATTACATTGGGGCTGAAAATATGTGGTTTGGTGTCTGTCTCAACCACGGACCTGATCCTCAAAGCCAGAAACTTTATTTTACACTCTATCTCCAGCATAGTGTCTGGGACAGTCTAGAAAACACACAAATGCAGGAAAGCAGGGAGGGAGGGAAGAAGAGGAAGGGAGGGAAGGAAGGAGTCCTTCCTTAAATGGCTATGGCATCCCTGATGCTATTCATGTGAAACACCTCATTTCTTTGTTTTGTACATCAAGGGAAACGGATGCAGACCCAGGTTCAGATCCTGATTCTGTTACCCATTCCCCTGCTTCTTTGTTTTTAATTCCCTCTCTTTCCTTCCCATGTCACTTGCTAAGAATATATATGATACTGGGAAGTTACTTAATTTCCTGATCTTCAGTTTCTCTCCTGCAAAAATGTTATCTGTGTTGTGACTTATAAAGCTATTGTAAGGAATAATGTGCTTTAATTTAATTAAATTAATTTAATTTAATGTGCTTTACACACTTAGGCACACCACTGCCTTCTCACCTACCAACATGTCATCTAGTGTTGTGGTGACTCTGGCCACTGTAAAATGGCAACGATGGGTTTTCTTTCATCCAGCTTATGAAGAAACCTTGCAATAACACACCAATCACTTACGTAAGTGCATCAAAGGTGGAGCACACCTACTTGGTGATTTGTATGGGGTGCCTCAGCAGCACTTGGAGAAGGGCCCCCTGGCAGGGCAAGGAAGGATCATTTCAGTCAATCTTGCAATGTTCCCATGTTCTCTCATCCATTCCATAAATTATTTATTGTACTTGTGTTATGGATTCGGGGCTATAAGACCATAAAATAAACGTGGTCCAGATACTACTTATTAGACTTCTCTTAGATGTCCCCCAAGTCATCTCAGCCTTCCTTATACCCCAACTATGGGCCCACCCCTCTCTGGACCTGTTTGGTTTCTGGCTTCCTGGCTTCAACTTCCACGTCTGCTGGAGGCCTCCTCTCTTTTCACTTGCCCATGTGGGAGCCTTTAATCAACATCTCTACACAGGTGACTTCTGAGTTCCCATTTCCAGCTAACCTCTCTCTACTCTCAACTCCAGACAAGCAAATACAATGACTGAAAACTTCTTTTAGAAACATATAGCAGAGCTGTAGCCGAGACCAAACTCATGCTGCCTCTGCCGCTCTTCTTCACCCACTGAAAGTCACTTTGCAAAGGCCATTCCTCCATGCTGTCTATTTCAGTGAAGGGAGTGACAATATAGAAAGTATGCAAATCCGGGGCTGGGATTGTGGCTCAGCAGTAGAGCACTTGCCTTGCATGCATGAGGCACTGGGTTCGATCCTCAGCACCACATAAAAATAAAGATATTGTGTCCATCTACAACTAAAAAAAAAAAATTAAAAAAAAAAAAAGAAAGTATGCAAATCCAAAATCCAGGGAGTCATCTTTGACACTGCTCTTCCCCAACATCCCCACACCTAATCCATCCTCAAGTCCTGTGGACTTCACCTCTCAAATATTTTCAGAATCTGTCTCCTTCTCCCAGATCCCACAGGGGCCACTGCCCACCTCTCAGTGTCAATGCACTGTAGCCTCTCCTCCTCCTCTGTGCTCCGGTCACACTGGCCTTCCCTTATTCCCTGACACAACATGCTTCCTCCTGCCATGGGGTCTCGGTCGTGCCACTCCACCTCCAGGGCTCTTCCCTGACGAATGCCTCTGGTGTCCCTTTCCCAGGGAATTTCTCCGACTTCCAGGCTAGGCTATCATAAACAGTGTTCCTTTCCTTCAGAGCACCTAACTCCATCTTCAAGAAACATTCATTATTTGAATTAATTTTAGTCATTTGCCCACTTCCCTCAGCAGACTGGAATTCACGGGGGGGGGGGGGGGGCCCCCAGGGGAGAGACCGAGACCATATCTGGTTCCACTCAATACTGTACACCCAGCAAAATGCCTGGGATATAGCAAACACTCAATAAATATTTGTAGAATGCATGAATGAATACAAATGATAAGGGAAATGAGCCTGTTACAAAGTACTATTACACTTGATAATTTCTCCTTCCCAACACATTGTAAATATTTTGAATGAAGCAAATGGTGTTTCTCTTGTTCTCTATTTTATCCTCAATACATGGGGTGTGGGACTCCAAAATATTTGCCGCATGAAGGAATGTCAAACTACAGAGACAACAAAAAGGTCAGTGGTTGCCAGAGATGAAGAAGGAGAGAGGAACAGATGGAGCACAGGGCTTGAGCAAAGCATCAAGCAGAGAAGAGAAAGGCATTTGTGACTAGAAATGAGCAAAACCAGATAGAGGATCGCTGCCAGTCACAGCATGTAAAGCTTGGGATGCACAGGAGCACGTGTGGGAGTCGTCAGGAGAGGGCCACTCAAACTGTACCATTCAGGCAAGGGGTTCTCATGATGGCCGAGCAAAGCAGGAGCAGTAGCCCAGGAATGAGAGAGGAGCACACGGTGTGCATGCAGAGAGCACAAACGGGAGCGACGAAGAGCCCCACAACAGAGCTCTCTGGAATGCATTCTCAGGGCACACTCCTACAAGCTGTCATAAACCCACAGGACTCAGAGCGGAGTCCCCAGGTCATCAAGAACGGGCTTACCTATCCATTCTTGCTGAACTACTACTGGTACTGGTTGCAGTAGTAGCTGGCTATAGTTACGGTATGTAGTAGCAGCAGAAACAGAAATTTATTGAGTATTTGCCATCTATTTTCTAGTTTTATTTACATAACCACCCTATTTGATAGCTTCTACCTCATTCTAGACAAGAGAAAACCATACTACATGGGGCTTAAGTAATCCATCCAAGATCACCCTGCTGCTAAGTTAACACCAGACTTAAAACTGAGGCTATGCCTTATG
>CM053399.1:176061079-176079245 GCA_028644305.1 Xerus rutilus
AAAAAAAAAAAAAACTTTCCCAAGGTCTCTAGATAGGTGAGATTCTGTTATAATAAATAAATTCACCACAGAATGGTGATCTCCGTGGTGTAGCTATACCAGGTCTTAGTATATGGTACACTGTCCAATATGGTACACTTAAGCACTTTTGAAATGTGGATAATCTAAATTGAGGTATGCAGTAAATTACAAATAAACACCAGATAATAAAGGCTTATGATCAAAGCAAGAACATAATATCTCATTAATAATTTGTGTGTTACATGTTCAAATGATATCATTTTGGACATAATAAAAGATATTATAAGGGCTGGAGTTGTAGCTCAAGTGGTAGGGCACTTGCTTAGCACATGTGAGGCACTGGGTTCAAACGTCAACACCACCTAAAAAAATAAATCAATAACATAAAGGCATTGTGTCTATCTACAACTAAAAATATTTTTTAAAAAGATACCACGGGGGCTGGGATTGTAGCTCAGTGGTGGCGCGCTTGCCTCGCATGCGTGAGGCACTGGGTTCGATCCTCAGCACCACATATAAATAAATAAATAAAGATATTTGTGTCCATCTACAGCTAAAAATATATATATATTTTAAAAAGATACTATAAAATTAATTTCACCTTTTGTTAATTTTTATAAATGTGATTATCAAAAAAATTTAAAATGGCAAACGCTCCTCACATCTGCAGCTTGTGCTGTATTCCTTTTGGGTGGCACAGAGCACGGCAATAATCTCCAAGGCGCCCTACTCCAGCTTCTAGACTACAGGAAACTCTTCAAGCTTTTAGTAGCTCACCTACCAAGAGCCTGATAAGTAGTAATCACAGATAAGAGACCAGAAAATTATGTTGAATGCCTAGGGGATACTGCAAGGAAGAAGAAAAGGCCATTCCTGTGTACAAAAGAGTCATATCATATGACTAAAGTCTCTACATCAGAAATGGGAATAGTCAAAATGACTCTTGAAAATCTCTTAAATTACCTATTAAGTATATCTCAAGTTCATGACAGAGTAAAACCTCACTGAATTTTATTTTTACCTCACAAATTGCTTCTTTTGAATCAAACATAAATTAAAGAATGTTTTTAAAAAATCTTATAGGTTAAGAAATAGGCCTACAGAACTAGAGTCAATTGATCTTTTTTTTTTAATTTTTTTTAGTTGTTGATGGATCTTTATTTTATTCATTTATTATTTATATGTGGTGTTGAGGATCGAACCCAGTGCCTCACACATGCTAGGCAAGCGCTCTACCACTGAACTAGAGCCCCAGCCCTGAGTCAATTGATCTTTGACACAGGAGCAAAGGCTATCCAATGGAGGAAACAGTCTTTTTGGCAAATGGTGCTGGAGCAACCAGACATCCACATGAAAACATGGAATCTAGACACAGACTTTACACCTATATATAATAATAATAATAACAATAACAACAACAAAACAACAACTCAAAATGGATCGTTTATTTATTTTTGTTTTTTTGGCAGTTCTGAGGATAGAACCCAGAACCTCATCCCCCCCACATGCAAGACAAGCCCTCAACCACAGAGCTACATCCTCGGCCTAGGATCACAGATCTAAATCTAAATCACAAAATTAAAAAACTTCTAGAAGATAACTAAGGACAGAAAACTAGGTGACTTTGGATTTGGTGATGACTTTGTAGATACAACTTCAAAAGCACAATCCATGAAAGAAAAAACTGGTAAGCTGAAGTTGATTAACATTTTTTAAACCTTCTGCTCTGCATAAAGTACTGTTAAGAGAATAAAAAGATAAGCCACAGATTAGGGGAAATTTCTTGCAAAACATCTAAAGGACTTGTACCTAAAACATATGAAGAACTTTAAGCTCATCAATAAGGAAACAAAAAACTCAGTTAAAATAGACAAAAAATATGAACAGTTCACCAAAGAAGAAAAAGATAGCAGATATATGTGAAAAAATGCTCAACATCAATAACAAAACACAATGAGATACCACTACATAGCTATTAAAATAGCTAAAATCCAAAATACTAACAAAACCAAATGCTGGTGAGGATGAGGGGCAATGGCCCTTTCATACCTCACAGTGAGGAGGCCAAATGACATAACCGTTCTGAAAGAACATTTGGTGGTTTCCTGCAACACAGACTTTACAAAATAACCCAGTAATCTGCTCCCACATATTTGCCCAAATGAGCCAGAAACACGTTCTCACAGAAGCCGACACAGAAATGTTTACAGCAGCTTTATTTGTAACTGCCCCAAAACTAGAAGAAATGAAGATGTTCTTCAGCAGGTAGATGGATAAACAAACTGTGGGGAAGTTACACGGTGGAGTGTTACTCATCAATAGAGAAAGAAAAAAGAAAGAAAATGAGCCTATAAGCCTCACAAAGACAAGAAGGAATCTAAAATACACATTGCTAACTGAAAGAAGCCAGTCTGCAAAGGCTTCCCTAGATATAATTACAACTAGAGAGCGTTCTCGAAAATGTAAAACTGTAGGGACAATGAAAAGGTCAGTGGTTGTAAAAGGTGAGGGAGGAGGGATGAACAGATGGAGCACAGGGCATTTTTAGGGTGGTTAAGCCATTCTCTACAATATAGCTATCAGAACTGTGTAATATGACTGAATCTGAACACAACTTACATTCATAATGATGCATTAATTATGCAAGATATTATTTTTAGGAGAAAATGAGGATAGGAAGGATATTATCTGTGAATTCTGCACTTTCTGTACAAGTTTTCAGTAAGCCTAAAACTACTCTAAAAAATCAAGTCTAAAAATGTTCTGAAAGAAAACTGTGAAAAACAAAACTTAAGCTGACTAATATAAAGTCAACATATCTGTTGTTAAAAGGAATTAGATAAACTTCCTATGAAAAGACAATGGTCAAAAAAGAACATCCTGACAAAATTATTGAACATCTATCTAAAACAAAAAGGCAAAATTAAAAAACTGAACAAAGAGAAAAGAAGGGCTGGGGGGGGCAAAAACAAAAACAAACAAACAACAAAAAAAAAACCCCAAACCAAAGATCATGTTGCCCAACTAAAGAAAAAGGCAAGACAGTATGTAAGTAGAACAAACAGTGCTGCCTTATACTGAAGTACCATTTACAGTAAAGACAAGGAATGCACCAATCTTTATGTGCACTGAAATACATAAAGTAGAAACTTAAAATCACAGGAGAAATAAGAAACACAAGAAAATGAGAAGTTGTATCTATTTCTCTTAATCATCTACAAACCAGTCAAAAAAAAATTAGGAATAAGTAATTAAAGAAGTTGATTTAATAAGTATATATTGAGATCTGTAATCTGTAGAGGATAATTTTTCCCAGAATTCATATAATATTTACAAAGGAATTACAGTAAGCCACCTAAATATAAACAAATCTATAAGCAAATTTTTTTTAAAAAATATCTTTTATTTTATTTTTTTTATGTGGTGCTGAGGATCGAACCCAGTGCCTCACGCATGCTAGGCAAGCACGCTACCACTGCGCCACAATACCAGCCCCTCTAAGCAAAAATTTTACAGGCTACATTTCCTGATCAAAATTCAGTAAACATGAATAGCAAAGTCCAAATTTTAAATTTTGGTTATCTAGATATTGAAATTATTTTGTTTAATTTCTTCCAAATGTTTTCCTTAAAATCAATGCATAAAAATAACCAGAAAATCAGTCTAAATTCAATAGTCCAATCTTGCACAAGAGCTAACAGCTTATAAGAGTTAAGGAAGCAAATTAATTCCAGCCAAATTCTCCACTCCTTCCCTGGGGCCAGAGTCTACTGCCACAGAGTTTTCTAGACACAAAGACAGGAGAACAATACTCTTAAATAAATGGTCTCTTGACAATCAGACTGAAATTGGAAGAAAGCTCTCATATGCATCTAGCAATCTGGACCCCTGAGAATGAAGTGCTCTTCCACAGGCCAATCCACTGGGAAAGATCAAATAAGCATCTATTCTAGCACTCAAGTACAAACAAGCCAGAAAGAAACTACCCTGCACTACACTCTCCAATGGTAGGGGATTCCAGATATTTACTTTATAGATTGTCTTTTACCAAACAGAAATCCAAGGTCACTTAGGAATTGTAGGAAATATCAAGGACTACAGTTTATACAGATTCAATGTAATTTTATAATTCATAATATACTTATGGACAACTATTTTTAAAAAAATTTTTTTAGTTGTAAATGGACTTTATTTATTTATATGTGATGCTGAGAATCAAACCCAGTGTCCCACATGTACTAGGCAAGTGCTCTACCACTGAGCCACAACCCCAGCCCATGGACAAATATTAAAAATGTCAGCAAGCTAGGTATACTAAGGGATATAAATATTAAGATGTATGTTTACAACCAGAGAAATGAAAAATTGTGCTCCATATGTACACTGTGACTTGAAATGCATTGTTGTTTTAAAAAATGAAAATAAATAAATTTAAAAAAATAAAAAACAAATATTAAGATGTAATCTCTGAAAGTCAGAGGTTTACAGACTAACACAAGAGATCATCTGTCTCTATTTGGGGGTTTGGAACATGTGATTAATTGTTAATTATATTGTTTGAATCTTCCTTATCCTTATAGGTAATTTTTGGTCTGCTTTACTTAACACTTTCTGATAGCAATGTATTAAAATTTTCTGTTTCAACTATGGCTCAGTCAATGCCTCTTTATAACGTCCTTTGTTTATTTTGAGACTATAGTGCTATATGGTTTGGATAGGAGGTGTCCCCCAAAAGCTCCTGTTAATGCAGGACTATTCAAAGACGAGATGATTAGATTATTGGAGCTGTTACCTAATCAGTCCATCCTAGTTTGAATGGACAGATTGGGTGGTAACTGTAGGCAACTGGGGAATGAATGGAAGAGGTGAGTCACTTGGGGTGTGCCCTTGAAAGGGCTGTTCTTACTGCACCCTTCCTCCCACCCCCGAACTGCTTCCAGGCCCTGCCATGAGCTGGGCAGCTTTCCTCCACAAGGCTCTTCCACTAGGATGTAGAATTGGCTTCACTTGGGCCCAGAGAAATGGCATCAGCTGTCTGTGGACTGAGATCTATGAAACCATAAGCCCCAAACAAACTTGTCCTTTTAAGTTGTTCTTGTCAGGAATTTTGGTCACAATGACAAAAACAAACAAACAAAAAAACTAACTAGAACATATACACAGTAGAATTATATTATCTTGGTGAGCTATTCCTTATTTCATTATGTAGTTTGCCCAAAATATTTAAATTGATGTGTTTTTGCCATAAATCCTGCCATGTGACTCATTTCCAACCATCAACCTCTATCCCATCCCTCTTGGTCAAGTAAAACTGAAGACTGGCTAGTGGGAAAGAAGAAGGAAGAATGAGTGCCTGATGGCTCGGGGCAGGAAGAAACCAGGGAGGGAGGGAGCGGGTAACTGGGTAACTCCAAACTTCTCCATTACTTCATTTTAGGTGTATCTCTGGACAGTGGTGTAACACACACAAAGAATGTTTTAAATACAATTTTGTGAACTTTATCTTTTAATAAGTGTGCTTCTGTTTGCATTTAATATGATTAATGATACATTCAGACAAGTCTACATCTTATCTTGTGTTACGTTTGCTTCTTTCCATGCTTCTTCCTCACCTGGAGTTGAACCAATAAACTTACATTACTCATTTTTCTCTTTAATGTTTAGAAAGCCATACAATTTTTTCCTTTAATGGTCACTTTTGCATTTTTAGAAGAACATTTGGCTGTACATTTTCATAAGTTTCACTTAGGACTCACATGTGTAGGTGTCTGGTAGCTCCACCCTCTCTCTAATCTGGACACAAGCTTTATTTAGTTACACGCTAAACTTTCCTCTCCCATCTTCTTTGATACAGTTGTCTAAAATTTCATGTCACGTTTTAAAATACATACAAAAATCTTTTGTTACTTATTATTATTTTAATGAGAGATTGAACCTAGCAGCACCCAACCACTGAGCCAAATACCTAGTACTTTTTATTTTGAGACAGGGTCTCACTAACTTGTCTGAGCTGGCCTTGAATTTATGATCCTTCTGCCTCAGCCTCCTGACTAGTTGGGATTACAGATATGTGCCACACCACCACACACTAAGAAACAATGTAAAAGCCATTAGCCCCACGGCCTCCTTTCTTCCCATTCCTCCTTTCTTCCCTTTCTTCCCATTCCCATTCCCTCCTTGTCTTCCCATTCCTACTTCATGCTGGAAAGGATCAGCTTCACAGCTCAGTGTTTAGGAGAGCAGCTGACTCACTCGTGTCTGAGCCTGGTGGTATTCTGGTTAGAAAGGCTTTCTTCCATTTCCACCAGAGCAATAAAGATTATCCTTATATTCACAACTTATTCAGGCAAAATAGAAGAAAATGCCAATAAAAACTTTAAAGAAGCTGGGTGTGGTGGTACATGCCTATAATACCAGCAGCTCGGGAGGCTGAGGCAGGATTGTGAGTTCAAAGCTGGCCTCAGCAACAGGGAGGCACGAACCAAAACTCAGTGAGACCCTGTCTCTACATAAAACACCAAACAGAACTGGGGATGTCGCCCAGTGGTTGAGTGCCCCTGAGTTCAACCAGCAGTACAAAAAATTTTTTAAAAAAAGAAGAACTTTAAAGAATAATTTTATGTGCAAATTTTTAATGTGCCTGAAGAAAAACTCTGCTAACTCTGAAAATGAGAGAGGGGAAAGAAAGTTTCCCTGAGAACCTATTTTCAAAACAAAGGCTTTCACTACATTTTGCTGTATTCTAAACTCTATTGCTAGAAAGAGCTAGAAGAGGAGGCCTGTCAGAGAAGAAATTCAAGTAAGGGAGAGTAAATGCAGCAAAGCACTTTAAAGTTCAAAGTGGATTGGTTCTACTTTCCAGTACATTTTTTATTTTTTAATGAGGAACTCAGCCTAGTGATTGAGAAATGAAAAATTGTGCTCCATATGTACACTGATAACAAAGAAAACAAAAATACACAATAAAATTCTATAGAAAGCAAAAGAAAATAATGTGATGACTGACATTAGAGAGACCTGAAATCAAATCCTGACTCTATCATCTCCCATTGGTGTAACCTTCAGCAAGGGACAACTCTCTGACCCTGAGTTTTCCCCTCTGCAGAGAGAGGATCATATTATAGGGAGATGAAAGGATCATATTATAGGAACATGGGAGAATCAAACAGGACACCAGGTATGAAGTGCCCAGCCGAGTGCTGGCTCATAGTAGGTGCTCAACAAACATCAGTTCCTTCTCATTACCTCCCTAGCTGCTTTTGTTGGCAGGTATAATAAAAGAGTTTTGGGAATTGTTAAAATTCATTTTCTCATGTCTATATTTATAAACAGATAAGCTGTTTTGCAAGCAGATCTCTGAGATAGCTGAGCTACACAGGCCCAAGGTCTGTGAGCACCCTGAGCTGGATCAGTATGGGGCTCTGGTTCCCAGGCCAATGCCTAGAAAGACTGACTTGGCCAACAATGCAGTTTTGGTGACCAGGAGTCTGCCAGAAACTAGAGCAATCAAAACCAGAAAGGATTACTTGAGCTTCGGCTCCCGTCCTTCGCTTGTATACTGCCAACAGATGAGCCCAATGAGGTCCTGTACCCTGGCGCTGGCCATTGTCACCACGGTCATTGGCAGCAGTCTGTCCTGGCTTGAGTGCAGGGGGAGGTAGACGTCGATCTTCTTGGTTGCAGTTGTGCCTACATGACCCTGTGGACAGAGCACATGCGAGAGAGTGAAGTGCACAGCCAAGGTTATGCAGACCATGGTGGGTCACAACCACTACTCTCCTGGCCCCGGCGCGGCAGTCATTTCTCATCCTTTCTGCACAGACCTGCTCTGAGCCTGACCTGATCCCAAAGCAGAAACACCCGCTAGTTTCAAGGGTATTTTTCCTTTTAGTTTGCATTTTCTAGTGGTGCAATAGATCCAGCCCTGACAGCAGGAAGGTGAATGAGCACCACAACCAGGACGAACAAGCACCAGTGGTCAGAGCTGATGTGCGGCCTTCGCAGACCAGCTCTGCTGCTGACTCGACGGGACCTTGGAGAAGTCACCATGAGAACTCCTCTGGCATCAGCTGTCCTCCCTGGAATCCACCACTGAGAAGCATCTCCTCGAGATGTTGAGGTAAGCTGCCTGAGAAGCTGCAGTACTCTCTAGGGAGCATTTACACTGGAACCAGGTGCGTGCCTTCTCAGAAACCACCGGGACTATCTCCATCATGCAGCACACCTGTTTGCTTCAGTGCCACACACGCTGAAGGGTCCATGGTCTTCGATTACTGCCCGTCCCCACGGTGCTCGGCCTCTCCCTCACACTCCCTCCTCCCTCCTGAACCTTCCACTCGGTCCTCAAGCTCCTGCACTAAGCAATGTTCATAAATCCTCAGCCGCTCTGTAAGAAACAATCCCTTGGCCTCTGAGTCCTAATCAAAACCTGGTGTTTAATGAGGATGCTTTCTTTGGCTGCCCTCCTCAAGAGGAGTGTTTTTCTTTTTCTTTTTCTTTTTCTTTTTTTTTTTTGAGACAGGGTCTTGCTAAATTGCCCAAGCTGAACTTGAACTTTGAATCCTCCTGCCTCATACTCCAATATAAATAAATAAATAAATCCTCAAGGCCATGATGTAGAGTAGGTATTCTTGTTTCCATTAACACTTCTTTCAAACTATTAATTCCTCTGCCTCTTTCTTTTTTGATACTGGGAACTGAACCTAGCGGTGCTTTACCACTGAGCTAAGTCCCCAGCCTTCTTCTATTTTTTGTTTTGAGATAGTCTTGTTAAATTGTATAGGGCCTCACTAAAGTGCTGAGGCTGGCCTTGAACTTGTGATCCTCCTGTTTCAACCTCCCAAGACCCTGGGATTACAGGCATGCACCACTGTGCAGGCTACTTCCCCTTTCTTCCAAAAACTCCAGTTCGTTTAAGGCCCAAATCTTAACCACCCCACCCTCTTCCTCTCCTTTTCTATTTCTGTTATGTACCAACCTCCTGATCATTCCTCTCCCTCACTGAAGTCCTGAGCTCGTGGTCTTCTTTCTCACCCACAACTACGCTCATGTGCAGTATGTGAAAAAGGGTTACAGACACCTGAAGCTCACACCAGAGCACTTCACGATTGCTCATTCTTGCCCATCCTGAGTCATAACAGCCCCTTTATTTCAGTAAGTGTCACCACCATGACGCCAGCTGCCTAAGTCAGTAATCTTGAGTCCTCTGTCCCACTCTTACTGCCTACCTAACCCACTGGCAACTTCTAGTGTGTCTACCTCAAAAATACACTTCAACAGGGAAAGAACAGTCTTTCAACAAATGATGCCGGGGCAACTGGATAGCCACATGCAAATGAATGAATTTGGACTCCTGCTAGTACCATATTCAAATATTAATTCAAAATGGATTGAAGACCTAAATATAAGAGGTAAAGCTATAAAGCTCTTAGATGGAAATAAAAGTGTAAGTCTTTGTGACTTTGATTAGGCAACAATTTCTTTAAAACAACACCAAAAGCACAAGCAACAAAATAAATTAGATTCATCAAAATTTAAAAATTTTGTGCCTCAAAGGAGACAATCAAGAAAGTGAAAGAACCACCCAGAGAATGGGAGGAAATATCTGCAAAACATGCATCTGATAAGGGTCTACTGTCTAGAATATATATTAAGAACTCTCAAAACTCAACATGAAGGTGATCCAATTAAAACACTGGCAAAGGATTTGAGCAGACATGTGTCCGAAGAAGATATATAAATGGCCAATAAACAAATGAAAAGATGTTCAATATCATTAATCATAATACAAGTCAAAATCACAATAAAGCTGGGCGTGGTGATGCATGCCTATAATCCCAGCACTTTGAGAGGCTGAGACCCGAGAATTGCGAGTTCAAAGCCAGCCTCAGTAATGGAAAGGCGCTGAGCAACTCAGTGAGACCCTGTCTCTACATAAAACACAAAATAGGGCTGGGCATGTGGCTCAGTGGTCGAGTGCCGCTGAGTCCAATCTCTGGTACCAAAAAAAAAAAAATCACAATGAGATACTACTTCATACCCACTAGGATGGTTATAGTTTTTTTAAAAAAACCTTCTCCCTCAAATCACAAAAACACCTGACAATAACAAGGGTTTGTGAGAATGTAGAGAAATGAACTGGAACCTCATACATTAGCAGCAGGAATGTAAACACAGTGCATTCATTGTGAAAAACTGGCAGTTTCTCAAAATATTAAACATCAAGTTATTATATGACCCAACAATTCCACTCCTACATATATACTCAAGAGAATGGAAAACATATGTTCACATAAAAACTTGGATAGGAATGTTCATAGCAACATTGTTTATAATAGTGAAAGAATAGAAATAGTTAAAAAGTTCATTAACTAATTAGTAGATAAATAAAATCCATACAGTGAAATATCCTCAGCCATAAAAAGGAACGAACTATTGATACATGCCCCAACATGGATGACACCTGAAAACGCTAAGAGAAAAGGCCAGAGGTAAAATGTCACCTATTACATGAACCCATTTATATGAAATGTCTGGAACTCTCAAGAGAATCCACAGAGGCAGAAAGTAGATTAGTGATTGGCAGGAGGTGAAGAGAGGGGGAACTGGGAGATACGGAGCTTCTTTTCTGTGGTGATAGAGATGTTCTAGAGTTAGGTAGTGGTAATGGTTGTGTAACATTATAAATACATTAAAAACCACAGAATGTATAATGTATTATAATGTATAATGTATTATAATGTATAAATACATTAAAATTCACCACTTAAAATGGTGAATTTTATATGAGCATTACCTCAATAAAAAAAACTGAAAAATATATATTTTAAAACCACCCCACTTCTCTCCATCTCTAGGCTCTGAACTTAAGTACTATTCTTTTGCCTATTGCAATTTGTTTTCCACACATTAAAAAAAAAAAAAAAAGCTAAAAAACAAAAACAAAAGTACCTCTAATCTGATCATATTACATTTCTCTTTAAATTCCTCCAGTGAGTGGTTCCTAATAAAATCGAAACTCCTTGCAATGTCCCCCACAGCAACAAATGACCTGGCCCCTGCCCACCTCTCTGTCACCTGCTGCCACACACTGGCCTGCTCACAGGCTTCAGCTATGCTGGATTCTGGAAAGTGCTCTGAATACATGAGAGAAAGGGTAGGAGGATGGATGGATGGATGAATGAATGAATGAATGAATGAGGTGAGGGCAAGTGGGGTTCTTGGCCTGCGTGCCCCACTCTCTCAAGGCCTTCCAAGGTGCTTCCCACTTTCTAAAAGGCACTATTCCATAGTCTCCGTAGGCCTGGCTCCTGATCCTCCAACGTGTGCTCTTGAGAAAGCTGTGAAATCTCTCTGGGCTCTTGCTTCCTCGTGTAAAATGGTGACCCTTGTGAGGATTACTGTTGTTAATAGTCAAAGTTTAGTTCATCAGACTCCTACTCAGAGAAACCTTCACTGGTGATGCTGCAGAAAGAAGTCCCTCTCCATGATGCACTCCACACGTCTGCCGTTTTCTTCACAACACTTAACAACTTAAGAGCAAGTATTCGTTGATGTTCATCCACAGCAGACACCACCCCCACCAGCCTGGACCGTCCATGAGGGCAGTGATGATGTCTGCTTTGTTTACAGCCCCACAAGTGATCCCTAGCATTGTGTCAGCACAATAAAGACTCTCCAAAACAAAATGTGTTAAGCTAGGCATGGTGGCACCTGCCTAGAGTCCCAGCTACTTGAGAGACTGAGGCAGGAGGATCCTTGAGCACAGAAGTTTGAGACCAGCATGGGCAACACAGCAAGACTGTGTCTCTTGAATAACAACAATAATTAAAAAAACAAAAACAAAAAAACAAGCAAACACAAACTGTGGAACTCCAGGATGAGTGTCTGAGTGATTCAGGTACCTACCAGGACACTTGGTAGGAAATCAATAAATGTCAGTTTCCCCATCCCTCTTGTCCTTGTTTATGAGTTTATTTCCTGGTCATTGAGGGAAATGGAGGGACTTGAGCAATCACATAGTTCCATCTTTAAAATTCTAAAATTCTATCATTCTAAGGTGAAAAAGGTCAGAGCTAAGATGAAAACATATAAAGTGAGTTTTTTTAAAAAAACATGTTCAGAAAAATTTCACTTCTCATATAACCCGGCATCTAACATTAGATCAACTGACGGCTTTCCCCAAGCCTTGTCTCTACATTATAAAGCAAAGAAGGGTCTTCTTTATCCCACCCGCTCACTGGCTCGCTCGCTTTCTGCATAAACTTGTGTGCAAGTACATGCGTCCTTGCATGTTTCTCAGCCTGGAAATAATTCCAGTGGCTAATTAAGACTTCAAACAGCAAGTGTTTTGACCCTGTCATGCAGGCAAAGGGTTAAAATCAGGACACTGGCAATCTTTCTGGAGAAGGTTTATGGCTCTCAGACCTCCTTCCTTTTCAGACCCTTAGGACTTGCTTGTGCCTGCTTTTCCTTTTTCTTTATTCCTCCTCCTCCTGAAGAACCGGAGCTGAGGGGCCACAGGGATCATAATCTCAAGACATGGAGACTCAATGAGATGACAAAAGTAAAATAAGGCCAGGCATGGTAGCATACATCTATAATCAGCTACCAGGTAAACCAAGACAGGACGACACAAAGTCGAGGCCAGCCTTGGCAACTCAACAAGATCCTGACTCAAAATAAAAAGGGCTGAGGTGTATAGCTCAGTGTTAGAGCACCTGTGGGTTCAATCCCCAGTACCACCAAAAAAAGAAAGGAGAAGCAAAATCTGCTTCATAAATTGCAAAGTGCTTCAAGAGTAAAGAGCAATATGCTAAAAAAGGGTTTAGGTTGTTTTTTTTTTTTTAAATATTTTGTTTTGTTGTAGATGAACACAATATCTTTATTTATTTTATGTGGTGCTGAGGATCGAACCCAGTGCCTCACCTATGAGGCAAGCGCTCAACCGCTGAGCCATAGCCTCAGCCCCAGGGTTTAAGTTTTTAAATCAGACCCATTTGTTACTTGAGCCTATTATGTTGTTACATGAGGCCAAAAATGGATGCCACGGGAATCCTAAAAACAATACTGATTATTAAATAAGTTTTTTTTTAAACATTTTTTTAGTTGTAGATGGACACAATATCTTTTTATTTATTTGTTTTTATGTGGTGCTGAGTATCGAACCCAGTGCCTCACGCATGCAAGGCAAGCGCTCTACCACTAAGCCACAATCTCAGCCCCAATACTGATTACTAATAATAAGAATTGGCATTTATTTAAAGTTAACTGTTAAGTAAACTCTGCTGTGTGCCTGTTATCTCATTTAGTTGTTACCATCACTCCAAGAGAGAAGTTTCTGCCATTACATCACGTTTATATGACAGATGAGAAAACTAAGGCTTCTGAGGCTGCAGTCACCTGCTTCCTGTCCCAGAGGAGGGCAGAAGAGCCAGGACTCAGCCTTGGGCCAGTATGACTCCAAAGCCACTAGTTCAAACATCAAAGCCTCTTCCCCTATAGTTACTCCAAATGCAATCAATTCCTGCTCTCCTAGGCTTAAACAACATCTCCTCCCTCTTCTTTCCTCACAAACACACTAAAAACTGCCTAGAGCAGCCTCCCACAGAAGGAACTAGATGCTGTTCCAGGGCAATTGTTAGGGGATTGAGACTCCCAGAACCACGCATTTCCACTGCTACAAGGAAGTCGTGGTTTAGGAGATGAGACAGACAGCCAGTTCCCGCGGAACCCTTTATCCTCCTTAGTTTATAATAAAAAGGTAAGTGTGGAGAAAACTATCAGAATAAATGTGGTAGATACTTATTAAATAAATGAAGCACTTTATCTTTTTAATCTTCTAATTCCATCTTGAGGCACTGGTGATGGGAAAAAGTGCCTCGCACAAACACTGAAATTATATATTTTTTTTTAATAAAGGGCCTCTTCTGAAAAAGCTCAAGGTGGTGGCAGTTAGCTCAATCTAATAGTCCCTGTGTTGTAATATTTAGAGGGAATCATCTAAAACATAAAACAATCCATCAACATAATAGAAAGTAATTAACTTATAAAAAAATAAGATGACCAAAGGATTAAAAGTATTCATCATACATCAAGGCAAGCAATATTCCAAAGACCTAACATCCAACTATTAAAAAGCAACTGGCAATAAACAAAGATCAAGTCCTACTGTCACTGCATGGTTGTCTGTGCGTTCCCCAACACAGGGCTGGGGAAATGGAGGCAGAATTAGAGCACAAAGGAAGGGACAACACAGAGGGGGAACTGCTTCCTCTTCCACGTTCTCATCACTAAGGGAATTCAACAAACACCTACTGAACCCCCGTGCTTGGCTCTGAAGACCAAATCCAGTGAATACAGGGCAGACCAGACCCTCACCAAGCTCTAAAGGTCTACAGCACAATGGGACCAACGCGTTAAGAAGGGGAAAGTACAGGCTGTCATGAGAGCCCAGAAGCAATCACACTAAAGGGGACAGGCAAAGGCCTCTTGAGACAGAAAAATTTATGCTTCCATCCACCGAACCATTGGCCCGAGGAAGAGACACTGTATTTACCTTCCAGACCAACACCCCAAAGTGTGAACAGGAGTTCCTTCTAAAACATGAGATGATAGGTGATTTTAATTTTCTACTTTATATTTTTCTGTATTTTCTATAATGAATATTTATTGCTTTTACAATTAGAAGCAAAATAGTAAATATTATAATACAAAGAAAAAAGGAGATAAGAACAACTATAGTATCATTCGAGGCTTCAGAGCTTCAGGTTCAATGTTGAAAATGTAGCCTATGTTAAGGAATCAAGCAAACACTCATTAAGGACACACTATGTGGGCAGGGAATGTAGCTCAGTGGAAGGGCACTTGCCTGGTATGCACCAGGCCCTGCGTTCAATCCCCAAAACCACTGAAAAAAAAAAAAAAAAGAATAAAAATGTTTTTTATGTGCCAGGTGCTTTGACAGGCTACTAGAAATAAGAAGTTGAAACTATAACTCAGATACATTCCTATGGCAAGTTAATAATTTTTATTAAAGAAAAATTTAAAGTAATAAATTCACAATCAGCTGACAAATTTGAAATTTATCACCACTTTCAAGAGCAGCCCCTAAGCAAGGGAAAGCCCCCAATGCTGGTTTGGAACAAAAAGAAAAGTACTTCCTTAGCACAAGTCTAATTCATGAAGACCAACCCTACTACAGAGTTCAGACCCTACCGCCTCTCCATAACTTGATGGCTTTGCAAGTGCAGCCAGAATCTCACATTCGCCATGTCCAAGACCAGTGTTTCCTATCAGCTTCCTCTTATTCTGTTGTCTGTTCTCAGATAAGGCTTCCATCAGCTACTCTTGTCACCCAACCTAGAACCCCTAAATCCTCCTTTTGTCTCATCCTCTATATCCAAACGCCCCTGAAATGTCTCAAGTCTTTCTCCTTCCCATTCTCACTGCCACTGTCCCAGTTCAGGCTTCATCATCTCTCAACCAGACCACTGCAGCAGTCTCTCCTAACTATCTCTTTATCTCTAAATCCCTCCTCTCTTCGAACCTTTATCTCCTTATTGCCGACAATCTGATTTTTCTCAAATCACACACCATGCCAGTCAGAAACATCTGACAGCTCCCCAGCGCTAGCACTCCAACTCCTCAGCATGGCAGTCTTCACCTCTGGCCCCAGCACATTGTTGCTGAAGTACACTGACCAACATTGCAGAGCACAGACCTGGGGGCAGCTAGATCCAGGTTTGAATCCTGGAATCACTTCCTTAGCTTGTAGACCTTAGAGTGAGCCTCTCAAAATCTCTATTTACTTGAAAAATCAAACAAAATGGATATAAAATGCCTGATACACAATCACTGATCAAGAAATGTAGGACTTCTGTCCTTTAATTTAAATGTCTCCTCTTCCAAGAAGGTAGAAGTTCAAAATAATTCCTCTTCTTTGCTCCCCTAGCAATTTGATTTGTACAGCTTTATAGTTTTACTTTTTTCTGTACCTACCCTCACCACCTCCTTCTCCATTCTCATTCAACTGTGGATTATATAAAGAGAAAAGCCAAGCCTCATCCATTTGTACTCTCCTAGGACCTAGAACATGGCAGATTTGGGCTTGGCTTGCTGAACTGAAAGGACTCCTCAGATTACCTTTCAAAATGGGCTCACAATCTGCCAGTTCTCTCCTACCCTGGGTAAACTGCCTGCACCTCTTCTACTTCAGGAATACCTTTCTTCTCTGAAATATCCCCAGCACCTAAAACAGGACCTGACATACAGTAGTTAGTTATGCATACAAATGACTGATATTCATTAGCAAATTATTTTAAACATATGAAGGCACCATCAAGCCATTTTCCCATTGTCAGAAATGGAAGTTGTTAGCTGGGCGTGGTGGAACACACCTGTAATCCCAATGGCTCAGGAGGCTGAGGCAGGAGAATCACAGGTTTGAAACCAGCCTCAGCAGCTTAGCGACACTATAAACAATCTAGTGAGACCCTGTTTCAAAACAGAAAATAAAACTGTCTGTGGATGTAGCTCAGTAGTTAAGCATCCTGGGTTCAATACCTGGGAGGGAGGAAGGGAGGGGAGGAAGAGAGGGAGGGAGGAAGAAAGGAAGGGAGGGAGGGAGAGAGAGAGAAAGAGAAAAGGAGAAAAGAAATGGAAGTTGTTTCTAATATTCCACTATAACAAATAATATTTTCACATTCTACATAAATGTCTGTGTACATATGCCCAGGAATATATTGCTGGGTCATAGGGTGTGAATGCTTTGTAGTTTGTGATATATGTTGATCCAGGTGCATACTTTTCAAAAGTGTCTTTATGCCAATCATGAGAGATCAGTATTATGAACCACAGCTTATCTAATTAATAATTAGCTCACAAAACGTAAAAATATTCAAATAACTTCTAGCACATATAATGTAAATATGTACAGAATTAAAATATATAGAAACTGGACTAATGAGGAGTTAAAACAGTACATCTACAGCAGATCTTTTTCTATTTGATTCCATCAATTTGATTCCATCAAATCAAAAAAACATATTTGCTGCCTAGTATAAAACTAATTTCAAAATTATGTACCTGATAGTTTACGAAATAGAGGAAGCAGGAGAGCAAAAGATGTTACTCAGTTTGAAATAATTTTGAATAAAGGACTATCCATATTAAGCCCTTGCCTAGCGTGCATAAGGCCCTGGGTTCAAGTTCCAGCACAGGGGCGGGCAGGGGAGGCACTATCCATACCAAGTGAGTTAGCCGAATTAATGAATAAGTCTGTTGGACATAAGGTTCAGTTAGCAGTGCTACTTAACATCAAGGTTTGACAACAATAATCAATTGAATTCATATCGCCAAAATATTGCTGAGTATTCAATTTCTGTGTCAAGACAAAAATACAAAGGATAGACAGCTTGGCTTTTGTAATTAAAGGGACAAAAAGCAGGCAGCATTATTCCATTAGTCACAACTACACAAGCAGATCATTATATGTAATTTTAATGCAAAATAAATGTATCAGTGTATCCAGACAATGTAATGACGCAAATTGACAAAAGGGTTATTTGTAGCCTTCAAAATATAAAACTCTTCAAGGAATGGTTGCAGTCCCATTCTACCAGTACCTTCCTCCCAACTTCCTCAAGAAGGACAAAGGCAGCTGGGCACAGCGACACACACCTGTAATCCCAGCACTTCGGGAGGCTGAGACAGGAGAGTCACAAGTTCAAAGCCAGCCTCAGCAATGGCGAGGCACTAAGCAACTCAGTGACACCCTGTCGCTACATAAAACACAAAATAAGGCTGGGGATGTGGCTCAGTGGTTGAGTGTCCCTAGTACAAAAAAAAAAAAAAAAGACAAAGGCTTTATGCATCTTACCAATGGCTTGCCAGTTACTAACACTGTGCAGGGCTGGGATTGCAGCTCAGTGGTAGAGCACTTGCACTGCATGCGTGGGGCACTGGGTTCGATCCTGAGCACCACATAAAAATAAATAAAGACATCTGTGTCCATCTACAACTAAAAGGAATATTTTAAAAAATAATAAAATTTAAAAAAAATAACACAGTGTGTGGCACAGGAGTCTCAAATGATCACTTCTTTGATAACATTTAATGGACTTCACTTGATCAAAAGTAATGTTTC
>CM053399.1:176079745-176095834 GCA_028644305.1 Xerus rutilus
GAGGTTTTTAAAAGATAAAATGGAACTTGTAAAAATGAAATAAGATAACTAAAATTGGAACTGCAAAATATGGGTTCCACAGCTGAGGAGAGAATCTCTGAACTGAAAGACTTGAAGAAATTACCTAGAATGTAACCCAAAGAGACAGGGAGATGGAAAATTATTAAAGAAAGGTTAAGAGACATGGAAGATAGAAAATAACACGTTCTAACAGGTATAACTAAAATTTCAGAAGAGGAAAGAATAAATGGTGCAGAGGCAACATCTGAAAAAGTGGCTGAGAATTTTCTAGAACTGATAAACACATCAATCTACAGATTCAGAAAGCCCAATGAATATACACCCTCTGGGAGGGTGTATATGTGTGTCTATATCTGAAAACATAATTAAAAACTGCATATATCCCAGGCAAATGCTAAGCAAATGGAGCACTTATAGCTTATGAAAAGGAGTAATGAGGAACCTTCTCTAGAGTCACAAGTGACAAATAGTTCAATCACCAGGAAGAAATAACAATTCTGAACGTAAAAACATGACCTCAAGAAAATAGACCATCTATCAACAGTAGAATATTCAAACATACCTTTATCTAACTGATAGATAAGGCAGACAAAAATGTCAGTAAAGAAAACTGTAGCACAATCAACAGTCTTGATCTAAAGGGCATATTTAGAAGACTGTCATCAATGGCAGCAGCAATCTCATTCTTTCCAGGTTCTCAGATATTTATAAAAAATAACCTGCATCAGTAGACATAAAATCATGCTCAGCAAATTTCAAATAATTGGAAACATCAAGCCATTTGTCTCACAATGAACAGAAAAACCTCTTATTTTGGAAATTTAGAAACATTCTTATAATAACTCATAAATCAAAAGATAATAAAAATCAGAAAACATTTAGAAGCAAACTACCAAAAATCACAAGATTGCAGAAAATAACCTAAAGGAAGAAGGACCTGCAATACCATAACAAGTAAATATTGTAATGATTCCCCAAAGGACCTATGTCAAGTAGTCAGGAAATCATGTACTAATTAAGAGGAATACCAACACTTCAAGAACTATTGTACAGAGTTGAAGCAGAAAACATGGCTACACTATAGTCCCATTCAGGAGTGGCCTTAAAAGACAACAGTGTTGAGAAATTTTCCCAACAGCCAGAGCCTGGGCAATACATGTCATCTCCTTTGTGTGGAAGGAGAAGTGGCAAGGGGTTAAAATATGTAGAATGACAAATGAAAGACTCGACCCATTGGTTAGAGGCCTAGACGGTGGTTTTATAAAAGGGAAGTCTTGGGGAAAGACATGGATGGATTTAAGGGGGTGGGCATGAAGTATAAAGACCTATGTAGTACATGTTGACATCCACCAGAGAGCATGCACCACAGAAAAGATACTGCATAACCAAGCAGACTGAAAACTTTGTGCCAAATACAGACAGCTATCCTTAGAAAGGCTTGCATAGAAGATTGATCCTTGGCTGGCACTTGGGAACATGAACCTCAGAAGAGTTCCCACGAACTTGTTAAGAGTGGTTCCCTGGCAGGGCATGGCGGTGCATGCCTATAATCCCAGTGGCTTAGGAGGCTAAGGTAGGATGGCAAGTTGAAAACTAGCCTTAGCAAATTAGCATAACCCTGTCTCAAAAAAAAGCACTGGGAATATGGTTCAGTGAGTGGTTAAGTGCCACTAGATTCAGTCTCTGGTACAAAAAAGAAAAATTGTGGTTCACTGGGCTTAACCTGTAAAAATGATGTGTTTATGCTGATCACTGATTTCCTTCTAGCATTCAGAAACTTTGGTGCATTGTAGAGAGAGGGTACCCATGTAACCAATTCCAAAAGAAACTCTGGGTCCTAGGTCTCTGCTGAGATTCCCTAGTAGACAGACAATGCTTCATCCATGTTGACACAAACCCTTGCTGAGGGAATTAAGCACGCCCTATGTGCCATCCCTGGGACAGGACTCTTGAAAGGGTATACCTGGTTTCCACTAGACTTCACCTCTTGTGCCTCTTCCTTTACTCATTGTGCTTTGTATCCTTTCCCTGTAATAAAATCACAGACTTCTGTGTGCTATATGCTGAGTCCTATGAGACTTCTTGGCAAATCTGTAAACTAGAGAATAGTCTTGGAGACTCCCAACACAAATTTCATTTAATTTCAGCCAGCCTTTTCGTTGGCCTCCTCTATGCTAGCACATAGGCAAATGAACAGAGTAGCCATGACAGGAATAGAGGCCATCTATGGGCCCAAAAGCACTGCCTCCCACTCACCAAGACTAATCCTGCTACTGCCTGCTGTCAGACATCCACCCCATCCCTAGCAACAGAGACAACATGTTGAACTCTCAATAACGCATCAGCCTTTAAGGAGACCAACCAGAAACTGCGGGCAAGTTGACGGCACTAAACCCTTCCTCCATGACAGGAGTTTGGGAAGCGATCAACATATATTCAAGTATGGGTTTGCCTTTCCTGCCAGTAATGCCTCAATCAGCAGCACTATCTCAGAATGCCTGATCCACCAACATGGCAGCCTACATAACAGTACACCACTTTAAAGAATCCACTTTATAGCAAAGGAGGTGTGTAGCAAATAACCATGGGATCCTCTGATCCGGTCACACATCATACCACCCAGAATCTATGAGCCTAACAGAGTGATAGACTAACCTGCTGAAGGTACAGATGAAGCACTAGCTCAAAATGTCGCACTAGCTCAGACCTGGACTTCTTGTGAAGCTGGGATGCCATCTGTAGGACACAAAAAACTCCAACAACAATGATATGGTACTATGTCCCTGACAGACCAAATACATGGTTCCGGGAACCAAAAGAAAAAAGAAGCAGTGGCCCCATTCACCATTACTCCTACTGGCCCACTTGAGGGTTTAATGCCCTCTAACCCCACAAATCTGGGCTCCTTATGTCAAGGGACATCAGAAAGAAGAGAAATCACTATGCTGACAAGAGTGATGACTCTCATCAAGAAAATACAGGGCTCCTGTTACACAAAGGTGGCAAGGAACACATTTAGCCAGTGAATCTGTTGGCCTTGTCTTTTTAGGCTTACACTCAATTTTGATGGTAAATGTACAAATGAAGCAGCCACAGCTTGAGAAAGGTAAACAGGGTTAGTACACTCAAGAGAGAGAGCCTGGGTTGTTGTGCTAACCAAGGTTGAAGAGACTAGAGCAGATTATTGAAAACAAAGATGAGTAGCAGCTGTAGGCACAAAACTAGTTGCACAGGTAGGTACAGGTGACGCACTTCTGTTATCCCACCTACTCAGGAGCATTCAGAGTTCAAGGCCAGCCTTAGCAGCTTAGTGTCTAAAATGTACAAATAAAATGGGCTGGCAGTGGGGTGGGGGGGAGCATAGTTCATTCTGTTAATCTCAGTGTCAGTTTCTCCAGAGAAAAAAACCTACTGCAGGTACACTCAAGCAGCACTGAGGGTGGCCTGGCACAGTCACTGGCTATACTCCCAGTCTCCCCTCAGGAATGGAGGGCATATTTCCCAGCCTCTAGGAAGACTGTTGGCTGCTGGCTAGCAGTTGCTACTCGTTTCCTAGGATTGTGTTGGCTGACAGAGCCACCTTGCCCAAAGTCACATCTCCTCAATGTGGCTAACGGGTCAGATGTAAAACTGTAGAGGCCTGGATCCCAACTTAGGACAACCCTGAAGGGCCACTTAAGCTTCACAGTGCCCCACAGTGTCACCCTCTTATGACTATACCACAGTCTAACTTGTTCCTCTACCCAATTCTGTTTTCTTCCCTTCTTCTAACAGATACAGACCATAAAGCATTCCCTAACAAAATTCCTGCCTGCCACCTCAAATGTCAGTCTGCCTCCCAAGGGGACTATGATAACAACAGTTTTGCTAACAAGTTCTATCAAACCTTCAAAGAATAGATAATACTAATATTACTCATACTGTTCAATATTATTGAAAAGGAACAATTCCTTAAATCACTTTATGAGGGTAGCAAAGCCTCCATATCCAAACTTAAGAGTATAAGACAGAATATTACAGGCCAAATTTACTTATGAACAATGCTACAAAAATCCTTAAGAAAATACTGGCAAACCAAACCACTAGTATATAAAATCTAGTACGCTGGATGACCAAAGTTGAGTTTATCTTAATTGCAAGGCTGGTTGTAATATAAGAAAATAAATTAACATAATTAATCATATTAAGAGATTAAATAAGAAAATGATATGACAATATACATAAATACAGAAAAGAACTCAGTACATTCAACATTCATTCATGATTTAAAAAGTCATAATTATCTTCACAAACTAGGAACCGAAAAGATCTTTCTTATCCCAACACAGGACATCTACCAAAACAGCAAGCACGGTTAATGGTGAAATGTTGAAAGCATTTCCTTTAATATTTGGAAGAAGACTATTTACTTTCATCATGGTACTTTACATTCACCTCTGTAAAGCAATAAGAAGTACAAGGATTAGGAAAAAGCTATTATTTGCAAATCACTATACAGAAAACCTAAAAAGAAAAAAAAGACAATTAAAAAGAGCTAAAATATGTTGAGATTAAATCAACATAGGAGAATCAACTGAATTTCTATCAACAAAAATCAGGAAATTGCTGAGATATTTATATTAGAATAAAAAATCAAGTATGTATAAATCAATCAAACAAGACATTAAGACTTCCATGAAAGAAATCATAAAATTTTATGAAAGACATTATAGATTACTTAATAAATCGAAAGATGTATCATGTTTAAAATGGTAAAGATGTCAATTCTCCCAAACTGATCTACAAATTTAATCCAATTCTAATCAAAATATCCCCATAAGGATTTTTTATAAAAATTGATAAGTGATTGTCAAAATTTAAACAGAAGGGCAATAGATTAAGAATATACAAGACACTTGTGAATAAAAAGCAGGTTGAGGAAGCATAATTTATCAGATACTAAAAATTATTTTAAGACTGAAGCAATTAAGATAGTGTGATATTAACCTAGGGAAAATCAAATAAACCACTGAAACAAAATAAAGTTTAAAAACAGTAGCAAAAGCCAGGCACAGTGGCACACGCCTGTAATCCCAGCACCTTGGGAGGCTGAGACAGGAGAATCGTGAGTTCAAAGCCAGCCTCAGCAATGGCGAGGTCCTAAGCAACTCAATGAGACCCTGTCTCTACATAAAACACAAAATAGGGCTGGGGATGTGGCTCAGTGGTCGAGTGCCCCTGAGTTCAATCCCCAGTACCTGCCCCCCCTCCCCCCCCAAAAAAACCAGTAGCAAAGACAGGGAAATCTGACATATGACTAATACCACGAATCAGAGGAAAGGGGGAAGACAATAAATAATGCCAAAACAGTAGGTTAATCACACAAAGCAAGCTGAAATTGGGTCTCTACCTCATACCACAAATGTAGAAAACATCAATTCAGGATGGATTAAATATGAAAACTTCCAATACACTGTAGGAGAATAACTCTATGATCTTGAGATAGGAAAGGATTTCTTAAAGTGCAAGTAATTAGCAAAAGACCTCAATTGTACAGCAACTTGCCTACTAAGTGTGAGGATCTGGTTCCAAGTCTACTGCAAAATATTTTTAAAAAACCAAAAAAACAGAAAAACTCAGTATGTTAAAAATAAGACTTACTGTTCATTTAAAACAATCATAAAGGGAATGAAAACAAACACAAACTGGGAAAATAGATAACAGACATATTAGTATTCAGATATATAAAAATGTTTATTATCCAAAATACATTTAACAAATTTCTTCAAATCACTAAGAAAAAATTGCACTAAAATGGGCAAAAGATTTGAATTAAGTACTTAAACAAAAGAAACATGAAATGACCAATAAACATACAAAAAGATGTTCAATCTCAATTACAATCTAAGAAATACAAATTAAAATCACAATGCTGGGGCTGTAGCTCAGTGGTATAGCACTTATTTGAACCCAAGGCCCTGGGTTCAACCCTTAGTACCACATACACAATAAAATAAAATAATCATAATGAGATAATCTCATACCACAAGACTAGAAAAGATTAAGTCTGATGGGGTGAGTGGGATATGACACACGTTTGACAGGACATAATGGGAAGTAGAGAACAATTTGGCATTATCAAGTTTGAAGCTACACATATACCCTTGACCCTATAATTCCACATCTGTATGTACTGTGACAGTTTTTCAAACCATGGTCCTGAGAGGTAGGAAATCAATTTTCAGCTAACAGGTTTTAAAATAAATAGATTAGAATAAAAAATATCAAAATACATTCTTACTTAGTAATTCTTCCATGAAATTTTTGTTTTCCTATATCATATGTCTTAATGTACACATATATACTTACATGTGTATATGTACACATGTGGGTACACGTGTGTACTGGGTTGGATGTACAATAGGTTTTTATTTGTTTGTTTGTTTGGGTACTAGGGATTGAACCCATGAGCACTTTACCACTGAGCCACATCCCCAGCCCTTTTTATTTTTTATTTTGAGACAGAGTGTCACTGAGATCCTGAGGCTAGATTTGAACTTGCAATCCTCCTGCCTCAGACTCCCAAGTTGCAGAAATTACAGGTGTGTACCACCATGCTCGGCTGTATTTCTTACTGTATGTAATTTGTCATCCAAAATGCAAGCCTGTGCCTTGGAGTAATTCTCACACAAGTAAAATGTTTACCAACATTATAAGTAATAGCAATAACTAGCAACAGGCCAAATGCCCATCAACAGTGGAATGGATAAATAAGTTGCAATATACACATACAATGGAGTCTCTCCCTTAATGAAAATGAATTAATTACACCTACAGGCATCAACATGTATAGATCTCTGGAACATAATGCAGACAGAAAAATACTCAAAACATAATTACCTTTAGGAAAAGGTCAAAAAGATATTGTTCAAGGACACAGGTATTAGGCACATAACTATAAACAGCAAAAGAATTAAAGATTTCTGTCAGTGGGAGGGAGAAAAAGGAGGAGAAAGAGGAGCTTTCAAAATTAAAAGTAACGTGTATCTTCCTAAAATGGGTGATGGGTACATGAGTGATTACTGTATAACTATATACCTTATATACATGTGCATGTATTTTTCCTGGGGCTTGAACAATGGGAACACTCTACCACTGAACTACATCCCCAGTCCTTTTTGAGACAGGTCAGGCTAAGTTGCCCAGGATGGCCTTGAACTTGCAATCCTTCTGCCTCAGCCTCCCAAGTAGCTGGAATATAGGTATGTGCCATGGTACTTGGCTCCTTGTATCTATTTAAAAAATACTTTTCTGTATCTATTCAATATTTAATTTTTTCATTTTAAAACAAAAATATTTACAAGTGAACTCATTTTTGTTCTTCACTGATGAGTGAGAAGCCTCACAACCTTTCCCCTTTATGTGGAAAATAAAAGTACCCAATAATTCCCAAGTGACCAATAATTTCCTTTAAGGACTTAGGGAAGGAGAATCCATTAAGTGCTACAAATACCTGCAATTATTTCTCTTCTCTCTTCCTTCAATTCTTCAAGTTCCCTCTGGTTTACAAATCAAAAACACCACGTTAAGGCCAAAGGCTTGCTACTAGATGCAAATCATGAGTCAAGGTAAATAAAGTTGGCAAGAACAGAAAAATCCAAAACTACTACGGAGTTTAACTGACATTCTGGAAAGCCTTAAGCAGATCTCAGTTGCTAATTCAAATATGGGTCTTTGTTTAATACAACATAAGAGCATTGCCAATAGAACTCAAAGATACAATGGTATGTTTGTCAAGCATTTTTTTTTCAAAGTGAAAGAAAAAGAACACCAAGTGATTTCAAAGACAAAGAAAAAAAGTCACTCAAAATATATACCTTGTAATATTTTCCAACAATGGCAAAGGCAACAACAAACATTTAGTATAGACTTTCATAAGCACTGCAGTAAAGGATCACTTAGAAGAAATAAAAAATATTTTCATCAGCTGGGCATGATGCGGCACGCCTGTAATCCCAGCACTTTGGCAGGCTGAGACAAGACAATTGCAAGTTCAAAGCCAGCCTCAGCAATGGCGAGGTGCTAAGCAGCTCAGTGAGACTGTCTCTATATAAAACACAAAATAAGGCTGGGGATGTGGCTCAGTGGTTGACTGCCCAAGTTCAATCCCCAGTACCAAAAAAAAAAAAGACTACATAGTCAAAAATAAATCCATGAACAAAGTCAAGATACACAATAAAATTGACTATGCTCCCTAATATGTAAAGAAACTCTTAGAAAATAAGAAAAAGAGCTGGGCGCGGTGGCTCAAGCCTGTAATCCCAGCACTCAGGAAGGCTGAGACAGGAGAATCGCGAGTTCAAAGCCAGCCTCAACAACAGCGAGGCACTAAGCAACTCAGTGAGACCCTGTCTCTATATAAAACACAAAATAGGGCTGGGGATGTGGCTCAGTGGTCGAGTGCCCCTGAGTTCAATCGCCAGTACCAAAAAATAAATAAATAAATAAGAAAAAGATCAAGAATCCAACACATCTGGGTAGTTCACAAAATTGTCAGAGTTCTTAAACAAATGAAACGGTGGCTAGCCTCACTCGTAAGAGAAATGCTAATTAAAATTACACAGATTCGGGCTGGGGTTGTGGCTCAGTGTTAGAGCGCTTGCCTAGCATGTGTAAAGGCACTGGGTTCGATTCTCAGCACCACATATAAATAAATGAATGTCTATCAACAACTAATAAAAATATTTTAAAAAAAAATTACACAGATTCATTTTTCACCTATTAGATTGACCAAAATCCAAACATTTGATAAATTCTGTGGCAAAGTTGTGGAGAAACAGGCACTCTCACATGTTACTGGTGGGAATACAATTGGCACCATCCCTATGGAGGACAATTTGACAATACTTAGAAAAATTACAAATGCAAATTCCCTTTGACCCAGCAATTCTGCTTCCTGTTATTTATCTTACATTTATAATTGCACATGTGCAAAAGGCCATATGTACAAAGTTATTCACTACAGCACTGTTTGTAAGGCAAAAGTTTAGGAACCACTCAAGCCTCAATCAATAGGACACTGGTTAAACAAACTGTAATACTTCCAAACAGTGGAATACCACATGGCTACGTGAAGAAATGAGAAATTCCCTGGGCACTGACAGAGACAGATTTCCAAGTTGTTAGGTGAAAAAAGCAAGTTCTGGAACAGTATTAGAAGTATTCCACACTGGGCTAGGAGTGTGGCTCAATGGAATAGAATGTGCATATGATTAGCATGCTCAAGACCCTAGGTTTGATCCTAACATCACACTTACCAAAAGAAGTATACTACATTTTATGTAAAAGGGGAGGAAAATAAGAACATATATTCATATTTTCCTATGTACATGCTAATAGACAGACAAACTAGTGAAATGGGTGTGAGTAAAGCCGGAGAGAGCAAAAGATTTTCACTGCTTACTATCTGTTTTGTGTGTATGTGTGTTTCTTCTTTTTTTATGGTCCTGGGGATTGAACCCCAGGGTGCTCTACCACTGAGCTACATCCCAAGTCCTTTCTATTTTTTATTTTAAGACACGACGTTGTTAAATTGCTCAGGCTGGCCTCAAATTGTAATCCTCCTGCCTCAGCCTCCCTAGTAACCAGGATTACTTGTGTCCACCATTGTGCCTGGCTTCTTTTTATATCTCTGGACTATAAAAATGTATTATCTACCTAAAATATGGAACCAAACATAAGAGTAGCAACAACAGCACTATAGTTTAATCAGTGCTCACTTCAAGGTGAGCAGGTATTATCTCATTTAATCCTCATTAACACATCGAAGTAAGTAATATTATTAATATTACTGGAGAGAGAAGTGAGATCCAGTAAACCAGCGATAAAACAGGTTGTTGTGAGAATTAAGTGAGACATTATATAAAACAGCACAACGCCTGACACACAATAAATCCTTAATGCTTTATAATTCCAAGACAGTATCTATTTTCAACAATGTTCCAATTAATTGAACCAATAAAAAAAAAGTTTAGCAAAGATACTTTAATTGAAATTTTTATACATGTAGGTTAAATAGCCTTTCTAATTAACTGACTACGACTTTAGATATACAACATCCTCACTATACAAATTACAAGGTCATTAAAATAGCTTCTCATATCCCACAATTATACACAAATCTTTAAGGCCACTATTTAAGTAGTCTTACTATACCTGATGAGAAAGGATATCAACAGAAAAATATAGGAGTGTAAGCACTATTTATTTTTTAAAAGGAAGGAGACTGTACTTTAAGAAAATTCTAAAATGAAAGATTTAGAACTGTTATTCCTAATTTACTTAGTTACTCATGGACAAGACGACACTCCAATCCTAATTAGAGTAAGTTATACTCGGGGGTTGTGGCTCAGTGGCAGAGCACTTGCCTAGCACGTGTGAGGCACTGGGTTCCATCCTCAGAACCATGTAAAAATAAATAAAATAAAGGCATGCTGTACATCTACAACTACAAAAAAATTCTTTTTAAAGAATAAGTTATACTCTATGCATGTATATGTCAAAATACACTCTACTGTCATGTATATCTAAAAAGAACAAATTGTAAAATATTTTAGTTAAAAAAAAGAAAAGAGGACACTCCATACTATGAACCTACACAATTACTGCTCATGTTAACCCATAGATAGATGCTATTTTGGAAAAGTTTTAAAAGAAACATGAACTCCCCCCACACCCCACCCTTTTCTTTTGGTTGGGGCAGGCACTGGGGATTGAACTCAGCGACACTCAACCACTGAGCCACATCCCCAGCCCTATTTTGTATATTATTTAGAGGCAGGATCTCACTGAGTTGCTTAGTGCCTTGCCGTTGCTGAGGCTGGCTTTGAACTTGCGATTCTCCTGTCTCAGCCTCCCAAAGTGGTAGGATTACAGGCATGCACCACTGTGCCCGGCCAACTTTCCCCTTTCAAGAAACAAACTACAATGCCTAGGGCTCACTTTAATATTTGACCCTGATAAAAAAAAGAAGATGAAAAGGCGAAAAAAACCAAAAAACTGTAGAGAAGCAGCTGGCTCTTCACAATCCTAGCAAAGGCCATGAGATGAGACTGTACTCAGGACAGGACAGAGGCTCATAAAATATTTTAATTGTAGTTTCAAGCTTTTACCTTTGTTCTGTCTTAAAAATATGCTACACTTGGCTCACATAAGCACACACTAAGAAAATACACATGGACACAAGTAAGAACTACTGGGGTCATATTTACATTTGGAATGAAGTAAAATGTAAGCAAGTTCTTATTGTTAAGGACTGAAAGTTTAAATTTGATGTTTTAGGAGAATGCACAACATTTAGTCACTGTATTGTAAAGGAACTATTTCTTCTTTTCCCAGGTTTCCTAAATGCAGCCATAAAACAGGACCTTCTGCCTTTGCAGAAAATACTGGGAAGAGTAGTCCCTACCCTTCTCTTTGTGCCAGGAAGAGCAAGGTACCTGGCATGGCCTCACCTATTCCAGGCTTTCTCTGAAGTGCCTGCTCAGCGACTGCTTCTGTGTGTTCAGCATGTGGGGGTCAGGACTCTAACTAGCCTTCTAGAAGCAGGTCTGGGGGTCCAGCTCTCTGATCCCATTACTGCCACGGAAAAGGTATGACATTAATTCTAGTAACCTTGTCTCCTCTGCAGACGTAATCCTTCCCTGGGTGAGTCATGCCAATGTCTAGACCTGCACTATCCAATACAATCCAGTAGTCACGAGCCACATTTGGCTATTTAAATTTAAATCACTTTAAATAAAATTTAATAATCAGTTCCACAGTCACATTTCAAGGATTTAACAGTCACATGTGGCTATGGTTACCACATTGGACAGTGCAGATATAATACATTCCCATCATCCTAGAAAGTTCTACTGGACTTTGCTAGTTTAGATTCAATAGGGAAAGTATTAAGGGAGCCTCGATAGGGCTCCAGGTCCTAATCTGATTTACCAGTAATAAAGTGGACATGTTTAATTCCATTTTTCTGATTTCTCTGTCTAATGCTGAAGCTCCCAAAATCAGATCAGGGACAGGAACAACTGATGTTCACCTATGAATTCCTAACAATAATTAGCACATGTAGAACATTTATGATGTGTCTGTCACTATGCGCGTGTTTTAATTGTGTATTTTAATTCTCAATACAAGTTCATAAAGATACCGTATCCCTTTTACAGATTTAAATAAACCAAGGTTTAGAGAAATTAAGTGATTTGCTCACAGTCACATAGTTTGTAAGTGATGGAGTCAGATTTCAATTTAGAAAATCAGAAAGGAAACAAAAACGGTAGGTGCAGCTCATACCTAACAACCAGAGTAAGCAGGGCTCATTCCACCGAAGCCTCTTGTGAGATTTTTGTCATTACAGAAACACAGAAAATAGAACAGGAACAGAAACTAATGCAGTGTTTCATGACCATCTTTAATCTATGACCCCTGCTGATGACTATAAAAACTTCACACTCCCCTGAAAATGTGTGCCCCACCACTGCCATTAAATGCCTTCTATCTTCTGCTTATTCCCACTGCCAAATTTTTATGAGGCTTTACTTTTTGAAAGTTTCTATGTAAAAATTAATCTTTCATTTCCTAACATAACAATGGAATATTTAATATGCTTTTTCAAAATACATTCATCCCCCCCTCATATACACATCATTAAAACTGATGAACCTACTAATCTTCCCAATTTCAGACACAGGAACTGTAAGGCCTTGCCTGCACTGAAGGTCAAAACTGCTGGGACCAGGACACACGGGTAAGGCTCAGCTAGCTTGCTTTACTTCACCTGACTCATAAATGGGAAAGCATCTTACCTCTCACACCAAATAAAAAGTTTGAGGTTTTGTTCTATTTGATATGAAGTAGATCTTGTGGAAACTGTGGCATGGAACTCTGGGAGCACTTGGATAAGAATTCCTTATATGGTTTTCATACACTGTCAGAGCCAGGAGGAACCCTGGAACTAACCCACCTCCTAATCTTAGAATCCAGGAGACAGCTCATCAAGTTACATGTGAAGCCCAGACACCCTGCCTGTCTCCCTCTGCAGTCCATATGACAAAGGCAGCCTCTTCAGTGGTTTAATTTTACTGAGTGACTACTGGGTACCAGCATCTACAGCAGCTGCTAGAGTTATAAAGACAGAATGGACACAGTCCCTGTTCACACAGAACTTACATTCTCATTAGACCCAAGGATACGTAAATATATAATCGCAATGGAATGCAGTAAGTACCGCCTGGAGTGAACTTGCAGGAGCCAGAAGCAGCCATGTTTGAGCCGAATCCTAAAGGATCAATACGAATTCACTGATAAAACAGTCTAGGGGCTGGGGATGTGGCTTAGTGGTAAAGTGCTCACCTAGCATGTGTGAAACCCTGAGTTTGATCTCTGGCACTGCAAAGAAGAAAAAGAGGAGGAAGAGGAGGAAGAAGATTATGATAACATTCTAGGCAAAAAGAACCACAAGTGCAAAGCACAGAGACCTTGACATGACACAACATGGAATATACAAGAAGAAAGGGCAGGTGATGAAGTAGGGAAAAGGGCATTTTAAATAAAATGGTTCACTATGCAGCTCATCAGGAGAAGTCATGAAGTATGAAGGATAGGATTCTGAACATCATCTTTATACCTGTAAACAATATTCGAATTTTAAGTCACTTAAGACAAAAATGTGTCTCTTAAACAAATGGTTCTGGGAAAACTGCATATCTACATGCAAAAGAATGAAGCTGGACTCTTACATCACATACAAAAATTAATTCAAGATGAATTAAAGACCTAAATGTACGACCTGAAACTATAAAACCCCTACAAGAAAATATAGGGGAAAAGCTTCATGACACTGGTTTTTGGCAATGAGTTTTTGGATCTGACACTAAAAACACAGATAGCAAAAGCAAAAATAGAAAAATGGGACTATGTCAAACTTAAAAACTTGTATGCAGCAAAGGGAAAAATCAACAGAATAAAAAGAAAATGTGGGGCTGGGACTGTAGATCAGAGGTAGAGCGCTTGCCTAGCATGCATAAGGCTCTGGGTTCAATCCTCAGCACCACATATAAATAATAAATGAATAAAATAAAGATCCATCAACAACTAAAAAAAATATTTAAAAAGAAAATGTGATGGAAGAAAGTATTTGCAAGCTACATATCAGATTAAGAATTAATACCGGGGCTGGGGTTATGGCTCAGTGGTAGCGTGCTCGCCTAGCACGTGGGAGGCACTGGGTTCGATCCTCAGCACCACATAAAAATAAAATAAAGATATTGTGTCCACCTACAACTAAAAAATAAAAAAAAAAAGAATTAATACCTACAATATCTATATACTCCTACAACTCAACAACAGCAACAACAGAAAACCCCAAGCAATCCAACTTAAAAATAGGCAAAGGACTTATTAGACAGCTCTCTAAACAAGGAGAGAACAAAAACACAATAAGCAAATCAAAACCACAATAGGGTATCACCTCACAACTATTAGGATGATTCAATAGCAAAAAGGGAAAAAACAAAAACAAAAAACCCACCAGAAAACAGTTAAGTATTGACAAGGATATGGAGAAACAAAACCCGTGTATACTGTCTGGTAGGAATGTAAAATAGTGCAGTTGCTACAGAAAACAATGTAGAGACTCCTCCAAAAATAAAGAATTAAATTACAATACGATCTAGCAATCCCACTGTGCATTTTTGTTGTTGTTGGCTGGTTTATTTGGAAGTGCTAGGGACAGAGCCCAGGGCCTTAGGCTCATTAGGTAACTGCTCTACCACTGAGCAACACCACCAGCCCTAGATGTTTTTTAATCTCAAAAAGAGTTTTGCACATCCATGTACACTGTAGCATTATTCACAATAGCCAAGATGTGAAAACAACCTAAATGTTCATAGATGAATGGATAAAGAGAGTGTGTTTGTGGGGGGGGGAGGGAGGATTATATGTATGTATTTGTGTGTATATGTACATACACAAGTACATATACACATACATACATACAAAATTATGTGTAAATATTTATATACACATACATAAATACATATATACACAATGGAACATTATTCAGTCTTAAAGAAGGAAATTTTGTCATATGCTACACATATATGAATCTTGAGGGCATTATGCTGAGTAAAACATACTAGTCACAAAAAGACAAATACTGCATTATTTCACTTATGTAAGATATCTGAAACAAACACTTAGAAAGTAGACTAGTAGTTGCCAGGGCTACCAGCCCTGGTATTTCAAGGAGGACAACTGAAGTAGTTGTTCAATGGATATGGAGCTTATTTTTCAAGATTAAAAAGCTAGAGACTTATTGCATAACAACGTGTATATAGTTTAATCCTACTGCATTGTACACTTAAATTAGTTGAAATGGTAAATTTAATGTTTATGTTTTTTTAAGCAATTAAAAAAAAAAACAACTTGGACAGTGACAAGAATATGGAAATGTAGGCATGGTTCACCCCCAAACATCTACACTAGTAGAGGTAGGCAGGGCAATATATAATATAAAAGTCACCTTTAGATGTCTTTGGAGTATAATAAATGTGATTTTTGTAACACATTTAATTTATAAACATATTAAAGGGACATGAATATTAAAATTAATCTGTAGGCTGAGCTCACAAATTCTCTATGTGGGAAGAAGGACCAAAGACTGCTGAAAAGCAGGAGGCATTAAGCCCAGAGTGAATTAAGGCATTAGATCTCTTAACGGCAGAAACTAGTCAATGCCAGGTAACAGTGACACCTAACACTAATAACCTCTGAGGCAGTCAAAGGTTCAAGAATTCTGATTCTAGCTGGGATGCGGTGGCTCAAGCCTGTAATCCCAGCACTTAGGGAGGCTGAAACAGGAGAATTGCCAGTTCAAAGCCAGCCTCAGCAATGGCGAGGCGCTAAGCAACTCAGTGAGACCCTGTCTCTACATAAAACACAAAATAGGGCTGGGGATGTGGCTCAGTGGTCAAGTACCCCTGAGTTCAATCTCCAGTACCCCCCAAAAAACAAAAACAAAAATACAAAAAAAAA
>CM053399.1:176095934-176103434 GCA_028644305.1 Xerus rutilus
AATGCTCAGATATTCCTAGGTCTTCTCTTCTCTAGATGAATTTTGCAAACTCCAATTCACACATCCTGCCTGGTTCCAAATCCCCCCTCCGCCCCCGCCCCGTGGTCCTTGTCCAAACAGAAGCTGTTCACAGTTGTAAATATCTACTTTAGAAGAGCTCCCTACCCCTTGCCTCAGATTCTCTACTCCTGCTAACCATAGTGATTTCTTTTCAGACCTAAGGATATCAATTCCTTGTTTCAAATATGACTCTCAGGAGCAAGTGAAAACGCTTCCTGTTAAGCCTCCTCACTTGCCTTCTCCACCCTCATCCTGTAGTCCAGGTACAACCACCTTCCTTACCCAGAATCTCTCTCTCGTCCTTCACACTTTTTCATCAGCATTTCCCCTGCTGGATGCCCCTTCCCTGACTAATCCTCTCCCATCCTTCAAAGCTAAGGTGCCTCTCTGATGCTCTCCCATCCCCAGTCCAGGCCAGCGCTGTTCCTCTAAGGAGCTAAGCCTACTGACTCTCCCTCCTATAGCGTTTATTTTTTTTATTATTAATTAATTATTTATTTATTTTTTGGTGCTGGGGATTGAACTCAGGGGCACTCGACCACTGAGCCACATCCCCAGCCCTATTTTGTGTTTTATGTAGAGACAGGGTCTCACTGAGTTGCTTAGCGCCTCGCTGTTGCTGAGGCTGGCTTTGAATTTGGGATTCTCCTGTCTCTGCCTCCCTAAGTGCTGGGATTATAGGCTTGTGCCACCACGCCTGGCTGTCCCATAGCATTTATTATACTGTATATAATTATCTTGATCTTCTCCAAAATTACACATATCACTAGACTAGGGACTACATCTAGCTCATTCACCATTGTATCCTCAGCATTTAGTCATGTCTGTGGCACATAGAGGCACTCAAAAGTATCTGAGAAATGAATGAAGAGTTTTTCTTTGAACCATCTGTCTCTGATGAATCATGCTGAGCATATATCAACATGACCCCAAACCTATTATGTACTACTTGATTAAACCTCACCTTCCCCTTCCTTTTTCTCCACCACCACCACATGCACAAGTGATTGGTTTTTTTTTTTAATGACGTAAGTTCAAGTATCATTTTGGCCTGTGAACACTACTTCAGGCCCTGACTTTGCACATGCCCACTTTTCTTCCCAGGTATCTGCCTTCCATAAATGTGATAGGCCTGACATCAATGTTCTCATTCGGTCCTGGACAGCAACGAACACACAGAGCCCTACAGTTTACCACAATAGATAGTTCTCCAATTTGACATGAATCCATTAATCACTGCTCTGTGCCTGGTCAGTCTGCCAAGTGAAGTCCACCTAACCACAGCATCATTGGCTAACATTTCTTGAGCTTGTCCACACAAATATCATGCAAGACTCTGCTAAAATAGTTAGATGCTTTACCGGTATTCAGAACACCATGACCAAAGTACTCTAGCTAATCACCCCTTCCAAGGCAAGAAATGAGGTTATTCTGCACTGCCAGGTTGAGTCCCACGATGGCTCCTAGTGAGCACCACTACTTCCCTTTTTCAAGACTACAAGTCCTTTAGCTGCTTAAGTGAGCATTTATAAATGCAAAACTGCTTTTACCCACAGCTGAAAAGAGAAATCTACCGTAATGTGAATAAGAAACACAGCAAAGCTGAACAAGAGTAATAGAAACAGCAAGCCAGAAGGCTGGTCCCAGTATAACCTGGGACAAGCAGGGACCAATAAAAAGCAAGTTCTTCACTGGGCTGCCTTCTTGATAAGAAAGGTCAACCACAACTGGGCTTCTGCCTGAATTCTCATTTTAAATATAATAAAACACACACACTAGATTAAGCAGAGCCAGAAAGTAATCCTTATGTAAAAGACAGATGTCAGAATGGCCAATCTAGTTTCTCCAAAGCAACTTTTGATAACAAATCCACACTAGGATTATATGTAATGGGCAATTTTGTTGCAAAGGACTATTGTGCAACATTTTCCCATTTCTCTTCCAGAAAAATGCAGAGGTAATTATGTACTCATAGCCAGTGTAGCAAATCAGTTAAATTAAACCTGTATTTCATCTAACTCATATAGGATATGAATAACATAACTAACTTTTCTAATTTCATACTCTAGTACTCCCAAGTAAATAAAAGAGGAAAAAAAGTAAAGTTCCCCCTACAAATAGAATCTGTCACTTCCTAGGATGTGCACTTTTCAGCTCATGCATCCTAAATGCATGTGGAGATATTATATGCACTTTCTATTTAGCAATTTAATTATATCTTTGCATTCAAAGAGTGGCAATGGTTTGCAGTAATAATCAGGTGAAAGCATTCTAACATTAATATGCTGGAATCCGATGTGTTAATTTGATGCAACTTTGCCTTGACAATATGTGATTAATTTGTTCTCAGGCTAGCCCTGCTCCGAGCTCTGACAGTTTAAAATGCTGGGTTTCTTTATCCATATCGCTATTTGACACGCCTTAGCCCACTGCTTTGCTAAGACCACTGTTAATTTGTAATGAACTTGCTTTTCAGGGGGGCTCCTTCATTTTTAATTCTGTCAGTGTCACCTCCTTGAGGAAAATTACAAGTTTCTGTAGGTGTGATTACTGCCAAGTGCTGCTGATAAGAGGTTTGAGAAAACAGGGCTTTATAAAGAAGTCTGTATTTAATCTGCTGAAACAGATTTATTGCCTCCAGACAGATAAATATAATACAAAGTTCTCTTATTTAAAAGTCATCCCCAAGTTCTCCCTTACCACCCTGTCCTCCTAAACAAAAACACAGTTGCATTTCCAGGACTCAGTAATGAGTCACTCAGGGAAAAGAGGTGACTGTGTAATAAATTTAGCAATAACGGCAATTCTTGTCATCAAATTAGACTTGTAGGAGAGTCTTAGAAAACACATGAATACACTTTTCACAGGGTGGGGAAGAGGGGGGAAAATCCCACTGAAACAATTATGGTTTCAACCTCCTTTCTAACTAGCGAAAGAATATCACACAGCTCCACCCACCTAGTTCCTTTGGGCAAACTGAGCACAGCTGAAGTTAGGTATGGTCTAAATTTCTCCTTGGAATATGATCCTGACATTGCCTGATGGAGATAGAAAGTCAAAGTCTTAAAAGATAACACTTAATAATGCAATAGGGTAACACCCTGTAAAGAGCTCTCACAGGACCTGTTCACTTAACCTTCAGAATGACCATAGCAAGTAGGTTTTACCCTCTCCATTTTTTCCAGGTGAGGAAACTGAGCCTTGCAATGAGGTCACTGGAAGTATTTAATAGCAAGAAGAGGACAGCTTGGACTGCTAACCCTCTGCTTTTCTCCATCACTATCCACTGGATGGAACAGTCATCCTCTAATCGGTTTGACAGGATGTGGGGTTCATTCTCCTCACCCTAGTGTTTACTTGGTTTCCATTTAATCCGTGGCACAATGCTCTCCAGCAATGCCAGCCTCCTCACTATGAAGCCTACTGTTGCCACAAAGTCAGGTAGTCATCAAGTTTAGCAGTTCTACCCTCAAGTTAACCAGATGTTCTTAAATGTCGATATATTTACACCAGCAGCCAGAAACTTAGAATGGCTCCACTCATCCCAAATATCATTAATGGCACAAGCCCCTTCTCAGATTAGAGAATATTTTTCAAACTAAACAAAAGCTCCTAGATATACCACTGAGTTCCCTCTATTTCCAGACCACTTTTGCCTCTCTGTTCCCCAGATGCTGCTCAATGAAAGTCAAGCAGAATATCCTCCACTGCATACTAGGCTAAAAACGGCTCTCACCCGCATCTGCACCAAGGCCATCACTGTTTGATGAGATACTACTACTTTTGCCTTCCCCAAGACTTTTTCATGTAGCAGACCCTCTTTACAAGAGAGTCACGTAATACCTGCTCTACGGAATGTAATCTAATCACTATTCACATATATAACAAACAAATTCAGAAGTATAAAAGAATGCAAAATTACACCTACCCTATGACTAAATTATGCTAAATGATGCAAAGATGATTTAGCTCTGTCATTCAAAAAGAGATGCATCAAATGTTTATTTTAAATCGAGTTTTTAATATGAAATGTTCACAATATGATTTGTATACCTACTAATTTGCAATTCCTTCAAAGCAGAATAGTAGTTTATTCATGTCTGTATCCACAGGCCCTAGAACATAAAGGCCTGACAAGCTTTTCACTAAATTAAACACAAATTGTGAGGTGGCCTGTTTGTATCCACATAAACACGACCTCCCCCACCCCCAAAAGCAGTTCAGCTCAGCTGGGCAGGTCTGATCTCCTGCATCAGCTGTGACTGATGTGGCAAGAACAGCTGCTGCCCTGAGGTGCCTTCTCCTGAAGGACACACGGCTCCAGCACAGAGACCACATTCCCTATTCCCAAGTCTTCCTCTTCCACCAATTTGTGTCATAAGGAACCCTAGAGAACTGCTACCAAACAACAGGAAAAAGGAGAACAGCTCTATGATGAGCACAACTCTGGGTCATGCAAAGGCAGAAAACACCTCTCCAGTGTCACACCTAAAACAGGCAGAAGTTATCTTAAAAGGAATGTACAGAAGAAAAAAAATTAAAAATGAGTTTAAAAAAACACACACAAAACACTTTAAAAACACTGGAAAGAATTAGTTTGAGAAAGTACATTGGAAAAAGGTTAATGCATATATATCAAAGATACAATGAGGGGCTGGGGTTGTGGCTCAGTGGTAGAGCGCTTGCCTAGCACATGTGAGGCACTGGGTTCGATTCTCAGCACCACATATAAATAAATGAAAAAAATAAAGGTCTATCGACAACTAAAAAAAAAAATCTTTAAAAAAAAAAATACAATGAATCCAATAGATTTTATTTAATTAAATAAAAGAGATTATGAAAAATTCACCCACACCTAACAACTCTATAACTGTAGTACCTGCTAAATAACTGCATATTCTTTAACATGTGGGTTGTAAGTCAATGTAATACTACCAGAAAGATCATCATCCCTAAGGAGAAAACCAAACCACAGAAACTGAATCAGGGCAGATATACTTATTAACTACTACCAGGCCACCCACAACTCAAACAGCACTAATGGTCTGAGGTAGTGAATCAACGTGTCTTGGTCACCTGCTATGTGCCAATGGCTCCAGCAGCATTTTCTCACCTATGATCCTTCAGATGATTTATACAACTTCTACCAGCAAGGCTGGGAAAAAAGGACACTGGGTCCAGGGGAGGTTAATATCCATGACCACACAGATAATAAGAGACAAAGCCAGGACCCAAGTCTGTCTGACCCTTAATCTCCCATACTCAGCCCCTTGCCCAAAGAGTATACACGTGGGCATACATGAGATCTGGTAGGAATGTCACAAATCAGTATTTAGTATGATATAAATGATACAAAGTGCAAAGGGAATGGGAAGACAAAAAGTAATCCAGGTATCCAAGTGCTCACCAAGATAAATTTTGCCGAGTTCTGAAGAAAAGGAGGAAATAGGCTAGGGGTAGAGGCTGGAGAAATGGCTAGCCCAGAGGTGCCAAAAACAAAAAACAAAAAAGACAAAACAAAAACAAAACCTAGAAATCATTTGTAGTCAGAGAATACAATTGTCAAGTAATAAACAAAATGGGATCACATTGGGAGATTTGGAATCAGGCTGACCCAGGTTCAAGTATAGTGCAAGCTTTCTCAATCACTTGCTTTCAATCATTTGTTCAACAAATAATCATCATGCACCTACAGGCCAATTTTTTTTGTGGTGTTTTGGTTTCCTCATCTAGAAAAGAAGAATAAAAATCTGAGCAATCATAAAGCTTACATGAGAAATGATGCCAGGCACAGTGGTCACGCCTGTCATCTCAGCTACTCAGGAGGCTGAGGCAAGAGGATCACCAGTTCAGGTCAACTTAGCAAGACCATCTCAAAATAAAAAGGGCTGGGGAGCCAGGCCTGGCTCATGCCTGTAACCCCAGCACTTAGGGAGGCTGAGACAGGAGAATCGCGAGTTCAAAGCCAGCCTCAGCAACGGCAAGGTGCTAAGCAACTCAGTTAGACCCTGTCTCTACATAAAACACAAAATAGGGCTGGAGATGTGGCTCAGTGGTTGAGTACCCTGAGTTCAATCCCCAGTACCAAGGAGGGAGGGGAGCTGGAGAATTTGCTCAGTGATAGAGTGCCCCTGAGTTCTATCCTCAGTACAAAAAAAAGCACACTCACAACAGGAAGGTAGGGGATGGGTAAACAATGATTGAGCTGAATTTGAGAGTAAACTTAAAGTTGGAAAGTATGTGGGGCAAAGGTTGCTGTTACTGAAAGTCCCATCAGGTAAAGAAGTTTAGTTTTGCAATCTCAGGACATCAATGGGGTTATCTAATCTGGCCACTGCACAGGAAACAGGGAGAGTGGATAAGTGGCAGGAAGACCAACTGGAAGCTGCCACTTTAACAGAAATGGGATATGATAAGGTCCTGGAACAGAGTGACCTGTGAATCTGAGAGGTGTTAAACCTGACACTGAAAAGGAATCACTGGCTGATCTTAGGGACACTCTGCAGGGGGGGAAAGCAGTAAAAAAGAAGGGACCTAATCAACTCAGATCTTTAGGTAGTTTAAATCTCACTTTGGACACTTTATTTGAAAATAATCACCTAGACATTACTGATTTTACAGAAAGACACTGCACACAAAATACACTTGAGTATTTTCCTGCTTTTTCTACAAATAACATCCTTTCTCCTAGTCAAGTCTAAATACTGGTCTGTACAAATTACTTTGATCTTTTCAAGATTAAACTGCAATCTGCTTACTCTCACTCATGTCCCTCAATCATTCCGGCCTGAAGAAACACAGCCTGCACCCTGTAAGGCCGCAGCACATGAAGCATCCTGTCATCAGCAGAACAGCAGCACTCTGTCCCTAAGCACCTCATTGTCTCCTAAATGGCTTCAGCTACAAATATTCCACTGGCAAAAAGACTTTATGAAAACCTCAGGGCAAAAGGAATGATCACCACCTTTGTGACCAATCCCTTTGGGAAAACTTGCAGCCACTTAAAAACTGGCTGAGAACTAACCTCACAATAACAAGTGGAAGACCTCTGGGAACCATCCACACAGAGTTAAGGAACACTATCTGGCACTAGAGTGCCCAGAGTTCAGATGCAGCCTCCCACTCCTAGACACATGACCAAAGGCAAGTTATTTAACCTCAGTTTCCTCACCTCTCACTGGGGATCATCACAGCATCTCCTCACAGGGCTTTCCATACTTTGAAAGCACTCAGAACCAGGCCTGGCACACAGGAAATTCTAAATATGTGCTAAGTTCTATTATTCTAGTTGTTCTCACTTTATTTTTTTTTTATTTTTTATTTTTTATTTTTTTTAGTTGTAGATGGACACAATGTCTTTATTTTATTGCTTTGTATGTGGTGCTGAGGATCGAACCCAGGGCCTCACGCATGCGAGGCAAGTGCTCTACCGCTGAGCCA
>CM053399.1:176108434-176115911 GCA_028644305.1 Xerus rutilus
ATTAGATTTTCTTCTTTCCACTATGGAAAAAGTCCTTCCTGTTGAAGAAGGCAGTGAAATTTTATCACAGCTATTGCTATTCATAAATCTTATATCTATTTTAATTCAATCTGGCCCTAGCCTCTGAGTCGCTGCACCACAATTTGATTACTATAACCATACTTTTTAACTGCTGTCAGGAAAGACAGCGCCTTATACAAACATCTGCCGGAACACATGCCTGCGTTCTCCAGCACCAGCCTTAAATCACACTCTGGTGATGAATCTTTATCTGACACTAATACTTTTTAACTTCATACAGACAATTAAAATGAATTGTAGCTAAATGCACATATAACAAATCAATTTAATCTTGGGTTGCACAGTAGCATATTTTGCAAATTTCCTAAACTTACTTTTCTTACATGTATCTTTGTCTAGGTGTTAAAACTTCAATTTAACAAAAAGGTATAGAGATATTAATAAAACACAGCTCTAGCAATACTGCCATGTACTTGCAAGCCTCAAGAATGACATTTAAAATTCATCACTGCCATTTAAAAAAAAAATCTGCATTTACGTGTGGAGACTGTCATTCTGGGCTTCATTTTAAGAGTGACCAAATCTCTCTCTAGGAATTAACACAACAAAAGTTCAGATAAACACGTGAAGGATAGAAGCTGGTCTGAATCAGAACTACCCATCCACCTACTATTGGTCACTGCTGCCACCATACTCCTGGAATCTTCTACATTGATCTCTTCTACAATACCTATCACATTTACTCTGCAGTTGGTTGTTCATGAATCTGTTCCTCTGCTCAGTCTGGTCACCTGAAGTCACAAACGACTGCCACAGTCCTCAGTACTGGGCACATCCTGCATATGACTTGTGATTCCTCTGCTTGTTGGCTACATGGCTACTCTTGTCTTTGAGTTCCAGGGTAGTTAGTCACACGAATTTATCAGATCTGCTATGCAATAACTGTTTAGAATGAGCCAGTAGAGTGTGGGTGTTCAGGAAATGATTTGACGGATAGAAGGATGGATGTGTAAGAATTAATCCACATTACATACTGTAAAGATCAATGGAAATGAACTTTTGAGGGGGATATACCAGATTCTATGTGCAAAGCATTCCTCCTTCCCAGTCTCAATGTTGTTCTTTTTTACATTTTGGGAAATTGAGACTATAGATGCAGTAACTTAACCAACCCACACAACTGACAATAAGTTCTAAACCAGTCTGTTAGATTTCTAGTTTGCCAGTAAAGAAAGAAGATTTGTTCATAAATTCTAAAAAATTTCAAACATTAACAGTGTTTTTGTTTTCTCTATAACAACGACTATAAGAGAGTACAGGAGGGCTGGGATTGTAGCTCAGAGGTAGAGCGCTTGCCTCGCATGCATGAGGTACTGGGTTTGATCCTCAGCAACACATAAAAATAAACAAAATAAAGATATTGTGTTCATCTGCAACTAAAAAATATTTTAAAAAAAGAGAGAGAGTACAGGAAAGACAGTCATGGTGCTGGAATAAGGAAAAAGGTATTCAATAGCAGCTTTCAATTACAGGCATTCAATTACAGCTAGTGGGGTATCCTTAAGCGAATCACTTACCCTCTCTTGGCCTACTTCCTCATCTATAAAAGGGAAATTCATAGCCTATATCATTGTTTTGTTATAAGAATTAAAAGTGGCAATATATACTTAAAAGATTAACTCTTGAAGAGTTCAAGTTTTCCCATCTATAACCCTTTTATCTGTCACTGCTGTCAATCACCTACCTGATCACAAAATCATGGAACCTTAAAACCAAAGGAATTAAGACAAATTCTTCATTCTAAATATGCAGAAACCAAAGGTCACAGATGGGAGATGACATGTCCCAGTTCCCAAGGAAAGAATGGCACAGTCAGGCTCAACTCTCACATCTTCTATTCCATATATGTGTTTCTTCTACCACATGGCCTTCCAGTCCTGGAAATCAAGTTTCTATTTTGTCCATAGGAATGTCATTGAAGAACAAAAATTAAAACCTCTAAATTTAGACGCCCGTTTTCTCTGTCTAGCTGAGTGATCCTGGTTGTCATCAGTTTCTCTGGACTGGAGTCTTCAAGATAGTAAAATCAGAGCCTCAGTCTTTAAGAAGTCGAAGAAAATCTCTGTACTAAAAACCATGCAGGGTAAGGCACCCCAGGATAAGGCAGAACATAAAATCCTGCCATATCGAGGTCTTACCACACTCACACAGGCTGCTCCTAGGCTCTTCCTAGGACCTCAGTGCTTGATGTTCATTCCTAGCAAATTTCTTCTACCAACCTGGTAATTAATTAGCTAAGGAGAAGGCAGTGATACAATAACAGTCATGTTATAACAAAAATATTTCCATGCTTTACTTCTTAGACCACTAACCTCCAAGATCTACAATGAACAAGCTGGGCATGGTGACACATACCTATAGTCTCAGCAACTTGGGAGGCTAAGGCAGGAGGATCACAAGTTTAAGGTCAGCTTCAGCAACTCAGCAAAGCCCTCAACAACTTGGCAAGACCCTGTCTCAAAAAATAAGCCAGTGTAGTGGCGCACATCTCTAATCCTAGCAGCTTGGGAAGCTGAGACAGGCAGAGTGCAAGTTCAAAGCCAGCCTCAGCAAAAAGCAAGGCACTAAGCAACTCAGTGAGACCCTGTCTCTACATAAAACACAAAACAGGGCTGGGGATGTGGCTCAGTGGGCGAGTGCCCCTGAGTTCAATCCCTGGTACCTAAATAAATAAATAATGAAAATTAAAAGGACTGGGAATGTAGTGCAGTGAAAAAGTGCCCAGGGTAGTTCAATCCCCAGTACAAAAAGTAATAATAATAATAATTAAATAAATATATTTTCTTAAATGATATTTGACATCTGCCTCATTTAAAATTACCCTCTTGGGCTGGGATTGTGGCTCAGTGGTAGAGTGCTTGTCTTAGCATGTGTGAGGCACTGGGTTCAATCTTTAGCACCATATAAAATAAATGGAAAAAAAAGGTATTATCCATCTATAACTAAAAAATATATTTAAAAAAATAAAATTACCCTCTCAAGAACACCCCCCCCCAAAAAAAGTGATTAAAATTACTATGATTTTCTCCTCTTAATGACCTGGTGAGTTGGACTGAGCATCTGAGAACACAGTCCCATTATCAGAGAAGAGATAACTGACTTATAGAAGAGACTCCTTAATCAGCTCTAAAGAAAAGGCTCTGGGCTCCCAGCCCACTCTCACCTGAGAGAGCAGTGCTTCACATTCCCAAAACAAATCAAACAAGTAGGGTCGTCCTACCTCCCAAAAAAGAGAATGCACAGTGTCTTCAAGGACATGGTAACAGCCTGTGATCTATAGTCCACAGGCCCAAACCAGTCCCCGTTGCCTACCTCATTGCTGGTCCTCTTGCAGTGCTGCTGGACACAGGAACGGTACGGTATCATTATCCACCAGGCTCTACAAGCCAGATTTTGACCAGGAAATCATCCTAGCAACCACTACCCTATTTCCCTATACACAAACCATCAAATCCTACTAAGTATCTCTTGAATTCATCCACTCCTGTTTCCATCACCAACAAACAAGCCCAAGTTACTGCTCTGTCTAACTCAGATCTTTGTGAAAGGTTTCTTGGTCTCACTATCCTCACAAACCATTTTCAAGAATACTCTGTCCAGCACAGACCCAGGGAGCTTTATGAAACACGAATCTGAGAGGCTGGAGTGCGGCTCAGTGGTAGAGCACTTGTCTCGTGCACTCAAGGCCCTGGATTCCATCCCCAGCACCATAACACACACACAAACCTGTTAGCCTCATCTCTCCAGTTGAACTTGTTCAGGACTTCTCAATGCTCTTAGGTTAAGAAGAACACCTCTCCCAGCCATACTGGTCAGGCCCTGGAACTTCATCATGATCTACCCCATCCTTGGGGTACCAGCCACACAGGCTTCTTTCCGTTCCTTAAAACTGCCAAGCTCCCCTTGCCTCTGGCCCTCTGTACATCATTTCTCTTCACCCTTCACTTAGCCAACCCTTACTCATACTGGTCAGGTCAAGATCACCTTCACAGGAATACAAGTCTGAGCCCCCAGAAGAGGACAGAGGCCCGAACAATAATGCTCTCAAGGTACCAAATACCTCTCCTGTGCTTTGCTGTAGCTGTGTTATGACTCAAATTTGACATTTCATTTGGTGACTATTTATGTTCCATTTATTTCCCACCAAGGGAAGACATTCCATGAGGTCAGAAACCAGGTCTCTATTTGCTCATCACTGCATCCAGCACTTACTTAATAAATAGTACCTGATACACAAGAGCCCCTCACTAAAGATGAATTAAGTGGCTGGGAATGTGGTAAAAAGAAGAGAGACTAATAGTCTCTCAACACTATCCATGTACTCAGCAGTTTGCAATGTAAGCCTTTCTCATCTTCATTAAATCCTCACAACATCTTTTTTTTTGAGATAGGATCTTGCTAAATCACCGAGGCTAATCTCAAACTCAGGATTCTCCTCTTCAGCCTACAGAGTAGCTGGAATTACGTACACATGACACTGTGCCTGGCTCCTCAAGACATTTTAAGGTATCATTAACCTCATTTTATACACATAAAAACAGGCTTAAAGAAGCAAAGTTATTTGCCTAATATCACAAAATAAGTAAATGGCAAAGTTAGAATTTTAATCCAGCCTGACAAACATTTTCTTTCCACTGCAAAATTTTGCCATATTTGAAAAACCTTTAAATCAGCAGTGAATTCTACCTCTGGTGAAAATTTCTGGATGATGGCTCATGACCAAAGGAAGCCACCAAAGACTGGCAAGGCTCAAAACAAGCTACAGAAATGGCAACTACATAGAAAGCTCAGAGTGAAACAAGTAGGTTTCAAAATTCAGCACTGAACAGGGGTGCAGCTCAGAGGTAGATGCTCAGTATGCATGGGGCCCTGCATCCATCCCCAGCACCATGAAAAGGAAAAGAGGAAAGAAAAATAATAATAATAATAATCAGCACAGAGAAGCTGGGCGCGGTGGCTCAAGCCTGTAATCCCAGCACTTAGGGAGGCTGAGACAGGAGAATCGCGAGTTCAAAGCCAGCCTCAGCAATGGCGAGGCGCTAAGCAAGCAACTCAGTGAGACCCTGTCTCTACATAAAAAACACAAAAAATAGGGCTGGGGATGTGGCTCAGTGGTTGAGTACCCCTGAGTTCAATCCCTAGTACCAAAAAAAATCAGCACAGAGTATTTAATATCAGAGTAGGATGATAAAACATTTTCTTTTGTTGTAAAATTCCTGTTTAACTCATTTTGAATGCAATTCAGACATAAATCTCAAGGTCTTCCCTTGAAATTTTCAGTATAATGTTAAGCAACAGGAAGAGCAGAGTATGAATAAAATGGTAAAGGGCAAATAATCTCATTGAAAGATATATTTAATGAATTTGATCCATCTATTAGTATACAATTCCCCTTTTATACACTGTATAAAAGGGTAGTGAATAGCTAATATCTTATTTTAGGAATAAAGAAAACTGGTTTATGAAAAGGAAAACCAGCAAATCATAGTTACAGATAAGTAGCCAAGATAATAACTGCAAAAATAATTTTGTTACTTCACTCTTCTTTATTTAAAAAGGTATGTAAAAATGAAGTCAGTGGAAGAGAGAAATAGCTCATAATTCAGAACAGTCACTCTGGATATGTCTCTTATAAGGCACTAATTATGAACCCCTTATGGCGGGGGTGAAACTAAGTCTTTTTTTGGTACCGGGGACTGAACCCAGAGGTGCTTAACCATTGAGCTACAACCCCTGCCCTTTTTATTTTTTGAGATAGTCTCACTAAGTTGCTGAGGTTTGCTTTAAACCTGCAATCCTCCTGCCTCAGCCTCCCAAGACACTGGGATTACAAGCATGCATCAACACACCCGGCTAAAACTGGGTTTTACTCGGCAAAAAAAAAATTTTTTTAAGTTGTAGATGGGCACAATACCTTTATTTATTTATTTTTATGTGGTGCTGGGGATCAAACCCAGTGCCTCATACATGCTAGGCAAGTGCTCCACAACTGAACTACAACCTCAGCCCCAAAACTGAGTCTTATGTAGCCAACTTCATGCTCAGCTCCGTTCTCTGGGAGTGAGAGAGGAGAGCATAACAGCTGGGCAGGTGGAGAAGAAAGGCCAGAAGGCCCTTAGGCTCAAGGCCACTGCCCCAGTTCAAGCAGCAATAAGCAAAGGTATTGGAGAGAAACGCAGCCAACACTAAAAAGCCTAGGCTATAATTTTTTGGCAAGAGATGCTGAAGTGAAAGTAGCTTAATATATTAGAAGGGACCATTCCCGTGATAACAGCAAATTTTCAAGTTCAGATAAGGAGCATTTTCCTCTAAGGGTAATTTTTTTTTTAACATGATTTCAATTCACTGACCTTTTCTAAGTTTCTAACATTTCTTAGTGGCTTTACGCTTTTCTGCAAAGTTTTAAGTGACTTCTTTGAAGACAGCTATTTAATGCCAATGATTGTAGAAAACATTTGTTCATAATTATCCAGACATAGACTGGAACAATGCTGAAACAAGAGCAGCATGCAAAAATGTATTTAAGGACTATCATCCCAAAATGCTGCTAAAAGCTATTAACCAGTATGTGTTAATTGCCACAGCATTCATATTAATTTTCACTTCAGGCTCGACATTGTGGAATATTTCCCCTGATACATTTTAAACAAAGTTTAATTTAAGGAACTGCTTCTATCAACACTTATGAAAATTAACAGCCAAGCAATTAGCACTCATGAATTATCCCTTCCCCCATGTTCTCTGCAGTTTCCCTGTTAAAACAGTTTCTAACAGAGAAGTGGTTACTTTCTAACAAGTTAACACAATCAAAGTCACAGTTGTCTATATGAACCAGAACTGGTTCTGCTTTTTTAAGTACTTGTCAAGGCAAACATTCCTCTTCTATTTATAAAGTAGTTTCCCTTGTATTTAGCTTAGTCAAGTAGGTAAGATATTTAAATTTTATTAGCAATTACTAATATCCAACTATCTTCTCAGGTGATGCTTAAAAAATAGCCACTGCGGGGGCTAGGATTGTAGCTCAGTGGTAGAGCGCTTGCCTCACATGTATGAGGCCCTGGGTTCGATCCTCAGCACCACATAGAAAGCAATAAAATAAAGGCATTGTGTCCATCTACAACTAAAAAAAAATTTTAAAAAATAGTCACTGCCAAATAAATAAAAATAAAAGTAATTACTTGTCAAAACACCACTGGACTCCTGAACTTCTTGTACTCTATTCTATGCTACAAGACACAATTCTAAATTCCTTGTTTAAGAGCAGGTTCCTCTCACCAAATCCTTTCAAGAACATAAAGAAGCACACCGCTGCCTCCCCTGCAGAAAGAGACAGAAGCATCAGAAGGGTATGTACTGAGGGCTCCCTGTGCACTGCATGTCCTGCTACCGAGCCGGG
>CM053399.1:176116411-176139531 GCA_028644305.1 Xerus rutilus
TTTTGGTACCGAGGATTGAACTCAGGGGCACTCGACCACTGAGCCACACCCCCAGCCCTATTTTGTGTTTTATGTAGAGGCAGGGTCTCACTGAGTTGCTTAGCGCCTCGCCATTGCTGAGGCTGGCTTTGAACTCGCGATTCTCCTGTCTCAGCCTCCCTAAGTGCTGGGATTACAAGCGTGAGCCACCGCGCCCGGCTTGTGTTTTAAAATCTTGCTGAAATTGAAGCTTTGAAAATGCACTATGGTCTGCCTTTATACACATACCATATGAACACAACAGGAAAAGCTAATAATAATACCAGTAACAATGTTTTTTTTAAGATAAAAGAATTAACTACATGCAAAAAAGATTGTTATCAGGGCCATTAATGAGGCAGGGAAAAGTCTAGATTGGAAGTGCAAAGAGGAATCGATAACCCAGAGACCATCCAAAAAATTACAGACTAATCCTTAGCCCTACAAAAACGGTACTGGCATGACATTTTGTACAAAATGTCCCCTGCACACATCGATCCTTTTGACCCAAACTGAAACTGGCTGAAAAGGCAAGACCTAAAGAATTTACACACCTTCTGAGGGCCAAGGCACAAGTGAAAGAGCTCAAAGTTCAAAACACAAGATGTTATCTGCCCAGAGGATTTAAAAAGATGAATTAAAGTAAAAGCTCTTATATAATAACAAACTAAATAAAATATATAAATCTCAAATTAAGAATTAAAATTATTTCCATTTACCTGATTGCTTAGAATTTCTTTCTTTCCACTGAATATTTTTGCATTTGATCTGGTTTTGTCTCTCTTTTCGAAGTCGTTCTAATCTTTGAGCTTGAAAAGAAATATTATAACTATAAGTTTGTCAATGAAAGTTTACTATAAACAAAGACATAATTAACTACCTTTATATGAATAAAGATGTTTTATATTGCATATGTAGGGAAAAAGTCATAAAATTTTAAAGGTGGCACCCTGAAAAGCAAATACCAACAAAAACATGAAAATATTCTTGATTTATAATTGAAATTAGAGGATATAAAACATTAATAGAGATCATAAAGATAGTATTAACATGGAAGAGAATAATAAAATGTGAAAACTTCTGTGATTAATATGACATTTCATTATATAAATCATTAATAACGGTCTTAAAGGAATTTTAATGCACAAATGAACTGAAGTGAATATTACATTACAGGAATAAAATTACTGTTATGAATTACTCTACCCGTTTCAAAAATTAAAGATAAATGAACTCAGACTAGACTATTAAAGTTTTAAATATAAAATCCTTTATCTAAAAATCATGAAAATTATAAAATGTCAAAGCTATATAAATTAGCATAGCTTTTCTTCAGTGGGCTGAAACAGTTTATAGGTAGTAAAATAAATGATTTGTATCTTTGTAACATTAGTCAAATCTTAAAAAGAACTATTTTTCTTTTAAAATTTTTTAAGATATGTTAAGAGAATTAAAAAGTAAATTCCTTGATCATTAGGACAACCAATAATCTGAATTCATTATTAGCATCCAGGTGGTACATAAAGAAATTCCAACAACACCAAGAGTCATCTAAAATTATGCATTTGTGATTACATTGCCACTGGCTGATCAGTCTTCAAAAAAAGGGTGAACTGAGCCTTTAACGAAATACCACCCAGCATCCATTAACTGCTGCACAGAGATAACAATGAAAGGAAAGTCACAATTGATGCCATCTCTTGAAACTCATTTTCTCTTGCTTATCTTCGACATCCTATTCTGGAATATTGCTAATAGAAAATTAAAATAAACTTCTTTTTCAACCACTTTCAAGGTAGGAAATCATACAATCCTGCTATAGCAGTGTGGTAGGAAACAACCAAAAATAATCTTACCACAATCTTAAACTATTCTGGCAAAAGCATTCTGACAATGTCACTATATCTAACCAAATTCCACTGAAGAAAAATATATTTGGTTGCAAATAATAAATTTGCAAAGGGTACAGCCAATGTAATATAATCATAAAGCTCTTAATTTAGCAATATTCTCCTACTAAAATCCATTCAACCTGTCATATGAGATATCATCAATAATTTGCAAGAAAGTCAGTTTCAACTTGAGAACTCAGAATCCACGGTTCTAAATTATATTCAAACCTTCACTCAAATCATATTTTGATTTAGATACTGGGAAACACTATTAATTATTTTCATCATAAGATCAAATTGTTCTTTTTGGTGTCACAGATGCTGAATTCTGAACCAAAACCTTTAATGTGCCTTTCACTATAACTGTATCTGGTTCTAACCACAATAATCCTTTATATAATATTTTATATCCAGACCATGAAAATAAATACATAAATATTTTCAGTGTTGTAGTACACCTCCTGCTATAATCCTAGGGCATTAGCAAGTTACTAGTGCTGACAGATTATATTTTCTGATGACCTAAAAAATAACAATTATCTCCTAGAATATCCTGTTATTTCAGAATTACAATATGTATTCTAAATAATTTATGTAAGTAAAGGCTTTGGTTCATCACATTCCCTGTGAAAGGGCACCAAAAATTTCAAATTGGAAAACAGGCAATGAAAAACTTTTAAAAGATAACAACTAAATATATATACCAAAGTTGAGGGTTTTCAAACCACAAAGATCAAGGTTAGTGGTGAATAAAGATCAAGCAGCAAAAACAGAGGCACTTTCTTTAATCTCATACCCAAAGTGGGAATTCCTCTAAATCAGGACCAGCCCTAACAAAAAAATAGCTGTCTCTACCCAGTCCCCACCACCCACCCCCTAAAATTCTTCCAGGGACAAGAACTGTCTGGAGCCATATCTTGCACTCCTTGGCTAGTCAGCTATCTACATGTTAAAGGTTCTTTATTGTATCAACCTAAAACCTGTTTCCAGGGAATGTATCTACTAGGACTAATGTTGTTTTGAAAAGACACTCAGAATAGGTCTGGTTCCATTTCTGCATGATGACTTTTTAGAAAACAACCTTCAGTGTGTCTTTCCTACCCACTTTCCACCTACACCTCTTCTGTCTCCTTCCTTCTAATTACATCATTCCAGAGGACCTCTCCATTCATATTCACAGAGATGGAGAAGGCTCATTCTTAAGTCTTAGGACACATGTGTGTCCCTCTTACTACACAGAAACTTTCCCCATTCAATCATTATGCATTATTCCATAAGACTGTTTGCTGATTTAAAGCTCAGATGACATGACTGGAAAATTAAGGTTTACCTGTGTTTGAGCGTCTTCTAATACCAAAGTCCCAACTTGAGGTAATATCGACTGACTGGGCATACACATAGCCCTGAGTCTCGCCATTGCTTCCCTGAATTTCTGACCCACTGTCTCCAGGCATTGAAGGAGGATGAATCTTCTCTAGGTCAACATCATGATCAATGAGAACCATCTCACACATTCCTGTGTCATCACTGGTCACATGTGACTGCCGAATATGAGCTAGAATAATAGTTGGATTGTCCAAGAAGGCCATCCTTTCTGTGGGCCAATTTCCTTAAAAGGCTATTTTCTCCTCTTCATCTTGTTTGACGAGCTCACCTACCTAGAAACATAATGTACACAGCAATATTTAAGAATATTTAAGGCAGAAAATGACTGAATCATTTTTCAAACAAATTCAATGTGGTAAAATGCTACCTTGAAAATCAACATTTATCCCTATACCTAGAAGCTTAAAAGGATTAAGTCTAAGCTGAAAGAAAATCCTTATAAGCACTAGGGGCTATGGCTCTGGTCAATGAAATCTCTCTGTGGTATCTGAGAGGAAGGCCTGCACTCTTGCAAAACAAATAGCAGTAACCTCTTAGGCTACTTAAAGCACATAACTACTGCTAAAATAGACAAAAGCCTTTCTTTTCCCATTTTGTCTGAAGCAGTTTTCTCATTATTTTATATGGAACAAGCTGTATTTTCCTCAGATAATGTGCTAAAGTATGAAACTTACTTCATCAGTTTACATTTCTCCTCTTGTCAAGTGGCTGTGACGTGTTTAGAAGGGCACAGATAAACCTTCAGAGTTACTAGGAATTTTACAAAAGTGTACCACCAAAGTAATTTTGTTCAATAAACATATTTTGCTTTAAGATAGTACTGTGCTTTTAAAATAAAACTTATTAATCAAAACTGCCTTGCTGTTAGATTAATTTCTTATTTTAGAAACCTAATTATAAGAACTGCTTCCTCAATTCTGTTAAAACTATAATGATGTTCATTCTAAGAATGTAACTCTTCGGTTAAATAGGAATACTCAAAAAACAACAGAACCGTTGTTCCTGTTAGGAACTAGGTCCTAGAGACCCACTGGGTTCAAATCCTGGCCCTAGTACTTGCTGGCAATGTGATCTCACTCAAAACACCAAACAGCTTTGAGCCTCCTTTTGTTCTTCACTTATAAAATGGAGGTTCCAGGTATGAGAGTATACACAAGCAGAAATGCAGGAAAGTGCTGGAGTACAGAGTACATGATTAAGCAAACTAGGCTGCTATTAATAAGGATGATGCTGATGCAAAAAGACCACTACTAATTTCAGTTTTAATTCCTGTTTAAGGTAGTCATAAATGTATCAATGTTTCATCTGTCTTTAGTAAGTTCATGAAAGATAAAATAAGTCTGTGGTTCCTTTGTGATAGAAGATATTGCAGGACATTGAGTCACACTTCCTTGCTCTTTCAAAATCATTTTAATTTTGAAATACAAGGAATGTGAAAGCTGGTCTGAATATGTTCCTAGGAACAGTCCTCTGAAGATTTTTATTTTTAGAAATACCTATAACTGGGGCTGGGGCAGTACAGAGCACTTGCCTAGCATACACAGGCCCTGAATTCAATTCTCAGTACTGCAAAAAAAAAAAAAAAAAAAGAGGAAAAAATAAATACCTACAACACCAGGTTTTTTGGCTGTTTTTTTGTTGTTGTTTTTTTTTGGGGGGAGGGGGTTGGTACTGGAGATTGAACTCAGGGGCACTCGACCACTAAGCCACATCCCCAGCCCTATTTTGTGTTTTATGTAGAGACAGGGTCTCACTGAGTTGCTTAGCGCCTCGCTGTTGCTGAGGCTGGCTTTGAACTCGTGATTCTCCTGTCTCAGCCTCCCTAAGTGCTGGGATTAGAGGCTTGCGCCACCGCGCCTGGCTAACACCAGGTTTTTCTTGTCATTTGTTTCTTCTAGAAATGAAAAACAGGGGAAATCTATTTAACAAATCATTACAGCTAACTGAGGTTTTAAAAAATTTTGTTCAGCAACACATGATTCTACTGCCATCACCTAGTGGATCTTAAAGATACTGAGATCAAAGGATGTTTAACTGAGAAGCACTAAATCAAGTAAATTACACTAATATTCACTTCTTCCTTTAAATATATTCATCAACTACTTATTTTATACTAAGGCTAAGGGGAAATGACTGAATCAAAAAGTTTATATCCTAATATAGACCTACAATCTCCCTAATATTAATCTTTTAAGTATCAAATTTCTGAAGCATTTGGTCTCAGAAATATTAATGTACTATTTTAAGTATACCAGTCAAAAATTACAAATGTAAAAGGGAGCATTTAAATTTCATTTGTAAAAATAAGAACATCTTCTATAACCATGAAGAAATGCGTACACTCATAAATGACAGTATTTTTCACAGGATCACAGACTGCCAGAGCTGCAAACATCCCCCTGTAGCAACAATAATAAACTGTCTTCCCTCCATGAAAGCAAGGCAACCAACCAGCTGCTAGCAGAGGGACAGGTGCGTCCACCTTCATCCTGAATAGTTCTCCCCTGCAAAAAAAAGGACTTCAATAAGAAGCCACACATTCAATGGGTGTTCTGACACCAAAATGTCAAAGGGCAAAGCAAAATGACACTGAAGTACCCTCAATAAAATATTTTTCAGCAAAATCAATCTGCTTCATCCCAGCTTACAAAGGATAGAAGAATGGGCAAACACCTCTAAAGGCACACACCAGCTCCCCATCTCCATCCTTACAGAAGAGAGGCCTCAAAACACCCTAAGATCAGCAGAGATCTTCTCTATTAAACACTATAACTTTGTACATTGAGGAATCTGTACGATTCACCCAGTAATTATTTCTTCCATACCAGTTCTGATAGAGAACTCCCACAGGATGGCCCCGGGAAATGTGCTATTTTGTATGTCACTTTCTACCTCCTGTTCTGTGTTCTTGAAGACTGAAGACTAAGTTCTACAAGGACAGGGGCCATCACACCACACCCCTTCTGACAAAGGATGTTTACACATGGCAGGAATTCAATACATGTTGCTGTCTAACTTCCAACGACTATCCAATTTTGTTGTAGAGATAAGTCATATATGAGCATGTCAGGTTTAAGTGTGATTATAAAGAAAGGATTGCCTTTTTTTATTAATACAGATACAAGAGCTTCTCTTCAATATGCCCTTCAAAATTGTCACCTTGGGACATTATCAACTTATTCCAACAATACTCTTTTCAGAACCAAAAGAATATATTTTTTAAATCTCCTTAAGAGCAGCTAAGTATCATTTGAAGGTATACTTGATTTCTAAAACAAAGGCATTCAGAAGACAAACGAAACAACTCATTTTCTCTATTCAGTTGTACAAACAGCAAAACTATGTTTTAAAAGACTAATATTAGCAGGCGTTCAGAGAAATGGGCACTCATGCACTATAGACACAAGTGAAAATTGAGATTTTTTTTTTAGAGTAATTTGGTAATGCTCACCAAAAAGAAAAACATGAATATCCTTTGAGCTATCATACTTGTAGAATTTATCTTAATAACTGTGCAAAAATTTTTCTTAATATTTACAATATGTAATGAAAATCTAAACATCCATTAATACAACATATACTATGATACATACACAAAATACTTAACATGATTAAATATATAACAGGCTGGTTAAACAAACAAAATGTGGTACATAACATAGAATATTATTCAGCCTTAAAAATGAAGGAAATTCTGACATATAATTCAACATGGATGAACCTTAAGAACATTATGCTAAATAAAATAAGGACAAGTACTTCCGTACCTTACACCATGAGACAAGCCATGTCTAGCTCCAGGAAGTTAGCTCCTCTAAGATGCCCTATTTTACAGCTTCTTTCCTTTTCTTTTTTGGCAGTGCTGGGGATGGAACTCAAGGCCTCACTACTTGCACACTACCACTGAGCTATCTCCCCAGCCTCTTTTTCCCACTTAACTCCAGGTTCTTTAAAGCATAAAGATTTGTTTTACTGAAAATGGAAGCAGCAGGGACATCCATGCAGAATGGGAGGATAATAACAGATGTTCAAAATGACACAGTCATTTTTTGCCAGGTGCAATGGCACACATCTGTAACTCAACACTTTGGGAGGCTGACACAGGAGAATCCCAAGTTCAAAGCCAGCATCAGGGGCTGGGATTGTAGCTCAGTGGTAGAGTGCTTGCCTCGCATGCGTGAGGCCCTGGGTTCGATCCTCAGCACCACATACAAAGCAATAAAATAAAGACATTGTGTCCATCTACAACTAAAAAAAAATTTTAAAAAAATTTTTAAAAAAAGCCAGCATCAGCAACGGCAGAACGCTAAGCAACTTAGTGAGACCCTATCTCTAAATAAAACACAAAAAACAGGGCTGGGGATGGGGCTCAGTGGTGGTGTACCCCCAAGTTCAATCTCCAGTACAAAAAAAAAAAAAAAAGACAAGACATAGTCATTTTTAATGTACTGGGTTGGGTCTCCTTATAAAAGACAACATTCAGGCAGGGCACGGTGGTGCACGCCTGTAATCCCAGCACTTTGGGAGGCTGAGACAGGAGAATTGAGTTCAAAACCAGCCTCAGCAACGGTAAGCCACTAAGCAACTCAGTGAGACCCTGTCTCTAACTAAAACACAAAATAGGGATAGGGATGTGACTCAGTGGTCGAGTGCCCCTGAGTTCAATCTCTGGTACCAAAAAAAAGAGATAACATTCAACAAATATTTGCTAAGTTCCTAATATGTGCTAACGGTAGTTACAGCTGCAATTTGGATACCATTACCACTTTACACTTCCATTTGTTTCCAGCTGCAATTTGGATACTGTTACCACTTTATGGTTCCATTTGAACATGCAACCTACATGTGGCAACTTGGAACATGCCCTAAATGTGGGAATAATTTTAGAAGGTTTTGGATATCAAGTCAGAATACACTTTTTTTTTCTGTGCTGGGTTTTGAACCGAGGGCCTTGCACATACTAGCCTAGTACTCTATCGCTGAGCTCCATCTCCAGCTGAATACAATTTTTACTAATAACTTCGTGTACACACAAACTCTCAAACTTCATCTAAAATGGCTTCTAGAAAAATATAAGGTATGACATGGTAAAACACACACAGAGATGGAGAAAGTGGAGAAGAGGAAGTAATTCAGGATAAATTCATATACCAGGACATGACCTAAGATCTTGTATATTTGCTGCAGGTAAACTGCAGAATCTCAGAAGCAAAAGGCAACTATAACAACTAACCCTAACTTACTATAAAAACTAGAATCATTCTAAGCCAGGCATGGTGCTATACACCTGTAATCCCAGTGTCTTGGGAGGCAGAGGCAATTTAGTGAGGCCCTAAGCAACTTACCAAGACTGTCTCAAAATAAAAAATAAAAAGGGCTGAGGATGTGGCTAAGTTATTAAGTACCCCTGAGTTCAATCCCCATTTAAAAACAAAAACAAAAAAACTAGAATTGTTCTATCCTTGTATATGAATTAGTTCATATAACCCTCAAGATAACCCTATTTAGTTACTATTTTTAATCCCCATTCTACAAATGAAAAAAACTTAAGCACAGAAAGATTAAGAAACTTGCCCAAAGCCAGACAACAGAAGAATCAAATCTAAAGAGCTTGAGATCTTAACCACTGTAGTATCCAGCCTCTCAAAAAGGAACAAATAATCACAATAAAAATGATTTTTTAAAAAAATCCCATTGTAATTTTTGGATTCTGAAGCCTGAGAGAAATTTCCTCCCAGGGGTTCCTGTAAAGGACATGAGAGAGCAAATATGCTCTGCAGTAGACAACATCCTTAGCTCCTCTCCACTAACGCCATGGTGACTCGGTGACTCGTGCAACCGCAAAAAGAAAGCAGTACATGTAATGTTGTTCAAAAAATAAAATCACAAAACTTTACACATGAAAGGAACTTTAGAGATCATTTACTTTCCTAAAGCCATAGGGGTTTTTTTTGTTTTTTTACTTTGTAGTAGATGGACATAACACCTTTATTTTTATGTGGTGCTGAGGTAGAACCCAGTACCTAACCTGTGCAAGCCAAGTGCTCTACCACTGAGCTACAGCCCCAGACCGAGGGTTTATTTTAAATAACCAGTTAGGTCTAAGTATATTTCTTATCTGTTTGCAGTGCTCTTGATTGAACCCAGAGTCTCATGCATGCTACGCAAACACTCTAACACTGAGCTACACCCCTAGTCCTCTAAACATATTTTTGAAAATCCCTAGTGATTTATGCAACTTTAACTATAAATCCATACCAGAAGTATTTTTTCTCTTTCTTCAAATAATGTACCATCAGCAAATGAGCCCTCTCTGTGCTCCTTTACTTCCCAAGAACCTGAGATAGGCAGCCATATGACTAAATGCTCAAGTACAGCCAACAGAAATTCCCCTTCTGAACTATTTTCAAAACACTGCACACTTGCTTCCCTCTGCCAGGCAGACTTCCAGCCCCCTCACCTTCGATATGTGAAAACTTGTCTGAATAAGCAACAGCCTGAGGCTTCTCAAAGGTCTGCAAACTCCCAATCAAAAATTACTGCTGCCCCATCAATGTGTCATATAAATGTTGGCATGTTAATTGTGTATTTATAAGATTGTTAATGGTTAGTTAATTTACCTCCCACACCATTATTGTACTTGAAATGATTTAACGTCTGCTAGGGGAGTTAACAACATGTAACAGCAGATGCGAGGTGTTTTTTTTTTTTTTTTACCTTTGCACACTGTACCCCGACTTCCCATGGTTAGCATTAGGCAAGGTAAACCTGATTCCTGCACAGGAGGCCTTAAGACTATTACAGAAGCACTCAAGGATTTATTTCCCACAAGGAATAACAACAAACAGAAGAGCAAAAACATTTTTATTATATACAAAATTTTCCAATCATAATAACCAACAGACCCCTCTCTTTGATAATACTTCAACATTATTTGATCTAAAGTTCAGAATTCATACCTCCTGGACTTCAAAAATAATTGAAGTAACCATTAACATAAAATGCACTTTACTGCCTTTAAATTTTTCTCTCTTTCCAATGTAACTCTAAATTAAACCTTCATTTGTTTTTTCAGACTACCAAAAACTGAGTGGCCTTTTTTTTCCCCCCTAACTGTTCGGGAATTAAAATTTTCTCCATGTGAATATGCCTAATTTCATGAAACAGCAAATAGTGAGACAATATATCTGGAGAGTTTATTTTTTCCTTTCACATTTTTAATTCCATATGATTAAAAATACTAAATAAAGCAAGAGAAAATAAATGCTCATATATTCTTCTGAATGAAATCCATTCACTAAACATCACGTGAGTGTGAGGTCCTGGGAACCTACAAAAATATGTAAACCCGGGCCTGCCCCTCCCCAGGCTGACAGGCTTAGCAGAGTGGCTACAAGGCAAACATAGAGAACAGTAACAGAAGGCAAGGTACACCTACTTCCAAATGAGATACTAAGTATGTTTTCCAAGAGGGGAAAGTCAAGAGAGCTTCAGGAAAGATGGTCACGACATTTTAAGGATAACCAGGCTTTCCTTAGACAGAAACACAGGAGAATAGTAACATATTTCCTGAGCTCTTGCACTGAGCCATACTAATTCCTCCAGAGCCTTTTTCTTTTGGGGGGGGGGGGTTACTGGAGATTGAACCCAGGAAGCTCTATCAGTAAACATCCACAACTCATTTTACTCTTTTAAGACAAGATTGCTAAATTACCAAGACTAGCATCGAATTTGCAATCCTCCTACTTCAGCTGGCAATACTACCCTCATTTTATTTATTTTTTTAAACTAAAACTCAAAGGAGCTAAGAAACTTGCCTGAGGGTACAGGGTAGGTCTCTTTGAAGCTCCTCCCATGAAGCAGTGGAGCCTATTTCCCCATCCCTTGACTCTGGGCTGACCTCCGACTTTGCTTTCAACTAGACTATGCAGTGGAATTTCTGAACCTCGCCCTCAGGAGGACTTGCAGCTTCTGCTCTGTCCCTGAAACACTTCCAACTCTTAAGACTTGGGATGAAAGACCACGTGGGCAGTGGCTCGGGCATCTCAGTCATTCCATCTGTCTTGCCAAGGCCCCCAACAAATGATTATGGCCATCCGGGGGGACCAGCTAGCCCTCACACATCTCCCACCAATCTACCAGAGGCAAGGTCTCTTGTGTCAAATGTCTCACTCTAACAAAGGGACTAGATCCTTTATTTCCTTGCCTTATTACCACTAACCACCTGAAATGCCACAGAATTTTACCACCTGCCAAGGTCCAGTTAAAGGGAGCCTGGTATGGTAAGTACAGTGCCTCTCAAACTTCTCCACAGACAGACCTTAAGAGCACAGGACAGTAACCATAAATTAAGATGACCTAGGGGAAGCCGGGCGCGGTGGCTCATGCTTGTAATCCCAGCACTTAGGGAGGCTGAGACAGGAGAATCGTGAGTTCAAAGCCAGCCTCAAGCAACGGCGAGACGCTAAGCAACTCAATGAGACCCTGTCTCTACATAAAATACAAAATCGGACTGAGGATGTGGCTCAGTGGTCGAGTGCCCCTGAGTTCAATCCCTGGTACCAAAAAAAAAAAAAGATGACCTAGGGGAGGCACCTACAGCAACATGCCATAAAAAATTTGTGGTTAGAATTCATATTTTGTATTCTATCCCATAATATACTACATCTGTGCTTGTTTTAACAGGAAAAAATACCACTGAGTCACATCCTCAGCCCTTTCTTAAATATTTTATTTAGAGGCAGGGTCTTGCTAAGTTGTTTAGGGCCTCACTAAGTTGCTAAGGTGGGCTTTGAACTTGAAATCCTCCTGCCTCAGCCTCCTCAGCTGATGGGATTATAGGCGAATGCTCACTCTTGGCTTCCAGTACCCCACAGCAGAGGCTGAGATTCTCCTAACTCCAGTTCAAATGGTAAGAGTCTTGTGGAAAAACACAGACTTTGTAGTCAGAAATAACTGATTTTGTGAAGATGAAATGGCACTTGGTCAACAGACCACTCAAAATCTAAATTTTGTTCAAAAGATGTTTCCTATGACAAGGATAAAGAATGTAAAGTATTAATCACACTAAAGCTCTAAGCACAAGTTAGACTAGAATATTATTCAGCTGCTTTAAAGCAATTAATATTTTCAGAGTGTTTTGAAATAACATTTATTAGCTAGCCATAACTGTGAAACTTCAGACACCACCCCCAAAACTCCAAACCTGCCAACATCTCTAGATGTTGGAAGAAAACTGCCAGTTTGATGCAATATAGCCCTATTTTTCCAATGAGTGTTGTCTCTCTGGAATAACAGATTTGATGGACACTTGTGAAAATAAACAATTTTAGTTTTACCTTAAGATCTCAGGTAAAAATGTTTATAGTTTTACCTCAAGTGAAGACTATGAATAATGCCAAATTATTCAACATGTTTTTCAATGTGAAATTACAAGTTTAGGAACTTCAAACTCTAAGTAGCCCTCAACTGCCTACCAAATTCTCATCCACAGATTTCATTTGACAAATATTCATAAAACATTTCCTATGTGTAAGGCACCAGAGATAAGAATGCTAAGAGAAAAATAAAAGAGTTGGCCACTGCCTTCATGGTGCTGACAGTGTATATGGTAGGGAGAATTCTAAAACAGGTCCAGAATTTCTCGCCTCTTGGCGTCAACATCTACCCCTCTGTGTTATCCCCTTGAGTATGGGTGGGAACTTGCTTGCTTATAGCCAACAAAATATGGCAAAGATGATAGGACAGTCACTCTCTTGATGATATTCCACTGTGACTCCATCTCAGCCAACTGAAAAAAAGACATTCAAAGCCAGAGAAACTGTTCTTGAAGAAGCAAAATCATGGGCTAGGGATATAGCTCAGTGGTAGAGCACTTGCCTAGCATGTGTGAGGCACTGGGTTCGATCCTCAGCACCACATAAAAAATAAATAAAATGAAGTATAAAAAAAAAAAAGAAGCAAAGTCATGTTAAAGAACTGCACATGGCAAGGACTGAGGGCAGTTTCTAGGAGTTGAGAATAGTTCCCAACCATGAACTAGTGAGAAAAGGGGGATCTCAGTCATACAGCCACAAGGTAAAGAATTCTACAACCATCTGAGAGAGGCTGGAAGTTCTTTTCCTAATTGAGCCCCCAGATGAGTCCACAACCAGCAAACACCTCAAGTTTATCCCTTTGAGACCAGGAACAGGGAACCCAGCTGAAGCCCTGACTCCTAACTCACTGTAAGACCAAAATCTTATACTGTTTTAAGCTGATTATGTTTGTGGTAACTTCTTATGCAGCAAGACAAAGTGAAAACAAAACTAAAACCCTTCACATACAGCACTGTAAGGCTCTCTGCAATCCAGTGTCACTCACCTGCTCCTTCCCCTGCTACTCCCCACGGGATTGTCCAGACATGTTCTGGCCTTTGGCAACAGTGCCCTTTGTGGGAAATGTGCCCTTCTCCTCTAACACCACCCTTATCTTTTAAGTCCAACTCAAGTATATCAACCTCTGCAAACCCTTCTTCAATTCCAAGGTTCAAACTGTTTTAAAAGAATTTTACTACTACCCTCATTCGTTAGTTGAATGAATTTATTTTTCAGTACATAGAATTTACTCTAGGAGCATTCTACCTAAGCTATATCCCTAGGCCATTTTTAGTTCTGAGACAGGGTCTCACTAGCCTCCAAAATTGCTATCTTCCTGCCTCGGCCTCCCAAATCACTGGGATTACAGGTGTGCACTACCATGCCCAGCACAGGGATGTTGTTAAACACAGTACAAGGCAAAACACAGGACCCACAACAAAGAGTTATAATCCCAAAATATCAACATCAATAATTCTAAAGTTGAGAAACTTTAATGTGTGGGTTTTTTGTTTTGTTTTGTTTTCTTTTTTGGTACTGGAGATTGAACTCAGGGGCACGCGAACACTGAGCCACATCCCTAGCCCTATTTTGTGTTTTATGTAGAGACAGGGTCTCACTGAGTTGCTTTAGCACCTCACCGTTGCTGAGGCTGGCTTTGAACTCGCGATTCTCCTGTCTCAGCCTCCCTAAGTGCTGGGATTACAGGCTTGCACCACCACGCCCAGCTTAATGTGTGGTTTGAAGTCACTAAAGTTGTGGTCATTTGCAACTCCTTTGGAGCTATTTCATTTTTACTAAAACTAATCCACAGAACTTTAAAATCTATGCATAATGGGGCTGGGATTGTGGCGCAGTGGTAGCGTGCTCGCCTAGCATGCGTGAGGCACTGGGTTCGATCCTCAGCACCACATAAAAACAAAGATATTCTGTCTACCTAAAACTAAAAAATAAATAAATAAATATTTAAAAAAAAAAAATAAATAAAAAAAAAATAAAAAAAAAAATAAAATCTATGCATAAAACTTCTAAAATGCTATCTCAATCTATGCTCAAAACTTCTAAAATCTAATCAACTCCTAAGATCAACTCCTCATGTTTTTCTACATTTTAACTAACCTAAGGAAAACCAAAGCTTAAACCGCTACTGACAAGCTGCCTTCCCTCAGACTCACCCTGTGGTCTGGAAAGCCTGTCTTCCCTCCACCTGGCTTCCTGCTACTCATTCAAAATGCAGCTCAATGGTCAATTCTCCATGTAACCTTCCTAATGAATCCCAGTTTGGCTGTTCACTTGACTATTCCTTCTTCTACCAAATAATTAATCTAGCACATTACCTATAATAGTTGTTAAGTATTTGTTGAATTTATTCATTCAACAAACATGTACTGAAAGCCTCCAATGTGCCAGGCACTGCTCTAGATACAGAAAGTACAGCAAAAAAACAAAGTAGATGAAATCCTGTCCTCATGGAGCTCACACTCTCATGAGGGAAGATAGACAGACAAAACAATTATATAGTAAACTGGAAGTGCTATGGGGAAAAACCAAGTGCAGAAAGACATACGGGTAGAGCAGGTGAAGTCAGGAGTTGCAACTGTAAATGAAATGGCCAAGGAATGCCTGGCTGAGAAGGTGACACCTAACTTAAAACCTGAAGGAGGCGAGAGCAAGCCATGTGGACACAGCTTAAGGGAAGAGAGCTGCACGCAGAGGCGAGCAGGCCCCAAGCTGCTCAATGAGCAGCAAGAAGTGCCACACAGAGCAAAGCAACAGAGAATCCAGTCTGGAAAGGCAGGTGACCTGGCAGGGCCTTGCAGGCCACTCTGAGGCCTGCAAACATGGGGGATCACTAGAGAACTGTGAGGAAAAGTGACATGATCTGACTCACTTTAAAAAGATCTCTCGGGACTGGGGTGTGGCTCAGTGGTAGAGCGCTTGCCTAGCATGCGTGAGGCACTGGGTTCGATTCTCAGCACCGCATATAAATAAATGAATAAAATAACGGTCCATTGACAACTAAAAAATATTCTTAAAAAAAGATCTCTCTGGGGGCTGGGGTTGTGGCTCAGTGGTAGAGCACTTGCCTAGCATGTGTGAGGCACTAGGTTCGATCCTCAAGGAAGGAAAGAAGGAAGGAAGGAAGGAAGGAAGGAAGGAAGGAAGGAAGGAAGGAAGGAAGGAAGGAAGGTAGGTCGGTCCATCAACAACTAAAAAATATTAAAAAAAAAAAAGATCTCTCTGGCTGCTATGTTAAGGAGTGAATGAATCAATGGATGAATGAAAGAACAGCTAATCACACTACTTTTTTTTCCTTTTTAATAATAATCTGTTTGGTTTTCTCTTCTAAATTCTAAATTCCTTAAGGACACTGACTGTCTTATTCATCACTATGTTGACAGTTTCTAGTAGAATATGGATGGCATCCAATAAGAGCTCAGTGTGGAATGAATAGAAAAACAAATGAATCTTTCTTGTTTCCAAGAAGCTGTGCCATGATTTTCCAAAGGGGGAGGGGAGACTATTCATGGTGCTGCTTCAGCATATAGCTTAAAATTTCTTTTCCTTTTATTGCTTTCTCAGAATTTAAAGTTTGCTTGCACAAGTGGAAGAATTCAATAGAATTCCTTCCTCTTAACTGGCTCTCGGTTAACCATAACATCATTTAAAAAAAACTATAGTTTATTACAAGGACCTTTCCCAAATGGTCCTGTTCCCTAATTACCAGAGACCTAATTGCATGGTCTTGGACAGATCATTTCTGTCATTTCGAAAACTATAATGTAGATTCTATTATTATTCATGTTTTACAAATCAGTAAACGGAGCCCAGGTATGCAAAAGGCCACACGTAACAGGTGGGGACAGGATAAGATCCAGGCAACCTAGTTCTGAACGCTTCCTTCTCCAAAGCACTTTGAACACTGTGCCTCACATTCCACTGTCAATCCACTTCATCACACTTCCTATCCCACTGCTCGCACCAGTCCACATGAGGACACAGATTTATCTGTTCATCCGGTAAGCATGAATACTCACTACATGCTGGAAGTCCAAAGTAAAGTGCTAAGTCATAGTCCCTAACCCCATGAGGGAGTCAAGCAGGGCAGAAAGGACAAGAATATAAATGGTGACAATAAAGAATGAGCGCAATACTAGACAGGCTTCATAGCGATGAATAATAAGGCTGGGGTTGTGGCTCAGTGGTAGAGCGCCTGCCTAGCACATGTGAGACACTGGGTTCGGTCCACAGTACCACATAAAAATATAAATAAATAAAATAAAGTTACTGTATCCATCTACAACTAAAAAAAAAAAAAGAGGTAGTCACTTCCAACTCAGTCACCTAAAGAATACTGAAAAAGAGCCATGTTCGGCAGCACACACCTGTCATCCCTGCAACTCGGGAAATTATCAGGAGGATCACAAGTTCAAGGCCAGCCTAGGCAACTTAAACTGAGACTCTGTCTCACAATAAAAAAATAACAAGGGTTGGGGATGTAACTCAGTAGTAAAGCACCTCTGGGTTCAATTTCCAGTATGAAGGAAAAAGAATGATGAAAAAAAGAGGTGGTATTGAAATAATCTATAATCCTGGCTCTTTGATCAGAAGTATTTACAATGAATCTCTCTCCAGTTCTGTTATATAAGCTGCAAATTAACACAAGGGCATCCATGAGTTATTGCAGAAGCAGAGAGGATCCTTTGTAGTTGAAGAAAACAAAAGAATGGAGATGGCTAAGAAAGGGCAAATAGGAGAAGCTGAGAACAATCAAGCATCAGATCACCAGGGTTCAAATCTGGACACAGCCACTCATTGTGGGGCCTAGGGAAAGTAACAACTTCTGTCTCCATTTCCCTCATCTATGAATGAGAATAATTTTGGTGCCTACCTCACAGAATTGCTATGAAGACTGAATGAATTAATATATTAGGTACTTACTACACTGCCTATACTCACTATACAATGTTTGCTATGATTACAGCAATCATTTCATGGTCTAAGCTGAATCTTCAAAGATGAGACGCTGGAAGGTTGGAAGAGGGCGCAGCAATCAAGACAGCATGGCCCTGAAGTAAGAAATAGCGAAACACCTGGAGTTCAAAGTTACTGATAAGATTGCTACTTCAAGAGCTATGCAGAAGATTAATCTGATAGAAAAGACAGAAGGGGCTGGGGCTCAGTGGTAGAATGCTTGCCTCGCATGCGTGAGGCACTGGGTTCGATCCTCAGCACCACATAAAAATAAATAAATAAAGACATCGCGTCCATCTACAACCAAAAAAATTAAAAAAAAGAAGACTGGTTATGTAGCTATGACTACAGCCCAGGGAAGAGATAATGAAATCTGAAGTAAAGCCGTGAGAGATGGTTCTGTAAATGCAAGAAACAGTCAAGAAACATTTAAGAGATAAAAAATGGTAGAACTTAATGGCTTAATGGACGTGAAGGCCTGCATGATAGTGCCAACAAGTGAAACTGAACTCAAAAGTAGGAACACTTCCATTAGAGGTATGGTGGAGATTATTTTTCAGTTACAATGAACTTGGAATGTCCATATATTATCCAAATAGAAGTCCATCAAGACACAAACCTAATAGCTCAAGAGAAAGCTGAGAAGATCTGGAAGACATCTATATACAAGTGACAGATGAAGCCATGGATATAAATGAGTTTGCCCCATATGCTATTCCCCAAGGAATAGCAACAGTTAAAAGGTATGATGAAAACATGCAGAAGCTACAAAACAAAACAAACAAGTCAGTCTTTGCCTAGGTTCTGAAGTTATGAACCACTGGACTATGAAGTCCTTGAAAGGAAAGCACTCTGACCCTTGACTTCCTATCCCTAATGCCCAACATACAATGCCCAGTACAAATATGCTTATAAAATGAACCTGACTGAACATAGAAAACAGGAAACTTTCCCATCTAATAGAACAAAAGGCTCAAGGAACTCCTTGAACTTAAGGGTTGCCTCCAGGCCAGACCAGAGCCAATTCGGAGCCTAAGGAAAGGAGCAGCAGAAAGGAGCTCCACTGTGGGAGAAGCACCACTGCAGAGAACCTCAAATGATGCACTTGCTGTGGGAAAAAGTTGGGCAGTTCCAAAGTGTTTAAAAAACAGAATAGCCATAAGAATCAGCAATTCCACTTCTAGATAAATACCCAGAAGTGAAAACACATGTTCACAGAAAAAAGTGTGCATGTTTACAATAACATTATTCATAACAGCCAAAGGTGGGAATAACCCAAATATCCAGCAACTGATGAGTGGATAAACAAAAAATGTGGTATATGCATGCAGCAGAATATTATTTGGCAATAAAAAGGAAAGAAGTACTGATACATGCTACGATACACAGAGACCTTGAAAACATTTTGCTTGGCAAAAGAAGCCAAATATAAAAGTCCATATATATTGTATGATTTCATTTATATAAAAGGTTCAAAATAGGCAACTTCACAGAGACGGAAAGTAAATTAGTTGTTCAGGAGGGAGGTAAGGAGGAATGAGGAGTGACTGCTAATGGATTCAAGGTTTCTTTTGGGGGTGACAAAAATGTGTTTGAATAAGGTAATAGTAGAGATTGTACAACTTTACAATAATACAAAACTATTAAATAGTATACTTTAAAAGGGTGAATTATGCCAGATATGGTGGCACATGAGAGGCTGAGGCAGGAGGATTGCAAGTTAGGCCAGCCTGGGCAACTTAGCAAGACCCTACTTCAAAAAAAAGGGCTGGGGGTGTAGCTCTGTGGTAAAGCACCCCTGAGTTCAATATCTAGTACAAGTTGGAGGGCGGAGGATGGATTTCTATGGTACGTGAATTATATCTATTTAAAAAAAGAAAGGAGGTAGAAACACAAGAAAGAAAGAATCCATGCTGCAACATCCTAGATGTCCTCCAGTTTAGATGATTCCAACCCAAGGACACCAACAAAGTACTTAACTGAGCAGAGCCAGCAACAGCAACCATAAATAATTTAAAACAATTTTAATTCTTTTAAACAACAGATATGAAAGTCTAGGAGGTGCCAAGTGTTCTCCTTTGGGGGGGGAAACTGTAAAATGTATTAGTAGAGGTAGCTAACCTACATTTCTAGTTGAAGGAGATTAATTCTAGCGCCAGAAATCCCAGCAGAACTTCTGACTTTGCTGAAGCAAATCCCACACACTAGAACAGCTTTTCTTCCCAGGGCACCAGACAGCATTCTAATCCACACCAAAGCATGGCCCTAAGAAGCCACAGAGGGAGAGAGAACACAATGCTTCTATCAGTGGCCTACTGAGCCACTGGTACATCAGGAGTAATTCTCCTCTTAACTTTGGGGCGGGGGTGGGGGGATGACATTGAAAGGGATAAAACAAGAAAGGCAACATGGCATGACCAAAAAACAAAGGTTTGGAGAGCTGAGTGTGATCCCAATTCCACTACCTGGCAGCTGAGAAAAATGGGACGCTCCCAGTTTCTAGGCCTCAGTTCTTTATTTTCTTACTTCACAAAGCTGCTGCCCCACTGCAGGACTGAAAAGTGACACTCAAATATTAGTATCCTTCCTAGTTCACCTGAAAGAAAATTAGTTGCTAATACTGTACATTTTGGGGTCAAATTGGAAACTAAGACTTATGAACCCCTTATCTATAATGTACTCAAACACACAGTCTTGAACTTAAATAAAATTATAAAGTATATAGAATATCCAACTCAGAAGTCTTTTTACCTCCTTCTTGCAGTGCTGGGGATCAAACCCAAGGGTCTTATGCATGCTAGGCAAGCACCCAACCACGGAACTACATCCCCAGCTCCCTATCAGGAGCCTTGACTCCTTTCTATGAATCCTATAGACATTAATCAACCCTGTGCATCCTAACTCTATCTCTACATCTCATCCACTTCTTTTCATCTCAATAATTTAATGCAAGCCACCATCACTCACCATGGCCATTACAGTTGTTTCCTCATTTGTTTTAAAACTTCCCAAAGTCTTTAATCTGTCTGAACCTTGACTACCTTTATGCAGTCCCATCTCCAACTCACCCTTCTAATTCTTTCTGCTCCAAACATACTGAATTTTGTTCCTTTTGTTGTTGTTGTTTGTTGTTATTCTGTTTTGGTTTTCGTAGTACTGGGGACTGAAGGTGCTAGGCAAGTGTTCTGCCAACAGCTACATCCCAGCCCTGACTTTGTTCTCTTCAAGCCTTGATCATGCACTTCTCTCTGAAACCTTTCTCTGACCTATCACCTGGCTGACATTCCTTTCTCCTTTACCCTTCTGATCCCAATTTAGGCATCACCTGTCCCAAGATTTGACTTCACCAAGTCCAGTGCAGGCATCCCTCCATACTCATCTTGGCTGTCATTACTGTACACCTCTCATTACTAGATTGCAAATCCCACGAGAGCAGGAACTGTACCTATAGTTTTCATTGCTCAATTCCTAGAACTATACCTAGTTCTTAATACATACTTACCAAATACTGACCAAATAACTGAATGATTACAATTAAGCAAAAAGTTAAAATGGACAATTTTGTTTCTTTTCATGCAGTGCTGGGAACCAAACTCAAGGCCTCACGAATACTAGGCAAGCACTCTACCACTAAGCTATACATCCAGTCCTGCAAGTAGAAGATTTTGTATACACTATTTTCTTGATATAAAAAGTTTTTAAAACTTTAATTTTAAAGAATATTATAAATATAAAAACGAAATCCAATTCTTCATAACACCTGTGGTGAAAAGGACCTGGGCATATAGGCAACAGGTTCAACAACCATAGCACTAATACCAAATGCAATCAAAAGGAGTGAAGCTACTACTTCATCAGGTTTGGTGCTCTTAGCATTGTTCTGAAACTTTCAACTTCCTTAACTGGAAAAGGTGGGAAAGGAATGTATAATTCGCCCCAACCCCACACAAAGAATGTTAGACACACTATAGAGAATGTGCTTATTCCAGATAGCTCACCAAGTCAAGGTTATTGTGAAATACTTCAAATTCCATAAGCACTCAGGACTGGAGTGCAGGAAAGGAATGTTCCCAGCACAGACTAATGGAAGAAGGTATAAATGAAATAAAGCCTGATGTATGACTACCTAAGGAAGTCTAAGATGAAGAATTCATATATTTGTTCTGAAATCATTAACCAAGCTTCAGTTTGTAAAACACATTTGAAATACTTAACATATTTTATAAATACTTAACATTTTATAAATTATAAACATATTTTGAAATACTTATTTATGATTTACATATAAATCATAGAGATAACTAAAGAAATTAAAGATAAAATGTTTTCCTTTGCCTAGTTTAAGATATATAAACCTCTATCATATTTCAAGCTCAGTTTTTTTTTTTTTTTTTTTTTTTGGTACTGGGGATTGAACTCAGGGGCACTCGACCACTGAGCCACATCCCCAGCCCTATTTTGTGTTTTATGTAGAGACAGGGTCTCACTGAGTTGCTTAGCGCCTCGTCGTTGCTGAGGCTGGCTTTGAACTCGCGATTCTCCTGTCTCAGCCTCCCTAAGTGCTGGGATTACAAGCGTGAGCCACCGCGCCCGGCTTCAAGCTCAGTTTTTATATTTTGGATTTTTTTTACCCCAACAAATTGAATTCTTATCATGTTACTGCCTATGTAAACAAGAATAGAAGTTACACCAACTTGAATTTTTATTATCATTTTGGGGATGCAATCCCTCTTTTAAATCTGTTGATTTTTTTTTTTAAATATTTTTTTAGTTGTTGATGGACACAATGTCTTTATTTTATTGCTTTGTATGTGGTGCTGAGGATCGAACCCAGGGCCTCATGCACGCGAGGCAAGCGCTCTACTGCTGAGCTACAATCCCAGCCCTTGTTCATATTTTAAGTCAGCAACTTCAGTGATCAAAGCTTCATCAGCTTGTAAACAAACTGTTTCCCAGGTAAACTGAATTGCCCTACACAAGGATCTTAAGCAAATAAATAAGTACAAAACAGGCAGAGATTATAAATTAGGGCAGACAAATCTGTATCTAGCCCCATGCCGGTAAAGAGCATTCTATCAATATAGTGAAATGCTAATCTCCTAATTAACAACCTAATTAGGTAATTATGGCTTTGCAGAGGGATGCCGAAATGAAATATGACAACATGGTCACCTCTTTATATGGCACCTGTGGGCCTTTTCAGCTGTCATTGCAAAGAGTGCAATATCAATTTGAACAGATGACAAAGTGCTGTCATTTTTCATTCTGATAATACACAGAATGCTTTGGACAGAAGCAGTTTACAAAAGAAACAATTTGCCTGGTATTTTCCTAATTTAAATATGCTCAAAAACTTAAATTTTTTGCAGGTTTTTATACTGCTTATAAGAGAATTACCGGGCACATTAAAAAAAAAAAAAAACTGGTCACAATCCTTAATTGTACATGCTGAAACTATTTATGAAATACATGGCAATTAGAAAAGTATATAAGG
>CM053399.1:176149173-176161516 GCA_028644305.1 Xerus rutilus
TTTTTTTTTTTTTGGTACTGGGGATTGAACTCAGGGGCACTCGACTGCTGAGCCACATCCCCAGCCCTATTTTGTGTTTTTATGTAGAGACAGGGTCTCACTGAGTTGCTTAGTGCCTCGCCATTGCTGAGGCTGGCTTTGAACTCGCGATTCTCCTGTCTCAGCCTCCCTAAGTGCTGGGATTACAGGCTTGAGCCACTGCGCCCGGCTCTGTTTTTTTTTTTTTTTGCTTTTTGTTTTGGTACTGGGGATTGAACTCAGGGGCACTCGATCACTGAGCCACATCCCCAGCCCTATTTTGTGTTTTATGTAGAGACAGGGTCTCACTGAGTTGCTTAGTGCCTCACCATTGCTAAGGCTGGCTTTGAACTCACGATTCTCCTGTCTCAGCCTCCCTAAGTGCTGGGATTACAAGCATGCGCCACCGCGCCCAGCCAGGTTGTATCTGTTTTGAGGAAATATTTTAAAGAGAACACAGTCCAGTATTACTGCTACAATCATAAAGTGGATAAGAAAATAAACTTTTTAAATGAAAACATTCTACTCTCCATCAGGCACAGAAACATTAAGTATAACAAATGAACTCTTCCACTGAAATAGATCCCACACTTGGTGCCTCTGGGTCCCTCCCCATAAGGCCAGTGGTATGGCCACATCCCTCTCTGGTGGGGATCTCATTTGGTCCTGGTTTCTGTTCTTGCTCTTTAACATTTAAAGATTCCAGGATGTTTTGCATGATTGATGTGAAGGACAAGATATGCATTTCATGAGACCCAATAAAAATTTTGCAAATAATTAGCTACCCAGTTTTTGTTTGTTTGTTTTTGTAATTTACCTTCCCCTACTGTTGCAGGTCAAGGGGCTATCAAGAGTTTCTTAGGCTGGGGGTGTAGCTCAGTGTGATGCCCTGGGTTTGATCCCCAGCAGTGTTTAAAAAAAAAAGTTCCCGACCCAGGAATAGTAACAATAACATTGGCCAATGTTTGTTTATTTAGCAGCTAGGTTTATTGATCACTTAACTAGGTCCTATTTTAGTGCTAGGCATGGAATCAGAGAACAAGATAGACAAGGGAGAATGATAATATTGAAAATATTTGTAAGTCAGAGGTGGCTCATTGGTAGCATGTGAGCAGAGATGTAGTTTTTTGAAGAACTATAATTTGCTCTTAGGGAAGTACTTTATAAGCAGGATCTCGTTAAGTCCCTAAAATCGCCCTGTGAGGCAAGTCTTCTAAGTTTTTAGGGTATTCACATTTTTTTTTTTGGTACTGGAGATTGAACTCAAGGGCACTCGACTACTGAGCCACATCCCCAGCCCTATTTTGTGTTTTATGTAGAGACAGGGTCTCACTAAGTTGCTTAGCACCTTGCCCTTGCTGAGGCTGGCTTTGAACTCACAATCCTCCTGTCTCAGCCTCTCTAAGTGCTGGGATTACAGGCTTGCGCCACCGCACCCGGCTGGTATTCGCATTTCATGAGGAAGATGAGGTGTGCTGCAGAGCAGTAACCTACCCAAATTCACACGGGGCAAGGGCACAGCTGGGTTTGAACCATCTGAGCCTGAAATCTCATCCACTATTCTATCCTGTAATAGATTTGGCTTCTTTTCCATGTCTTCATGTGACATCAGAATGGGTTCTTTGTGCCCTCTGCCCCAGACCTTTCAATTGCCCACTCCTTGCCTTCCAGCTGAGATGGGCAAGCAAACCCAGCACAGGAAACCCCATGGCTGGCCATCCCTGCCTGTGGGCCTCTTTCCCTCTGCTCTTGTCTTCTTTCTGACATGCTCCTTTGAGTGACAGTCCTGTGTTTGACTAGCTTTTCTAACCTCCGTATGCCCTCCAGCCTCACATTAAAAACAAAACAAAACAAAAGATAAAGAGCCCTGAGAGATGGGGACATTGCTCAGTAGAGTGTTTGCCTAACATGCTCAAGGTCCTGGTTTCATCCCCAGCACCACGGAAAAACAAAAACAAAAACAACACGAACCAGCCCGAAATGTGCATACCACAGCCCTCAGGGACTCACCCAGCCTGGCTTTCCTTCTCTCCTGGGTGCAGATGAGAGTGAGATAATCGGCCAACTCACTGGTGACAACCTAGGGACAGCTCCATTTAATGTTGTGACCCACATTGGGAAAAGCAAGATGAATCTTTTAGCAGGCAAGGTCATTAAAAACTGAAAAAGCACTAACATGTTATCAATTCTGGGTAAAACAACGGGCATGCTGGCCATTGCAAATTACCTTTCAGGAACCAGAAGGCAGCGTGGAAGAGGCATGCTGCTTAGGAGACAAAAGGAAACTATGTCTGCAGAGGACATTCTGGAAGGGAGAAGGAAAATAAGGAATCAAAACTTCATAACTACCAAGGAAAGGGTGTGGTGTGGATTTGCTTCATATAGTATGCTATAAAAATAAAATAGGAGTATAAAACATGACTTAGGATTCCCCCTTATATTTGTAGGATATGTAAACCATTTTCTGCATGCAACATGCAACATCTCCTTGGTTTTTTTCATCTGGTGCTGGGATTGAACCCAGGGTCTTTCACATGCTAAGTGCATGCCTGCCACTAAGCATACTCCCAGCCACCATCTTTAATGCTACAGTTCTGTTAAGAAATAGTTACTATACTCAATTTCAGAGATGAAGAACTGAGGCTTAGAGAAGTTGAGGACATTGATCAAGATCACCTGCAGGGTGCTGCAGTTGTAGCACCATGGCAGAGCGCTCGCATAGCAGGTGAGGCACTGGGTTCCATCCTCAGCACCACATAAAAATCTATTTAAAAAAAAAAATGATCTGGCACATGCCTGTAATCTCAGCACTTTGGGAGGCTGAGACAGGAGAACAGCGAGTTCAAAGCCAGCCTCAGAGATGGCAAGGTGCTAAGCAACTCAGTAAGGCCCTGTCTCTAAATAAAACACAAAATAGGGCTGGGGGTGTGGCTTAGTGGTTGAGTACCCCTGAATTCAATCCTGGTTACCAAACAAAACAAAACAAATAAACAACAACAAAAAACAACCAACCAAACAAAAAAACCAAAATCACCTGCAGAGTGAGGATTTAAACTAAGGTCTATCCAAAAGTTCTGCCCTTAACTACAATACACCGTCCCAGATGAAGACCTCATAAACACCCTGGGAAGAAGGAAGGTTAAAAATAGCAAAAATTTGTGTACATTACTGCATATTAAACATTCCCTGGAAATGCAGATTTCCTAAGTGGAAGTATTTATTTTAACTTCTCCTTCACCTCCTTAGGGCACTTAAAAGAATACCCAGAAAATAAGACAATTTCCGAATCTATCAGGTAATGTAAGACACAAAACATTGAGCATCATCACTGATTTCTCCTATGCTATATTTTATTTTTACGTCTGCTTTTTTCAGTGCTAGATAGACCCCAAGGCCTCACTCATGCTAGACAAGTGCTCTACCACTGAACTACATCCTCGGCTCTTTTTTTTTTTTTTTAATATTTTTTTAGCTGTAGATGGACATAATGTCTTTATTTTATTGCTTTGTATGTGGTGCTGAGGATCGAACCCAGGGCCTCATGCATGCGAGGCAAGCGCTCTACCGCTGAGCTACAATCCCAGCCCCCTAGGCTCTTTTTAAAATATTTTATTTTGAGGCAAGATCTTGATAAGTTTCCCACACCTGCACTGAACTTTCAATCCTCCTGCCTCAGCCTATTGAGTAGCTGAGATTACAGGAGTGTGCCATGGTGCCCAGTTAATGTTATATTTTATTTGTTTTAATTTTTCTCATTGAATGTAGATGATTTTGTTCTTTTATTCCTAAAGTAAATTTTTATTTTTTTTCAGCACAATTGTGCACAGAGATTAAAGGTAAAATAATGCTATAAGGCTTATAAGAAAGCTCTTATATTTTATTTTCTATTACTTTCTTCCTGATTCTGGTCCTCAGGGGATATCATTTGGCTACTAAACGGCAAAATCTTCTTCTTTCTTTCTTTTTTTTTAAAAAGGCACAGTTTAGTCTTTTTCTGTTTGTTTTTTGGTTGGTTTTGTTTTTGCTTTTCACAAAAATAGTGATGATTCATTCTATAATATTTCTTTTAAGATACATAATTACTTCCAGAGAAGCATAAAAATGCATCTCTTCTTTTTATAATTAAAACTCAAACCTGAATCTCCTTTTTACAATTAAAAATTTATTTTATTATCAAAGTTATACATAAGATTTGTTTAATATGCCAAATCGTTCTAGCTAAAAGTCTGGTGCCTACTACAGCAGGGCAAATCTATCCTCAATAAATGAGAGAAATCGCAACCATTTTGCACTAAGGGAAGATAGATCCCTGTGGCGCAGGATCGCTGGGCAGTATCTGCTTCCCCTCCTTCTAGACACAATGCATGCGAGCAGAGGCAACTTTATAAATCCTATTACCCAAATGAGCATCTTTCCCCAAAGTGTGCATATGAATGCCTGCTTTCTTAGGCCTTCTGAGTTGAGTGATGAAAAATCAAACGATGCTCATTTTTTATTTCCTGCCATTTGAATAGGGTGTGGGAACGCATTTCCTTTTTGGCTATATCCTAAGACAGCCGAATATCTAACTATGGAAATGCCCTGCATTCCACAATGCGACTCCACAAGAAAGGCTTTGCTTTCTTCTGAACAAGAAACCCCCTAAGCCTTGCGTGTCATGATTGAAGGTGCCAGGCCTCTCTTCGGTCACTGGATAATAGGGAGTGTTTTTCATTGTGAGGGCTGTTCCGGAAACACCGAGCTCTTTGCAGTGCAGAATCACCGCAGCCACCCGGCAGGATCTCCCTTATCTGGATGCATTTCATCCGACCATGGACCCATTCTCAGTGATTGGGCCATTGTTCTAACAAAATGCTAAAGGTCTTTAAGGTGATTTTTGTTCCACCGATTTTATGGCCTGAATATCCATTTTTAGTTTTCATTATCTAAGTATAGGAGAAACAGTGTAGGATCTGAATTTTTTTTTAAATTAATTGTGTTGTAAATCAGACATCTTTCTGTAGGATGCACTTACTCATCATTAGCACGGGAGAGTTTCCAGTAAAATATCTTCAGTATTATTTTTATTATTAACATATTTACACTGTCACTCCAGCCCTGCACCCTTTGTGAATCCGTTTTTAAAATAAATATGACCTGATACCAGAGTGATTGGTGCAATAAAAATGCATGATGTGAAATTAATCAAATATGGTTGGGTTCAATTTATAAGGGACACATTAAGAAAAATTATTTCTTGTTCGGGTATGCCACTCTAGTGAATCAAACAGAGCTGCGTATATTTCAGCAAGATACATGTAAAATCCATTCATTCAACAAACATTTATTATGCATTTACTGTGTGCATCACGGGGGATAAAATCAAGCTGAGCAAACAAGAAATTCACACAGGAGACAACTGAAGAGCATAAGCAACTGCATAATTGTGGAATATATGTTGAATATCCAAGGGTTCCAGAAACAAAAGCTCAAGTAGCAGCAGTGTGGTACACTGATTAAGGGTGTGGGGGCTATGGATTTATTTCAGTTTTTTTCAGGAAGTGGCCATTAATTTTTGCATGAAAAAATGAGAGCAGAGAAGCATAATTCATTGTGAAGATAGGTTTTATATTCTGTATATGTGAAGGAAATAAATTTCTAATGCAATAAAATAGAGGGAAAAAAAAAAAAACCCAGCTTGAACTTAAGAGTCAGACAGACTTGGGTTCCAATCTCAGCTCTCTAATACTTAACCAGCTGGATGATTTGGACAAATTCTTACGTTTTGTTGAGCTTTGATTTTCTTATCTTTAATATAGAGATGATAGTATCTTCTTCATTGGATTATTGCAAAAATTAAATGAGATAATGTCTTCAGGAAGTATTCATTAAGTCTTGTCATCCTGATAACTAGGGCCAGTTAGAGAAGCTGTCTTGGGAGCCACTATTGTCAAACCCAGGGACAGGGATGGATTGTCCAAGACGGTATTCCAGGTAAAGACAGGAAGATAGGGTTGGAAAAGAAGTGTTCTCCTCATCTCTAGGAATGGGCTCTGTTTTCTTCCCACTAGAGCCAAATGTGTGGGGTCAGGTTAAAGACTTCCTTTAGGAGCAGACGTGAGGGCTGCAGTCTTTGAAATGATGGTAGCTTCAAAATGAACTTCCAAATTGATTAGCAGGAAGACTCTACAGAGGACACCTGCTGTCACCAAGCCTTCTGGATGGAACTCAGTGCCAGACACTGTGATTATCTTGATGGCTGGGGCGTCCCTTTTCTTATTTGACACTGAACTCTACTGTTCAGCACAGGGCCTAGTCCAAAGCAAGCAATCAATAACTCCTTTTTTTATTTTTATTTTTATTTTTATTTTTATTTTTTTTTTGGTACTGGGGATTGAACTCAGGGGCACTCGACCACTGAGCCACATCCCCAGCCCTATTTTTGTGTTTTATGTAGAGACAGGGTCTCACTGAGTTGCTTCGTGCCTCGCCGTTGCTGAGGCTGGCTTTGAACTCACGATTCTCCTGTCTCAGCCTCCCTAAGTGCTGGGATTACAAGCGTGAGCCACCGCGCCCGGCTCCTTTTTTTTTTTTTTTTTAAATATTTTTTAGTATTAGATGGACACAATATCTTTATTATTTATTTTTATGTGGTGCTGAGGATCGAACCCAGTGCCTCACGCATCCGAGGCAAGCACTCTACCACTGAGCTACAATCCCAGCCCCAACTCCTTTTTTTTTTTTTGGTATCAAGGATTGAACCCAGGAGCACTTAATAACCAAGCCACATCCCCATCCTTTTTTTTTTTAATATTTTTTAGCTGTCAATGGACCTTTATTTTATTTATTTATATGTGGTGCTGAGAATTGAACCCAGTGCCTCACGCATGCTAGGCAAGCTCTCTACCACTGAGCCACACCCCAGCCCATCCCCATCCTTTTTAATATTTTATTTAGAGACAAGGTCTCAGTAGGTTGCTTAGGGCCTCACTAAGTTGCTGAGACTGGTTTTGAATTCATGATCCTACTGCCTCAGCCTCTTGAGCTGCTGGGATTACAGGCATGAGCCACCCACCCAGTCTGATCAATAACTACTTGATAAACACAAGAATGGATACCTATGTCCTACAAAATGCAAATAATCATGATATCTGAATCTGTATGCCTCTATTTCCTCAACTGTGAAACAGAATGAAAATTACCTGCAAACCTTCAAGAGCTATTGGGAAGATCAAATGCATTAATACTTGTAAAATGCTAAGAACAATGCCTAGCTCATGGTCAGTTCTATGCCAGCATTTATTAAATAAATATTAATATTAAGGGGACACTGTGAGGATTGAATAAAAAGACAAAGACAACCGGTGTTTGTGGAGGAAAGAAGAGAAGAAAGACACTGACAGCCCAGGTAATGAACCCTACTCCAAGTGGGTGCAGAAGGACCTAACTCCAGACTCAGTATAATACCATGAAGCTAAAATTTGTCCTCTGAGTTCAGCATGCAGTGGGCCCAGGAGAACTGTGGATCTGATTTTTTTTCTGCTGGTATTTCCCCTTTTCAACCCCTCTGGTACCAGGTGATGCCCTTGGCCCATGACTCAGACCAAGACCCATGACTCTGCCTCCCTGGACTGCTCCATGGACCTGTGTGGACATAGCCTGTCTTTGTATACCCATGGACAATAGCTGAAGTCTCCTTTCCACTGAGATAGAAGAGTTTCCTATTTCTCTCCCTTGGAATTCCTTTTTCCCTTGGAATAAAAATATTGCACCCTGGGGCTGAGGATGTAGCTCGGTGGTAGAGTACTTGCCTAGCAAGCATAAGGCCCTGGGTTCAATCCCCAGTACCACACACACACACACACACACACACAAAATGCTACCTCCTTTGTGGATCACCATTCCTGGCAGGATATTATTATTCAGATGGCTGCCGATCTTCTTTGGGACCAGCCTCCTAATTAGTCATCCCCAAATCCAAACTCTGCCAACTCATTAATTCATTTGTCTATTCATTAGTTCATTCACATATTCATTTAACTAATGGCAACTTAGTCCCTTTTTCTCTGCCCAGCACATAAGGCTAGGGCCACCGATGATCTCATTCATACAATACCTGTGTGCTCAGAGAGCTCACAGCCTTGTCTGGAAAAGACATAACTGACAACACAGAGTAATTAAGTGTGAAGATAGAAACGTATACAAGGCAGAAGACTTGTTCTTGTCTGAGAGAAGGAAGGTTTCTCAGAAACAGTGACCTCTGAGAAGGGTTTTCAAGGAGGAAGAGTTTTCAAGAGGGCAGGACCAGAATCATTTCAGACTGAAGGGTGAAACGTGAGGCTAGGGTTGTAGTACATGTGAGAGAGAGGCCTGGAGTGGCAGGCAGAGGTTGGATAATGGAGGGAGTTGCTATAAGGGGAGGAACTTGAGCTTTACTTTTATGGTAAAGGACAGGAATGTGGTGGACCCTCTGTTGTGCCTTTCAGTGGAGCCTGCAGTGTGAGCAGAGGTGGGACAGAGCTTGTCCTGTCCTTGGGAGTGCCATCTGGAGGCAGTCTTCAGCTCTCAGGCCCCTTTAGGATTGTCTACTGCAGAAAGCCACCTTGTCCAAAGTCATGCCCTTCTCTGTCAGGTCAGCACATTCGTTGACTGATGGATGCAAAAGTATAAAGGCCCATCCATACCTCTTGGCTCAACTCAAGACAATGCACAAGACCCACCTTGGTTTCAAGGCTCCCTGTGGGGCTGGCTGAGACGGTCACTGATTTACACTGAAGCTTACTTTGCTCCTCCTGCCTCCTCTTCCCCTCTCTCTTAGATATTGCTATCAAGGGCAGCATCGCCCAGGGCACCCTCTAATTCCTCAGGATTGCATTCATGGGAAGACCCCTCTCCAACTCTCCTACCGCGGGCTCTGTCTGTGAGCCATTTAGACATTCTTAGGTCTCTTTCAGATATTCCCCCCCACATTCCCTTCAAGCTCCTTCCTTCTTTTTCTGTCCTCCTTTTGGGCCAGATTTCTCCAAAGAACCACCTACCCCCAGTCTGCAGTCCTTTCTGCCATTCATTCCTTTGTCAATATCGTCCCTGGCTGGGGGTCTCACTAACTCATTAATGCTTGCACGTCATTCAATCCACACTTCAGACAGTAACTCCGCTGCATCAGTGACCTTCTCTCCTTCCAACCCTCTGGGAGTCCACGCTACTCTGCTTTGCCATCCCCCGCCCGAGTCTCCTTTGGGGTTCCCGTGTTCTCCATGTGTCTCTTCACCACTGGAGCTCTTTTGTGGGCCCCTGTTTTTCTACGTTCTCACACTCTTCCTGTATGATCTCATGCACTGTCATGACACCACTGAGACGCTAATAATTCCTAACTCTTTTCTAGAAAAGACCTCTTTCCTGAGTTTACACCTCTACCTGCCCAGTGGCGCTGCAGACTCCATGTAGTCCACGTGCTCCCACCTCCTCAAACTTGCAGCTCCTTCCTCAGTCTGTGTGCCTCTGCCATAGGACCTCCTGGTTACACCCCACCCACCCGCATCCTGGAATGTAACTCTTTACCCTAACTTCTGTCTCCCTTGCCTCTCTGACACATAATTAAGTGGGCTGCTCCAAACTTGGATGTGGAGGCCTAGTCAAGACTATGGGGAGCGGTGGGGGGGGCGGTGGCGCATGCCTGTAATACCAGCACTTTGGGAGGCTGAGACAGGAGAATCACGAGTTCAAGGCCAGCCTCAGCAATGGCGAGGCACTAAGCAACTCAGTGAGAACCTGTCTCTACATAAAACACAAAATAGGGCTGGGGATGTGGCTCAGTGGTCGAGTGCCCCTGAGCTCAATCTCCAGTACCAAAAAAAAATAAAAAAAAGAATGTGAGAATCTTGAATGACTGTCTGATGCCATGTGAACCAGAAATTGGAACACTTTCAGAACCCTGGGAACTGTTCTGCTGCAGCCCTGCCCCCTACCACACACCTATTCTTTTCCAGGCTGTTCTGTGTCTTCTGGAAGCCTTCTGTCTAACCGGTGGCTGTCTCTACTTCTTCCTGGGCAGTTGGCTACTATGACCAACTCAGAAGTCTAGGGGTTACACATACTCAATGCAAGCAGTCAGCAAACAAATCAGCATCCTTCCGGTGCAAGGGCAAGGCTCCAGAAGAGACACTGCTTAGTTAAGGGTCCATTCCTTGTCCAGTGAGCTCAGGCCTGGAGAGCTGGCCTTGGTGTAAGACAGCTTTAAACACTCACTGTGAAGGAGCGAGGTTAACAGGAGAGTAGACCATGGGCTGGGCAACTATTTCAGATGTGATTTTTTTTTCTAGGCATTGAATCCAGGGGTACTTAACCACTGAGCCCAAATCTCCAACCCTTCCTATTTTTTAAAATTTTGAGACAGGTTGTCTTTAAGTTGCTGAGGCTGGCTTTGAACTTGCGATCCTCCTGCCACAGGCTCCAGGGCAGCTGGGATTACAGGTGTGCACCACCATGCCCAGCCTGGACAACTATTTAAGATGTGATTTTTATAGTCCAAAATAATCTCAGATAACAAAAATTTCCAAGGGTTATAAAATTTAAGTTTACACAAATATCTAAGCTCTTTGCCTACCTTCCTATCTTGTAGTTTGGTGAAACATCATTTAGTAATTCATTTCACCTCATCTCCAACCCATTGTGCTAATTAATAGCAACATGAGGGCTGGGGCTGTAGTTTAGTGGTAGAGCTCCTGCCTAGCAGCTGGAGGCCCTGGATTTGATCCCTGGTGGGGGTGGGGAGTAGCATGAGAGGAAGAACACTATAAGGAAAATATCCTATGAGCTTGTTTCTAAACATAAAATCTTAAATATACACTTACATCAGTATTCTCCTCTATAAACCAAAGTTATTAATTATAACAATGAAAGACCTTTTGACTCCATTTTAATTATTTCTGCATTTAAATCTGACCTAGAAATTCAAAATGGAAGAGATAATCAAAAGTATCATCCGGTTACTTCTGACAGAAGGAAGTTTATAACTGGTACATCAATTCTTTCTTTTTTTTTTTAATTTTTTTTTCTTTTAGTTGTAGATGGACACAATGTCTTTATTTTATTGCTTTGTATGTGGTGCTGAGGATCGAACCCAGGGCCTCACGCATGCGAGGCAAGCGCTCTACCGCTCTACCGCTGAGCTACAATCCCAGCCCCTGGTACATCAATTCTTAGGAAATAAAATCACCAGGAAATCTTTGATGGCCCTTTTATGGGTAAAAAATAATAACAATTTTAGAAAATTTATTTTCAGATCAGTATATTGTAACATAATTCTTAAAGAAACATTTACAAGTTGCTGAGGCTGGCTTTGAACTTGAAATCAGTTTCATTGTGAGCTTAGAAAAGAAACAGGACTAGGAGATGAACTTCTGCCAACAAGGAGCTGGTGACATAAAAAGAAATATACTATGAGGCCACTTGTTTTTAAGAAATGAAATTCTGGATTTATGCACCAGCTTTTTTTTTTTTTTAATCTCTCTAGGCACACTGTTCAGGAGCTATTTAGATCTTGCCTGAAGTTTTTAGTGTGCTTTAAACAAAAGCAGGATCCTTTGTTTTAAGACAGTGATTTTTTTTTTTTTTTGGTACTGGAGATTGAACTCAGGGGTACTCGACCACTGAGCCACATCCCCAGCTCTATTTTGTGTGTGTGTGTGTGTGTGTGTGTGTTTTAATGTAGAGACAAGGTCTCACTGAGTTGCTTAGCACCTCACCGTTGCTGACGCTCGTTTTGAACTGGCAATTCTCCTGTCTCAGCCTCCTTAAGTGCTGGGATTACAGGCTTGGGCCACCACCCAAGACTTTGAACTCTTGATCTTGCTGCCACAGGCTCTGAAGCCACTGGTATTACAGGCATGCTCCCTGCACCTGGCAGAATATTATTTACCCTTGAAAAGGAAATTCTGAGACATGATACAATAGGAACAAACTTTAAAGGGAAATAAGTCAGTTACAAAGGTAAAAATACCGTATGATTCCATTTACGTGAGGGCCCTAGCGTAGTCCACATCATAGGACAGAAGGTATGCTGGTGGTCATCAGGGGCTGGGGGAAGGAGGCTTTGGGGAGTTGGTGCTTAGTGCATACAGTTTCATCTTGGAATGATGAAAAATTTCTGGAGATGGATATGGAGACAGTTGCACAACAGTGTAAATGCACCTGATGTCACCGAACCACACACATAAAATGGTAAATTTAGTGTTATGTATATTTCATCATAATTTTTAACTGTTTTATTCTTTCTACATTAAAAAAATTGTTTTGCTTTTTTTATGGTACCAGGGATTGAACCCAGGGGTGTTCAACCTCTGAG
>CM053399.1:176162016-176187016 GCA_028644305.1 Xerus rutilus
CACACACGCTAGGCAAGAGCTCTACTACTGAGCCACAACTCCAGCACCTCCACTTTTCTTTTCCTTTTTCCTCTCTAGCTTCCCCATCTGAGAGAAAACATATGACCCTTACCTTTCTGAGTTTGACTTATTTCACTTAACATAATGGTCTCTAATTTCATCCATTTTCCTGCATATGACATAAATTCATTTTTCTTTATGACAGAATAAAACTTCATTGTGTACATATACCACATTTTCTTTATGTGGTGTTTATGTGGGGGGGTTGGGGTTTATTATAGTCTGGCTATTGTGAATTATGCTGCTATAAGCATAGGTGTGCATGTATCACTGTAGTAAGATGACTTTAGTTCTTCAGGAAATACACCAAGGAGTGGGTCATGTAGTGGTTCCATGCCTAGTCTTTTTTTTTTCTTCCCAATTTTTATTTAGTTGTAGATGGACATAATGACTTTACTTTATTTTATTTTTTTGTACTGGAGATTGAACTCAGGGGCACTCGACCACTGAGCCACATCCCTCGCCCTATTTTGTGTTTTGTGTAGAGACAGGGTCTCACTGAGTTGCTTAGCGCCTCACCGTTGCTGAGGCTAGCTTTGAACTCTCAGCCTCCCTAAGTGCAGGGATTACAGACTTGTGCCACGCGCCCGGCTATATTTTATGTTTTTATTATGTGGTGCTGAGGATCGAACCCAGTGCCTCACATGCACTAGGCGAGCACTCTACCACTGAGTCACAACCCCAGCCCCCCATGCCTGGTCTTTTGAGGAAATGCCATCTTGATGTCCATTGTAGTTGTACTAAAATTTACAATCCCACCAACAGTGTGAAGGGGTCCTCTCCCTTCAGCCTTTACTATTATGTATATTCTCGATGACTGTCATTTGACTGGCACAAGATGAAATCTCTGTAGTTTTGATTTGCATTTCCCTAAATGCTATGATGTTAAACTTTTTAAAATATTTGTTATCTGTTTGCATTTCTTCTTTTGAGAAGTGTCTGTTTAATTCATTTGCCATTTATTAATGGGGTTATTTGATCTTTTGGTATACAGTTTTTTGGGTTCTTTATGTATTCTAGATATTAATCCTCTGTCAGAAGAGTAACTAGGTAAAGCCGGGCGCGGTGGCGCAAGCCTGTAATCCCAGCACTTAGGGAGGCTGAGACAGGAGAATCGCGAGTTCAAAGCCAGCCTCAGCAACGGCGAGGTGCTAAGCAACTCAGTGAGACTCTGTCTCTACATAAAACACAAAATAGGGCTGGGGATGTGGTCGAGTGCCCCTGAGTTCAATTCCCAGTACCAAAAAAAAAAAAAAAAAGAGTAACTAGCTGAGATTTCCTCCCAGTCTGTGAGTTCTCTCTTCACATCCCTAATTGTTTCCTTTGCTGTACAGGAGCTTTCTAATTGGTTGTAATTCCATTTATTTATTCTTGGCATTATTTCCTGACCTGTAGGGGTCCTATTGAGAAGGTCATTGCCCATGCCTAAGAGCTGCTGTGTTGATCCTGTTTTCTTCTAGGAGTTGTATCTTTTCTGGTCTGATTCCTAGGTCTTTGATCCATTTTGAGTTGATTTTTATGCAGAGTGAGAGATAAGGGTCTAGTTTCATTTTTCTACATATGGATCACCAGTTGTCCCAGTACCATTTGCTAAAAACCCCACTGCTGTCTCCAAGGTATGTTTTTGGCACCTTTGTCAAGGACCTGATGACTGTAGATGTAAGACAATTTTTTTTTTTTTTAAAAGGAGTAGCTTTTAAGAACCTAAGTAAGCCAGGTGCGGTGGCTCAAGCCTGTAATCCCAGCACTTAGGGAGGCTGAGACAGGAGAATCCCAAGTTCAAAGCCAGCCTCAGCAATGGCGAGGTGCTAAGCAACTCAGTGAGACCCTGTCTCTCCATAAAACACAAAATAGGGCTGGGGATGTGGCTCAGTGGTTGAGTGCCCCTGAGTTCAATGTCCAGTACAAAAAAAAAAAAAAAAAAAGAACCTAAGTAATGCTGGGGACTCCAAAAGGCAACATTTACTTCTTCGTGAGGCTTTCAAAAGCTTTCTCAAGGAGATCTTTGAGCATGGGGGAAACACATATGGTAGAAAGGGTCAGAGCCGGGTCTCTGTTCCACTCTGTCACTTAGTAATGGTGTGACCTTGGATAAATAATGTAACTGTTATGGAGGTGTTGTACCATCAGGGTTAGTCATGAGGTTGCTGAACCAGATGACTTGTTCGAATCACAGTTCATTTACCAGAAGGGTGACCTTGGTCAATTTATTAAACATCATTAAGTCTCAGTTTCTTCAACAATAAATTGGGGAGGTTAATGCCCACCTCATAGAGTTGTTGTGAAAGTTTAATTAGATGAAATATGAGAAGCCATTAGCACAGTGCCTGCCACAAACTAAGTGCCGGTGTTAGTAGCTCTTATTTCCTAAACCTTATCTATAGAATGTGGTTACTATTACTTGGCTTAAAACTTGAGTTTTTTTTTTTCCACTTTAAAAATTATTTTTATTTTTATTTTGAGACAGGGTCTCACTAGGTTACTTAGAGCCTTGCTAAGTTACTGAGGCTGGCTTTGAACCTGTGATCCTCCTGCCTCAGCCTCCCCAGGTGCTGGGATTACAGGTGTGTACCACCACACTCTGAGTTAAAACTTGAGTTATTTTGAGGATCATTTGAGGCTGAACGTGGAAGAGCTTTGTATGGAGGTTAGACAGCACTATGAATACAGGTATGATTCGGACATGCATTTCCATTGGAGGAAAAATGGGGCGAACAAAGGTTAGGAGGAGGCCAAAACATGAAGGGGGGACTTGGAGTTGATTATAGTGTTGGGTGTATGAAAGGGATCAGTGGAGAATAAGGCTGGAGAGATAGGACTGGGATAGTTTATGGAGGGCCTTCAAGGCTCGGCTGAGAAACACTTTGCAGAGGTGGATTCTATAGAACATAGGGGGAAAGAGCAGGCAAGGATTTGACTTGGCTTTGAGAGTTAAATTTGGAGAATATGTTAGGCTACTTTCAAAATGACCCCTAATAATCCTCATCTCCTGATATCCATGTTGTTCAATCCCTTCTTCTTGCTCCTAATAAAAAGAATACAGTGAAAGTGATAGGATGTCCCTTCTGAGATTAGATTACAAAAAGACTGACTTCGGTCTTGCTTGTGTTTGCTTTCTCCTGGGTCTCCTCACTCTGTGGGAAGCCAGCAGCCATACTGAGAGCTATCCAAGAGAGAGGCCCACGAATCAAGGATCTGAGGTCTCTGGCCAATACTCCTTGAGCACCCGAAGCCTGCCAACAGCTATGTGAATGCGGTGGGAAGGGATCTTCTCCCAGGTGTGCCTTGAGATGGCTGGCACATCTTGACTGCAGCCTCATTAGAGACCCTAAGCCAGGGACACCCAGCTAAGCTGAGTCCAGATTCTCAACACACAGAAATTGTGAGATAATAGATATTTATTGTTTTAAGGCAACAGGTTTTGGAGTTAAGTATTAGACTGCCACAGACCTCTCATACAGATAGGAGTATGATAAATCTGAAGCACTGGCAGGCTACATGAGACCCAGGTATTGTGAAACTGTTGGAACCCTGACGGTGGAATAGCAGCTGGAGGTCAAGCCTCAGGGCTGGCTGAGGAGTGAATTAACTGGATTGTTGAAGATGAAAGGGTAGGAAGAGAAGAGAATAAAAACGAGGAAGATGGGGCTGGGATTGTAGTTCAGTGGTAGAGCGCTTGCCTAGCATGCGTGAGGCACTGGGTTCGATCCTCAGCACCACATAAAAATAAATAAAATGAAGATATTGTGTCCATCTTTAACCAAAAAAATTTTTTTTAAAAATGAGGAAGATGACAGAAGAGAATAAACAGAAGGAAAAACAAAGGGAAGAGAGACAGAGAAAAGGGAGGAGAGAAAGATGAGGGCTAGACGAGGTGGTGCACACTTGCAGGTCCAGCTACTTGGGAGGCTGAGGCAGAGGATCATGTGAGCCTACAAGTTTGAGACTATCCTGGGCGACATAGAGAGATCCTATTTTAACAAATTGGGGAGCTGAGGACCGAGGATTAAACCTAGAGATAGGGAGAACTTAGAAGTAAAGATCAGAGCTCTACTTTTTATGATGCACTGTTGTATCCACTGTTATGCTTTTTTTTTTTTAACAATAGCTCAGTGTGGTGGGTCTAATTATTATTATTATTATTTTTTAAATATTTATTTTTTAGTTGTAGGTGGACACAATATCTTTATTTTATTTTTATGTGGTGCTGAGGATCGAACCCAGTGCCTCCCGCATGCTAGGTGAGTACGCTACCACTGCGCCATAACCCCAGCCCCTAATTATTATTATTATTGCCACTTACAGATGAGAAAAATGAGAAGTTAAGTAACCTGACTAGCCAGGCGCAGTGGCGCAAGCCTGTAATCCCGGCACTTAGGGAGGCTGAGACAGGAGAATCGCGAGTTCAAAGCCAGCCTCAGCAATGGCGAGGAGCTAAGCAACTCAGTGAGACCCTGTCTCTACACAAAACACAAAATAGGGCTGGGGATGTGGCTCAGTGGTCGAGTGCCCCTGAGTTCAATCCCCGGTACCAAAAAAAAAAAAAAAAAGTAACCTAACCAATACCAAGACCAAGTAGCCAGTCAGGGGTGGAGCTAAGATTCAAATGCAAATCTACCTGATTCTAGATTTGGAGCTCTTTACTGTGGGACGACAGTGGATATAACTGTACTCTGTTAGACACTGACTTCCTTATTAGTTACGATTAGGTTTGCCTACATACACTTTTTTTTAAAATAAACTTTTAGTTGTAGGTGGACACAATACCTTTATTTTATTTACTTTTATGTGGTGCTGAGGATCGAACCCAGTGTCTCACGCATGCTAGGCAAGCGCTCTACCACTGAGCCACAACCCCAGCCCGTCTTCATACACTTTTTTTTTTTAAAATAATATCTTTATTTTATTTATTTATTTTTTAAAATGTGGTGCTGAGGATTGAACCCAGTGCCTCACGCATGTGAGGCAAGCGCTTTACTGCTGAGCCACAATCCCAGCCCCCATCTACGTACACTTTTAAGTGTATGTTTCCATATTTCCATATGTACACAGCACCAACTTAAATAAGATAGAATTTTATTCCTCCCTCAGTAAGAGATGTGTGGAGGAGGCAATCAAGAGCTGGTATCATCCCTTGGATGGTGGCTTTGTGGTGCTATTTAAGTTTCTGCTTCATTTTTCAGTGTACCGTGTCCCTTCTCAAGGTCATCTCATGGTCCTGGATGACTCTTGAAGCCCCAGACCTCAACTGTGGGCTAGAAAGAGAAGGAGGAATGAAATGGGGAAAAACCCCTCTTAACAAGTTAGGTCCCTTTAAGTAGGCTGCTTAAAAATTCCACCTAATATTTCCATTTAGATCTCAAAGGCCAGAGCATAATCACATGGTTAAAATTCAAGGAGGGCAGGGAGATGGTATTAGTTCTAAGCAGAAAAGTATGCAGTTAAAACAAAACAAAACAAAATAACCCAGATCCTGATCCCAAGGGGAAAGGATGTTGGAGAAGGCCACCTGCTATCTCTACCACAACAGCTCTACGCACCTTATCCTCTTCCCCAGCCCTTAGATCGTGACAAAATTCTGAAGCTAACTGACTAGAATCAGCATTAGACCAATTAAGGGCATGGGTGAACAAGATTGTCTGCACACAGCCGTAAGTTCCGGGTCCTTACACCCCCTCCACTTCTGATTAAGTGGGTATAGATTTGGGTACTCCTATGGGCCCCCTCAGGTTCAATAATTTTCTAGAATGACACAGAACTTAGGAAAGCACTATATTTATGATTACAGTACTACTGTAAAGGATATAAACAGGATCAGTCAAATGAAGAGGTCAAGGGCAAGGTCTGAGAGGGTCTAAAATGCAGAGTTTCTATGCTTCATCATTGTGGTATAGGAGCTCATCACCCTCCTGACAAATTCATGGCTTTTGTGTCTAAATTTTATTAGAATTTCCTTTCTTTCCATACTGGGGATTGAACCCATAGGTGCTTAACCCCTAAGCTACAGTCCCCAGCCCTTTTTATTTTTTTATTTTAAACATGATCCATCCACACAGTGGACTCTTTCTTTTTTAAAATATATATATTTTTTACAACTTTATTTATCTATTTTTATGTGGTGCTGAGGATTGAACCCAGTGCTTCACATATGCCAGGCAAGTGCTCTACCACTGAGCTGCAAGCCCAGGCCTTTATTTCTTAATTTAAATTTAATTTTTTAAAAATAGTTTTTAGTTGTAGGTGGACACAATATCTTTATTTATTTTTATGTGGTGCTGAGGATTGAACCCAATGCCTCACGCATACAAGGCGAGCACTCTACCACTGAGCCACAATCCCAGCCCTAATTTTATTTTTGTAAATATTTTTTAGTTGTAAATGGATTCAATGCCTTTGTTTTTATGTGGTGCTAGGATTGAACCCAGTGCCTCACATGTGCCAGGCAAGTGCTCTACCACTGAGCTACAGTGACTCAGCCCCTTATTTATTTTTTATTTTTTGGTACTGGGGATTGAACTCAGGTGCACTCGACCACTGAGCCACATCCCCAGCCCTATTTTATGTTTTATGTAGAGACAGGGTCTCACTGAGTTGCTTAGCGCCTCACTGTTGCTGAGGCTGGCTTTGAACTTGCGATTCTCCTGTCTCATTTTTTTTTTTTTTTTTTAGTTGTAGATGGACACAATGTCTTTATTTTATTGCTTTGTATGTGGTGCTGAGGATCGAACCCAGGGCCTCACACATGCGAGGCAAGCGCTCTACCGCTGAGCTACAATCCCAGCCCGTGTCTCATTTATTTTTATGTGGTGTTGAGGATTGAACCCAGTGACTCATGCATGCGAGGCAAGCGCTCTACTACTGAGCCCCAGCCTCAGCCCTGAACTGGTTTTATTAGAGTTTCTTGATTGATTGACTCATTGGCTTCGTCACTGAACTTGAACTCCAGCTTCCTTTCTCTCCTTGATGGTTGAACTAGCTCAAAACTCCAACCTCCCAATCACATGGCTGGTCTTTCTTGTGACCAGATACCATCCTGAGTTATCTTCATATAAAGTCAGGTGTGAGCCAAAGGCTCATGAATAGTAAACCCATCCTTATCACTTCCAAGGGTTTTAGATGTTACCACCCAGGAATCCAAAAACCAGACTAAAAAAAAAGAAAAAGGAAAGAAAACCAAACAAAAATGTTTTTTGAGACTGGATCTTGATATGGCTGAGGCTGGCCTTGAGTTCATAATCCTTCTGCCTCCAACTCCTGAGTACCTGGAATTACAGGCCACACCAGCACTGTGACCCACTGAAATTAATTAATTAATTGTTTCAGATAGGATCTTACTGTTTTGCCCTGTTGGAGGTTGGACTCCAACTCCTGGGTTCAAAGGATCCTCCCATCTCAGCCTCCTGAGTAGCTGGGACTATAGCAGTATACCACCATGCCCAGCTCAAACTTTTTTTTTCTCCCAGTACTGGGAACTGAACCCAGATCCCTGTGCATTCTATGTACATCTCTACAACTGAGATGTATCTCCTTCTACTCTTTTTTATTTTTATTTTTAGTACAGGGGATTGAACTCAGGGGTGCTTTACCACTGTGCTACATTCCCAGCCATTTTTTATTTTTAATTTGAGACAGAGTCTTGCTAAGTTGCTTACTTAGGTCCCTGCTAAGTTGCTGAGGCTGGCCTTGAACTTGCTATCCTCCTGCCTCAGCCTCCTTAGTAGCTAGGATTACAGGTGTGTGCTGTTGTGCCTTACTTCAAACTTTTTTTTTTTTGGTACTAGGGATTGAACTCAGGGGTACTCAACCATTGAGCCACATCCCCAGCCCTATTTTGTGTTTTATGTAGAGACAGGGTCTCACTGAGTTGCTTAGCACCTCGCCGTTTCTGAGGCTGGCTTTGAACTCGCGATTCTCCTGTCTCAGCCTCCCAAAGTGCTGGGATTATAAGTAACTGCCACTGCGTCCAGCTTTAGTTCTGTTTTTAGCAAATGTTTTATTTCTAAGTATTTACAGAAATAAAATGGGAAGCTAGGACAGGGTTCCTCAATGGCCCCTCCCATATCCTGTTTTTCTATTATAAACATTCTATATCAATATGGCATATTTGCTATAATTAATGAACCAACAATGATGTTATTATTACCTGAAGTCTGCACTTTAAATTTTCTTAGTTTTTACCTAATGTTCTTTTTCTTTCCCCAGATCTTATTCAGAGTATGAGATCACAACTAGTCCTTATGTCCGACTAGGTACTTCTTGGTTGTGAGAGTTTTTTAGACATTCCTTTGTTTTGATGAACTTGATGGTTTCAAGGAATACTAAATAGGTCAAAATTTTGTAGGATTTCTTTCCGTTGGGATTTGTCTAATGTTTTTCTCAGGATTAAACTGGGGTGAGTTTTGGTAGGAACTCCACAGTTGATAAGCCACCAAAACATGCTGATTTTATCCTCATATCATCATTTCATTATCACAAGATGGAAACTGTCACCACTCCAGAGTTAGGACTATGTTCAAAGATGGAAGGAGAGAAGAGCCATATCTGTTCCTTTTTTCCTCCTCCTTTCTGTACTTTTTTTTGGTACTGGCGATTGAACTCAACGACTGAGCCACATCCCCAGCCCTATTTTGTGTTTTATGTAGAGACAGGGTCTCACTGAGTTGCTTAGCACCTCACCGTTGCTGAGGCTGGCTTTGAACTCCTGATTCTCTTATGTTGGGCTCCCTAAGTGCTGGGATTATAGGTGTGCACGACCACACCCAGCTTCTGTACTTAAAATTTTTTTTTTTTTTAAATTCAGCCAAGTCATCCTCCTTCTGACGGGCTGAGAAGATGGGGGACAGGATGTTCATACTTGTCTTAGACATTGACTAGGACTGACCACATTGCCATCTGAATAAAATCAGGCAGCATGGAAGAAGGTGAGCCAACAGGTGACAGGCAAAGAACTGACAGTGTCAGCCCCCATGCCTACTGTGTGTGAGACTGCACTGAATTAAATGACACAAGGAATCAAAGGACATGAGTGATGGACTTTCTATCAAACTTTCCAGAAATTCTGTATTCAAATAAATATTCTCTTTAAGGCCTCACTGTAGAAAGGTGAACTGTTTTACCGCTGACCCTGATTACAAAATCAAGTCCATCCTCAGAAGATAAACATTTGTCACATTTTACATATAATATCAACCAGTCCCAAAGAGTCATTCCTAAAACAATGGAGCAATTATATGTTTGGGAAGTAAGTATTGGGTCAGTTTCCCAAAGTGACAACTTAGAAAATGTAGCAATTTCTTAGATGTATGTTTCTTTCTCTTTGAACCCAGTGGGTCATGTTAAGTCACATCTTAAAATACCTTGCCCTTACCATGCTTATGAACTAGATGAGGAAAATTGAGAGCAAATAGCACAGGACTCTCTAGTATGGTGGTAAGTTAGTTGATACAGACAATATGTTCTGAGGGAGTTTGAAGCAGATGAAAGTTAGTGAAGACAGGCCTGATAGACTAGCTTCTGGGAGATGGGGTGGCAGGTGGCCATGAAGGATAGTCTGGCTGTCTTTGGTCTTCATTTTCCTCTTCTTTTTCCATGAGACATAATAGAGTTGTTTGGTCTCTTTTTATTTAACACTGATTAATTTATTTTTCTTATTTTTTTCAGTTCATCTATTAGTGTCTTGTGATTTTACTTAGCAATTTAAATTAAATAACTTAAAAAAATTTTTTTTAATATTTATTTTTAGTTGTAGTTTATTTTTAGTTTAGTTTTTTAATATTTATTTTTTAGTTGTAATATCTTTATTTTATTTTTATGTGGTGCTGAGGATCGAACCCAGTGCCTCATGCATGCTAGGCAAGCACGCTGCCACTGCGCCATAACCCCATCCCCATAAATTAAATATTTTTTTTTTGGCAGTGTTTTTATAGAGTAGTCTTTTCAGCCACACAGATCATGATTTAAATCCACGTTCCAGTACTTACTGGTTTTTGTGGTCTTATGCAAGCTCTTTACCTTCTCTCATTGTACTTTTTTTTTTTTTTGGTACCAGGGATTGAACTCAGGGGCACTCAACCACTGAGCCACATCCCCAGCCCTATTTTGTGTTTTATGTAGAGACAGGGTCTCACTGAGTTGCTTAGTGCCTCGCCCTTGCTGAGGCTGGCTTTGAACTTGTGATTCTCCTGTCTCAGCCTCCCTAAGTGCTGGGATTACAAGCGTGTGCCACCGCGCCCGGCTTCATTCTACTTCTTAGTTAATAATAATCTCAGCTGGGTGCAATGGTTCACACCTGTAATCCCAGGGACTTGGGAGGTTGCAAATTTTCGGCCAGCCTCAGTAATTTAGTGAGAAGCTCAGCAACTTGACACAATCCTGTTGCAAAATAAAAAAAAAAAAAAAAAAAAAGAGACTGAGGGTGTAGCTTAATGGTAAAGCACCCCTGGGCTCAATCTCTAATAATAAAAAAAAAACCCAAAAATCCCAAACAGGGCTGTTGTGAGACTGTAATAAATTGAACCAATGGGAACACAGAGCAGTGTCCTATCCTAGGAAAGTGCTTGATAATGGCATCTGCTATGATAATCACCACATTGATGATGGAGGCGATAGTGATTTTAATGTAAATTCATGGAAAGGGATGGCAATGAAAGGGTCCCAGCTTGGTTTTCACCACTTTGTCAATGTTATACTTTACAAGAATGTCCACTCATCAAAAGTAAATTACATTTTCCATGACTTTTTAATAATCATTGCCTTAGAGCCAGGTGCAGTGGTGCAGGCCTGTAATCCCAGCAGCTCAGGAGGCTGAGGCAGGAGGTTTGTGAGTTCAAAGCCAGCCTCAGCAAAAGCAAGGTACTAAGCAACTCAGTGAGACCTTGTCTCTAAATAAAACACAAAATAGGGCTGGGGATGTTGCTCAGTGGTCGAGTGCCCCTAAGTTTAATCCACAGTACAAAAAAAAAAAAATCATTGCTTTAGAAACAGGAGGTACTTAGGGAGGTTCTATTCTATTATTTCTGAAGGCATCAACCATGTGATTGAGATTGCAGAGCTAAGGCAATATCCAATATGAGAAACGGGCACAAACACAAGATATTATGGAGCATCTGCAATTAGCTGACACCATTTCTTTGGGCTTGGAAACCAATCTAAAAGAATTCATGCTTTAGCCAGGCACAGTGGCGCAAGCCTGTAATCCCAGCCCTTAGGGAGGCTGAGACAGGAGAATCGTGAGTTCAAAGCCAGCCTCAGCAATGGCGAGGTGCTAAGCAACTCAGTGAGACCCTGTCTCTAAATAAAACACAAAATAGGGCTGGGGATGTTGCTCAGTGGTTGAGTGCCCCTGAGTTCAATCTCTAGTACCAAAAAAAAAAAAAAAAAGAATTTATGCTTTAAATCAATGGCAGTTGACAATGAGCCTGTGAGGGAATCCTTGCTAGGACTCTATGGCTTTTACTGCAACTTTTATCGATAATAACCAGAAGAGAAGGCTCTCAAGAAGGTGTCCAATCTGAGCCAATTAGTCAATGCCGAATTATAGTATCAAGTTTGCACATCAGTGAATGACCATCAGTTTAGAGGTGTGTGCCATAACGTAGCTGCTGAATTTAGACACTTAACAAGTCTGTTTTATTTCTAATTGCTGGCATTTGCTAAAATGTTTTCTTAATTCTAATTTATGTTTTTATATTCTACTTTGTTTACATAGCCCATAGTTCCCAATTGCCTTTATTTGCCTAAGTGTTTCTTAAATTTCATTTACATTTTTATATACATTGCTTTGCTTACAAAATTCATTGTTTGGAGTGAGCTAGAAATAACCATAAATCCTCATTGCTAATTAGCCTCATCCTCATGACTGATTAGTCAAGATTAGGAGCCTAGACGAAGGGCAGGGGGGCCTAATAGTGAGTCATAGGATCACTGAATTTTAGAGCTGGAAGGAATCTTAGAGCTTAAGGCATCTTTCAGATAGAATTCTGTGGTTTTTACATCTTAAGCATCAGAGAACTATGGAAGGTAGTCTACTTGCTCTTGCTCCTTTATGCAAAAATGTATAACGATTTGGTGACAGCTTTGAAAAACAAAAACAAAGAGAAAACCCCATCAATGATAACTATGAGTAACTCCTAATGAGGGCTTAAAGGATCAGAAACTTGACATATAAATGGACCATAGAAGAGCAGGGAATATTAATGAACATGAAGGAGACTCTTTGGAGGTAGGTAATTCTTTGGAACTCCCTCCTCAGCAGCTGTGCGGTTGGTAAGGATTTTAGCTTGCCTAACTGTAAGCTTGGCTATTAGCTTTGCAGTAGGGAGTATTTAAAAGTACACACAACATATGAAGGAAAGAACCTGGAACTGAGTAGCCTGCTTCATTCCAAGAATCCATCTGGCATTTAAAGAACTGCTTGTCCTACATTAAACCCTGCAGAGTAAGAGCTATTTTTCATATCTTCACACCCCTATTTTTGGTTTCAGGTAAGACATCTTATTGAGTTTTGGGAAGGAACAATAAAACGTTTCAGATCTCCTAACCAAAGAACAAATTTAGGGCGAGCTCCAATCTATTTAAAATGGGGAAATCATGTTGAAGCCCCTGCTTGGTAAGTCATTTTAAGAACAAGCTCAAGTCTCTACAGGAGGTGGACGTCCAGATTCTAAGATAATTTGATCTTCTAGTCATTTGTAGACAGATTATAATGGACGAAAAGGTTTTATGAAAATCTATGGCTGGAGTCACCCATATTAAATGAGTCATGGTGATGGATAAGTTGACAAGTGAAATTCTGTCTATTTTAAACAAACATTTTTGAAATAAAGATCCGGTTTTTGCAGCTTTGTTACATATGGAGGCATCTAAAAACAAACGCTGCCAAAGAGTAGTCCCTGGATTGCCAGGAGTTGCTGCTTACCAGGAGTTGCAGAGTGTGTAAAGTGTTGTTAGCATTGAAATTAGTCCAGGACTTCAGGCACTTTCCCTCCTCCCCGACCTGCTTCCCTCTGATATATTTTCTTATGTTCCCCTTTCCGAGTGTACCGCACTCGGATCGGCTCAGTTCAGTTTCAAGCATTCGAGACAACAGGATCCCCGAATCTTAACTAGTCACCCCTTGAGGGGCAGTGCACCGCCCGGGAGTCGGCGCCAACTCCAAGCTGCGCGCTCTCGGTTACTATGGCGACCGCGGTAGGGGCGGGGCCGCCATCCACTCCTTCCCCGCCTCTACCCAGGACCTTTCGAACGCTCCAATTGGGACAGCTCTTTCTTGCCTGTGTCCCGCCCCGTTCGGTTCCGAGAGAGAGGCTATTGGCCCAAGACGCGCGGCCTGGTGCCCAAAAAGTACCACCTCTTGACTGGAAGAGCGGGAAAGAGTACTAGGCACTGTCCAAGGCATGAAGCTCACCGGGAGAGCACACGGATGGCTTTGGAGCGAGTTGTCCCCTGTCCCATAGACAAACCTCGCATCCATGACTGCTAACAGTAGGAAGCTGGAGTCTGGGCGCGGACACATTTGCAGGCCAGGGTGCTCCAATCCCCGAGGGAGAGGATGCGACGAGGCCGGGCGCGCTCGCGGGCGCTGGGGATCAGAGGCCAGAGGGGGCGGACCGAACTCTGGGGGCGGTGCCAGCGGCGGCGGCGGGAGGCGCAAGGCCCAATGAGCGCGCGCACCGCCCCCGGAGGCGGGGCGCGAGGAGTACTCCCCCGCCCTCCAGCTCGCACCCGCCCCTCCCCCCGAGCACCGGGCCGCAGTGAGTGAGTGGCACTGGCAGCCTGTCAATCCCTCAGCCGAGCGGCCTTCGAGCCCGGTCCGCGGCGGCTGCTGGCTGGGTGCGAGGCTTCGGCAGTGGCGGCGGCGACTTCTTCCGCCCCATCAATCTGCTGTCCGCCCGGCGCGCGGCCCGCCGGGGCCCTCCACCGGGCTCCGCGCCCCCGCTGCGCCCGCCCGCCCGCTCCCAAACTTTCCTCCTCAGCCCCCCTCTCTTCCCGCGGCCCGCCGGCCGGCCTCCTCCTCCGCCGCCGCCGCTCCCTCCCCCGGGGCCGCCGGGGCTCGGATCCCGCCCGACCGAGGCGGCGGCGGCGGCGGCGGCAGCAGAGGGAGGGGAGAGCGCAGGCTGGCGCGGGGGGCGGCGGCGTCCCGGCAACTCGGCCGGCGCTGAGGAGCAAGTTGCGCGGGGCCGCCCGGCGGGGCGCGCGGCGGCGAGGAGGCGGCGCGGCGGCCGCGTGAGGGCAGCGGGCGCCGCTGCCTCCGCCTCCGCCACCGCCGCCTAGCCCGGAGCTTCCGCCCGCCGCTCCTCGCCAGCCTCGGCGGCGGCGGAAGCCGGAGCCGGGCGCCGGTCCGCACCGCCTCAGCCGCGGGCCCCGCCGGCCCGGCCGCCCCCTCCCAGAGCGGGCGGGGAGCGCGCGGCCGCCTCCCCCTCCCCCTCCCCCTCTTTCTTCTCCTCCCTCGTCGCCGCCGCCGCCGCCGCCGCCGCCGCTGCTGCCGCCTCAGCCTTCGCCTCAGCCACCGCCGCCGCCCGCTCCCGCCCGCGCGCGGCGGGATGGACGATCAATCCAGGATGCTGCAGACTCTGGCCGGGGTGAACCTGGCCGGCCACTCGGTGCAGGGGGGCATGGCCCTGCCGCCTCCCCCGCACGGCCACGAAGGGGCGGACGGCGACAGCAGGAAGCAGGACATCGGCGACATTCTCCACCAGATCATGACCATCACCGACCAGAGCTTGGACGAGGCGCAAGCAAAGTTGGTGTCGTCTCATTAAGCATCTTTTGTGTGTGTGCGGGAGCCGGGCCCGCGGCCGAGTCGGGGCCCGGGGTGGCGCCCGGGGCAGGGGCCTCAACCCCTGGCGGGGAACTTTCTCCGAAAGCCAGTCGCCAGCCCCAGCCTCGGGGGCACTCGCCCGCGCCCCCCGACGCGGGCTGGAGTCGGCAAAGTTGCTCCCGGGGCTTGGGACGGACTTGGTGGCGCGCGGTTTTGTGGTTTCCTTGTCTCCCGGTGTCCGGCCCTCTGGCAGCCTGGTCCTCTCCCAGGATTTAAACCTCCCGCCTGGACCCCCGTGCACGCCGCGCCGCCCCGCCAGGCCCGGGCCGCGCGGGAGGGAAGTGTAACTTTCTCCGCGGGCCCCGAGTCGCGGTGCCGGCTCCCGTTGGCCGCGGGACCACCTCGCTGTGCGGACGGCCGTCCTAGCCCCGCGCGGGGCGATGGTCCGTTCCCTGGCGGGAACGGGTGCGGGCGACCAAGTTCTCCCGGAGGGAGGGCCGCCTTGCAAACTTTGCCGAGCTGTCAGCCGTCCGCTGGCCGCCGCAGGCCGATCGGCCGCGCCCGCTCCGCGTGCGGAGGGCCGACGCGGGAGCCCCTCCGCACCAGTCCCCTCCTCCGGGTCACTGCCGCCTGCCCTTGGAGCGAGGCTCCCTGCGCGGGTTCGCGCCTGCGGTCGCCGAGGCTGCTGACTGCCGGGCAGATGCGTGGTGCTGCGTTCGGGCTGGAGCTTTCGCCGCCGGAGCTTGCCGGTTGTCGCGAACTAGTCAACTTCAGTTTTATTTTTAAAATAAAGTTCAAAACAGCTTTCCAAAATAGTGGGTCTGAATTAAATCTTAGGTCTAACTTAAAGGAAGGCGCCATATTATTCCATAGGTGATGCTAATACCTTTGTGTTTTGCTATTTGTTTTTTTTTAGGAAACATGCCCTGAACTGTCACAGAATGAAACCCGCGCTCTTCAGCGTCCTGTGTGAGATCAAAGAGAAAACAGGTAAGACACTGCGCCTAGCAGCGGGCCTGGAAACCCCTGGAGGTGGGGTTTGAGCTACTCCTTCGACTCTCCAGTTGAGAGCTGCTGCTTTTGGGCACCGCCATCTTTGATCATTCTCTCCTTCCCACCTCCTGATCTTGAGAAAAAACTGCAATAAATCTGGAGTCGATTTCTCAATTCCGCTCCTGGTGCAAAATGAACTGTAGGTGCGAATGAGGCTGGGTCGCCGTCCCTAGGCGGGCGCCCCTGGCTGCAGGCAGGGAGGGGGCCAGGAGTGCCTGCAGCCCTCTCCTCTTGCCTTGTTTGTGTGTCAGTTTTTAAAAGAAGCAACGGGAGACTGGATGCCAGGGACCGATTCCCTGGGAGAAGCATCGCCCGAACTTTGTTTTTCTTAGACAGGCTTAAGCTTCAGCTCCACTGATAAAAGAATAGATGCAATTGAGCAGACCTCACTGGCATGTTTGAATTAGTGTTTTAGGTGGGAAGGCTTAATTTTAAGAATACAAGAAGGGTAATAATGTGTTTAGACATATGCAATGCATTACATCTGTTAATGCTTTCATTAAAATCTGTATCTTGAAATCGTTAACTGTGCTTAATGTAAAAAGAAACAGGTGCACAGATGCAGGTTAAATAATTTTGAAGTTCAAGACAGGGAATATATAAGAAGACTGGTTTTGCAGGAGTGCTGTAATGAAAACCACAGGTACATATTAGGCAAATGGTAGTTCATTCCAGCTTAACTTTCTTATCAGAGTTTCTCAATTGGATGTTGTAGTCCTAAGGTTATGGTAAGGTTCAATTGGAAGTAGAGATTTAATTTAGATGTTTTAGTTTATATCTGTTATTATCTTCCCTGTTAATGGCAAACAAGTGCATTAAATAAGCTTTACTGGTGGTTTTTTTTTTTTGAGGGTGTGTGTGTGTTGTGTATATGGCATTTTAAAGTTGTGTTTTTTAATGTTGAGGCAAAGAAGACAAAATTTAAAGTCCAGGATAGAGCAGTATCCAAGTGACGCTATTTAAATGGTTGATGTGATTAAATCGAGTGTGCAAATAATAGCACACTACATAGGATTGTTAGGTTGGTAGTTGAGTTGCCCTCCTTCTAAACAGATTTGTTTCACTGTGCAATATACTATTCTTTTCCTAAAACTTCTCCAGAAAAGTCGATGGGTTATTGCTGTCTATTAAATATGTATTCTAAACCGTAATTAACAGCAAATATTAAGAGATCCTAAAGAGTACTTTTCTTACTTTTCATTCAGTTAGTATGGATGGTTTCTTAATGTTGTCATTCTTTTAAAGATGTATTTTACATTTTGAAAACCAGTCATTTTAAATTACTTTTATTTGTGTTTTTAGCTACCTTTAGAATGTGTTAGAATTTAAAATGGTAGATGATTTTTATCTAACTGTAAATTAAGACATCCAGCATTAAATATTGAAGATTCTCAATTTTGAAGCCTAAAAGTGTATAATTCCTATTAAATTATGTTGTTTAATGTCCAAGGGTTTTCTTACTATCTGGGCTCCACTTCAGTTTCTGCTGATAGCTAAGCACTGGGGTATTGACTGTGCTGTGAATATTAAGATTGATTCAACTTTATATGACATTATATTACTAGGGAGAGGGGATTGATACTCTTACCTCTCACCTCCTTCTCAAAATTTGTATTTTTTTTGCTTATTTTAAGTTTAGGCCTGGCCAGCTTAAGACCCAAACTGCTTTTCATGTTTAGACATTTAGCAGCAGGCAGAATTCAATTAAGAAGTGTTAAGTCCTCTTAGTTGCTTATTTGCACAGGGCTTAGTTACACCATTCTGAAAGGAAAATATAGTCAACCACATGTCAAAGGTGAGTTACGAAAAAGAAACAAGTCTTTTCAGAGTCTGGAATTACTAGCAGAGAAGTCTTTGGTAGGGCTTTTGCTATTTAAGAAGCGAGAGGTTGCTGACAAAAGAAATTTTTGTGTTTTGGAAATTGTTTCTGGGCCTTTCAGTGATAACTTGTAAATTAGATCCTCTTTTTGTGTTTTGGCCAGCAGATCCAAGTTTGCACGTTATCTCTTTTGTAAAAAGCCAACAGCCGACAAAGAGTAAAGGCGGCTGTCTGGGTAGAGGCATCTTCCTGCCAGCCTCTCTAAGCTCGAGAGGGATGGGATTTAAGTACCGAGTGATTGATGAGGGTGAAGCTCTTTCTCTCCTCTCCTCTTCTTTCTGCTCGACTGTCCATAGCCCTACCTCACCCTCCCAAACTAGTCTTGGAAGAAGACAGGATCGCTGGATTCACATCCCTCAATTTGAAATAAAACAGCTGTGTAGACATTAGTGTTACTAAAGCAGAGAAAGCCGAGCAGCCAATTCTAGGGCCCACCACCCATCTGCTTCCACAGTCATCTTTAAGAAACATCATGAATTTAGAAAATAAGCATTGTAGAATATATGTATATTACATAATACCTTTTCTTTAAATCATTTTATTGAACCTATCAATATGGTATTCAAAGATTAAAAAGTTTGCCTAGTCCTTTGTGAATAGAAATCAGGAACATTATGTTATGATTCTGTTCTGCATAATGGAGGGGTAGGGGGTTTACTGGTTGAGGGTGGGAGACTGTCACTTCAGTGGATAATGTCATTTCAGTTGTACTTTTCTTCTAAAATAAAACAAAATCACTTTGAAAAAATTCCATGTATTTGTAGATCTGCCAGTAGATTTTGAGGTTTCTGATCAGGCAATGAATACTGCCGGTTCTGATGAGCATGAGGGATTTAGTTTGGAAAACATCTTTTCCCTTCTTACCAAATATGAAAAGGTATTTTTCTCTTCTGACAGATAAATGGGTAATCTACCACAATTATATTATTTTCTTGTTCAGAGGTAAGGAACGTGTACTTTTACTGTAAGATGCTTGCTTTTTCTTGAAAATGTATTCTTTTGTAAAATTTATTATAGTTATTTGGGGGGGCAGAAATATCTCATTGAATTGTGACATTTGTGCATTTTTAAAGTACTGTAAAAGTTACAGCCTTTAAAATTGAGATATGTGTCCATTTTAAACTAAGTAAACCACCAGCGTGATAATTGTTGATATGTTAGGATATTCCTCCTGATTTTTTAAAGCCATATTTCATTATTACCTCTTAGTAAATATTCCTGATACCATGAGGACTGCTCATCTGCCACCTTCTTTTAGTGTACTCTTTCACCTCTTTTAAGCCACCTCAATCTTGGTAGTTGCCGTGCTTTCCTTTGTGATATATTCCATTCTCATGAATCTGCCTTCTTTCCAAAGCTGTTGATTATGAGAGTTTGAATGAAGAAAATGGTTTTTCAAGAAAAAGTTTTAATTTTTAAATGAGAATTTAGTATTTTAGTACATAATCTGAATAATAGTATTGTGAAAAAAATGTCATATGTTTAAAAAAATTAATAAAACCTTTCTCTTTTTAAACCGTAGGTTAAAATATTCCATGTTGATAGGTGCCAACCAAAGTCTGATTTATTGCCACCACAAACCCTAAATAGCGTTCATTTACTAGTAATGTCTAATGGCATACATGATGGTTTGCCAGATTTGTAGCCTTTGTGAGGCTTATAAGCAGGACTGACTTGGGAAGATCATAAAACTTAATGAACTTCTCTACTGCAGGAGGTGTCCGCAGGGGAAGAGAAAGGCCTGCTTCGCTGGTTGGGCTGGTTGGAGTATTTTTTATGTTTAAGGAGAAGAAGAAAATGACTATTTAAAATGCTTAACTTTTAAAGGAATCCTCCGTAGAAAAAGTCATAAGAATTTTAGATATCAAAAGTAGGTCAAATATGTAGCTTACAAGTAAGTTTTTATATGCATCTGGTATGTGATTTGAGATTAAACCTTTTATCTTTATTGTTGTAGATGACTAGCTTTCAGAGGTACAAGGCAGTACTTTCAGTCAACACCCCTCTATTTAATTCTGACCCTTCATGTTTAGAGATTTGTTGGAATGCTCTTTTTCTTGTCTGTTTTCTTTTTAAGACTTCCATATAAAATTATTACACTTTTCTTTGTACAATGCTATGTGATTCTTCTAATTCTTAATGTATAAAAACCAAATCTTGCATTAAGTGAAAATTTAGCAAGAAAGGTGAAAATTGTTTTCTGAGTCTAAATGTTATTGTACTTATTGCATGTTCTAAGTTGATCTTGCATTATACCAATATGATTATTACATTTGTTCTAAAGTTTTTAAAACAAATGCACTATTCCACACATGATTCATTTTCCTGTTTTAATCGCCCATTCTAGTTATTAAAAACTTTTTATTATGGAAAACTTCCAATGGAAATACATGCAGAAAGAAGAGATTTTTGAACCCCCCTAATGAGAACTCATTGCTCACCTTTAACAATAGCAACAATTGGCCAGTCTTGTTTTTTCTGTTATCCTCATTCTCCCAGAATTATTTTGAAGCAAAACTTAATGGAACTTTAATGTTTCAAATTTTACATCAGTTTTAGACAGACATTAATGCCTTTTTACAGTGGAAATGCTAAATGATTAAACAGGAAAAATCCAAAGTCAGTATATCTTGGAAATGTCATAAATTATATTGCTTTATCAATATATTTTCCTTGAAGCAGTTTAAGAATATTTTAACAATTTTTCTCTATTTTTATAGATTTGGATATCCCACTGGAGCTTTTGTAGGTTTTGAGGGAGGATATAAAAGAATGGTGTTTTTTCTCTCTTTTTCCTCCTTTCCATGCAATCTGTTTGTAGAAAACATGGAAAAAATGTCATTACCAACATGGTTTAGAGCTTAATGATCTGAAGTATCTTGTAGATTACGATTTTTAAAATGTGGGGCTGTTTCTCAACAGTGTTTTGTTTTTCTTGTTCCCAATAAAAATATATCGAACCCTCTTGTCAATATTAACTTGATCTGTGTAAGTAATTCTTTGTGTCTCAGTTTCAGTGAGCCTCATTTTATTAGTTTGTGCAATTTTGGTATTTTATTTGGGACTTTATTATGTTATTTTATTATTAATTCACATAACTATTCCAAATCAGAAGTATAGAATGCACTGGCAAAGGAGGTCCCAATTTGTCCCAAAGAATATACAAGTTTATTGGCTTGTATAAAATATACCTGTGTACATTTTTCATACTATGATGCTTTTCCTTTTAATTAATTTTACTTATACTTTTAGATTTCAATTATAAATTCTTAAAAAGATTACTTCAGGCAGGGCAAGATTTAAACTGACATCTTATTTGGCTAATTTGTATTTTGGTACTATGTAGTGGCATGGTCTAAGATGAAATTATGTGGTATGAAGTGAGGCTATAAGACTTGTAACTGCATTCCATGAACCACACCCTAAGTCATCACTTTATTTTATACTCATACAATGAGAATAAATACTTGACACATCAGCACTAACACATCAAGTTAAATAAGGATTTAGACTATTTTCCCACTATTCATATATGTGTGAACATCTTTAGATATTTATTATTTCAATATTGACACTAGGAGAATAATGTTTTATTTGTTTTCTCAGCAGGCTTGTGTTTTAGCCATTTATCAGTGTGATCAGCATGATTTAGGTACTAACTGACTAACAAAGCTTGCATATTCTTCCCTCCCATGTTGACCTTTTCAAGCATTTGCTCTACTTTAGTAGGCCATTTGAGTCTGTGTGAGGAGAGTAAATAATTTACATCACTATGTAGTATAAATTGGTCAAAGTTTTTCAGGCCTGGTTATCGTAGATTTTTTTTTTAAACAAAGTTATAGAAGTTAATCAAACAAATTGCTATCATAGCTAGGTGATAGGGTTATATTTAGCAAATAAATTAAGAAGTAATGCTTGAATGAGTCATTGGGAAAAAAATACCATCTTTTTATGCCTTCAGACACAGAATGTATTAGAAAATAAATTTCATTAATCTTCAACAGTTGATTTTAATGATCCTCTTTTCAGACAGAATTGTAACCAGAATCCTTTCTTTATTATTTTTTCATAGACATTCTATAAATGTAGTATGTTTGTAGTTTTTACTGGTAAGTATAGTTTGCTTTGGCACTAAATTTGGGTGTATATCTAGCAAAGAGTTGATGTGATAGAATGTGTCAAATTGAATTTGCATAACATTTTTTTTGACTGACTTTGTGTCTACTTGATAGTAACTGACTAGTACTGAAAACAAAGTAATTCTTGCTGAAAATAATTGTTTAAAGTTCTGCGGTTTTCTTTCAGTTTAAGTGCTTTAAAAAGGTTAAGCTGTTTTGAACAATAACCCTTTTTGTGTGATCATATTGAGGACTTGGTATACAATGTAATCCTTTTAATGCTGATGATTCCTCACAGTGTTTAAACCATTATTTGGGAGACTCGACATATGTTAGGGCAAAATGATTTTTTTTCTTTTTGGTTTTGTTTTGTTATATGTGAAACATCAGTTATCAGAGCATATTTCTTAGGCATCAGCGTCCAGCAGGTGGCTTTTTACATTAAAAAATTCATAAAATTTAAAATCCCATAAAATTTTATTTCAAACTCAAATTAACTAATTCAGAATGTCAACATTTTCCACTGTCTCTACATTAACATTTATAATAGAACAAATGGTTGCATATAGAAATTATCTGCAGCATAATCTAAATTAAGATTCTAAACAGGCATTACAGATGCTGGTAACTTTGGCAATTATCATTTTGTTTGGTGAACAGTAGTAAAACAGTGTGCGGTAAAAGTGTTTAGAGAGAGAGGATAAATAAATTGAACAGTTTTGCAATGCAAAGTGGTTTGTGGTGTTTTTGAGGATTTCTTGGCTCTCTCTTAACTGCTATTGTGAGCCTGGAGCAGATTTCCCCATTGCTAATGCCCTAGAAGTATTAATTCACTTTGATATGCTAATTAGAGGGCATTATGCAAGAAATGAGATTAAGTGGCAGCATGAAGCCATTTGCCTGTCAGTAAATTGAGAGCTTTAGCATCAGGAGGAGCTTTGTTTTTTTTTTTCTTTCTTTTTTTTTTTCTTCAGTTTTTCTTGGTTTTGCATATAAATAAAATTGATTGAAAGGTCTAGAGAAGCTTCTAGAACATTGGTGGATTCCTCCCCCCCCCAGGATTATTTAAGTGTAATGTTACAGAATATGAAGTTTTCATTGTACTCTGTTTACATAAAAATATATTAAAAATTTTGTGTCATCTGGTTTCTTTTTCCTAAAACATAATTTTAGCAACATGGTTAGTGAACCCTATCACTTAACTTTTCAGACAGGTAAACTTGTGTGTTTTTGGCTTGCATACCAATATTGTCACTAAACTGAACTTCACAAGAGTATTTTCTTCACTAGGGAAGGAAGAAAGAAGTTGTTGAATTGGGCTTCAAGAAACTATATTAAATGAACATTAAGATTCTAAATTGAGTCTATAAAAGCTGGACCAATTAGAAATTAGTGGTTAAACTACTCTTTACACAACCTGTGGAATCGATGTTTCTGATATGTAAGATTATTGTTATTTGATTTTTGTGTTGAATATGTAGTTTCATGCTTGATTCTGGTTTTACTGACATGTGGTTTAAGTTGGGGCTTTGAATTTCTCCCTGTAAAGCTACTTTTGTGATTTTCTATATTTTATGAGGAAGTGGATGAATAAATACTGGGTGGATGTGGGGAAGAGGAGGAAAACAGAATTTCTCCGGCTATATGAAAAGATTGTTTCCTCAAACAGACTTATATACCTGCATAAACCATTGGTAGAGAAAATTGTAAAACCTTGGCCTAACTACAAATCTCTGGGTATGTTAGATGGGAGAGGGTTTGGGTAAGGTATTCATTCATCTAGGGGCTTAGTTCTAGCGTTTGAATTCCACCACTGTAACTGTGACTCTAGACCTAATAAACCATAACTTCTCAGAGCCATATGGATTATTTAGTTACCACAGCTGCCATGCATGCATGCTACCAAGGCTGGCATCTCCTTGGTTTGTGTGGGTATGCTTGTGTGGTGCCTGTTAATGTTAATGGAAATTAGGAATGTGCACACAGAGGATGAGATGCTCTTCTGAGACAAGAGTCTTGATTACAATTCTATGGGAAGAGGACTTAGAGTACCTACACAGTAGTTGCTTTTCTAAATAAAATACTTGGTTACTTTAAATTCTCATTCCCTTTTCAGATTCCCTGAACTAGTTAAATCAATGAATTCTCATTAGTTGCTGATTACTTGCAAAATTCTATTTAAAACATAGGAAGTTATTTTTGATTGAAATGGGAACATAAAGCTTTTGAAATTGCATATTATTATTATTTAAACAAAAGGTTTCTACAGACATTTACACCTACTAAGCCTTGCAAGTAAAGATTTATAGGGAATTATTGGGGAGAACTTATGAAATAATTAAATGGTATTTGATTAAAATATGTATTAAATAAAAAATATATTAAAATATGCATTAAACATATATTAAATGGAATGGCAAACTTGTCTATGCATCTTATCTTTACTATCCATGTGTCCTCAAATGAAGAAGTGACGCAGGCAGTCTTATAAGTTTTGTTTTTCTTTTTCTCACCTCCCCCTTTTCTTTAAAAAATAAAAAATAAAAAACTACTGATGGAGGTAGTTGGAATTCATAGTCAGATATATCATTTTCAACTTGGAATAGGAACTAGAGCAGGAAATTGATTTTATATTTATTATGAAAGCAAGAACTCTGCCACCAACTGACAGCCATCCATGTTTTAGTTTTGTGATAATTGTTCACGGACATTACTCTGTAGTTGGTCCAAGTTATTTATAATGTTGATTGGAAGTGTTGGTCCATTAAAAGGTATGTGTATAATGAATATCTTTAATTAAACCAAGTAATACTGAAATATTTTATTTTTCCTTTACATTTGATCTTGGGTCTAGAATTAACTGTCAGCACTGGTAAGAACAAGTTACAATAGATTGTGCAGTGATTTCTCTGGCATCATGGATGTATTTATTACCATTTTTGAACAAATTATACTAACATGAAAAGTTGTGTTTGAAATGATTGTGTGTTAGATAAGGCGATACATTATAGGAATGGTTGGGTTTATGGAGCTTTATGTAGAGGTTTTCTCAGAAATTATAGCACAGGGCTGTCACTATAAAACCAGGTGATACAGTTGGTAATAACATAGAGTGAAGATATTTTTAGATTT
>CM053399.1:176191473-176204915 GCA_028644305.1 Xerus rutilus
TTCTTTATTGTGGTCTAATTTATAGCCAGTGGTAATATTAAATATTGGTTAACTTTTTAGAGTGATCTATCGCATTTGAAAATATTGTATTTTGAGTAAGAGTAAAACATCGTTCCAAATCATTACATTTACTGATTAAATGCTCACTGATTTTTTTCCATCACTGTATTCAGCAATTCATGCAAGAGTTTACTATAGTAATGCTTCAGTGGATAATATTTGGAATAGAGTAACCATTTTAATGAGGTTCATCGAGAGAGATTCAGCAGGGAGCATTTCAGGTGTATTATGGCTTTTGTCTTGTCATGATGCATGTCTCTATAACAGAGAAAAAGCTTCAGAGCCCTACTCATCTTAGTTAATAATGGTAATAATAAAAAAAGCCAAAACAATAAGCAGAAAATTCCACCTTTCTAGTAAAAAGTCTGAGTGGAAAGATAGTAAGTACAGGCAGACTGCCTGTTTTTAGGAAACATGTTAAGTAAATACCATTTCTGTAGGTTAAATTTCCACCACATTTTTAACTGTCCCAATATTGATCACCCTATAGAGGAATGAGACTGAAGTCTGGTAGTTATTAGTATAAAGAGGGTCAGCTGCAGAGACTGGTACCGAGCAGAGGCTCTCATGGTAATGATGCTGCTATTTATAGATCCCCATTTCATTAGTTGCAGAGTTTCAAGGAAGAGATTTTCTCTAGGGGAAATGGATACTTGAAGTTCATTTTCTTCCTCACATTAAGGCAGAAACGTGAACAACCTTCAGTATAGGACATGAGATCACGGTATTTTTGCAGGGGCAGTTTATTCCCTAAATATATTTGCAGCAGTAATATTGTAAATTTAAAACATAATGTAGGAATTCAGAAATGCTGGTTGCTATTCTGGTCAAGTGCTACTTTATGCACATTGTTTTATTATCCTTCTTGTCATATTTTCTTGTAAAAATTATTAAATTTTCAGAAACTGCAAAACAGTATAATCGTGACTGTATTCTGTTTCTTCAGAGTGTTCTGAGGCCTGCGAAGCGTTGCAAGAAGTGCAGTTTCCAAAAAATACAGTGCACCCACAGTGTGTATCTGTATATCTTTGTAATATAGGTAAATTGTGCTTTCCTTCTGGAATTCTTGACGTTTGAGTTATTTTTTTCCCTTTAAGAGAATATTTACTTAGTTAGTATTCACTTAATTAGAACTGACTGTTTAATGTTTTCTGGGAGGGTATTTATGGTATTTTCTTTGCTATATTTGCATTCCAGAAATTAAGTCCCCCTGCCATTATTCGGCGAGCCTTTCATACATTAGAATGATGAATTGAAAGCAGAAATGGGAAAAAGACTGCAATGCAATGAAAATTTAATCAGCGTCTTCTGCTGCTTTAATAAGGCAAATAATTCTTATTGGCCGCTGTGTTAAGGTTTCTAATATTTAATTCATAACAAACCTTGCATTATTCTGCAGTAGCATCGACAGCTCCACTTTGCTGCCTGCCAACAGGCAACCATAAAAACTTAAAAGCAGATGTAAATGTCTAAAACAAGGAGAATGATTAGATCTAAAGCGGTCAAAAAAATCAACAATATTGTGAAAGAGTTTGATGGATCTCTATATTTAGCGATGCAAAAATGATATTAATTAAACTCTCTTGAGCAGATTTTTCCCCCGACTGGAAGTAACCTTTTGCAAAGCATAGCCTTAGTGCCTGACCAAAGACTGAGAAAGAAAGCAAATGTCAATACAGTGTTTGGTAATAAGCTTCTTTAACCTGGATACAAACTGTGCCATTTATACTGCAAGTATCTGGTTTACATTCCTGTATGTGTAAAGTCTTTTAGCAAATACAGTGCTGAAATTGAGCCAGTGAAATAAAATATTTTGTCTTCAATTAACCCCATTTGAGAAAAGCAATAGCTTTTGCAGTCTAATTTTTGTTCGAAATGTCCCTTTAAAAAATTGTCACAGGATTACAGGGAATATATGCTTTTATTTCCTAACCTGAATTTAATGATTCTGTAATAGTAGCATTCATCTTTCTGGATTGCCATCTAGATTACCCGAGTCTTTTGTGTGGAGGTTGTATTGGGCATTAAGTTTGGACCTGCAGAAATGAACAAAAAGATATTGTTACCGATTACATGTAAACAGTCTGAATCATTCAAAAGAATGTGGAGAAGAGTATTTCTATAGTGTGAAGCCAGAGAAAATGGCAACCTGCCAAAGCTAGGTGCAAGCTCTTGTTACATGGAAGGGTTGGGCCTGTTCTCATTTCTTCTTGAAATGGCTTAATTGGTGTCAGCACCCCAGGGATAAAGGCCTCTAACACTGAAATCCACACGATTCACCCTGTCTCTGCTCAGTGTAGGGAAACTGGTAACAACTGGTGGTGAATGAGGAGTGAACGGTGCTGTAACAATACTCGATGATGTTTGGGATGACAGAAATTAATACGCACTTGCTTGAAGAAAGCAATGATTAATGGCAGTGAGCACGGGAACGCCGTCCCTCCTTTTACTCCACTTTGATGGGGATTGAAAAGCAAAAGGCTGTTTCCATTCTCTGTAGAAAGCAGAGGTCACACAGAGTACATTATAGCAATTTTTCCTCTCTGTTTTTTTTATTTCATAAATATTATGATAAGCATAGATTAGATAGATTTTCTTATGAAAACCTAAAAGGATATTTTTTTGTCACTTAACATTGTTGTTTATGCATAAAGAAATCACACATTCTTCTCTTCACTTGTTAGATCATTTCCCCTCATGTCAGAATAATTAGTGTAATTAGGAATTTAAAAAGCCCACAAACATGCAGTTGTATTAATACTGCTTGCCATGTTATAACTAAAATCAGAAGGGCTTAATTTTCTGAAGACTGCCAGGCCAGGGTGGGACAGGAATGTTTCAGGGGCTTTCACCTTTTTTCTGCCCCTCCTCCTGGTTTTTCTCAGTGAATGTTTCACGTAAATATATTTTGCAAGGTACTTGCACTTGTCAGCAGCTTTCTTAGCCATTTGATAAAGATTCTTTATTCTACAAGAAAGCCTGAAATAACAGAACTGTACTTTGGATAATGAATTCTTCATCTGTGGAGAACTTTAAAACAAAGTACAGTGTTGGCATTTTTTTCTTTTGAGTGAGAAGGCTGATATATCTTTTGGATCCGACAGGAAGACATAAATTAATAGAGTTCTGGAGTTCAGTTTCTCATTAATAATCCATTTTGTCATGGTTCTTGGCATTGTCAGTGTAGTAGCTGGTTCATATTTTGCTAAAGGATAAAAGCAGATTATGTCTTCAGCACAAAGCAAGAATAGAGAGTTTACCGCCTTTTGGGGGAACTACATGCTATAAGAAAAATATTGTTTTGCAAAAAGTTTCAGTTTTTATTTAGAAATACACTACATTTTTCTTAGGTAAAGCTTTTATTTTAAGATTTGAAATGGTTCTTGGAACCTTAGGATATTAGAATTTTAGATCATTGCTTAGAGTTGCCTTTTGCTTAGAGGTGATTGTTTGCAAAGGTTTGTTTTTCAAGGACAGTTACAGTAAACATAGGCCAGTTTTTATATTTTATTTTTAGAACTCAGTATATTAGGATATAATTATATTTCAAAGACAAATGTAGAAAAGTGACTGTTTCTCTTTTTGCACTAGTATGTCTAGATTATCTGTTATCCCTGCCTAGATTCCTAGACATGGGATTCTGATGGCTACCGTGAAGGTTGCAGTTTTTAGTTGTCTAAAAAAATCCAGTCAATAAAATAAAAATAAAATAAAAGACGGCCTTATCTCTAATTTGATAATTGTATAATTACCTTTATGAGAGCTACAGAAATAGATTCTGTATAGATATTGGCCTTAGTTACAGGTTCTCCTAAATGGCATCATTTAAAGTTATTAATTAAATATTAGTTTGTTTTTTTTTCCCTTGCAATTTTGGTGATTGAACTCAGAGCTTCAGTCATGCTAGGCAAGTGACCTACCACTGACCTATGTTTCCAGTCCAGAAATTAGTTACTATAAAAATTGAAATACTACCCTTTCCCTTATATCTGATAGTATGAACAATGGCTACCTGAGCTCTCACATTTAAGGACAGGAAATTAGTTAAAGAAAAATGGGCATGAGCAATACTGGTTGTTTTCTTCTTGCATTTGTTATTTTTATCCAGGTATAATGGTGCATGCCTAAATCCCCAGCTACTCTGGAGCCTGAGGCAGGAGGATCACAAGTTCGAGGTCAGGCCTGGCAACTCAGTGAGACTCTTAAAATCAAATTAAAAGAAAGGGCTGGGAATTTTAGCTCAGTGGGAGAGTGATTTTCTAGCATGAGTGAGGTCCTGGGTTCAATCCCCAGTAGATCCTGCCTCCCCACCCCCTAAAAAAGAATATTTTTAATATGTTATTTGTATTGCAAATCTTATGGTTATATTCTTAGAAATGAGCAGTTGAAGACTGTTTTATCTTTAAAACTTGGGTCTTGAGGTTGGGAATATAGCTCACTGGGAGTGCTCTTGCCCAGCACAAAGAAGATCCTGGGTTCATTTCCCAGCACCAACAAAACAAAATGAAGCAAAACTTGGGTCTTGTGCTGCTGTTGCCTATTATCCCTACTTTTTTTGGTGGGATAGTGGTGGTGGTACTGGGGATTGAACCCAGGGTACTCTATCAGCAAGATGTATTCCCATCCTGACTGTTCATTTTTAAACCTCCTAGTAGCACGTGGGGTGCGCAGTCATACATCTAGAGTTAATTATTGAGGTAATAGGTGTGAGAGAGAGGGGCTGTGTTTTAAAATGAAGGAAGGAGTATTACATTATCATCCAGTGAAGAGAATAAGGGGAGATTTTACTCTTACTTGGAAGGGCTTATTATTGTAATTAGTAAATCTTGATGTTTTCTGAGTCATTAAAGTTCATCATTAGATAAAATCAACTTAATACTGCTAGTGGTATGCTACAAAGATTTATTTAGAATAGAGGGACTATTTCACTTTTTTGTTTCCATTCTCTAGGGGACTGTATGTTGTTAGAGGTCAGGCACTATCTGCCTATCTTATCTCAATCTATCTACATATTCTTATGACACAATGTGTGCAATAGCTTATTTTTAAATAAAATCATAAATGCCTTCTCTATACATTATCTAGTATCAGCTGATAAATCTGATTTTACATTCTTTTAATACTTTATATAGAAATTCATCTTAATTATAGCAACTATAGTATATATAAGAAAACTTCCACAGCTGCTTATCTGGATCTTGAGTCATTTGTATGTGAATTATTTGTGAAAATAATTATATGTGTTACTGCTCACATTACTATCATTAATGATATATATTTTTTTTAATATATATTTTTTTAGTTGTAGATGGACACAATGTCTTTATTTTATTGCTCTGTATGGGGTGCTGAGGATCGAACCCAGGGCCTCACGCATGCGAGGCAAGTGCTCTACCACTGAGCTACAATCCCAGCCCTCATTAATGATATTTTAAAAAGGGAAAAATCTGTTGAAAACTCCTGATAACATACTTAGAATTGAATATTCAACTTTAGAGTTTTCATATATAATAATAAGCAGTCTATTTCATAGCTAGGAAATACATGTGTTTCTAAATAGAAATTTTGAAATATGACAATTTAAGACATGTTTTTCTATGGAGTTGGGAAGGACATTTGTTTTAGTAGATTACATTGAAATCTTAAAGAGTAGAATTTGACAAGAGACATTTTTCTGACATAGAATATTTGGTTAATTTTGACTCAAGTTTATCCGTCATAATGATTGATTTATATTCATTTTACATTGTACAGTTTTGTAGCTGATTTTTCTATAAGGTATAGAAATCCCTGTTTATGTTAATAATAAATAATTATCTTCAAAGGCGACAGATTGGTCACATGTATAACTAGTCTAAAGATTAACCTAGGATTAGTTAACTAAAAAAATTATGTTATTTAAATGAATGTTAATTTTAAACTTAGCATGATCAAGATCACAAAATATAGTAAGGTATCATTTACTTAATTGCTGGAATATTTTGTTCTTTTGAACTTAGTCTTTTTTAAAATATGTTTTAGTTATACATGGACACAGTGTCTTTATTTTGTTTATTTTTATGTGGTGCTGAGGATCGAACCCAGTGCCTCACATGTGTAAGGCAGACTCTCTGCCACTGAGACACAACCTCAGTCCCTGAACTTAACTTTTAATTCCCTAATTTATTTGCACTACAGTCCTTGTTGAACTATTTACTTCCTTGTTTGAATTAGCTGCTGATATATTTCTTATCAAATAGAAGGACCTAGGAAATCGTGTTTTGTATTTGCTTGTTTTGTTAACTGTAACCCATAGAGCAATTTGAAAGAGTTAAAAACAAAACTTTAAATATTATTAGTGGAGAACCACTGAAATAAATTGTGTCATAGATTTTCTCAGTTGTGGTACTAAAAACCAGTGCATGTGACTAGTGAATTTGGTGAATGCTAATTGGTGAGTTAGGTAGTAGCTCTGTGGTTCAGGTGTAAGTCTAAATCTCAGTTGGTACTATTAAACTAATTACCAAGTATTTTGCTTCATGAAAATCATTAAGACATGGAAAGCTCACAGATACTTGGCTGGTGAATATTTTATTTATATTTTGTCCTTACTCTTAAAAAGTCATGCAATTCAGGGCTGGGATAGTAGCTCAGTGGAAGAGTGCTTGCCTAGTATGTGTGAGGCCCTGGGTTCGATCCTCAGTACCACATAAAGATAATTAAATAAAATAAAGGTATTTTGTCCATCTACAACTAAAAAAATAAATATTTTTAAAAAGCCATGCAATTCAAATAGCTTTAATTTTTTCACATAATTGTTAATAAGTCTGATCATAACTGCCATAAGTACAGCTTATGGTACTCCAGAAAGCTGTAGAACAGGGATTCTTTTTTTTTTTTTTTTTTTAAATTTTTTTTAGTTGTTGATGGATACAATGTCTTTATTTTATTGCTTTGTATGTGGTGCTGAGGATCGAACCCAGGGCCTCACACATGCGAGGCAAGCGCTCTACCGCTGAGCTACAATCCCAGCCCTAGAACAAGGATTCTTTGCTTTTTTTTTTTAATTATAGTTTTGTGTGTGAATGTTATGCAAACAATGGGCCGACTGTTTATTTCTAGAAACATGTACTCACTTGATATTTGAATACAATTTCAAGGAGTTTATAGACATCTTGAAAATCATTTATGGATCTCTCATGGAGATGCTGAACCTTAGGCTAACAACAGTTTCGTAGAGGTAGACTTTTTTTTTTTGGTACTGGGGATTGAACTCAGGGGAACTCGAACAATGAGCCACATCCCCAGCCCTATTTTGTGTTTTATGTAGAGACAGGATTTCACTGAGTTGCTTAGTACCTCGCCATTGCTGAGGCTGGCTTTGAACTCGCGATTCTCCTGTTTCAGCCACCCTAAGTGCTGGGATTACAGGCTTGTGCCACCGCGCCCGGCTGACTTTTTTTTTTTTTTTTTAAGCTATATTTTGTACCAATTTGTAATTGCAATTCACTTTCTTCTTGGATGCCTAATAAGTTTACTTTCTAACCAGTGGTCTTCACACACTCATAGCATCAGTGACTTTCAATCCAAGTGAACGTTTGGCTGTATCTAGGAGAAAGAATCAGGAAAATGATAGAACAATTGAACTAAAGGAAAGAGTGGGCTGGCAATGAGACCCAGGTGTCAGTAAGACTGGAGAAAGTGGTGCATGACCATAATCCCAGCATCTTGGGAGGCTGAGACAGGAGAATTGTGAGTTTAAAGCCAGTTGCAGCAAAAGCAAGGCTGTAAGCAACTCACTGAGCCCCTGTCTCTAAATAAGATACAAAATATGGCTGGGGATGTGGCTCAGGGGTTGAGTCCCCCTGAGTTCAATCCCTGGTAGGCAGAGTTAGAAGAAGTAAGTCAGAAATTTGGGACCTAAGTTGCTGAAGGACTTACTTGGCAAATAATATTATGTTGCTTATGATGATAATGGAAAAAAGTATGATTAGTTTATAACCTAGGTACCATAGCTGTTTATGAGGAAGGAAATTATCTTATTGACAACTCTTTTGTTCCCCTGTGCTATGGGATTCAATTTTTGCTACTTATTAAAATTCCTTTAAAATACATTAATTCCTTCCATAAATAAAGTAAGTAGATAATTTCTTGGGTAAGAATCTATATTTCATGTGTTAAACTTTCCTATATGAAGACTTCTGAGGAAATCATCTATGGCAGTGATTCTCAAATTCTTTTATCTCAGGACCCCTTTACAGTATTAGTGGAATTTTAGTTTATGTGGGTTTAAATGTCTATCAATATCTACTGTATTTGAAATTAAAACAAAACTGAAAAATATTTAAGTTAATTATAATCTTAAACCTATTACACATTAGCATAAAGAACAATGTTAACAATTAGTTATATGTTATCCTAAATAGCATTTTCAAAAACAAAATGAAGCAAAATAAAATGGTGAGAAGAGTGGCATTGTTTTTCACTTTTGCAAGTCTCTTTAATATTGGAGTTAATTGAAGATGGCTGGATTATCTTATTTGTTTCCTCATTCAGCTTATTTTCATATGAACTGAATATCCCAGTAGCTGGTATTACAGATGTGGGATACCATGCCTCTCTGCAAGTAATAGTTTCTTAAAGGTTAATTCAACTGTGGAATCTGAATTTCAATTGTTCTGTTAAAATCTTAGTCTAGTTTGTACTTTGAATTGTTCTTCCAGTTAGAGCATGGTTTTGTAACACATCTTAATCATTTGGAAAATATCGGTTTCCTGGTTACTCATATCTTGAATATGTTAACACATTTCATTACATTGTATCAAAACGTTGCATTTGAGCCCAGTGTGAGCCTGCCTGTAATCCCAGTGGCTCCCAAGGCTGAGGCAGGAGGATGGTGAGTCAAAGTCAGCCTCAGCAAAAACGAGGTGTTAGCCGGGCGCAGTGGCTCAAGCCTGTAATCCCAGCACTTAGGGAGGCTGAGACAGGAGAATCGCGAGTTCAAAGCCAGCCTTAGCAATGGCGAGGCGCTAAACAACTCAGTGAGACCCTGTCTCTACATAAAACACAAAATAGGGCTGGGGATGTGGCTCAGTGGTCGAGTGCCCCTGAGTTCAATCCCCAGTACCAAAAAAAAAAACAACAACAAAAAAAACGAGGTGTTAAGTAACTCAGTGAGACCCTGTCTCTAAATAAAATACAAAATAGGGCTGGGAGTGTGGCTCAGTGGTTGAGTGCCCCTGAGTTCAATCCCTAGTACCAAAATGAAATAAAATAAAATAAAATTTAAAAAGCTGTATTCGTTAATGTTACCACGAAAACTCATCAGAAAAGTCTTTTTTCTTTTTGTGGTGCTGGCAATATGCTGCTAAGCATGCGCTCTACCATTGAGCTGTACTCCCAGCTGCAGAAATGTTTCGAAAGTACTGGGAAACTCATACTTACAGTGGTAGACACATGTTTCAGACTTCTAATTTTTGCTTTAAAGTTTGGATTTTATCATTGCACCAGAATTATCAATTTTTTTTTGGAAATAGCAGAATTACTTGGTTCCTTCATAAAAAATGTTTGCCAAAATATCTAAGCTGATATAACCATAGTTTGTCAGTCTTTTTGTTTGTTTGTTTTGGGGGCTTGGGGGATTGAACTCAGGGCACTCGACCACTGAGCTACATCCCCAGCCCTATTTTGTGTTTTATTTAGAGACAGAGTCTCACTGAGTTGCTTAGCGCCTTGCTTTTTGGTGAGGCTGGCTTTGAACTCATGATCCTCCTGCCTCAGCCTCCTGAGCTGCTGGGATTAGAGGTGTGTGCCACCACACCTAGCTAGTCTTGATTTTTAAGCAACTACTTTAGATAGTTCAACTCACAGTTGTGCTAGTGCTTTTTCTTATACTTAGTAAGCAGCAGAGTGCTTTGTGCATAATTCCTGTTTTGTCACACAGAATATTAAAAAGTTGTGTGTTCAAAGCATAATAATTCCTGTAATCCCAGCACTTAGGGATTAGGGAGGCTGAGACAGAATTGCGAGTGCAAAGCCAGCCTCAGCAATGGCAAGGCGCTAAGCAACTCAGTGAGACCCTGTCTCTACATGAAACACAAAATAGGGCTGGGGATGTGGCTCAGTAGTCAAGTGCCCGAGTTCAATCTCCAGTACCAAAAAAAAAAAGTGTAATAATTTTTACGATTTTGTCAAGGACATTCCAAAGTGAAACTGACTTTTCTTTTTCCTTTTGTACTGGGGACTGAAATCAGAGACCCTTTACCACTGAGCTATATCTCATCCCTTTTTATTTTGAGACAAGGTCTCCCCGAAGTGCTTAGATTGGCCTTGAACTTGTGATATTCTTGCCTCAGCCTCCTGAGTACTGGGATTATAGATGTGCACCACTGTGCCCAGTGTAACTGATTTTGTGTGTAGGTTCTGTGCCTGGTGGTACAGAATACATTGACTGTTATTACAGTGTGTGCCACTGCTTTGCTTCACAGCAAGCCACTAGAGATTTTATCCACCATTGCTTTTTGTACCATCAGTGTGAATGCCAACACGGAGAAAAAGGCCACTATTTTAGGATTGTAAAAATGATTTTGACTTTGTAGACTCTTGAATGGGTCTGTCAATCATCTTTTGAGAACATGTAAAGTCTATGTAAAGTGAAACACGTATAACTTGCTCTAAGACCATTATTTTATCTTCATCTGTGTCATTAATGTGTTTGCATTGTTGGAAATGAAAAGATTACCCGAAAAGAAACAGGTTTTCAGGATTTGGATTCTGAAGGCAATAGACTATATCCTAAAGTCATCATTGTGATTCCCTGGGGGGCATTTGTCTTATGCCTACCCAAGTATGCTGTTCTGCTGAATATTTCAATGTTAGAACAGTTTTTACCTTTAAAAAGTGGACCTTGTAATCAGTCTTGGCTGCACACATAAAAGAAAAAAGGACAGATCGACAGATACAGATTTGTTGAGCCACAGTTTTCCATACAGAACTAGTATAAGCTTTCTCGGGTTCCTGGACAGGTTAGTGAGTGGTTATTTACAAATAAGTGAGTTGGGTTAAATTTCTAAGGTCTCATTCAGCTTTTTTTGGTACTGGAGATTGAACTCAGGGGCACTTGACCACTGAGCCACATCCCCAGCCCTATTTTGTGTTTTATGTAGAGACAGGGTCTCACTGAGTTGCTTAGCGCCTCGCTGTTGCTGAGGCTGGCTTTGAACTCACGGTGCTCCTGTCTCAGCCTCCCTAAGTGCTGGGATTACAGGCTTGCGTCACTGTGTCATTCGGCTTTAATATTCTATTCTTTGGCCTTTTTTTTTTCACTGTGTGAATTGATTAATCAGCTGTTAAATTTATTTAACTAAATTTGTTCTTTGAACTGATTAGTGCTTATTGTCATCACATAAATTAAGCATTAATGTATTTGCAGTGTTGAAAATGAAATATACAGAAGAGGAAGTGAAGGGGACTTACTTGTAAATGGAGAAGACGTCTAGAAGCAAGTGGATTTTATGTGGCAGGGAAGGAGAAATTTGAATCTCTGAATTCAATCATTATGCTCTTTACTACAACAGTAGAGAAGGAAAATTTGAGTTCAGAAAGAACATTAAGGCTTTAAGGTGGGCAGTCTACCAGTGATATACCCTGATATCACCATGTATAGTATGAACTATTAAACTCTAAAGTAGAAAGTGGATCAGAACATAAATAATGTTGATTTTGAAGTTCTGTTAGGTCCATTAATGGTATTTTTATCAGAAAGCCATAATTTCTTTTTGAAGGACAAAACAATATTTAGGCTTCAGAACATATTTATTTTACTTTTTAATGAAAAAATATAATTACTTTTAACATTTTTGATCTTCCTTTTGATATTCTAAAAGAAGGAGTACTAGAAGGAAAAAATCACCTCCAAATCCATGCTCTTTCTCAGTCTAGCATAGTGTCCAAGTCCTTTTTCTTTTTTTAAATGCTAGTGAGAGGGACTGGGTGAATCCTGTAAGGTGTTATTTGGATCCTTAAAAATGAGAGAGGGCTCCTGTGATGAAGTCTTGTGTTCAGGCAAATCAAACTGGGAAGGTTGAAAAGCTGCTATTGTGGCACTGTTTAGGGAAAAAAGACTCCAGATACTATATATTTTGGAAGTATTTGACAACATTAACAACATCAACTACAATTAATAAAAAAACAAAAAACAAAAAAACCAACCACCTCTTTGGCAAATCTTTCACAGTTGTGCCAAGAAAAGCAGCTTCATTGGAACATTTTCATAAACTATCATCAGTTATGCAGCAGCAGCTTCACAAATCAGAAATGATATCTTCAGGCACTGCTGTCAAGTGTTATTCAAATAATACCAGCCTCACATTTGAATAACAGCAGACATTTTGAATTAATTAATCAAATGAGATAGTCTAGGCCTTTTCTCATTAGTCTCTGGGTCAGGCTTGGGAAGATATATGTGTTGGTGATGATATACTTGTCTTTAATCTTGATTTATGAAGATTTAGGATTGTGTGTGATTTGTCAAAGGTTCTAGGAAAAGGCTGGTGCATATTTCATTACCTAATCTGAGATTGATTTTATGATGCTAAGAGATATCACACTGTTGTTCAAATATGTGGGAAGTAGAGGTAGACACAACATCTCAGGCTTTTACTGGCTTATCTTTGAAACTGTCAAACAATGCTGTAAACTTTAACTGCTTGTAGTTAACAATTCCTGCTTTAATTATACGCAGATTTTTTATTCTGTCTGAAGGAGAAGTTTCAATGGTTATTTATCTAAATTGCATAGCAGACATTATAACTAAGACCTGGTATGAATCATGGACAGAGTTGGTAAATTTCATGGGTTGGTCATGGTGCAATATAAAATTTCATGGCTTGTCAACGATTAATAGAAAAATCGCATTAAAATGGTACAAATAATGGAAGAACAAGAAGTAAGGTTTCTTTCCTTATGTATTACCTTCCTTCTCAGGATTAATTTTAGAAAAATTGGGATGTAAGATCATATTTTATAAATTATTCAAGCAAAAATAATGACCTATTATCAAAAATAATTTATGTGAAAATATCTAGTCCAGTGCCTGGAATGTAGTAGTTATTGAATATTTGTGAATTTCCTTTCCCCCTTTTCTGCCTACTTTCTCCACTTTCTATTTGATGCCGAAGGCCCTGCTAGTATCATTTAGTCTTTACTTTCTTTGCTACTTGAATTTTTAATCCTGTTGGGTCTTAATTCCTTCAGAAATATAAGGTTGAAAGGCTATCAGCTCAGCAGACTGGAATAACCAGAGGGATCATAGTATGATATTGAGTTTCTGTTGTGTCTGTCGGTATGTGTGTGCTGTGGCGGGGGTGGTGGTGGTAAATATTGGAGAAATCAAATATTAATCT
>CM053399.1:176211512-176266512 GCA_028644305.1 Xerus rutilus
AAGAGTTGGGCTGGGATGAAGTACAGTTTGAAGAAAGTGATAAAGTCCTGGAATAGTGAAGACAATGAAAGAGTGAGCTGGACAAGGCTAAGGGAAAGAATTGGTAGTCTGAGGATTCACTGAGGTTGGAGGTTGAAATTGAAATGCACTTGCATGACCCCTTGTGATTTCTTCAACTAGTTAATGCAGATTGCAACTTTCCTATGTGCTTGAAGTTTTAGAGATGAGAGAAGAGGATAACAGTATAATGGATTACATGACTTTTTTGAAAGAATAATTACCATGTTCCACCATATAATCCATTGTTCACAGGTGGAAAGTTAAGGGAATGACTGACAGACCAAGAGAAAATGGAGGGATTTGAGAGCTGGTTGATTCAGTTAGTTTGAGGAACAGTTGAAATAGAGATAGAGAATGAGAGGACTGGCAGGATAAGAGACTGATAATGAGGACATTTAAATTTTATTTCAGAAGTGAAGTGGTTCCAGGTGATGGATGATAATTTTTAAGATGTGGCTCTGGGAATTGGTCAGCTGGAGCTAAAGGTCATTGATTTTTTTTTTTTTAAAGGAGGTCAATGAACCTTAAGGCTAGGATATTGGTTGAATTTCTTTCTTTCTTTTTTTAAAAAGATGAACACAATATATTTATTTTATTTTGTCTTTATGTGGTGCTAAGGATTGAACCCAGTGCTTCACATGTGTGAGGCAAGCGCTGTACTGGGCACTTTGCCACTGAGCCACATCCCCAGCTGTATTTTGTGTTTTGTGTAGAGGCAGGGTCTCACTGAGTTGCTTAGCGCTTCGCCGTTGCTGAGGCTGGCTTTGAACTCAGGATTCTCCTGTCTCATCTCCCTAAGTGCTGGGATTATAGGCTTGCACTACCGTGCCCAGCTCCAGTTGAATTTCTTATATGCTTCCAGAAGCCAGACTAATGGAATGATGTGGCGTAGAGAGGAAGACTGAGCCTCGTGCCATCATTTTGGGGGGGGGGGGTACCAGAGATTGAATTCAGGGGCACTTGACCACTGAGCTACATCCTCAGCCCTATTTTGTGTTTTATGTAGAGACAAGGTTTCACTGAGTTGCTTAGCACCTCACCGTCGCTAAAGCTGGCTTTGAATCCCAATTCTTCTGTTTCAGCCTCCCAAAGTGCTGGGATTATAGGTGTGCACCACTGCGCCTGGCCATTTTAAATGAATATGACAATTATCAGTATTAGTTAATGACTAACAGTGGATGCTGCCTTGCCAAGTTAATTTTTCTTAGGTAATTAGTTGTTTACAATAGAGTCAGGGTATGGTCAGTTTATTTAGAAATAAACAGATACTTAGTTAGAGAATGGAACCCCATACAAGCACTGCTCCTACATAAATTTATTCCACAAATATTTACTGAATGCTTATTCTGGCCCTTGAAGTTGCTCATAGCCTGGGGGAGGAGAAAACTTCTAAGCATGTAATTGACCAATGTGCTGAATCCTATAGTAAAGTAGTTGTCTCATGTGGGCTCTATCTCCAGATCCATTGGGATGGACATGATACCATCAGAACTTCTATTTACATCTGTCCATTTCATTGTATGTATTTTCTTTATTTTATTTTATTTTTTTTAAATATTTTTTAGTTATAGATGGACACACTGTCTTTATTTTATTGCTTTGTATGTGGTGCTGAGGATCGAACCCAGGGCCTCACACATGCGAGGCAAGCGCTCTACCACTGAGCTACAATCCCAGCCCTCTTTATTTTTTTTAATGCAAAAAATTTCAGGCAATATAGAAGCGTAGATAACATATAAACAATACATATGGCATTTTGTTTAAGAAATAAAATATTATGGTTATATTTGAAAGATTGCTATGTATCCTTCCCTAATCCCATTCCTTTTCCTTTTTCTCCTTCCTCCCACACTGAATTTATTGCTCATAACTCTTGTGAATGTTTTAAAATATTATATAAAATTTTTTCATTCTATGGTTTTTTTTCACTTAACATTGACTTTAAGGTTTTTCAACATTGATGCACTTAGCTAAAGTTTATTAACTTTTTTCTGCTGTATACAGTATTCCATAGCTTAACTTTTCTATACTTACTTTTTTTTTTTTTAAATTTTGGTACTGGGGATTGAACCCAGGAGCACTTAGGCACTAAGCCACATCTCCAGCCCTTTTTATTTTTTATTTTGAGGCAGGTTCTCATTAAGTTGCTTAGGCCTTGCTTTACAGAGACTGACTTTGAACTTGCATCCTCCTGCCTCAACTTCCTGAGTTGCTGGGATTACAGACATGCACCAACATGCCTGGCCTATTCCATAATTTCTTTCTTTCTTTTTTTTTAATTTTTGGTACTGGAGATTGAACTCAGGGGCACTTGACCACTGAGCCACATCTCCAGCCCTATTTTGTGTTTTATGTAGAGACAGGGTCTCACTGAGTTGCTTAGTGCCTCGCCATTACTGAGGCTGAACTCAAGATTATCCTGTCTCAGTCTCCCAAAGTGCTGGGATTACAGGCTTGTGCTGCTGCACCCGGCTCCATAATTTCTTTCCTTAATCTTGTGATGGTAGATAGATTGTTCTAATTTCCTTAATCTTGTGATGGTAGATAGATTGTTCCTATTATAAAATGTTGTAATACATGTTCTTGAACAACCCCTGCCCCATGCTGGGGATCAAATCCAGAGCCTCATGTATACTAGGCATACTTTCTACCACTGAGCTACATCCCCATTCCCTTACATCCTTTGGAGTTCAGTTATCCATTGCTGCATAAGAAATCACCCCAACATTTAGCAGTTTAAAACAGCATTTATCATCTTATAGTTTATGTAGGCTAAATATGAAAGTATACTTCACCTAGGTACTTCTGTGTTTATAGTCTCCCACAAGATTATAATCAGGTGCCAATGGGCTGCAGTTATCTCAGGGCTCAACTGGGGAGAATTTGCTTCTTGCTCACTCATCTATCTATTGGTACCCCTCACACCCTCACTGGCTGATGGCCAGAAATACAGTTCTTTCCTTGATGGGCCCTTAAATAGGGCCCCTCTCATCATGGCAACTGGCTTCCCTCAGTGTGAGAGTAATTGATTGAGAGAGTGGCCCCAAGGTGGAAGTCAGAGTATTTTTGTAATCTAATCTTGGAATCTTGTTACTTATGGAATATTGTGTTTGATAGAATTGAGTCATTAAGTCCAGTTCATACTCAAGGGAAGGGGCATATAGAAGGCTGCATGTGAGGTAATTTGGAGATCTTCTTTGAATCTGCCTACCACTTTGGGTCATAGGGTACCCATTGTCCACTTTACTAGATGTGAAATCTCTTCTTGTGGTTCTTCTCTGATGTGTACTTTGCTAAAAAGTAAGAATTAAGCTTTACTAATGTCTAAAATATGAATCAGTGTTGGTGGCCGATGCATTAGAGACTTATTTATTATCTGAGACCATTTAGAAGAAATGGTGGGGGTTCTAGATTTGTTTCCATATATTGCCAGTTTGTGTGCCTGGCTCACAAAAATATTTGTAAGTTATTTTATCTAAATTTAAATGTGTATAAAATTGATAATTTATCTTAAGATATTTACAGAGAAAAATATGGATTAAAATGGGTGACTGATGCAAGCGTATTATAAGAAAATGGGAGAACTGATTTCTCTTGGTATACAGGTCTTTGGTGTGTTTGAGGAAAAAATAAATATGTGACAGAAAGCTTGTCAACATTAAAATTACAGAGACCATGTTGATAATTTATTTATAACTTTTAAAAATTCATAACTTACCACCATTATTAACAATGAACTTCACCACAATTGCATATTGCACCCAAAGATTTACCTAATAGTATAGTAGTACATGTACATTATATATGAATGTGTGTATATATACACACATGTAAGTTAAATACACACATAGACACACACATACAGGGGACACATGATCAAATTTGTAACTATTGTACTAGAATCCTAGAGGTATGAAAGAATACCGTGGAAGTCAGGAAGAGGGAGCAACTGACAGCTAAGGCAATCAGGGAAGGCTTCACAGAAGATGCAAATTTTGAGTTGAGTCACAAAGGATGATGGGAATCTAAGTGGCAAGGAGACATTTTTGGCAGAGCCAACAGTATTTACATAGGAACAGATCCTTTAGGGTACGGCTTTTTGAAGAATGATGACTTCCTTAGGTGGTTAGAGTGAGAAGTGGGGGAGAGGTAAAGGAATATGAGAATGGAGATAGAGAAGGTGGCCAGAATGTTGCTCTGTGTGACTGCTTAGTTCATGGTTAAGTGGGTGCTAGAATGCTATCTTCTTAAGTCCAGGCTTCCAAAACAAGAGAGCATTGGTTTCTCCTTGAGAATTTTAGACTATTGTTTTTGTTTTTTATAAACACAAAATTGAAAGTGTATAAATTTTATTTTTGTGATTATTATTTAAACAGCTTTATGTATCACTTGAATAAAATGCACATATTTAAGATTTACATTTTGTTAAGTTTTGACATGTATATACCTGTAATTGCATTATGGCAGTCAAGATGATAAGTATATCCAGCAGTCTCAAAGTTTCTTTGTGCCCTTTGGATGAATTTTTTTAAAAAACTAATACATTATATTAAAATAATAAATGGTTATATTATATATTTTTGTAGAAAACAGTATACTATACTGGATGTATGGTAGGGACCTAAATAGAACTATGAGTGATCACATTTTTAAAAGATTTCTGTTATGAAGATTTTAAAATACATACAATTGGAATAATAATATAAACTTCTGGGGCTGGGATTGTAGCTCAGCGGTAGAGCGCTTGCCTCGCATGCGTGAGGCCCTGGGTTCGATCCTCAGCACCACATACAAAGCAATAAAATAAAGACATTGTGTTCATCTACAACTAAAAAATAAAATAAAAAAATAATATAAACTTCTTTATACATAATCACTCAAGGTAAATGTATGAGAGCATTTTTACTCTTATTATGATGTTTAAAATTTTGCTTTCTCACATGTATAGTTTATTTTTTTTGAAAAACACCAACTATGTGGATTCTTATAATAAATGAGGAAATTAAAATGTGGAGAAATAGAACCACTGGAAAAATGTTTAAATTATGGGAGTGTGGGAGTTGGTGGGAGGAAAAACTATATTGTTTTAACTCCTGTGTTTGCTAGACCCTTGCTTTTTGAAAGTTTGCATTGTTAACTGGCAGCTGGTCGTCATGCTGTCACCTGGTAGCTTTTGAGAACTGCAGATTCTTACACACCACCCTAGACGTACTGAATCAGAATTTTTTTTTTTTTTTTTTTTTTTTGGTACTAGGGATTGAGCTCAGGGGTATTCGACCACTGAGCCACATCTCTAGCCCTATTTTGTGTTTTATGTAGAGATAGGGTCTCACCGAGTCGCTTAGTGCCTTACAGTTGCTGAAGCTGGCTTTGAACTCGCGATTCTCTGGTTTCAGCCTCCCTAAGTGCTGGGATTACAGGCTTAGGCCACCGCGCCTGGCTTGAATCAGAAATTTTAACAAGATTTTCAGACGCTCATATGCACTTTAATATTTGAGAACCACAGTGCTAAGGTAGGTTGCTTCTTTGGGCAACAATGAAATTTTAGAATTAAAAATCTTTTTTAAAGTGTGGTAGGTAAACAGGAAAAAAATTGGAAACCTGACTCTAGTTATTACTCAGTTTCTAATATTGAATGATGACTTATATGGTACTATGAGAAGTTAATCTTTTAGCTTCCCCTATATTACCATCTTAAAACAAACAAACAAACAAATAAATTTATTTATTATTAATAAATATCACCACCACTGAGCTTCATCTCCTGCCTTTCAATTTGGGGGATTAAATAACATGGGTATGCGATAATAGTGTAATTACCCACTTATGTCTTTTGCCAAGATTGTTTGGTCTGTGAAGGGAAGTAGAAGCCTTGTGGCTATTTTTTTTTCTTTTTAACAGTTCCACAAATTAATAAAGCAAAGCTGAGTCTCTTTTCCTATCCCTGTCCCCTCATCCCAAACATAACAAGGTTGGACAATCAGCAGCAGAATTAAACATTGTTCAGTGTGTATACCAAGGGAGGACCTCATGTTGTGTTCAATCTAGCTGGCTAGGCAACCCTTCCATTAGCCTCTTCCTAATGTTTGCACTGAATGAGCCATTACATTTTGAAGGAAACTCTGACTGAATTCAGTATTGATGCATTCACTTACCAACTTTTCTGCCTGCGGCAGAGCAGTCTTTTACTAATGGTAGTATACAAACAGCAGCCACTGGCTTCATCCTCACTCTCAAGGAAGCCTTGTAATATTGCTTCTGTTGCCATATTCCTTATATGTATGGACCCCATTATAATTCTGTTCTTTGTGCTCATGCTCCAGAAGCATTTTGTAGACAATTGTTATTCATTAATGGAAACTCTTTCTTTTTAGTCCCAGGTAACAATGTGTGCAGGATTGAAGTGTATTTTGAGATACATTGTATTATATATTAAGGTATTAGTATCTTAACAAAGAGGAAGTAACAATGTTCTGATTTATGCTGTTTTCACATATAGCATCTAGCTCTGGCATATTTTCATACCTTTTCAGAGAATGATTTGGTGGCTGTGAGAAGGTTTAGATTCAGAATTAAGTAAAGGAGTCTATCTAACAATTTCTGCCGCTGCCGCCTCCTCCTCCTCTTCCTCTCTTCCTTCTTCCTCCTTTTTCCTTTTTCTTCTTCTTTGTGGTGCTAGGCAAGCACTCTACCACTGAGCTAAAACCCCAGCCCTCTATTATTATTTTAACTGCAGTTGTTATTCTTTCTGATCAAAGCACATGCTCTAGAGTTAACCAGTAACTTTTAATAGTTAACTAGTAACTTTAGTTTTACTAAATCCATGCATCCTAAGGTTCTGGTAGGTACTCAGTCAAACGATCATATATAACTTATTGAACTCCAGTCATGCCTATTGGATCTAAAGAAACTCATGTATCAAATCTCATTGTATGTTAATGGAGACCTTTACCTAGTGGAAATATTTGACATTGAGACTGTGTGTTGTTGATATCAATGCAATTTCCATTTTAATGCTAATGGAAGATTTAAAATTATAGTAAAAAATTTTAGATATAACATTAATACAGAAGACTACAAAGCAATTCAGAGATTTGTTGAAGCACTATCACTTTAAATGTTGAATTTGAGCTTCTGATATGAGAGAGAGAAAAAAAAACATGGCAGATATACACACAGTGAACAATTTAAAATTGCCATCTTCACTATTATGAGCCTTTTTGGTTGGTCCTCTAGGCAGTATTCTGGATTGTTTTTACTTAATTTCTGTTTTAACTCTTGGCAGTAAAGTCTAACTTATCTTTTTGCAATGTTCTACATACCCATTTTCTTTTATTTTTGATTATGCAATTAGTAATATGTTGTGAAAATATGGTTAGTGTGGGAATAGCTCATATTAAAATTAGAAAGTGGATTTGGCATATATTCAGTTCACTGCCCAAGGTTAAAGTCTACAGCCATAGAAAGTGGATCTTCACCTTTCTCTCCTGGTATTTTAGCTTTACTGATGATTTGAAACCATAGCAGTTAATATGCTTTAGCCTTTGCTTTTACAGACAAGAAATGGATCTTATACTTATATCACCAGGTTTCAAAACTATTTACACTAAGTGGGATGGTTTACTACCTCAGGGGTAGTGCATTAAGCCTATTGCTCTTGAGAATCCATTTTCATCTCTTCTCACCAATTGATGGGACAGATATGACAAGCCTTTAAAGTTGAGTGGAAATTTTCTGTGGGGCGGGCTGTTGTATTAAATTGTTCCTTACCACTACCATGGATGTTGTAAAGACTTGTGAGTGGGTAGCCTATGGGTAAGAAAAGAGATATATTGTCTGCAGTAGGGAGGCTGTAAGGTCTAATATATAGGGAATAGTTTTCTTCCTCTCTGCCGACTGTTTCATTCTCCTTCTTTAAATCATGGGTCGAGTCCATGTACTCCAAAGAGGTTTTCTTGATTGAGCATCACCAGAAAGCATTAGTCAAGTTCTTAATTGTATAAAATGCTGAGAGGCCTTGTTCAAAGATAATTGTTTGGAGTCATTATACATATAATTCCTAATTTGCACCAATATACTCTTATATTTAGATTTACTATATTAAAAATTTAGGCTTAGTGTATTTATGTTGATTGTTGTTTGCAAGGATTGGGATTACCTAATTGATGTTGTAACCACTCCCCAATAATTCTTGGTTGAGAATACTATTGCCATTATGCTAATAACCATTAGTTTGACTCTAGCTATTACTCATTTTTTTAAAAAGTGTTTTTTTAGTTGTTGAGGGACTTTTATTTTATTTATTCATATATGATGCTGAGAATCTTAACACCTGTGCTTCACACATGCTAGGCAAGTGCTCTACCACTGAGCCATAACCCCAGCCCTTTACTCATTTTTTATCAACAGAATTATGTTGATGACTGAGAAGAAAATTGCAAGACATTAATATATAATGTAAAAAAATACATAAAAGTTTTTTTTTTAAATATTTTTTTGGTTGCCAATGGATCTTTATTTTTTATTTATTTATATGTGATGCTGAGACTCGAACCCAGTGCCTCACACATGCAAGGCAAGTGCTCTACCACTGAGCCACAACCCCAGCCCAAAAGTTTTAAAATGAAATAACTACTACCTTAAAGAGTCTGGGTTCTATTTTAAGGATTGAGAATGAAAAGTAGAGTTTTGAAATGAGGCAGCTGTTTTTAGTAACATTTAAATTACTAATCAAATATTTTAAAATGAGAGTTCCTTTACTTGTTGGAATTAATATGTTCTAAATGACACACCAAAGACTCAAGAATTATTTTGGCTCAGCTTTTCTCTCATTGAGCTTACTTTACTTTTCAGAATGTCCTTACTTTCAGTACTTTTTTTTAGCAGTTCATGGATTTAGTTTCTGAGTTACTTTACTTCTACCTAAGATGATTATTTAATTCTTAGAAAATCAAATCAACATACTTAAACCATGTTTATCAAGATTAGAGATTGCTTTTTTTGGGAATAAGTTTTATTACATATAGTTAAGGTGTATAATGTGATATTGAGATAAATATATCTGGTAAAGTGAGTTATTATTTTGAAGTCCGTTATTCATCATCTTACATAGTTAACTATTTTCCTTCCCTGTGGCAAGAGTAGCTGTAATTTACTTACGTAGCAAAAATCCTTAACAACACACTAATATTATATAGTCCTTGTGTCATACATGAGATCTTTTTTTTAATAGATTAAAAAAATTTTTGGTTGTAGATGGACATAATACCTTTATTTTATTTATTTGTATATGGTGCTGAGGAGAGAACCCAGTGCTAAGCAAACACTTTACCAGTGAGCTACAGCCCAGCTTCGTACATGAGACCTGTAGACAGTGCATCCTTCATACCATATCTGGGGTCGGGTCTTCTTGAGGAGAATTTAGTTGTAAATTTAGCTTTCTTCTGTAGTTGTAAAAATCCCAAGCAAAATATTAACAGAAACAACAATGACAGTGGTTGTGGAATCAAAAAACTCTCCTAGAATCCTTGTCTTGGCATGAAATAAATATTTATCCTAGACTTTGAGAGTAATAGCAACCACTTTAATTTTTTTTTAGTTGTTGATGGACCTTTATTTTTTATTTATTTATATGTGGTGCTGAGGATCGAACCCCGTGCCTCATGCATGCTAGGCAAGCGCTCTACCACTGAGCCACCACCCCAGCCCCCACTTTAATTTTTGTTGGCCCTGCTTCTGATTCATAGATTTCTATATGGGTCTTCACAATACATTTCTGGGGAAAAAAGTTCAGTGTAGTCTAAGTGCATGCGTGTTTCTGTATTTATTTATTTAAAAATAAAATTTTAGTTGTAGATGGACACATTATCTTTATTTATTTATTTTTTTCTGGTGCTGAGGATCGAACCCAGTGGCTCACACATGCAAGCCAAGCGCTCTACCACTGAGCTACAGTCCCAGCCCCATGTTTCTGTATTTCAAGCAAGTATTTTAATATGTTATTACTTGAGGTAATAACAAATAGTCATCTGTAGTGAACTAAGAAGGTACAAAGTTCATAGTAATTCTCAGATGTCTTAGTAATTACCTAGACAGCTTGTTGTTAGAAAAACTGTTAAAATCTAGGATTATGAAATACACTGATGGCTGTTTTACTCCCATGGAGTTTCAAATGATTGTTAGTACATTTGTCTATAATCATACACAAGATCTCAGAGTCTTCATTAATGAAATTTATAAGTTGGAATTGTTATTTCTTACAAATTGTACTGGCTTCTGCATGTCCCCTCTTCTTCCTTCCAGCCCTTTGGTGTTGGATGTTAAACCCAGAATGAGTATTCTTTTCTTTCTTTTTATTTCCTACACCCCCATTTTTTTCTAAATCCATAAAATGGTATAGTGATAATTTTTATTAAGTTTAACAAAAAGGCCAAATAAAGTAATTTTTTTGGTTCTGGAAACTTGTAGGAAAGAAGTGGATGATGAGGTAATTAATTCCACAAAAACAGAAATGTTCATGTGTGTTCTTAATTTCCTAATTATTGTTCTGTTATATCATAGCTTACGTGTTCCTGGCAACATGTATACATGAACTTAATGTAGAAGCCGTGGTGGAGTTTGGATTTTTTAAAGTCAAGTTTGAATATAACCGAATATGTATTTTTCCCTTCTAATGTACAAAACAAAAACCTTTTTGTTTAAGTAGGTTATTTACTATGCAATGTTAAATAATATATTCATAAAATACTTCAGCATTAACTTTTTTTTAAAATATTCTTTTAGTTGTCAAGGGACCTTTATTTTATTTGTATGTGATGCTAAGAATTGAACCCAGTGCTTCATACATGCTGGGCAAGTGCTCCACCACTGAGCCACAACCCCAGCCCCAGCATTAACTTTTTAACTAGATTATTTAGTGTATGTTAAATAATATATACATATATAACAATTTAGCATTAACTTTAAAATGATTATTAGAATGAATTTTTACCTCTTTAAGTTTTTTTCCATTACTGAAAATATTTAATTTGGTATATTTACATTTAAATTTTTTATTTCCTAACATAATTGGGGTCATTTATCTATTTACAAAATTTCTATACATCTTTCTGATATTCAGTTACCATTCAGCCTCAGATGTTTCAGTTATTTCTTTGTTATTTTCACATTCATGTTGTGTGATTTAATGCAATACTTAGATGATCAGAAGTGATAATAGAGAAGCAAAATTTTTCCTGTTCTAGGAGGTTTGTTGACTTATGTATCACCCCCCCCCCACCGCCCCAATAGTTTCACTACCTATGATTTGTAGGACTCTGTACTGAGTCCTCATGAAGTATTAAAATGTAAGCAACATTTTATTTTCCTGGGCATTGATGTAATTACATGAAGACATGTAGACTAGATTGATTATTAGTAGATGATACTTTATTTTGCATAGCTTTGTTTTTTTTTTTTTTTTTTTAAAGCAGTTCTTGGGATCCAACCCATGGGTTCATACATGCTAGGCAAGCAATCTACTCCTAGCTCTGATTCTATGTTTTGAAAGGCATATAAGATTAAGTTTATAGAGTGGTATAAAAATGTCAGGAGTTAGGGCTGGGATTGTGGCTCAGTGGTAGAGCGCTTGCCTCGCCTGTGTGAGGCACTGGGTTCGATCCTCAGCACCACATAAAAATAAATAAATAAAATAAAGATATTGTGTCCATCTACAACTGAAAAAATATTTTTTAAAAAAGTCAGGAGCTGAAATTTAGAGGTAATTTTCTTTCTTTCTTTCTTTTTTTTTTTAAAATATTTTTTAGTTGTAGATGGACACAATGTCTTTATTTTATTGCTTTGTATGTGGTGCTGAGGATCGAACCCAGGGCCTCACGCATGCGAGGCAAGCGCTCTACCACTGAGCTACAGTCCCAGCCCCTAGAGGTAATTTTCTATGTGCTTATAGCATCTTTGACCCATGGAACTGAGTTTTCACATTCTTCTAAATTGGGGACACTATACTCATTAAGTTCACTTCTAATTTTTGGCATTTTATTTTCTAAGATGTATATATTCAGTGCACCTTCTTAGAAGGCAAAGCTTCACAAATCCAGGAACTCCATTGTTTCAGTGATATTATTATTATCATTATTAATTCAAATTATTATTATGACATAACAATTATAGTAATAAAGGCTATAAAATATTTGAGGTTAAAGCGGTAATAATAATACTCTATCAGGTCTTAACAGCTCAATATTTGGTTTTTGCTTTAACTGTGGATTTAATAATGCTTACCGATAGAGTTGTTCTACTTCAAAAAAGTATCACAGAAGTTTATACTGAAAAGATAAATAAGTGTCTGATGTCAACAAAAGAGCTTAAATATATGGATAATGATGAAAAGCCAAATTAAGCTAGTTATAGATTCTCATGTCAGATTCCTCATGGAATCTAGTAGGGTATAGATATTAAGGTGAGTGCTTTTCCATTTAGAAACTCTTGGGAATTCTTACATTATAATGTTGAGCCAGAAAAAGTGGTACTACAATGTATTAATCTTATAACCCTAAATTCTGTGTTCTAGCAGTAAATTATTGTGCCAATAAAGAGTTTTCATATTATTATAACTATTTAGTACCTTACTGCATGGAAAATTCTAGAAGTCAGCATACCAGCTATTTCTTACCATAAATCTCTTAACCAACACCACCTCAATGCTACAATGAAACAAATTGGCTGGAATGGCTGCTGCTGGTAGAGAGTTTTTTTCTCCTGGAGATTTTTTTTTTAAAACTCCATGTTTACTAACAGTAGTCATTTCATTTTGTAAGTTGTGTCCTTTCATTTAAAGATTTCAGCAGTAAAACTAATGTGAGAACTAAAAATTAATTATTTTAGGTTATGTTGTATCTCCAGTGTTGGCACACAATAGGCCTTCAATGAATATTTGTTGAATTGAGTTTAACTCTGTAGTTTCTTCTGTTTCCTTATCAACTTGATAAAGTACATTTATTACATGTACTTTGATAAAGTACATATATTACAATTAGATTTTTTTTTCTCCCAGGTCTGAGGACCAAACTCGGGGCCTTGCACATGCCTGGCAAGCGCTTGCTCTGCCACTGAGCTAAATTTCCACCTCCTACAGTTAGATTACAATTAAATTAATAAGAATGATAAGATACTTTGTGTGTGCTTTTCATTTTAAAGTTCCTTCTGTTTTAATCCTTCCAACATTCTTTTCAGGCTTCAGGCTGCTGAATTTAGTTGCCATATTTTCATTCGGCAAAATTTCATTGATATATCTGTCTATACAAGAGGTAATACTGGGCTTTTTTGTGGTGCCGGGCATTGAACCTAGGGCCTCACAAATGTTAGGAAGTGCTTTACCACTAAGCTGCACTCCACATGCAGAAACAGTAGTGTTTATTCTGGTGTAGGAAAGTTTTTCATGTCATTCTTTTACTTTTCTTGCTTGTAGCTCTGCCTCTATCATACAGGTTTGGGAATGTCTGAATGAAATGGTTTTCTTTTACGATTAGTGTATGATTTCCAATTGTTTTGGTATATTTGTTACCATAATTTTTTCCATTTTTAACAAAAGACCATAAAATTACAAACACATTTTCACATAAAATACTATTTCTGCTAAAGGTTTGTTGCAGAAATTTCTCTCCCTCCTCTCAAAGTAAAATTAGGGATATGTTATTATGTGATATTTTTCACCTTCCATTTCTTTGTATTTGAAACTAGTAAATTCTTCAACATGTCCCTTTGTAAATTGTATGTGTTCTTCAAAATGACCTTCTGTCATATGTTCATATGTTAAACATACATGAACATATATGTGTGTACACACACATAGAAATATGCATTCTTTTTTTTTTCTGAAAAAGTTGTAAATTGCAGAAATGGTGCACTGTTAACACTAGAAACTGCAGTGTGTGTTTTCTAAAGACAAGGATAACCACAACCAGTTGATAAAATGCTATTATCTAATTATAGACCTTATTGCAGCAAATTTCCAACTAATGAGTTTTATAGCAAAAGGGAAAAAACTTCTTATCCAGGATTTAAAGTATGACTATGAATTACACTTAGTTTTCATGTTCCCATTAATTTGGAATAATTCCTTAACCTTTCTTTGTTTTTCATGACACTGACATTTTTAAAACATATAGGTCATTTATTTTGTAGAATATTCTTTCAGTTCAGGATTTTCTAATGTTTTCTTATAATTAGATTGAGGCTATACTGTTTTAGCAGAAATATCATAGAAGTGATGTTTTGTCCTCATTTATTCAATTAAGAGGCATATGATATCTATATTGCATTACTAGTGATATTAACTGGTCACTATCATCAGATTTATTTATTTTTTACAGGTTTATTAATGTGTAATTGACATAATAAATAGCATTCATCTACCTCCAGTTTTTTTAAATTTTTAATTTTTTTTAGTTGTTGATGGATGTTTTTGTTTTATTTAATTATTTGTGGTGCTGAGAATTGAACCCAGTGCCTCACACATGCCTAGCCAATGCTTTACCACTGAGCCACAACCCCATCCCTACCTCTAGTTTTTAATATAACTATTAAGTTAATGACCTTAGAGTAGAGTTTTAACAAATTCTTGGTTTGAGTTATTGGATCTTTATGAAATGTCAGGGCCTACTAGCCTGATTTGTCAACAAAGTTGGCGTAGTTGTACATATTATGAGGGTGCTAATGACTTTTAAAAGAAGAATAGACTTTCTGATTTGGGGATCTTTATCTAGACAATATTCTGCATATTTGTCATGGTCATACCCTTTAAAATATACCTTCATGTCTCTTATTACATCTGCTGATTTGAGTTTTCATATTAGTCTACTCTCAGGTCAGTCATAGGAATAACAAGTTATAATAGATGGGAATACTAAGTTGTAGACTAGATATAAATAAACAATTATAGGCCTAATAAGTTCGGAGTTCATTCAAAACTAGATGGCTAAGAACTGTTAAAACTCCCTGGTCTCTGCCTGCCTGTTGGCCTGCCTCCTTTCTTCTTTCCTTCCTTCCTTTCCTTTCTTCATCTTACTACGTTGCCCAGTCTGGCACACAACTTGTGATTTGATCCTCCTGCCTCATCCTCCTGAGTAGCTGGGATTGCAGCCACGTGCCACAGCACTTGTCTTCAGTCTATATTTCTTGTAAGAGTTCTCAATTTCTGAATTGGAAGAAATTTTAAATGTCACAATCTAGATCTTTCCAAACTATTTAAGGTAATGAACCTCTTAGCCCTCTGGGCAGCCAGAATGGTCCTGAGATGGCTAGAGCCTTTGTGCTGGTCACTTGTGGCTGAAAGCAGTCTTGTTATATTTATCATCCTGTGTTGAATAAATTTTACTACTTACTAGGGACACCATGGTATAAAGGGATTAGGAAGTACTGACTTTGTCATCCTACTTAATGTTTAAATCTTTTCTGCACCTTCTCTGCCAAATATTGATTGAACATAGTCATTTATTCAACAAATATTTGATACAAATTATGCACCAGGCATTATATTATATACAAGGAATAGAACAACAAAAAAAATTGGACAAACCTACCTCTTACTGAGGTTTTACATTCTATTGGGTAACAGAGACAAAATCCAAGTGAACGAACAGAGTGATGATAGTAAACCCACTGTGGATGAGTTGTTCAAAGGAAACATTTTTCTGAAATGGTATCATTTTACTGAGACTGGTAGGAGGAAAATGAGTAGACTTCAGCTGCACTGGGGAAAGGGCATCCCAGGAAGAGGGAATGAGAAGTGCTCCAGCCTGGACATACAAAGGGCTTGTTATATTTGAGGAAGAGTGACTTCCTCAGTGGCTGATAAAGTATCATGTGTGAGGAAGAATAGTTTGAGATGAGGTTGGAGAGATAAACAGGATCCATATCCATGGGTCCATATCCATGGGTGTAGTGAAGCTTTTTCATTTTATTCCAAATAGCAGTGACAAGCCTGTGAAGGAGAGGCACATGGACTCATTTTTGAAGAAGATCATATTGGTTTTTGAATATAGGGATTTTAGGAAGACAAGAAATGGAAGCATGGTGCCGCCTTGGCAGCTAATGTCATAGTCCCAGGGAGAGATGATGACGATTTAGACTAGATTGAGAGCAGTAAAAAATGGAGAGAAATGGACAGATTAACCAGATATTTAGGAACATAACTTGGAGACTGACCTTGGTTGGTGTGGAAGAAAAGGAGTCAAGAATGAATCTCAGTAGATTCTGGCTGGAACACATAGTTAAATGAGGGTGCCTTTATAAAATAGAAAGCACAGAGGGAAGAATAGGGTTCTGAGGTGGGGGAAGGGAAGCAATGAATTCCATTTGAAATATTCTAAGGTTGGATTACTTGTGGTTCACTAATTCATTCCAGAAGTATTTATTAGGGGTTTGTGATATGCCCAGGCACTATCCTAGGCCCACAAGAATAAAGGTTACAGATAAAAGTCTTTGTCCTATTAGAGCTTACCTTCCAAAGGGAAAGATGTAGTAAATCAAGTAAGTTTAAAAGAGAAAAGTAAGTTTGTGTGTGCGCGTGCGTGCTTGTATGTATGTAATGAAATGCTTGGAGAATAATAAAGCCAGGAAAAGGCAGAAAATGTTCAAGGGGAGTGTTGAAATTTAAAAATGTTAGATAGTTGACTGGAAACTAGCCTTACTTGAATTCAAACATTGAAGAAAATGAAGAAGTAGCTATTTAGGGAATGAAAATTCTAGGTAGAAGGAAAGGCAAATAACAGAGGTCCTGTGGCGGGAGCATGCCGGCATACTAGTGAAGAGACCAGATAACTGGAAGCAGTGTTGAGGGGAGAGAAGGAAGAAAGGACCCCGTGCTGCTGTAACGAAATACCTGAGACTGTAAGTTATAAACAACAGATTTTTCTTAGAGTTCTGGAGACTGGGAAGTCCAAGATAAAGTGCCCGCAGGTTTGGTGTCCAGGGCCCAGTCTCTCTTTCTCTCTCTCCAGTGGTGGGTCCTCACAGGACAGAAGGGCAAAAAGGTGGCCTAGCTTGTTCTCCCCAGGACTTTCACTAACCTAAGGAATGGGGTAGTATTCTTATGACCTAATCATCTCCCAGAGATCACACCTTAATACTGTTGCCATAAGAGATTTCTTTCTTTCTTTTAAAAATATTTTTTAGTTGTCAGTGGACTGTTATTTTATTTATTTTTGTGTGTTGCTGAGAATCGAACCCAGTGCCTGACGCATGCTAGTCAAGCACTCTACCACTGAGCCACACCCCAGCCCAAGAGTTAGATTTCAATACGAATTTTTGAGGAACACAAATATTCAAACCATAGGAGAATGTATTCAGAGGGAGATTGCAGATCATACAAGCTCATATTGTCTTTTGATTCATTATAAGCATTTTGGGCTTTATTCAGAATTAGATGGGCATTCAAGTGACATTCAAGTAGAGAGTCAGTTTGATAATTGGACAGACATATTTAAACCTCTTATCAGCCATAGACATGGATGAAATCATTCAGAGACAGTTTTGAAGAATTTAGAGAGAGAAAAAGATTTAAGACATAATACTAGGGAATATAAGCCTCCCACTTACTAGATATGGCTTATTATTTTAACTGGTGGGATAAACACATTTTCAAAAGAAATATTAGGAGAAGAAGTGGTACGGGCTGGGGTTGTAGCTAAGTGGCAGAGCACTTGCCTAGCATATGTGAGGCATTGGACTTGATCCTTAGCACCACATAAAAATAAATAAAGGCATGCTGACCATACACAAGTACAAAAAATAAATAAATAAAAGTAGTAGTACAACATAAAATAGGACTCTGTAGAAACTCACGTGTTTTTCTTAAAGAAAAGTATTGAGCATGAGCATTCTGGTTGGTAGAGACTGTGACACTTAGTAGAGGCTCTGAAGTCAGATTGTGATGTGAATCTCAACTCTTAACACTTAAAAGTGGCATAACTCATTTAAGATTCTTCTAAGTTCTCCAAACTCAGGTTCCTAATCTAAGATGGCAGTGTACTAACTAAATATGGTAGGCTTAATATGTATTGTTAATTCTTTAACATTGAACTCTCAATCAACAGTGCTATAACTCATGCCTTAATGAAGCTTATTGTTCACTATGGCCCATCACAGCCTTCTTTTTCATGGGAACACTGTATGTGAGTGCTCTTTTAAAAACACAATTATCAACAAAAAGCATAAAAAGATGAAGCACACAGGCTTGGGGGAATTATGTAAGTGAGTGTGTGTATCACTGCCTGGTTAGTTGTTAAAAATGCTCTAGATTATTATTAGAAACATTGTTCTGTTCTAGGATAGTAATAGTTTACAGTCCTCTCTCACCATTAAATATCTTTCAAGACTAGTTCCATACTTGCTTAATTTTTTTCTTTTGTACCAGGGATTGAACTCAGAGGCACTCAACCACTGAGCCACATCCCCGGCCCTGTTTTGTATTTTATTTAGAGACAGGGTCTCACTGAGTTGCTTAGCACCTTGCTTTTGTTGAGGCTGGCTTTGAACTTGTGATCCTCCTGCCTCAGCCTCCTGAGCCCCTGGGATTGCAGGCATGCACCACGGTGCCCAGCTATCTAATTTTTGATTATTAATTTAGTTTCCTCAGTCTACTGGCACTAGGAAAAACAAAGTTTTTTGGGCAGCACGTATAAGCATTTATATTATCAAAAGAGGCATCTCTTCTTTATAAATCAGTGTATTTCTACTCAGGTTTATACATCATTTTATATAAATTAAGTTTTTAAGTCTGTGAGTTTTGCTTATCTCTAAATATATGAGTTAAGTCCACTTTTGTATCAAGTAGATAGACAGGGTTCAGATATAGACAAAGTCTACTTTCTTTTTTTAAAAATTTTTTTTTAGTTGTAGATGGACACAATATCTTTATTTATTTATTTTTATGTGATGCTGAAGATCAAACCCAGTGCCTCATGAATGTGAGGCAAGCGCTCTACCACTGAGCCATAATCCCTGCCCCCAAAGTCTACTTTTTTGACCTTCAAGACAAAATAGAAGAACAGGAGATTCTGGATGGTAGTAAATTACTACATGCATAATACTTTCAAAAATTTAAAAAAAATAATTGTTTAGTTGTTGATGGACCTTTATTTTATTTATTTACATGCAGTGCTGAGAATTGAACCCAATGCCTCACACATGCTAGGCAAGTGCTCTACCACTGAGCTACAACCCCAGCCCCTCAAAAAAATGTTTGTTTGTCTATTATTATAACATTTTCCTAGAGGTAAGTAGGACACGTAGTATTAAAAATGTAGAGCTGACAACATCTAAAAAATTGTGAGTTGGTAGAATCCAAAGTGGTACTCTTAATTTTCTTTCTGATACTTTGAAGTTACAGTTGATTCTCATAGCTCGTGGTAATTATGTTCTCTATAGTCTGAACAAACAATGAAGGAGTGAATATTGAGCTTTGACTTCTAGAGGAAATACGGGATTAGGTTCCTGTGAGTTTCTGGTCACATTTTGTCAACCAGTCAATATGCAACCTTGTTTTATGTGTTAGTTAATGTTTAAAAACATTTAATATGTATTGTTAATTCTTTAACATTGAACTCTCAATCAACAGTGCTATAACTCATGCCTTAATGAAGCTTATTGTTCACTATGGCCCATCACAGCCTTCTTTTTCATGGGAACACTGTATGTGAGTGCTCTTTTAAAAACACAATTATCAACAAAAAGCATAAAAAGATGAAGCACACAGCACTAAGTAGACTGTTGGAAGGATCCTTATTCACAGTGTGAGAGCTGCAACAAGAAGGCAAAGCAGCACCTTATTCAGCCTAATTTGAGAAGGTGTGCTTTGGTGACTCAGAGTTTTCACTTTTCTGTATATGTGTGTTACTATGAACGCCTGCAAAAGTGCTATGAATATTGATTTTGGAATTACACATAAATTTTAGTGAGTAAGCAAATTTGCAAGTATAGGTCAACTCATTGTTTTATTTTTGTTTCTTTTGTATTTACTTAAAAAAAAATTTTTTTTGTAGTTGTAGATGGACAGCATGCCTTTATTGTATTTTATGTGGTGCTGAGGATCAAACCTAGTGACTCACACATACCAGGCAAGTGCTCTGCTACTGAGCTCCAGCTCCAGCTCCAGCTCCTGTATTTACTTTTTATTTTTATTTTTTTAATATTTTTTAATTGTAGATGGACACAATATCTTTATTTTATTGTATGTGGTGCTGAGGATCGAACCCAGGGCCTCACGCATGCGAGGCAAGCGCTGAGCTACAATCCCAGCCCCCTTTTTATTTGTTTTTGTTTATTAAGTCTTTTATTTTTGGAAGCAATTTTTGTTTCTTTCAGGAGCAAAGATATGATACAGATTAACATTTGACTTGTTATTCTTACAGTATTTTTCATTTTGATGCTGATTTTTTTCCCCAATAATCCTATGGTTCTAGCTATTTTCTTTGTAATCATTTTCTTCTTTTTGTAACTCTGACACAACTGTACTTCTGAGGATAGTCTGTGTTTTTCGTAAGCCTGAGGACAATAATCGTCTCAATTTAAAAAAAAGAAAAAAGAAAACAAGGAACCAGTCGTGGTGGCATATGCCTTTAATCCCAGTGACTTGGGATGATGAAGCTGGAAGATCAGGAATTGAAAGCCAGCTTCACCAATTTAGTGAGGCTTCTCACTAGACCCTGTCTCAAAAAATAAAAAGGGTTGAAGGGATGGGGCCAAGTGGTTCAGCACCTCTGGGTTCCAAAAAAAAAAACCAAAAAACACACACAAAGAAAAAAGCAGGGGCTGGGATTGTGGCGCAGTGGTAGCGTGCTCGCCTAGCACGCGTGGGGCCCTGGGTTCGATCCTCAGCACCACATAAAAACAAAGATATTCTGTTCACCTAAAACTAAAAAATAAATAAATAAATATTTAAAAGAAAAAAGCAAATAAAACATAAATTTAGAAGACAGTATAGAAAATCTATGAGCTCAGAGTGAGTAATAGATCTCTTAAGACAGAACACAAAAATTGTAACCATAAAGGAAAAATTCAGCTACATTCACATTAGGAAGTTCTGAGGGGTTGTGGCTCAATGGTAGAGCGCTTGCCTAGCATGTGTGAGGCCCTGGGTTTGATTCTCGGCACCACATAAAAATGAATAAATAAAATGAAGGTACTGTGTCCATCTACAACTAAAAAATTTTTTTAAAAAGTTCTGAGGGAAAAGGAGAGGATCAGGAACTGAAATTGATTTCCATGTATATATGAGTTTGTAGGGATGAACCCAACTACTATGTGTAACTTCAGAACTCTAATAAAATAAAAAGAAGTTCTGGTCATCAATAAAAATCAAAAAGAGTGAAAATACAAACTACACATTGGGAGGAAGATACTGAAGTGGAGATCACTGATGGGATATGTAAAGAATCCCTGTAAATCATTATATGAAAGACAACCTGATATAAAAATGGGGAAGAAAAAAATGAATGATTACCTTACAAAAGAGTTACAATAAATAATGCATTAATTCTATTGTAATGCTTGTTTTGAAGATGTGAATTGTTCCAATGTGATTGACATGTTAGGATAATGTGAAGTTTGTTTGCTTGTGTGTGATTTTTTTTCCTTGAGAAATACTAGGTGAATACAGAGAACTGCATCCAGCTGAGCTGTGCCACATAGGGACAAGGTGGGCACAGTTACCTGGAGTCGTGGATATGTTCTTTCATTCCCAGATCACCTCTCTCTTCTCTTTGCTTTTACAAAAATTGCCATTTTCTCAGTGTTGTCTCTTAGAAGCAAGCACTCTGTACTTACTTACTGTTGACTGATGTTAGGTTAAATGTTTTACAGTTATCAAGGGATTTGCAATTTAAAGACAATTTTATTCAGAAGAATAAAAAGACACTGTATGTTATGATCATAACAGATATAAAAAGAATATGTTATTAAGCTTCTGGAACAGAAATAAGCAGATGTGGGGGCTGTAGTTGTAGCTCAGTGGTAGAGCACTTGCCTAGCATGTGTGAGGTACTAGGTTCAATCCTCAGCTCCACATAAAAATAAAAAAATAAAGGTATTGTGTTCATTCTCAACTAAAAAAAAAAGTTTAAAAAAATAAAAAAACTCCAAATATACGGATGTGGTGTGTATTGGATCGGTGGCGGTGGGGTGGGTAAGTAGCTGTTTATAGTACCTGGTTAACGCTACACATAACCTTCTGTTCTCTGAGGTCTGTATTTTCATAGAACTTCTTTCTGACCATTGTCTAATCCAACCACATGCCTTCTTGTGTTAAATGTACTTTTGTGGACAATTTTCAGTGATCTCAGACTCTAGTGGATTTGCAGGCATTTTCATCTATGTGGTTACCCTGCATCTTTTGAATATTTGTCCTATATTGAGAAAAAACCTACAATGCGTTCGTCTTCCCTAGCCAGAAGGCAGTTCCTTTGTCTTCTCTGTGGCCAGGGCCCAGGCATATGACCAGGTGTATGACCAGACCCAGCCAACCGGCTACTTGAGTTTGGGAGAAAATATAAGAAGATGGTGATGGTATGTCCAATCTGTTCCCTCTGAAGGTAAATGAGCCGGCACAGAGATTAGCTTTGAGGTGTGGCAAATGGTAGATGTCTTAGCCACAGTATTCCCCTGAGGTGTGATTTCTGTGCCCAGTGGCAGGTCTTGCATGAGGATTTGGGTTTTGGCACAGGTTACATAGGCATCATGCCCTTCTGGGGAGTCTTTAAGCTTCTCCTTTTAGACATTTTTTTTTTGCTAAAAGTAACCAGAAGGGCCCCATCTCTTTGTTTTTTCTTAGGTCCTTTCTTAACTGTTAGCTAAATTGATATTTAGAAGGCAAATGTGGTATCTAAATCTTGGTTGGAGAAGGAAGGCCTGTCCAGTAGCTTCTTAATTAATATTAGAATGTATTTATGTTTTAGTTAAGGAATGTATTTATTTTCTTTTTTCTTTTTTTTTTTAGTTGTAGATGGATGCAATATCTTTATTTTTATTTATTTATTTTTTATGTGGTGCTGAGGATCGAACCCAGTGACTCACGCATGTGAGGCAAGCGCTCTACCACTGAGCTACAACCCCAATCTGTGTAATATCTTGTTATGGTAGAGTGTATAGAAGTGCTGAAAAAAATATTGGGGACATGTTACAAGGACATAGGAGCCAACTTGAAGAGCTCCCCCTTGCAAATGTGAGACACCAAAATAAGTACAGTAATGAATTTTAAGATAGGAATTCATGAGTCCATACTGATAACAGGTGAATAAATGAATTGAGGAGGGGAGAAGGCTCTTGCAGAAGAGTGCTGAGGCCAACTGAGAAATATGGAAAGGATCTGGAGTTGGAAAATTATCAATTTGCAATCATCTCATAAAGATTAGATCAGGCAAGAATCATTAACATTCTAAACTGAGGGAGAAATCTTGATTAGGAGTAAACTATTTGTGTGGTTTGCAAGTGCCTTCCCCAAATTGCTTATTAGTGGCAAACGGAAAAAATAACAGTGATAGTACAGAGGAGAAATCAGATAATACCTTGACCAGGTGATCAAATTAGCAGCACCAGTGATGGACAGATGGACATCCTGTGCCTCTTGATGTGATACCCTGAGAAGATCACAGCATCACCAGTGTATCACTGAGAACACAGAATCCAAATATAATTATGAGCAAACATCAGACAACCCAAATTAGGGACCTTCTAATTTTAAAATGGGCAGGGGGAGGGACATTATTCTTTAGAATGTCAGTGTCATAAATGTTCTATCATTGTTCCAGATTAAAGGCACCTGAAGAGATTGACAGCTAAATGTGATATTTGATCCAATAATAGGTCCTGAGCTGGAAGGGATAAAATAGTAGGACATTATTGGGTCAGCTGACAAAGTGGAGTACAAACAGTGGATTAGGTGAAAGTCTTGAGTCATGTTAAATTTACTAAGGCTGAAACTGTGCTTATGTAAGAGAATATTATATTTTTAGGAAATACTGAAGTATTTAGGAGAAAAGAACCATAGTGTGTGTAACTTAATTTCACATGGTTCAGACAAGAAATTTTGTGTGTGTAAATATTTGTGTATTTAGCGAGCGCAGTGGTGCATGCCTGTAATCCCAGCACTTTGGGAGGCTGAGACAGGAGAACCGCGAGTTCAAAGCCAGCCTCAGCAATGGCGAGGCGCTAAGCAACTCAGTGAGACCCTGTCTCTAAATTAAAAAAAAAAAACACAAGAAATAGGGCTGGAGATGTGGTTCAGTGGTTGAGTACCCATGAGTTCAATCCCAGGTACCAAAAAAAAAAGTGCATTTACACACACCTTGATAGGTAAAATGTTGACAGTAGGTGAATTTGGTGACATATAAATGAATGCTTTTTTAGCTATTATTATTTTGCTATTTTTAAAAGTAAAATTGAAATTATTAAAACAAAAGAAAAAGCATAACCTCAACATCACGTCTTCTTCACTCCTTCCTTCCTTTGTTGGGCAAAGGAACCATCATGCCTCATCTAGGCTGCTACAGTCAGCCTCCTAGCTGATCTCTCTGCTCCCATGCCATTGCCTTATTATAATCATTTCTTCACACAACTGGCAAGGAAATTCTTTTAATGCATTAAGTCAGATGATGTCACTGTTCTTCTCATAGGTTGCCATTTTATTAGTCTGCTAGACCTGTAAGCTCTGGTCTACTTCAGCTTCTGTGATATTATCCCTCCATCACTCATAGGCTTCTTTGTGTTCCTCTAGGTAAGAGTTCAAGTGTACTGTCCTTTGAGATGCTTTGTACCTGCTATTCTCTCTGCCTGGAGAACACTCTTTTGCCCAGATATCTGAGCCTCTGCCCAAATCTGTCATCATTGGGGAGGCTAGCTCTGACCTTCCTAAATACAACGACATTTCTCCTTCCTCTTCCTATTAAACTCCAGCCCCCTTTCCTGCTTTATTATTATTTTTTTTAATATTTATTTTTTAGTTGTAGGTGGACACAATAGCTTTATTTTATTTTTTATGTGGTGCTGAGGATCGAACCCAGTGCCTCCCGCGTGCTAGGCGAGCACGCTACCACTGCGCCATAACCCCAGCCCCTCCTGCTTTATTTTTAATTCTATTCTTTTAAAATTTGTTTATTGTCAATTTGTCTTTTAGAATGTAAACTGCTTGAGGGGAGCCACTTTTTGTTCACTGTTCTATGTCTAATGCTTAGAACAGTGCTTACCTGGTTCATAGTGGCCTCAGTGAATGTGAAAAAGGAGGACTATTTAAGCCTGAGGCACTTCAAAGATGAGTGAAAATTCAGTTCCTTTCATTGAATTTTCTTGGTTTTGGTTGTACTATAGGGATGGGAACAGTGACCCAGTGGTTTGGTATGGTGACATCCTGTTGTTAGGTCTTTGTGTCTTTGCCAGATTAGTTCCCTGAGAGTTATTCACCAAATTCTTGGCTGGAAAGCAAGGGAGAAGAAGGTTGTGGAGGTGTGTAAGCCTGTCTTGTCTGTGCTCACACTCTTTGTTCTTGCAGATTTATGTGCCACCCTCCCGTCTTTGTTGTCTTTATAGTAGAGTTTCAGCAAGGAGTGGAGCCACCAATCCCAGGTGGCTCTTTAGTAGAGGTTAAGATTTACTATGCCACAACTAAGAAGACTTGCTTAATCCTGTATGCTATTAGAAAACTGCAGTTGATTTTCATTAAGCCACGCCTGTCAATTGAAAGAACTTCTCAAGTGAGAGTTCTTAGCAGCCACATGGTGGCTATTGAGCACTTACAATGTGGCTTGTTTGAACTGAAATGTGCTGTAAGTGTAAAATATATACTTAAAAAAAAACACATTGTAGATGTAAAATGCTTTTGAAGACTGAAAAAATAATATAAACTATTTCATCTATAACCTTTTCAAAAATATTGATTGTTGATGTTTTGAGTACATTGAATTGATATAGTATTAAAATAAATTTTGTTTCTTTTTGCTTTTTAAATTTTGGTAGAATTACATATATGGCTTGCAGTATGGTTCTTTTGGACAACGCTGCTGAAGAGGCCAACAACTAAGGCAAATGTACCTGTCAGTAATGGTCTTGGATTGTAGAAATCTATGAATGTGTCCTGGATTAAAGTTAGCAGATTGCTTTCTTTCCCCAAAGATGGACATTTTCATGCTTGACCTTGCTGTTCTCAGTTATTTTACTTGTATATGCTTTGAAAAGAGTCATTAGCCATGTTACAGACTTTAACTTTGTATAGAATTGAACTTGCCAGTTAGTCTCCACACCTCTTTTTGTTCTTGAATGCTCAAGTGCTATTTAAATTCTAGAATGAAAGAGAACGGATCCAGATTTTTAAAAAATATACCATTCTTTTTGAGATTAATGCTGTGACCTACATACATTAGAATTCAAGGATTTTAGTACTATAGGAGCTATTTCAGAGTGTATCAACAGTGTGAAGATATTACCCTTTCACAGAGGGGAGATGAGCAGTTCTAATTACCTGAAAATAGAGAAAGACCCACTAGCTTGAATAGGAATGCTGCTTTCTTTGGACTGCCTAGTGAGTAACACACATGGTTATTGACCAGTAGCATATCAATTTGGGCTAGAAGTCTAACTGATCACACTGTATTCTGATAGCTATATTGGCCTTTTACTTCTCCACAGAGGCCCAGATTACAGTCAGTTTGGCATTTGTTTTTAATTTTATAAAGAGTGTTTCAAATTAAAATCTATCAGATTGTTCTCCCTCCTCAGAGACCTTAATGTGGTCCTTATATAATTAAGCCACCCGCCATTCAAGCCGATTAACAGCTTCCAGAATAGGAATTTGAGGTTGAAAACACTATTCCCAGTTGCCATTCTTCAGGCTGAGGATTAGGGAATTATAGTCCCTCATTTCTAACTCATCTTTTAACAATGCCAGAGGTGAAGTCTTCCTTATTTTTTAGTTCTATTCCTTTTTCCTAACTCAGATGCTTAGGAAGATAATTTTTCCTCACAATCTAAAGAATTATATCTATTTTTTTGAAAGGCTGAAAGATACCAGACTAAGTCATCAGATTTTTTGTTCCACAGGCTAAATTTCTAGATCAATTCCTTTTGAAAAGAACCTTTTTCAACTAGTTAGCAGATCATTTAAAATTATCCAAGTATTCCCTTTTCAAAGTTGGAAAATGTTCTCTAGATTCTTGCTGTCCTTCCCCTTCCTAGTCTCTTCAGAGGAGGCTGACTACATTTTCCTTTCCGTTCTTAGTTTTTCTTCTAGTTACTCACCATGAATTTCAATAAGTATAGTTTTTAGCTGGGTGTGTAGCTTTTTCCTGGTGAGGGATTTGGTTTATGCAATCTCCCATCCTTCTTTCCCACATTTACTATCTCTGTACTTTTATTGTTTATTTTTAATTCTGTTATAAGTTACTTAAATTTTTTTTGCAGTTGTAGATGGACAGCATGCCTTTATTTTATTTGTTTATTATTATTATTTTTTATGTGGTGCTGAGGATCGAACTCAGTGCCTTACACATGCTAGGCAAGTGCTCTGCCACTGAGCTACAGCCCCAGTGCATGTTACTTTTATATATAATATGTTCTCTAGTTTTGATTCCATCAACAGCAGTTTGTACTTTTTGACTTTTATTATTAAGCATGAGGAAATTGGTACCCACTCCTTTGCCTGTTATGCTTTTAATTTTCCATTTTAGTTGTTCTTTTGAAAATAGTTGTCTGGCTTATCTTGGTCAAATGATGTTCTTTGCAGTGATTAGATAAGTGTGTGGAAAGTATATGGAGAGGCCAAATGGCCAGGTGTTACTCAGACCTTGTTTTAATGTAGTGTCCCATTTCCCATTGCTGCGCTCTGTCCAAGTTTGGAGGTGCTCCCAGTATTTACTAGGAAAACTGGCTGCTACCTCTTCTGCTACTCTTACCTGTTTGTGAATTTGGGCCTCCTCTGCTGTGGTATGTTCATCAGTGTAGTGTCTCATTTGCTATCTGCCTTCTAGAAACTTAACAAAGATCGGGTCTCCTGTCACCCCCTCCTCCTCTCAATGGATTTATACCCTTTGCTGTCATGTCATTTGGGATTTGAAAGGAAGGAGAGGAAATGAAGCACGCATGCTCAGTCTGCTCTCTCTACTCAGAAGATACGGAAGTGATACTTGATTTTCAATTATCTTAAGTTATTCTTGAATATTTGCATGACACTTTTGTATAATCTATTTAATGCTCATAACAGCTTTTGATGTAGGTGGAGCATGTGTTGTTCTTGTTACAAATTAGGAAACTGAGGATTAGAAAGGCTAAGTAAGGGATTTACCAAAGGTCACTTTCTAAGTAAGTGCAGAATTGAGGTAAAGATTAGTGCTCAAGTCCTCCAGCTCTTAATCCAGTTAGTTTTCTTTTCATTATATTATTTTGATTGAGTACAGAGTTTTCACTGTCTTCAAGTTTTTATTTTCTCTCTCATATGTATGTAGGAGTTTAAGTAGTTGTCATTTTTAACTGTATATAGCTTTTCTATGGTGAAGAATGTGGTTTATTTATGCAATCTCCCATCTTTCCCTTTTTACTCTCTAGTTTTTTTTTTTTTTTATGTTGTTTTGTTTTGTTTTTTTTGGTACCAAGGATCGAACTCGGGGACACTTGACCACTGAGCCACATCCCCAGCCCTATTTTGTATTTTATTTAGAGACAGGGTCTCACTGAGTTGCTTAGCGCCTCACTTTTGCTGAGGCTGGCTTTGAACTCTTGTTCCACCTGCCTACACCTCCTGAGCCACTGGGATCACAGGCATGTGCCACCACACCTGGATACACTCTAGTTTTGTTGCATTATTTTTAGTCCTGTGAACAATTACTTTCATAACATAAGAAAAATATAGTCAGACCATATACTATAGTCTTTTCCCTTATTTATAGGTATATGTATATATATACATGTATTGTGACTATGTAGATAACAAAATTTGCTTGGCAGTTTCAATTTTGTTCTTTGTGCTTTATCTTCTTTTCATTCTTTACCAGCTCTCTTATTCTCTTTCTTGTAATGCCTCATCTTTTAGAATATCAGATGATAGGGCTTTTCTGATACTTTGGAGAAAACTCTGGTTCTTATGTGTTTTCATTAGATTAATATAGTTGTGCCTGTGTAGTTGATCTTCACTCTGTTAAAAGGAAAGCAGTTTTTTTTAAATATTTTTTTTTAGTTGTAGGTGGACACAATATCTTTATTTTATTTATTTATTTTTATGTGGTGCTGAGGATCGAACCCAGTGCCTCACGCATGCGAGGCAAGGGCTCCACCACTGAGCCCCAGCCCCAGCCTGGGAAAGCAGTTTTTTTTATCAACATTTTTTTTTTTTTTTTGCTTCTTATTCTTTCCAAAATCAGTTGTGAAACTAGAGTTAAGAATTGGTCTGTGGGCTGGGGTTGTGGTGCAGTGGTAGCGTGCTTGCCTAGCACGCGTGAGGCACTGGGTTCGATCCTCAGCACCACATAAAAATAAAATAAAGATATTCTGTCCACCTTCAACTAAGAAATAAATATTAAAAAAAAAAGAATTGGTCTGTGTTGGCTGGTATTATTAGTGTGTGTCTGTAAAAGCTATATACATAGGTAATTTGGTCATATTTTTGATATTGACTTCTTTCCTTTGCTTTCATGCTAGGGATTGAACCCAGCGCCGCATGCATGCATAGTATGTGCTCTAGCACTGAGCTACACCCCCCAGCCTACTTGATATGTTTTTTTTCCTGGTGTTGCTGGGAACTGAACCCAGGGCCTTGCCTGTGCTAGGCAGGTTCTTCACCACTGAGCTGAATTCCTAGCCTCCAGTTTAGTAGAGTAGACATGGAGTTTGGAGACAGTACATATTGAATCACATACATTGTTTACTTGCCATAACTTATTTACTAGGTAAAAATCAGCCTGCAATGAATCTTTATCAGGAGTATTTGTGTCCCATACTCCCACACAATTCAGAGCTTTATTCTCCTAGAAATCTTGGAGGTGGACTGGAGGATAACTGTGATTTATATGATAGTATAACCTTACACTTTGAATAGACTAGGGTTTGTGTCACATATAATCTCCCTTTTTCTGGAAGGAAAACACGGTAATTTCATTGAGCCTCTCTTATATATTTCAGGTTTGCAGTGTTGTACAACTCCATTTTGCATCATTTATAGCACACTTTGTGAATGGTGCCTTCCAGAACTATGCAGAATGGTTGCCCTACTAGATCTAATTTAAGAACTCAGAATATAATTTAATGGAATTATTTTAAGTTTGGAAGTGTGTGTTCAGCTTTGATTCCAACTCAGTAAATCTTAATGTCTTATTTTTCTTGTTCTACAAAATTAAAAAAAAATACCATCTGCTTTACTACCCACTTAACTCACAGAGAAGATGCAAAGATTGTTAGATTAAAAAAATTATAGCAGAATTCTTTGGACATAAGTTCTTATGAGTATAGTGTGTACCAGCTGTAGATAATAAATATTACAGAGTTCCTGCTCATAAATATGAAGACATTCTATAGTTAAGTGTGAAGTTTGAAAATGAACCTTACATGCATAGTCATACTTGGTATCTTTTAGTTGAACTTAGACTTGTGATTTACTCTTTACAAAGAAGGATTTCATTGCTTGGGCTTATGGCATACACTACTTATTTGTTTAGAATATTATCCATTTGATGAGAATTATTTTTAATTTTGTATTTTCCAGTTTATGATTTCAAATCTAAAACTAATTTTTTATACTCTGATTTTTTTCAAGGGGACATTTTGATCTTCATTATTATTATTATTATCATTTATATTTTTGCAGCCCTGGGGATAGATCCCAGGGTCTCAGGGGTAACCTTGAGGTATACCTCCAACCCTTTTTTAAAATTTTGAGACAGGGATTTACTAAGTTCATGAGGCTTGCCTTGAATTTGTAATCCTCCTATCTTAGCCTTCTGAGTTGCTGGATTACAGGTGTGTGCCACCATACTTGATCAGTTTTTAAATTTTGACTTTAGCTATAATAGAGTAATTGAGCTGCATAGATATGGGAAACATGAAAACACTGATATTTCCCCCGCTTGTAAGAAAAGAGTGCATAATAAATGTTTGCACTGCACTAAATCGAAGTTTTTACTATGGGATTGGAACAAGCACTGTGAAATAGCTGAGCAAACAATTGACCACGATAGATCTGTAGCCTGAGTCTATTGTTTAGTTTCAGGATGGTTTCCTTGGAATTTGGGGTTTACTAGGTTTTTGAAAGTCCCTGGTTGTTCCGAACAGCTGGTTAGCTTGCTTCACTTAGATTATTGGCTGTAGTATTAAACAGCATGTTGGATGCTGGGATTAAGACATGTCTCAAGACAGTGCTTTTTTCTGTTCAGCACTCCACTCCACTTTTAAATTAACTATTTAGGGCTTAATTGAAAGGGGTTTTAGAAGTAAGATAAAACTTCGCCCTCTCTCCTTACTAAACCTGTAGCATCTGGCAGTAGAAAAAAGTATAGTGGGACTTATTGGCACCATGGTGTAGAGCATGGAAGAATTCCATATTGTGACAACACATCAAAATAAATTGCTGTCAACAGACCAAAACACCAAGTGCTGTGATTCTGTCTGACGTGTGAAGATTCAGACAGGCTGTCTTGACAAGTTGTGGTGGAGCACCTGCATTTGACAGAAGACAGTGATATAAATCTGATCTGCCTGATATGAAGCACCTAGATATAGTTAATGCTGGTGACAATAAGTCTGCATAAAATTTCCAAGACACGAGCCTGATTTTATTTTGCTTCAATTATGTGGTATTATTTTTTTGGTCACATTTTGATTCTCATTTGTCTATTTATGTTTGTAGTTTGGTCTTGCAAATGTAATCATGAATAATAGCTGGAAAATGTAATTAAGGTTTAGTTCAGTCTTTTTTTTTTTTCAGTAGTATTGCAAAAGGTAATACCAAAGCAGTTGCTAAAGAAAAAAAGCAGTTAAATTTTATTTTATACTAATCATAAAAGTAATCATAGTTGAGGTTGCATTAATATTGTAGCTTATAGCCAAAATACTCAAAATAGTGGGTTAAAAAGTCATAAGTTACTATAAATTGTCTCTCAAAGCTGCATTTGACTTTAAAGCTTTCTGAAGAGGTAAAATCATTGAATAGGTGGTTAATTTTTACCTTTCATTACCAATAAATGATAACTTTTTATAGTACCAGTATATATCACAGCTCATTTAAGAATGTGTAAAACATATCATAGCTCTGGAGTTTAATTATAGAATTTCTCTGGCATCTCTTTCAGTTCTTCATGCAACTGCAGACACTAGATACTTCATTATGTAGTGGTGGGCTAGTAAGAGATACAGTTAAGAATTTTATTTATATTTTTCTGACTACATTGTGGAATTTAGTAGATATTAACAATGAGCATGTACACATATGTAACAACGAATTCCACCATTGTGTATAATTATTATAATGTACCAATAAAAATGTGAAAAAACTACTAAGCAAAACCAAATCTTAGATGCAGTGTATACATAGTATATATAAATAAATAACTCAGTTTTTTCAATAAAACATATTGAAACAAAAAAAGAGATTAACAATGAACTTTAAATTGAAAGAAAGAATCATTTTGCTTTATTTTATTTCAATTTTTTTCTGTCTTTTTTTGGTGCCGAGGTCGAACCTAGAGCTTCGTACATGGGAGGCAGGTGATTTACCACTCAGCTACATCCCACCCAAAAGAAAGAATCATTTTAAAAGGAAAGGATTCCTATAGAGGGTTTAGATTATTATCATTTTTGAAAATTTAGAACAAATTTTAAAAATGGAAATGAAAGCAAGCTGCTGTTAATTGTGTGATTTTCATTCTTCATAGCATTTCTTTTTTTTTAAAATATTTTTTTAGTTGTAGATGGACGCAATATCTTTATTTATTTATTTTTATGTGGTGCTGAGGATTAAACCCAGTGACTCACCTATGCGAGGCAAGCGCTCTACCACTGAGCCACCGCCCCAGCCCCTCTTTATAGCATTTCATGATGAGACTTGCCATTGTCCAAACAGAGAAATATTTTGGTTTTCCCTGGTCTCAAAGATGGTACTTTTTCTTATCTAACTTATTGGTTATCTTATTTGAAGATTTATTTCAAATTATAGCTAATTGTTTCTCCGATGGTTCCCATATGAAAAACAAAGAAAGAATTCAAGGATTCCCTGAATTTGAGAAATTTTGAAAATAGCACTGTCCACTATATAGGTTTTGAAAGTATAAATTATTGTTTAAAAAGTTACTATTCATTCTTGACTGTATTGTTATTTTATCCCTTAAAGGCTGCTAATGAGAAATAGAGCCTCATTATGATTTTAAGGATGAGAGAGGAAGGCTTTTAATTAATGATATGTAAATGGTCTTGAATTGATTATGTTAGAATATCAAGAGAGATGGGTAGAAGCTGTGGTGTAATATATTTTAATTAAGAATTAATTAAAAATGATGGCAATTTCATAAAGCCTCACAGAAAATAGTGGAATTTACTTTCTGTCAGGAGTAAATTAGCCTGTGATTAAATAAAGGGCCTGCATTAATAGTGGAGTATTTTTAAACTGTGCTATGAAGAATTATGTAATTTTTCCTAAATAAGTACAATTGAAATTTAATATTTAAAGGTGAGTAGTAAATGGTGGCAGAGAACAAACTTATTTTTGTAATTTTAATATATTTTTCCTTTGTTAGAAAAATTTTGTGTAAATGTTTTAAATATTTCAGTACATATGCTGTGCTGTATAGCTTTTGAAAGTGTGGACTTTGTCCTCTTGTCAGATGAGCACTGGAGATGAGTGCTTTCACAGGCAGCCTTGGCAGTAATTTTCTTCCAGTTGTGTGTGTATAAGATATGAAAAATCCTTTACTGATCAGTGAAAATTATTTTTAAAAGAAGCAGCCCTTTTTGCTTTCCAGCATTAAAAATATTGCTTACTCAGATGTAATTTTTCATTGTAAATAATAATACTTTAATTGAAGAGGATAGCACATCTTTACAGAGTCTAATTAATATGTATTTTTTCAGCTTGAACCCTGAAATTTCTCTGAGCTTACTGTATATTTAGATCTTTATTCATTTTTATATACAAAAATTTTCAGTAGTTTAGGAATATATTTTAAAGGGAAATTCATTTCGAGTTCAGATTTATAATAAAAAACTTGAATTATAATTTAACCATAGTAAAAGAAAAGCTGTCTAATTTAATAAATGCATACATTTTATTAATGTTTTAATACAGGGGCTTGTGTTATTATTTAAAACCCCATAATCATACATTATGATACACTCAGTCTTAATTCAGTATTTCATTCTTATGAAACACACTTCCATGAGTAGTTGTATTTGGAGATTTTATGGACCATCCATCTCAGCAGTTGTGTAATTTGAGTATACATTTGTGGGTTGGTTTGTCTTTGCTAAGTAGCTTCAAAAATATGAACTTTTCATTGGTAACAACCACTATTCATTCTCTTCACCTGCCTATCCTTGTCCCTGTAGCAAGTGTGCCTCTTGAATGTGGAAGTTTGCAATGTGGTCCTATTTGGTGAAGCCTGTTTTGTTTGTGGGAAAGGGGAGCATTTAGCATTCCCTGGTTTTGTCCACAAATGTTGAACATTGCTGTTGATTATTAACATTTTCAAATCATCCCAGTTATGATGGTTTATAAAAATATAAACATCACAAAATTGTCATAACCCAGTGATGAAACAATTGCTAACATATTTGACTTTTACTCATTTGTAGATGCTACTCAGAAAATGGATTTTTAGTACCTCTGTATTATTGTGTTCACTGGAGTATTACCATAGCAACAATAGTCTTGGCTTTCATCTTAATGCTGATTTTAAGACGCAAAGATAATTTAAAAAAGACTGAACTTAATATATCTATATAATACAAATATGGACCTTTTAAAGGAGAGATATCACATTTTTCTTTTGGTGATAAATGTCTTTCATGCTAGATCTGGGAACAATTTGGTGTATCAGGTGGTTTCTAAGAATGCCTTTAAAGCCTAAGTCGTCCATTGATGCCTCAGTAAGATTTTTGGGGTAGCTATTTTGGATCAGTGTGTGTGCTGCCCACCCCTTCCCCTTACCACCAAAGAAGAAGTAAAAAAGATCCAAAATATTTCTATTTTAAAGTTTAGAAAGTGAAAAAGGATAGTTAAGATAATGAACTGTCCATTCAGTTGGAAATAGTTAAAAGATTCGGGAGTGTTTTGACTAGAGAAAAGTAGATTTAATGGATTCAAAGGTGTTTATGAGACTGATGTCAACCATTGGTCTCTTCATACTATTTCTATTATTTTTCTCTTTATCAGTGAAAGATGAAACATAAGGAAGTGACATTAAAATAAAAATAGGAAAGATTTCACTTCACTTTGTGCAAGAGGTATGGGACTACTAGTGTGAAAAATACCTGCTCATTTGGTGAGTCTTGGTTCCTGTTTGTCTGTGTTTGGTATGTGCTAAATGTGCCTGGAATCAGGAGTCTTAAACAGAAGACTGGAACAGAAGATTGCTTAAAGTCCCTTTCAGTTCCGATATTACATGCTGCTATCAATCCTCTTTTGAGAGAAAGTGATGTCTTTTTTTCTTTTTTTTATGAGGCTGGTTATCCCAATGAATTTTTTTTTTAATTTTTTTTTTTAGTTGCAGGAGGACAGAATATCTTTATTTTATTTTTATGTGATGCTGAGGATCAAACCCAGTGCCTCATGCGTGCTAGGCGAGCACGCTACCACTGCGCCAGAACCCCAGCCCTATCCCAATGAATTTGTTGTGCTTGGCACAGGACACTTAGGCTTCTTGTTTTCCTAATGGCTCAAAGGGCAAGAGAACTGTAGTTTTAAAAATATATTATAAGTCTAGTCCTAGGCCTTCCTAGTTAGTGAGGAAGTCACAGGGTTTAGAAAGCTAATATAGAGACCTACTATACTATCATTTAAATTAAAAACTAAACTACATAAGAAGTTCAATTTGACTGATTGAAAAAATCTTCATTGATTAGTAGAGAATGGGGACAGTTAAATTCGCCAAAATGCCTGGTCTCAGCATTGCTTTCTGTGGCCTTGTTGTTATGTAACAGTAATTATGGTAGCTACCATTGACCAAGAGCTCACAGCTTGCCACTCGTGAAAAGTGCTTTAACTGTGTTAGCTTACTTAATCCTTATATCATCAGCTCCATGACTTAGGTTCTCAAACTTTTTGTCTTTATTACCTTTTCATGTGACACTTAAAACTTACTGAGAATCCTAGAGAGCTTTTGCCAGCTTACATGTATAACATTTGCATTGTTAGAAATAAAAAAATACTTTTTAAAGTAACAAGAGTGAAACAATTGCATGTTATCATAAACAACATTTAAAAAATAAAAAGCAATTCATATTTTCTAAAATAAAAAATTAGAAGAATGGTATTAGTTTATATTTTTTGCAAATCTTTTTTTGCAAAAGTCTGGCTTCAATAGCTGGATTCTCATATTTGCTTCTGCATTTGTTCTTCTGTGATACCATACTTCATTTAGCCTCCTATAAACTTCATTTTGTATTCATGAGTGAATGAGAGTAAAAAGGGCAACACCACATCTTAATAATTCCATGAAAATTATTTTGACCTTGCAGACTCCTGAGATACCTCCGAGGGGCCCCTGGACCACACTTTGAAAATCAGTTATTAAAAAAAAAAGAAAAAAGAAAAAAAGAAAATCAGTTATTTAGGAGGAAGTGTTATTTTACCAATAACCATCGCCATGTATTTGTTAGTCTGTACTGCTAGTCAGTGTCTATTTTTCTTTTCAATTTTCAATTTGGCATTTATAGGATCAGTATATGGCTTGTAATATCACTAAGTTTAATGTAGTAGCTTCGCTTAGTTTAGGAATCTAATTTGGGGACTTTCTTAGAATATCCTGGACATCTTCTTAATTTTGTATTGGGATACACTTTCTAAATGTTAACTGTGGGTGGCAGTTTTCAACCAGTTAAATTCTTGCATAATGTCTTTGAATGAGAAAAGCAATAACATTAATATTTAACTAGTTCCAGAAGTTAGGACAGAACATTTAATTCCAGGAGTAAACTGCTAGAACTGAATATTGGGCATAGAAAATCTAGCTTAATTCTTTTATTTACTACAGTATTGCAAAATTCTTTCTGGAAGTTAATTTTACCTGTTTTAAAATTTTTCATGACTCAGTTCTTTTGTACATAGGATCATGTGGGAGAGAAAAGCTTCCTTACTTGAAATGCAAATAGTTTATTTAAAGTGCTTTTCTGGAGTATTCACCAATTAATGTAGGGTCACTGGCAATTAGAGAGATTTATTTTCTTTGAAAATATATTTCATGAATGCTACAAAAACATAATAATAGTAATATTAGCACTAAGTAGTCAGTTCAGCTTACTGTGTGGAGACCTTATTGGGAAGAATACATTACTCTGTCCTTCAATTATGGGTGTAATTTTTAACCTAACAAAATTATACAGTGTATAAAAGAATGTATTCAAATGAGGTATTAGTGATGATTCTGTAAAAGATCATTAGGGTATATGGAATTTTTGCAATTTAATTTTTTGTTTTTAAATATTTCAACACAGGACCATCCATATTCCTTTGTGTTAAATTTAATAAGTATTTTTGCCATATTTGCTTTAGGTGTTTATTTTTAAAAAACACCCTGTTACATATGGCTGTAGATTCCCCCCAATTCTTCCAACCTTCCAACTTTCCCGCTTATATAAAATTAGTGCCTGTCTTACAGTTGGGCATATTCTACTCATCTGAATTTTTTAGAAAACTTTTACTCTGCATATGTGTGTTTACAAATAAAGTATAGTTAGTCTTTTTAGTATGGACTTAAAAATAATACATGTTTTTGAGCATGGTGGTGCACGCCTATAATACCAGCATCTTGGGAGGCTGAGGTAGGATTGCAAGTTCCAGGCTAGCCTGAACTTAGCAAGGCCCTAAGCAACTTACCAAGACCCTGTCTCAAAATAAAAAAAGGTCTGGGGATGTGGCTCAGTGGTTGAGCCCCTGGGTTCAATCCCTTCTACAAACAAAACAAAACAAAACAAACAAAAAAAGAAGTGCATAAAAACATGTACACATTATGTTTTCGTGGTCTGATTTTTCTACTCACCAGTTTTTTCTAGGTGTATTCAATCTGATACCTGTGCATTAATTTCATTTAACTGCTTTGTAGTATTCCATTGGGCAAATAAATTACACTATTGAGGGTGTTTAAATTATTTCAGAAATTTTGCTGTTATGAATACATACATATATTCTTGTCTACATGCAAAAATTTCTCCAAGATGGTAACTAGAAATAAAATTTCTGGGTTATAGAGTATGTATGTATCCAGCTTTATTTGATATTGACATGTTGCTTTCTAAAGTGATTTCACTAATTTACATTGCCACCAACAGTAAGGCTGTTTGACAGAGTCCCATTCTACAATTAAGGACTTATTTTTCAGGAATCAGAAACTAAGCAGGAGATGGTGGTATATATGTGTAATCCCAGTTACTTGGAAGGCTGAGGCAATAAGATTGTAAATTGGAGGCTAGCATGTAGGACTTAGTGAGACCCTGTATTAAGATAAAATTGTAAAAAGGGCTGGGAATGTAGTTCAGTGGTGGAATTTCCCCAGTACCAAAACCAACACACAAACAATAGCAACAACAAAAACCAGAAACTAAATCTGTCTAGTTTCCTATATCCCTATCCTAAATTCAAATTAGTCTCCTATGTGCTAGACAGATGACAGTAGTTTTGAAGTTTGGACTTAGGCTGAATATGATAGTTTGGTTTTGTTTCTTTCAGAAGTATTAGTTTGCTGTTGAGAATTTCTTTCGGAGTTATTAGTAAACAGATAAGATACGTACAAAAGTCATTCAGTTAAATGTATTTCTATCATAATTTTACTGGCCACTGATTTTGCTTTGACCTGCTAGATCTGAGACATATGTAAAATTGTATTGTCTGCACAGAATTTCCATATATCAATTGATGGTTTATGTAGGAATGCCATATAAGCTATATTTTTATTTGCTAAACATAATTTTTAAGGAACCAGAACTATCATATTTAGGATAGAACTAAACAATGAAGATTTGTCATGAGAAAGCTCTGCATAAGAGGAGATAAGAATGACTACTTCACAGCTCTTTTGCTGCTTAGCACCAGTCTTTAATGTATTCCGAGCCAGTCATAAAATTTTACTGGTTGATCATTTAAATACAAGGTTAGAAATAAATTTGATGATCTGCTGGAAAAATAAGATTGGTCAGTTTTTAAAACTACTCTTGATCCTCAATTAGTGTATGAAGTCAAACAAGACCAAACAGTAACTTCAGGCCATAGTCACACTATTTATAATAGGAAGTTATTGAGTGCAAGGTTCTCTCACAGATTAAGGGTTTTGTAATATATTTGAAATTTTATATTTATTAGGAAATCAAAAGGAACACACAGAGTTCTGAACATCATTCTGACAGATTTGTTTACCTTTATTTCTATTAAAAGTATTTGCAAGCCTTTGATTTGATACCGAAAATCAGTAACAGAAGTCACCTTCTTTGTTTGAGGATAAACAGAACGCATGCTTTCTGCAGTTCCCTTGATCAATGAGAAAATGTCTTATATCAAAACCACATGGTGAGAATGTAGCTGTAGGTGATCCCCTGAGAGTTTTTTGATTGGAGCTGAGAGTTTGGTACTGAAAGAAGAGGGAGACAAGACAGGTTGTTTGAAAAAAATCCCTATTAGGCCAAATGCTTATGTTGGAGCTGTGCTACAATATTTTTCATGTGGAAAGTGCAACTTTATCAATTTTTAAAAGTTAAAGTCTATTCATTGCATGATTGTAATAATATATTTTTGCTTTGGAATTTTTATATAGATATTTTTGCATTTCATTAGCAAGTGGACCAGAAGTTCATTTATTTACATGTTTGTCCTTCTTTTTCAGGTTTTGATTCTGGAAATAACATCTTTACAAATTATCATTTAGTTCCTAAATTTGGTGCAACTGACAGTATACTTTCTAACAAACATCCGTCAAATTTATAGACAGCAAAAGGGGAAAACTATGTTTGATGATTTGGCTTAAAATTATTGTATGTGTCATATTGATGGTATTCTTTTTTAGGAATTCTGTTAGATGAGTAATCTCAACATTTACACTAGTCAGGGACTGCTTAAACTTTTGTATATGTTCAAGTTTTGGTGCAATTTGGTTAAAAAAAAATCTCATTGTAGGAGATGAATATGTGCTGAATTTTTAGTATCCCAACACTTTGCTTTGAAGTTTTCCTTTGGAAAACTGAATAGTTCAGTATTCCTTTCCTAAATTAAAAAAAAAAAAAAGGAATGACAAAGCAGAAATATTTTAGTACTTTCTTGAAAGAAGACAAGCAAAGTAATTGTTTTAAGAGAACTCTAGCTATGAGTTAAAGTGCCATGTTCTTTTGAAGACTGGTTTGGTCCTGGTGCTGCTCTGTGGCAGTGGAGCCCCAGATGCCTGGCCAAGCATCCCTTACCGACATCTGGAACCAGTTGCAATACATCACTGTCAAAACTGCTTTCTATACGTATCTGCATTTACACATTAGTTACCCACGCAGCACTCATCAAAAAAGCTGAACAATCTTGACATGATGTCCCTTGTGGAACTGCAAAGGTGAACTGAAGTTGGGAGGCAGTGTCTCGCGTCACTGTCTGCTGAACTCTTACAACAGGAAGCCTGATTAAAAGTGAAAGGAAAAATTTATCAGTTGCCTCAGCTCTGTAGACTTCAGTGTAATTCTTTATTTATAAAAGGGGTATTTTGTGTTATGTAAAACCTGCAATATGAGTATCCAATTGATTTTGTTTGGAAAGTAGGACAATATTTATAGTTTTTAGTTGAAACAAGAGTCATTTCTTTTATGTATCATTTTAAAGAAAATTTAAATTTAAAACCAACAAAGAATTCTAGCTAAAATATAGATAAGTGACATTTGTTTCATTTAAATGTAATTGAAGAATACCACAAAATTTTAAACATGTGAGCTTTGTTGTCACATTGGTGTTAGTAATGTTTGTCCTTATTAATTTTCAAAAAGCTGAATGATAGGAAAAGTACTTCTTTGTAGGTGTTTTGTATTTGTGTTTTTGAAAATGAAATAAGGGTTTTGATAAAAGAAACATTGCCTTTTACATAAAGAATTATACAGGAGTCTTTGCAACTACTTCCTTTATAGTAATAATAATATTAATAGTAATGACATTTACTGTGCTCCTATGTTTACACACATTCTATCTGCTTTATAATGTATCCTCTCATTCATACTTAATAAATGGAAGTACTGTTTTCTCCATAGAGTGAATCCTGCTTAAAGAAGTTAAATAACTTGTTCAAAGTCACATAAATCATAAGTGGTAGTGCTAGGAGTCAAACCCTAGCAGTCTGATTTTAGAGATCATAATTTTTGTTTTTTGTTCATTGGTTGATATAGTTTACTTTTTTTAAATATTTTTTTTAGTTGTAGATGGACACAATATCTTTACTTTTATTTTATTTATTTGTTTTTATGTGGTGCTAAGGATCGAACCCAGTTGCCTCATGCATGTGAGGCAAGCACTCTACCACTGAGCCACAATCTCAGCCCCTGGTTTACTTTTTATTATAAAAATTTCCAAACATAAAGTAAGTTCAGACAGTACAGTGACCTCATTTATTAGCAACTTTAATACCTATTACTCTTTGTATATATTTTGGTGGTGGTACTGGAGATTAAACCCAGAGGAGTTTTACCACTGAACTACATCCCTGTGCCTTTTTAGTTTTTATTTGGAGGCTGGGTCATTAAGTTGCCAGGCTGCCCTCGAATTTTTAATATTCCTATCTTAGCCTCCTGAGTTGATGGAATTGCCCTAGGCGTGGTGGCTCTTGCCTATAATTCCAGCAGCTTGGGAGGCTGATGCAGGAGGATCTCAAGTTCAAAGCCAGCCTCAGCAATTTAGCGATACCCTGTCTCTAAATAAAAAATAAAAAAGGGCTGGAGGTGTGGCTCGGTGGTTGAGTATCCTGGGTTCAATCCCCGGTAACCACTCCTGGTCCCCCCTCCCCCACCAGAAAAAGAACACACACACACACATGCTATACTTGCTTTTTATCTCTTCATACTTTTTTTCTGCTAAAATATTTAAAAATTAATTCTTTTTTTTTTTTTTTTGGTACCGAGGATTGAACTCGGGGGCACTTGACTACTGAGCCACGTCCCCAGCCCTATTTTGTGTTTTATGTAGAGACAGGGTCTCATTGAGTTGCTTAGTGCCCCGCCGTTGTAAAAATTAATTCTTGACATTGTCATTTCATCCTTAACTACTTAAATCTGCATTTAATTTTTTCTTTCTTACATAAACCAGTTTCACGAAATTAACAAGAACTCTTCAATCAGCATGACTTTAAAAAAAATAATAGTTAGCATCTATTCAGATTTTCTGATTGCATAAATATAGATTTTTAAAGTTGAATTGTTTGAATCAGAATCCAAGCACATCTACTCATTATCTTTAGTTGTTAAGACTCCTAAGCATCTCAAAAACTAACAATTCACCCCCACCTTGCCCCATACCTCCTATTCTACCCACCATTGACTTCTGAAGAAATTAGAGTTATCTTACAAAATACCCCATATTATGGATTTTTCTGTTTTCTCGTGGTATTATGTTATTTATGCCCTATTCCCTGAATTTATTCTTTTTTTTTTTTTAATAATTTTTTAGTTGTAGATGGACACAATGTCTTTATTTTATTGCTAAGTACGTGGTGCTGAGGATCGAACCCAGGGCCTTACGCATGCAAGGCAAGCGCTCTACCGCTGAGCTACAATCCCAGCCCCCCTGAATTTATTCTTGACTGAAGGATCTAAAGGCGTGATTATATTTTTATCACATCAAATCATCCATAATATTCATCTTTCTGTAATGCTGAGACTAATAACTGGATTTGTGTAGTGCCAGCCTGATCACATTATTGTAAAGTTCTCCTCCTCATCTTTTCCTCTGAGGGTTTTACCATCCATGGATGACCAGTTCTTGAGTTACTGAATTTCTTGGTGTTTGAAAATAGTAATTTTCAAGTACATTCTTTGTGCATTTATTAGAACTTTTTGAAAGAGCTTTATTTCCATCTGCTAGGGCTATTTGGTTATCCTGAAATACAATTTGTACTGGAATGACAGTTTAAAATGCTTAATTCTTCCCAATAATTGCCAAATTTCCAGAGTAATGAGGTAGTACCTTAGTATTCTCCAGTGATGTATAATTTTCTATTTGTTTTCTTTTCTCTTTTTTAGTAGTTATTATGAAGTCTTGGCTTTTTATATGTACAGGGTGTTTTAGTCAGATGTCAGCATTATACTTCTGATGCTGAAATTATCCTCTATTTGTCCAGTGGGAGCCCCCTCAAGCTGGCTCCTGTGTCCTTTTGACAAGACTCGATTATTAGCTTTTATAGCTTCTTATTTCTGGCACAACAAAATATGCCTGGCTCACCTTGTGCATTTCCGCAACAGATCTGAAGCCTGCCATTTCTTCAAAGAGCTATGGTTCTTTTTTTCCTTTTTCTTTTTATTGAGAAATGATATATAAAGCTCATCGTATGGGTCTTAAGATTACTTACTGATACTAAGATTTTCACCTTTTGGAAAATAGAGGGAAAAATGAGTTCACATTGATATTTAAAACTCAAATGTAAGATTGCCAAGTTTTACCTAACTTCTTAGATTTTATACTTTATCCCTTCTTATGCTAAAATTTTGATTTCTATCCAAGTCAACATGCTCTTTGCTTTATCCCATATTATATCTAAAAGGGTTTTAAAATAATAATAGACTACTGAATTAAGTTTAGTCTTCCTTTGCAGTTTTTTGGAGAGGGCCTTAGATTATATCTCACTGAGAATTTGTACACCACTGTGTTCTGAGGTCATAGTGATAGTTCTGCCACTTAGTTTCCAATATTTAGAATTGATTCTCCCATAATTGTGAGGTGAATGATTTCTTCCAGGCTTTTTCTAGTCTCAAACTCACTTGCCTATTTTCCTTTGGTTGTGAATTTTGTGTGTGTATCAGGGATTGAACCCAGGGTTGCTTAACCACAGAGCCACATCTCTAGCCCTTTTTTATTTTGAGACAGGGTCTAGCTAAGATGTTGAGGCTGCTTTGAACTTGCAATCCTCCTGTCTCAGCCTCCTGAGCTGCTGAGATTACAGGCAAAAGCCACCATGTCCAGCTGGTTGATTCTTATTGTGAGTTTTGGGTTCCAGGACTGGTAGGTCTATTTTGTACTTTGTTATCACTACTGTATGTAGTGGATAGTGGGTTTTGGTTCTACTGTATAGTTTGGGATACACCTATCTATATACTGGGGTTAGAGGGAATTCTTTGTCTCTTTCTTAGAAAATGTCATTTGTGGGTTTATTCTTTCCTGATCTGTCAGTTTTGTGAGAGAATTTGATGAGATTTGAAAAATATACATACTATTATGTATTTATTTCTAGGATCTGTGTAATCATTGTATGTTATTAATTCTTTGATGTTCTACCATGCAACTTGGCTTATGGAAAATTTCTTTTGAACTTTCTCCTTGGATGCTAAGTATGATTATTGAAGTATGATTAGGAAAAAAAAAACAAATAGAAGAAATTTATACTGAATTATTGCAGTATGCCAAAAATGTACTGACAGTGATAAAATCTTTACTTTATCTTGTTGATATTATTTATCATGTAAGACCATGATAAATTTGTACTATCCTAATTTTATAGGTTAGAAAATTTAAGGATTAGCAAAGTTAACTAACTTGCCTAAGATTACATAGCTAATAAGGGACAACTGGATTCAAACTGAGGTTTATCTGTGCCTTTCCTATTTACACTATAATTACTTTCCAGGAACTTTTTTTTTTTTTTTTTTTTTTAATATTTATTTTTTAGTTGTAGGTGGACACAATAGCTTTATTTTATTTTTATGTGGTGCTGAGGATCGAACCCAGTGCCGCCCGCGTGCTAGGCGAGCACGCTACCACTGCGCCATAACCCCAGCCCCTCCAGGAACTTTTTGTAACATGATTTCTCTCAGAGGCAACTTGTAGAGCACTTCAAAATGTTTTGGGTTGAGGGCACAAGACACAAATCAACCCTTTCTAAACTCAGATTAATGCTCTAAAAACTCTTATATTGATTATAGGATGTCTGTAAAAGTATTAAATTATTTTATAAAATGATAGCTTAAAGGGAAATGATGATGAAGATGAATGATGATGAAAGAATTAGACCTTGAGCCACACTATAAAATATATATGAATTCCAGATTACTGGAAAATATCAGAATGGTGTTGCATAGTTAGGATGTGATCCTGCCTGTTTCCTGCACTCATCAGTATCTAACACACAAATGAAAACTCGCTTTTCCTGGTGTCCTCTTGTCTTAGTATTATCCCAAGAAACAGTGTTATGCCTACCGTAAGGGTGCATGAGATCTGTTTCCACATTTGCTAGAGAGAAGGTTTGTAAGAAAAGTTTTGTGTAAAAGAATATAAGGCATGGGGCTGGGGTTGTAGCTCAGTGGTAGAGCTCCTGCCTTGCGTGCGTGAGGCACTAGGTTCGATCCTCAGCACCACATAAAATAAATAAAATACAGATATTGTGTCCATCTACAACTAAAAAAAATATTAAAAAAAATAATATAAGGCAAATGTTTTCCAGTTCTAAATCAGCCTGTTTTGGGAGACTAAAAGATTTTAAAATAACAGTTTTATTAAGATATAATTTATACAGTTCACCCCTTTGGAGTGGATAATCCAGTGTTCTCAGCATATTCATGGAATTCTGCAACTGTTTTAATAATCCATTTAAAAAAATTTTTTTTAGTTGTCAGTGGACCTTTATTTTATTTATTTATGGTGCTAAGAATCGAACCCAGGGCCTCACACATGCTAGACAAGTGCTCTACCACTGAGCCACCACCCCAGCCCATAACAATCCATTTTACAACATTTTCATCATCCCCCAAAGAAACCCTCTACCCAATTGCAATCACTTCCCATTTCCTCTTCATCCCCCTCTGAACTCCTATCCCTAGGCAGCCACTCATTTACTTTATATCTTTGTAGATTTGCCTATTCTTGATATTCATACCAATGGAGTGATATAGTATATGGTCTTTTTATGTTGGCTTCTTTTATTTAACATACTATTTTTAAGGTTCTTCAGTATTATATCATGTATCAGCACTTCATTTTTTTAAATTGCAGGGTCATTTTCCATTGAATAATATTTTATTTATTTGTCCATTCATCAGTTGATGGATATTTGGATTATTTCTATTTTTATGTGTTGAATAATACAGCTCTGAATATTTAGACATAAGTTTTTGTGTAGACGTGTTTTCAGTTTTCTGTGGTATGGTATGTATACACCTCTAAGTGGAATTGGAGTCATGTGCTAACTGTGTGGTTAACTTTTGAGGAACTTCCAGACTTGTCCAAAGTAGCTGTACCATTTTATATTTCTGTCTGCTCAGGATGAGGATTCCAATTTCAATTTGACTTTTAACATTATCATCAGCTGGATAAATACTGCTTATTTTCTTTGAGCCTAAAATTCTTCCAGGTGCTAGGAATATAGCAATGAACCTAACTGACATATCTGCCCCTCCCCCCCAAGACCATTCAATTAAGTACAGAGGGACAGACAATAAATAAGTTGATAAAAGAATAAATGATAAATGTTATGAAGTTTTGACTAGGGTAGGGGTAGACTTCAGAAAGAGTAGTCTGGGAAGGTTTCTATGAGAGAAAGAAAGAGCTGAGACTGAGAAATGTAGCTGGAGAGGGGACAGGGGAAACAAAACCTGTTAAAAAATGTAACTTTTCAACACATTTAAGATGTTACATTGGTGTGATAGTGACTAAGACTTATGATGAATTGATTGTTCTTACTTATATTGTGAAATATTTACATGTTTTGTCTATTAGGTTTGTTGTTTTTCTTAATGATTTATAATAGTTTTGTATCTGGATTCTAAGCCAATAAAACCCAGACAAAAGATATGGGAAGACAACAGAAGAGGCAATATAAATAACTCAAAGAGAAAAAGTAGCTTTACTTAGGATAAAAATTACAGCTACCATTTATTGAATGTTTGCTATGTGCAAGGCGTAATTCTAGATACTTCGTGTGTATTAACTCATTTAATTTGCACAAGAATGTTTGAAGTTGGAGCATTATCATCCCCATTTGACTTAGCAAATGCGGACAGAGAGGTTAGTGATCTATCTGCCCAGGGATGTACGGCCCCAAGTAAATGGCAAAGATAGGAGATGGCCCCAGAGCCCACACTCCTTTTTCTTGGGGTGGGGGTACCTGGGATTGAACTCAGGGGCACTCAACGACTGAGCCACATCCCCAGCCCTGTTTTGTATTTTATTTAGAGACAGGGTCTTGTTGAGTTGCTTAGTGCCTTGGTAAGTTGTTGAGGCTGGCTTTGAACTTGTGATCCTCCTGCCTACGCTGGGATTACAGGCGTGTGCCACTGCACCTGGCCAAAACCCACTCTTAACCATTATGCTCTGCTTCCTTTCAAGAGTCAAAACAAAAAGTAAGACCTTACTGCTGTACAATTTTTTAATCTATCAGATGGGCAAAGGTCAAAAAAATGTAACAATATGATGAAATAGTGTAGAGGCTATTAGTAAATCGCTCTGCAAATGCACACTGGAAAGCCTTTTTTTTTTGGAAAGCCTTTTTTTGAGGAAATTTTGACAGTATCAAAATTTCAACTATAGGGCTAGGATTGTGGCTCAGTGGTAGAGTGCTTGCCTCGCATGCGTGAGGCACTGGGTGCTATCCTCAGCACCACATAAAAATAAATAAAATAAAGATATTGTGTCCATCTACAACTAAAACAAATATTTAAAAAAATTTCAAGCATATATACTTTGTTAATTACAATTTTTGAAATTTAGCTTTCATGCACATTTGCATGTGAGAAGTGTTAGATGTGTTCAGAGAGGCTTGTAACATTGATTAGAAGAATATAAGCTTGACAACAATCTAAACAATCATTTGTAGGGGGCAAGTTAAAGAAATGCTGTTACTCCTCTTCAGTGTAATACTCTACAGCCTGTCAAAGAGAAGGAGGAATATCTTAAGATACTTAGACAGAACCAGTTTCTAAGATATGTGAAGTCAGAGAGTGAAGATACAGAATGTTGTGTTGTTGTGTGTATTACATACATAAAAATACATGTTTATATATCTGAAACAAGAAAGATAAATACACACACACATACACATACATGAAATAAAATATCTCCAGGAGGATACATAATTGAAGTGGTACCTGTTTGCTTCTGGAGAAGGTGCTCGGGGTCAGCAATAGGAAAGAGTAGTTGCACTTTTATGCATGTTGGACTGTGTGAACCTATATTAAAAATGTTAAAATGAAAATACACTTTCAGAGGAATCTAAATGATATGGACTGAGGCTAATAAAGGACTATTTTGAACTGTTGTGCAGATTATTTTCTCAAATAGTGAAGATTTCAAGAATCTTCATTGTCTTTGTTTTGTTAAATTTCTCCCAAAGATGGCAACCAAAGATTGTATTCTAGGTCAGCACTTCCCCTGTTGAAATGGTAGATGGAAACATTCTAATAGCAGAGCCAATGCCGTGTATCTGGTATTGTGAGAAAAACAGACTTCCATCCTTTCTTTTTTTTCCCAAAAATTTAAAATTATTTTTTAATATATATATTTTTAGTTGTAGATGGACACAATACCTTTATTTTATTTATTTATTTTTATGTGGTGCTGAGGATTGAAACCAGTGCCTCACACGTGGTAAGCAAGCACATTACCACTGAGCTACAACCCTAGGCCTTTCTTTTCTAAGACCATCTTGGACAATGCTGTTATATTTTTAACTAAACCTTTACAAACCACGTGAGCAATAGCTACACTAAACTATCAACTGCTTTTCACTCATAGTCACTCCTTGATACCAGCTCTAACTCTAAGCATGTTTTGGTAGACAAGAAATTTAGGTTGTAAATGGGAAATGATAGGAGGATCTACTTTGCAGGAATATGAAAAATGTCCTGCCAAATCACATTATTAGGATATAACCGAGTTATGTGTACATAAATATAATTGTCAGTTGATTGCTAGTGTTGCAACTTGCTATTCTTTGTTCTTCAGGAAATTAAATTGGTTTCTCCTAATGTCAAGTGACAAAAATACACATAGATAACACTAGCTCTTTGTACACGATTATATTTGGAGAGAACAAAGACCAGAAATGGTGGTTAGTACTGTCTAGATTTAGACTAGAATGTATGGTACTCATCTAGGAAAGGTTATAAAATGAAAAGAACAAAGAATTTTATGTAGGGTGAAAAGAATAAATTAGAATTTTGAAGGCAGAAAATTTTTTTTTGTGGGGGAGGGTAATATATGTTCCATGAAAGTGATAAAATTTAAGATAGGGATTTTAACAGTGGAGGTTAACACTCATGAGAGAGTTACTGAGCTACAACCCTAGGCCTTTCTTTTCTAAGACCATCTTGGACAATGCTGTTATATTTTTAACTAAACCTTTACAAACCACGTGAGCAATAGCTACACTAAACTATCAACTGCTTTTCACTCATAGTCACTCCTTGATACCAGCTCTTGTTCAGACTGAGTTTTGGAGTCATATGAACCTGGATTTGGGTCCCAGTTAGACTACTACCCTAGTAGATTGCCTCTCTATGTCTCACTTTTTAAATTTCTAAAATAGAGATGATTTATATACATATATCTGTATGTATGTATATGTGTATACACACACACATATTCCTCTTTAGAGTAGCTGTGAAGATTCAATGGAATCATGTATGAAAGCATACAGCCAAGTTCCTTTAACAGAAGATGCTCAATAGATGTGCTGTTACTATTAATAATTTCAAGGTCTAGATTTGTTGAATCTCATGCATTGTTGTAGGTTTGAGGAATCTAGAGGCAACATGGTGAATTAAGAGGATAGTACTCAGATTCAGATTATCTGTCCCTTTTCAAAGGTTTAGATTGAGTAAATTGATGTTCTTTTTTTTTTTTTTTAAGTATTTTTTAGTTGTAAATGAACACAATACCTTTATTTTATGTGATGCTGAGGATCGAACCCAGTGCCCCACACATGGGGGGCAAGTGCTCAACCGCTTAGCCACAACCCCAGCCCAACTGATGTTCTTTTTATGACAATTCAGTTCGTATGAGAGTCAAATGAAAGAGGAAGGATAAAGAAATAAACTTAGGATATAGATATTTTCAAGTTTTTATCCTTCACAACTTCAGTGACATTGTATGTGTTAATGAGAAAATATGCTAGGTGTTCTTAAGATGTAATAGGTACTCAACAAATACAAATTTTATTGATATTATTCTTTATCTGCTTTTGCCAAAGGATGAAATGAAAAATAATTCTTGGAAAACAAGATTCTAGGAATTGAAGGATAAATGGAAGGATAGAGGATAGAGGTAAGCACTGGTTACCAAGTAGTTAGGCTGTAAACTCCAGTTACGCTGGATGAACTGATGTAATTTTTTCACAGTAAAAGTTAGCAAGATTTAATGTGGGCCAAAGGAGAAACAAAAACCAGAGATTTGTGAGGAGGTTAAGAGCTTGGAAACCAGAGAGCATGTCAGTTTTGCTGACTTTGATAGGAGAGTGAGGGAAGATATTTTGGACATGTTTCGTTTTGGATAACTATATAACATCCAAGTATACACATGTGTGGATAATAAGAAATGAAAGATGGATAGGAGAATAAAAGAAAGGGATAAAATTCGCATATGATTCTTAGACATTGAAAGACTGTCTTCAGTGACTTTCCTATTTATGTTTTTTTATTATTATTTTTTTAAATATTTTTTTAATTGTAGATGGACACAATATCTTTATTTATTTATTTTTATGTGGTGCTTAGGATCGAACCCAGTGCCTCATGCATGTGAGGCAAGCGCTCTACCACTGAGCTACAATCCCAGACTTTTCTATTTATGGAATTGAGCTAATGAATTCTTGATGCCTACTGTGTTTTCAATCCATTTTCAAGTATTTTACTGGCCGAAAATTCTTAGTATAAACAAAAGCTTTAAGAGACATACAGTAGTCTGTTATTGGTCAATCTTGTGGTGCTCATTTCTGGGCTGTGGAAAACACTTTGACTGGTGGGCCATTCAGATGCCTCTGTAAGTATGGGTATCAGCAAAGGGGTTGTTTTTATGCTTTTTGTGCTTAGAAACCCGTCCTTTGACTTTTTATCTTATTTAGTAAAGAAAATAGTGAAGATAAATAATTGTGACTTGTCTAGTATTATGTTGGTGTTTAAACTGTATTCCAGAAGATTTTTCTGTAGATGGAAATAGCTTTGGAAAATAATAGCTTTTGGAAAATAATTTTTCTAAGATGGAGTCTTTCTTTGTTCTTTTCTTTTTTTTGTGCATCAGAAATGTGTCCATTTTGCTTTAGATGCTGCTTAGAATGAATTAATTTAATATAGTTCTTTTGATCAAAGCAAATAATGCTATCTTCAATATGTTTGCTTTTTAGCTTGACTTTTTGTATTGTTACAATTGCTTCTAGAATTTTATTAGTGACTCCTGATACACATTCCATTCCTTGGTGATAGCTAAACCTCTGAGTGAATTTTTCTCCCTTTCTTTTAAAGAGTTGGCCATTTTTTCTTTTCTAACTCTTGATCTTGTTGTATTGGCTATAATTTTGTAACACTATTATTTTCTATCTTTCTATATCAAGAAATTCTTTACTTAAAAATATTAGTTAAAATAAGATTTATGGCCTTTTGGGATGTTATATGTATGTGTGGGGTAAAGGGCAAAGAAATGGAAGTATTACATGAAAGGGACATTGTAAAGAGAGTTAGAGGTAAGGGTTTGAACACAGAGTATACCTCCTTTGTAGAATTATATTTGTTTGATTTCAGGTTGTTCAATTTGTTGCTATTAAATTATTGTCTCCAAGCTGGGCGCGGTGGCGCACACCTGTAATCCCAGCACTTTGGGAAGCTGAGACAGGAGAATCCTGAGTTCAGCCTCAGCAAGGGCGAGGCGCTAAGCAACTCAGTGAGACCCTGTCTCTAAATAAAACACAAAATAGGGCTGGGGATGTGGCTCGGTGGTCGAGTACCCCCGAGTTCAATCCCCGGTACCAAAAAAAAAAAAAAAAAAAGGTCATTGTCTCCAAAAGTCTTACAGTCTTGATTCTGGTTGACCAAACTAGCCCAATGATTCTATTGTATCTAACTATATGATTTAGAAATACTGCAGTTATTATGTACCAATAGTGAGTAGGCCTCACCAGGTGAAAGGGACTGTTCTAGCCCTTTATATGCTTCAACTGTGGTTTGTTTGATTACTTCTGTTTTTCATGTGAAGGCACTAACGTCCAGAAGGGTTTAATAAATTGTTAGAGGTCATTAAGTTGTTGAGTAGTAGAGCTTGGACTTGTTACCAAGTTCTATATAAATCCTAACCCAAAGTTTTAGATCCTAAACTATTTGAATAGTTAGGTGAGTACAGCTAGTTAAATTATTCTCATTGTTGTAAACTTACATTCTGTGGCAGTATTTTTGAAATCAGACTTGGCAGTGCTTGGTTTTGTGGGAGTAGAAATGTCTTAGATGATTCTTCTGTCTGTGCTAATCTAGCACCCCCTAGGTGCTGTTTTTCACCTTGGATTTGTGGTATGGTAGGCACTAGAGAAATGCATGGCTGGATTTTTATGTACATAATTGTTGCAACAGGACATTTATAACCACTCTACTTTTCTTCCTCTTTGCTCTTTCATCCCTGGAGTGTTGTCTTACCTCAGTTTGTTCAGTGACAGGGAAGACAGGAAAAGAGAGAAATCTCTGGAGTTTTCCTCTCCTGTTGAATGACTTGTTTGGTCTTGAGTGTGCAGTGCACATGTATGTAAACAAGGCTTTTGTGTGGAATGTTGTTGAGTAGGCAGTGCTTACTTTTACTGTAGGCAGAATTGATTGTCCTAGTTAAAGAATCAAGGGAGATTAAGTTGATCTCTTAACTGTTCTGGATGTTAGAGTTAATTTTGGAAGCATGTTGCAGTAAACTGCAGAATTGGTTTAGTGTGGGACACTTTATCCAGGAACAGTAGAAATAGTTTGATTGCAGAGTTTTTGCTTTTCAATGAAGTTTTTATTGCATTGTTAACAATAATCTGGATGAAAAATTTGAGTAAAAGACAATACCTGTTCTGATATATGAGATGATTTTATGAGACAGTCATAATGCAAAAAGCATGTATTTTCTTATATTGTATCTCAGTTCACTAATTTTGAAGACTTTTATTTCTATCTTTATGTTTTCATGAGGTGTCAATATATCTTCTGTCTTCAAATGATGAAGTAACTGACCTCCTTAGGTTGGAATTAGAAATATAAGCCATTTTTTAAAGCAAAAAGTTGGTTTAGTGAGTTTTTCTTGTGCTAGCTCTTCTCTTTCAGGCCATCTTACTGAAGCTAAACATCAGTTCAGTTGACAACTTTACTCAATCCTAGGCAACAGTGGCTATGCTCCGGCCTGCAGAGACAGTGAATCCATTCTGGCTCTGACACCCAATTTTATTGTAAAACACATTCATGTTGACATCATATCAGTTTTCTGAACTATTACATGCATAAAAGAATTCACCCCTTTCCATTCAGTCTTTCTCAGCCTTCCTGTATGGAGAAATCTACACATTCAATGTTTTCATTTTGCATTTAATGTGGTCTAGTCCAGAAAATAGCAGCTTCTGTTAAAAAAATGTTTTTCTGGAGGCACTTAGCAGAGTGTATTAGCTTAATGGTATTCTTTCGTAGGAGAGAACTAAAGAGAAATGCACAGGCAGTTTTTAGGCTAGAGTAGTTGAAGTTTAGGGTAAAACAGGTCAATATTGACTCAAGATTATGAGGATTAGTTGCTCAAGTTCTTCTGCATGCAGACTGCCATTTAAAGGCTCGCTTGCGTGCCTTATCCATGCCCAATTTTGTGGGCTTTGTCTCTTCCTCAACCTTTTTGATTGTATTGTTTTTGCGAAGGTCTTTTTATGGCTGATGTTCTGTTTCTTTGTTTTACTTATGTTGGAAATTGGTAGTTTTGCATTTAGAATTTGTTTCAAAACGATAAATCTTTATTTCCAGTTTACTGGGGAAAAGGAGTTTTTTTTGTGCATAAAATCTAACCCTTTCATTTGTATATTAATTCCAGCTTTGTACTGAGTTTTATCAAGGCTGTCCTTGGCTTTCATGATAAAGAAATCTGACCTTTTTATTTTTTACAGTACTTGATTGACTTATTTGGGTTTCCAGTCCTAAAATATTAAGATATTTTCCTCCCTTTTTCTCTGTGAATACAGGCGTCCTAAATATTCACAGACCTAGTTGGGGAATTTAATAATGTTTTCCTTATTATTTAGTTCTGTTCTGAGACTGCAATGGGAATTTCATTTACCCATAAGAGACTGACATTCTAACAGAGTGATTGCACTTTTGTTTCTAAACTAATATAAATGTTTCCATTTGATTACTTAAATGTGAGTATGTGATTTACATAAAATTTTTAAAAGAGTGGTTCTCAAGGCTGTGGATACATATGTTAATTAATTCTTACCTACATTATTTTTGGTCTGTTATCATGTGGGGTACATGAAGAATTTTAAAAAGGCCTTTTTCTATTATCTGTATTTCCTAAACATTATGGGCAGAAGAAGGTTGGAATAGAGAGAGAAAATTGCAAACATACCCTGACTTTCCA
>CM053399.1:176269012-176326512 GCA_028644305.1 Xerus rutilus
CAATAGGCTTGGCTGTGAAGTGAAACTGATTTACTGAATTAGTTTTTTCTTAAATATATTCTATAAGTTTATAAAAATAGATCTTAATTCTTCTTAAATATTGAGAAGATTTATATGAGTTGAAGTTTTCATTCCAGGAAAGATGACCCCGCCCCCCCAAAAAAGATGACTCATCTATCCATGTTTTCTTTTTTTTCCCATCATCTAGAAATAATTATATATATGGCAGAGAAATACTATTATAAATATTCAGTAGTATCATGTAATGTGTAGGATCGTGGATAAATATTGTTGCTTGTGTCCCCATTAAAACTATATAATTTCAGATATTAACAAATGTGCTTGTTATTAGTTAAGTTTATTTGTATAAAATGATTATGTTGGTGAAGGTATAGGGAAGTGTAGACTACTACACACACTGCTGTAGGAGTATAAGCTGGTACAAAAGTTCAGGTCATTTTAGAAAACTTTCAAAAGTCTTAAAAAGATTTGTTACTAAATATTTTACTTTTAGGAGTTAATACTGAGGGATATAGATATTCATAAAGATAAACATCTATTTCCTCAGTACACATATATATGTATACATATATACACACAAAACGTGTGCATATTGTGTTTGTGTATATGTATAAAAGATGGCTACCACAGGAACATCCTCTATTCCTCCTCTCTCTTAAATTTTTATTAGCTTGAATTGTGAGCCACATCACAGAAGATAATATTAGAGCACCAAACACAACCAATTCATGATCATTCCTGCCCTATTCTCAACTTCGTTGACCTTCAACTTTTTATGTCTTTTGAAATAAATTTAGTTTTTTTAAAAAAGCATGATAATTTATTTAGTCACTGTATTTATTTATTTATTTATTTATTTATTTAAATATTTATTTTTTAGTTGTAAGTGGACACAATAGCTTTTTATTTTATTTTTATGTGGTGCTGAGGATCGAACCCAGTGCCTCCCGCATGCTAGGCAAGCACGCTACCACTGCGTCATAACCCCAGCCCTTATTTATTTTTTTAAAAGCATGATAATTTATTTAGTCACCAGTGTTACACCAGTGTATTTACAGTTCCTGAATGTTCATAGAGTTAGTTGAATCAGTATACAAATAAAATTTACTCATTACAATTGGTTGATACATTTTAAGTCTTTTTAAATATAAAGCTTCTTTTTTTTAAAATATTTTTTTAGTTATAGATGGACACAATGTCTTTATTTTATTGCTTTGTATGTGGTGCCGAGGATCGAACCCAGGGCCTCACGCATGCGAGGCAAGCGCTCTACCACTGAGCCACAATCCCAGCCCAAATATATAAAGCTTCTTTTCCATTTCTTTTTTCCCTTTTGCACTTTTTTGTTGAAATATCTGTGTTGTCTTGTAATTTCCCAGTCTACGTTTTGCTAATTGCATCCCCATGGTATAGTTTAACGTGTTCCTCTGTTCTTTTTATTTCCAGCAAACTGATGGTTGGACCTATCAGCTTAGTCAGAATCAGGTTTAATTCTTTTTTTTTTCCCCCTGTGAAGAATTACTTCATATGTGTGTTACATTCTTATATCAGGTGACATATAATATATGCTTTTCTATTTTTCTTGGTTATGTTGGTAGCTGTTGGTGCTCATTACCTACATTTATTAGTTTATTTGGGGTTGAAAAATAGAAATATTCTAATTCTATTTTTCCTTCTCATTTATTATGAAATTATTAATAACATATGAGTAATATAGATTATTTTTAATCTATGAGAGAAAGCTTCTCTATGGCAGCTAGTTACTTTGTGATGTAGTATAGCATTATTCCCAATAAGACAAAATTGAAATAACTGAAATGTCCAACAGTAGGTGATTTGGTTAATTTATGCTATTAACCATGTGATTGAATTTCATGTAATTACTTAAAAATCATGTTTTAGAATACTTGATGGTATGGAAAATGTTCAGTATATTAAAGCAGTTTATAAAATACTGGTAGAGGGGCTGGGATTGTAGCTCAGCGGTAGAGCGCTTGCCTCACATGCATTAGGCCCTGGGTTCGATCCTCAGTACCACATACAAAGCAATAAAATAAAGACATTATGTCCATCTACAGTTAAAAAAATATCTAAAATAAAATAAAATAAAATACTGGTAGAATATAGTTTTTTCCCCCTAACGTACTTTCATTTAGGAAAAAAAAATACTGAAAGAATAAAGAGCAAATATTTATATTATAATGGTTAGCTTTCAGTATAGGAATTAAGATTTTTTAAAAAATATTTTTTAGTTGTCAATGGACCTTTCTTTTATCATTCATCCATCTATCTATCATCTATCTATCTATCCATCCATCCATCCCATCCATCCATCTGTCTATATCTACATGTGGTGCTGAGAATTTAAACCAGTGCCTCACACATACCAGGATGCTTTCTACCACGGAGCCACAACCCCAGCCCTAGGAATTAAGATTCTTTATATTTTCTTCTTTATGTTTTTCTGTATTTTTCAACTTTCCCACAAAGATCCTAAGTTTGTTTTACAGTAGCTTTTTTTCCCTTTATCATTTGTTCACATAAACAAAATATGGTCTAGTGACTGGATTTACTCTAGAAGACTATCTTGTCACATCTTTTAACCTATGAATTTAACCTGTAGAATGGTTGTAATTGCAGAGGCACGAATAGATCACTGCAATCTAAATTAAATGCTGTCTCCCCTAATAGCTTTTTGTGATGGGTATGTTTCTTATTATCTTTGTGTACTCAGATGCCTTGCACAGGCCCTGGCACAGAGTGCCTCAGTAAATATATTGAATTGATCACGTGCTAGCCTAATGTGCTGATGGTTCATATCCAGCTCATTGGTACTCTTTTATCCTGCATAATTTACCTTGGATGAAATAGTTTTACCTTGCTTTGAAGAGCTAATACTCTTTAGTTTGGATATCATACAGGGTAGAGCAATTCAGATATCCCAAACTGTCTCATAATGATAGGTCTTATCCCAAATTATTCATGGTATAGTCTACTGATTCCAGCAGTTTTGCACATTTCTTTCTTTCTGTATATGTTGTTTTTGTCTTTTTGTCTTGTACTTAATGATCTTAATTTTTAGTTCCTTGGGAGTAAAAGCATTGTAGTTCATTTTGAAACTTAATCACACCTAGTTTCATGCATGTCATAGTTTTGCCTTCTTAGGAAGATAACAGTCATGTCTTATATATACTACTTAAGTTTCCCCCTCCTCAGCATCTTGACAGCGTGCTTATTTGTATGGTAGATATTCTCAATAAGTACTTGTTGAATTAATTAGAATGTGGCTGTTGGATAGTTGCTATAAGTTAACGTTGTTATGGCCAGCAATACTAGGAATGGAGGAAGTGGAAGAAAAATGGTATTTTACTACATTTTCCTCATTGAATCACTGTCAAGTTAAATTTTGGGATGAGATCAGAAATGAAGAGTTCTTTAAAATCCAGTTCATCAAAAAATGTTTACTGAGTACCTAATATTTGTTAGGCTTTGTTCTAGATGCTAGAGGTACAGCAGTGAATAAAACAGAAACAAATACCTGCCCTTATGGAACTTAGATTTTGTGGATCTATTCATATGTAACTCAGTACCATATACATTCTGCGATAATGTATAATGATTTCCAAGAAGCCGCCATCAATATCATCCTACATATGTATATAAGATTTTAATGCAAGCTTTTGTATGATTTTAATGCAAGTTGTATAGTAGTGTGCTACCTAGAAGAAAGAAACATTCATTGAACATACACAAAGTGCTTAGTATTCTGTTAATTTTTTTTTCTTTGGTACCGGGGATTGAACTCAGGGGCACTCGACCACTGAGCCACATCTCAGCCCTATTTTGTGTTTTATGTAGAGACAGGGTCTCACTGAGTTGCTTAGTGCCTTGCTGTTGCGGAGGCTGGCTTTGAACTTGCGATCCTCCTGTCTCGGCCTCCCAAAGTGTTAGGATTACAAGCGTGCGCTATGGCGCCTGGCTTCTATTAAGAATTTTGACATACTTCATCTCATTTAATTCTTATAGTACCTTTGGGGGGCATGTAAAATTTCTATGTTCATCAGTGAAAAAACTGAAGATCAGTGTGTTAGTCAGTTTGCTCAGGATCACATAGCTAATGAGTAAGTGGCAGAGCCTTATTCAAACACAAATCCTTGTAATTATAAAGGGTTTCTTCTATAAGCAATGCTGTGGAGTGTGTTCCATAGATTCTTAGTTGCTGAATTTTCCAGAATGATTTATTTGGAAGTTCAGCGGGTATGATATGATCTCCTCATGTGTACTTTATTCATTGTGCTGTACTTGGTGTTGCAGCATATCTATAAGGAGTGAAAAGAAAATGTGGGAGTCAGTTTGTTAGGCAGAAGAAGGTCATGTTATTGTTCTAAAGTGACTTGAAGTGCTAATGTTACAATATTTAATATGCACAATTAAAAGTGGCACACATAGGACCAATGTATGTTATTCTAGTTCATTATTACTGTGTTTCTGATTCAAAGGTGCCCCCTCATCTTAGCATTTCTGAAAGAGGATGCCTCTTAGAATGCACATCATGTCATAGTTTAATTGGCAGAATTTTTTCTTTTATCACAGTAGCATATAAAATCATGGTGAGTCTTCCAACCGATGGTGTCTTGGATTTGACAAGGTAAAATTATTTGTATTTTGGAAATACCCTCAATATTTACATACATATTCCCTAAAGACTGTGTAGAAGCTACTTGAATTGTCAGTTTATTAATGAATTGTCTTTAATGGCTTAGATGTATCAGATAAATGCTTACACTTAACATTGTTTTTCCAATTTCTTAATTTTCTTTCTCTACAGTATAACTGTGTTTGAGTATTTTTGGAACATCTATTAATATGCCAGAAAACTATATGTATATTATTAGTATATTTGGAAGACTTAGAGATTATATGCATTATATGATAATATATAATGGTTCCAAAGAAACCATCAGGCTTTACAGTGAGTTATTAATTCACTTTTTAAAAAGTCCTTAAATACATATTTAGATCAATTGCTAGCAGTGATTCAGGATCTCAGTCTTTATTTCCTTTGATAATTAACACTAAAAGGAGGCAACCTAGTAGAAATTAATATAAAATTGTAGTTTTAAATTTTGCTAATACAAAGAAAATGAACACATCTAATTCCTTTAAGTTTTGTTCTCACTCCATTTATTTCCATGAAAGTCTTCAGAATTTGTTGAACGATGGGAGGTTTGGCACAATTTGGAACATATGTGTCTTTGATTTTTACATGTTGTTCTAACTGATGGCAAAAAGGGATTTTTGCATTGGCAGCCTGAAGGCAGTCCATGGCATTTAGTATCTAGGTGCACTGGAAGTTCAGACTTAAATTGAACAAAGTGCTGAATTGTGGTTTTATTTTTTGACATGCTTTGCTTTTTGAAAACAGTAATGATGATGATGTATACATTACCTTTCACAGTGTTTCTTGCATATTATTCAAATGTTCAAACCCATAGAAAAGATTTTTTATTTCATCTAATAGTCTTTAGGTAAGGTAGGATGCAATTAGTATAAGTATTAATTTACATATAAGAAAATTAAACATTTTGAAAAGATACAGTAAGGATAAGATCAGTACTATATTTAAAAAATGACAATTTGCAAAGCTTTTCCTCTTGTTTTTTTTTTTTTTGCAGAAGTATAAATAAGCACATGAATTAAGTTTATAAGCCTTATAAAAACTAAAGATAAAACTGTTTGAGAAAATAAACATTTTAAATCATGCTAAGTCTCTTCCTATTTTTACTCATCCTCTTGCAGAGCATTGACAAAAATATGAAATTGATTTGGTTGAAGGGTGTTAAAGAGCTGACAGCCAAATGTCACAAACAATGAATGGCTGCAGTGTTGAAAAAATCAATAGGGAGGTTAAGCTGGTCTTGTGAAAGACTTGGCAGACTGCTCTGTTCCAGGAAGATATCTGTCTTCTGGCCTTGGTTGCATGATCAAAAGGAAAACTTGATAGGTTTAATGAAGGGAGATACTGTAAAACTGACAACAGAAATATAGACACTGTGGTAAACTGTAGTGCACATCAGTGAGTGGAGCTATTAGATACATTTTTCAGCCTGAAAAAAATATTTATGGGTAGAGATGTCAAAAATATTAACATTCTTTTACTTTTTCATTGATTCCTCCATCAGCTAATAAATTTGCCTGGAGCGAACAAAGCCTTTTCTTTGACTAAATGTGTAATAAGATGTTAAATATGCAGGACACAATAATTGCTGTCTTAATTAGTAAACTAATTTTCCAGATCTGTTCATTATAATGTTTAAAATCTAAATCCAAATTATTTCTTTGTCATTCTCAGATTATATGCAAGGTATTAAAAAAGATCAGCCTGTATTAAAAAAAGATGACCATTGACTTGTCAATGAAAATAGAAAGTCCATCATTGAAAACCAAGGTGGAATTTATGATTCATTAGTCCACTTTACAGGCCATTAGAAGATATTTTATAGAAGTATTCCTCTTTTACAATTTTATTGATAAACAGTATGTTGGCCTAAAATTTACTTCACTGTGATTGTTTTGATCAGAGCTATATTTTATGAAGTTGGACATTTTAAAACATAGATTAAGATCATTTATAGGTCATTTTTTTGTAGTTTTCTGTAGCTCATTCTTTATCAGCTGTACCAAGTAATAGTTTGTGTCTGCATTGTTTTTTTTCACCTAATAAGAACTCTTGTTCTTGTATAAAATAAATTATTTCGTGGGCTCTCATGGTGTATAAGACAATATGCTAGGTGCTGATAAAAGCTCTTTAATTAAAAAACATTTGTTTCTAAGTTTCGAGATTTTAATTTTTTTCAAAATTTTATTATTATTATTTTTAATAGGCAGTTCTACCTCATTTTATTAGCCATCATTAGATGGAACCATTTCTTTGTAAGTCTGTGAGTGGGTTTAAGAAAAAGGAATCATTAGTTTAAAATCCCCAAATGTAATAATCAGTTTAGAGAAGATGATATCTTGTTTTAAAACAAATAAATAAAAAGAGAAGAGGAAGAAAAGGGAAAGATGTCTGACAGATTTTCTGCAAGTGGACGCTGTAATAAAAATGCCCCCTACTTTGTCGGGATGGTATTTGGAGGGCTGCTGCCATATGTTACTTTCCTTTTTAGCTGGGATTATGCCATCATTATTGCTGATAAAAGCTGTTTACTGCCTTGGCAAAGGAATGATGCTTGGAGCAGTTTTGGAAACCGCCGTTCAGTTTACAAAAAAGTTCATTTAGTGCCAGATGCTAGAATCCTAGGTCTTTGTTATCTTTTCCCATTATTAGATTCATCCATTGTCTATTTCTTACTTCTGTTTTTATCATAGAATGTTTCCTTTTACTACCTGTTTTAATTCAAGCTGTTAATGTGGGAGGTTATCTAAATTATTACATTCTCCATGTTAACTGATCATTACTAAGGATGGGCAATTTGGCTTTCAGAACCATTGGCCAGATTTAGAATAAGCACTGTAGTGTGCAGTGAGATCCCAGTTTCCAGACACTGCCTGTGTACTCTTATTAGTACCACTGCACATCAAGGAGAGCTCGTTTTACTCTTTGAATAAGCTGTTTGCTAATGTGCAGTCTATGGAATCATTGAAAATGTGTGTTGTTTGGGGTCAGTTTATCACTTTTTTTTTTCCTAATTTTAGATTATTTTGTTTATTTTCATGTGGTGCTAAGGATCGAACCCAGGTCCTCACACAAGTCAGGCTAGTGCTCAGCCACTGGGCTACAGCCTCAGTCCTGTCACTTGTTTTTATCTTATGAAACATGTTAGAATTAAAAATGAAACAAAAATCTTTTTTCCCCCCCAGAAAATGTTGAGTTCATAGTTGTAACTTTATAAAAATATTCCCTTTTCAATTATTTTTCTGAAAAATTTCTTCCACTTTTAAACACAATCTTTGGTAGAGACTGCATGATTGGATTGCACTTAGGAACTTTTTTTTTTTTTTTTTTTTTTTTTTTAAAATTTATTTATTTTTTTAGTTGTAGGTGAACAGAATATCTTTATTTTATTTTTATGTGGTGCTGAGGATCGAACCCAGTGCCTCACGCGTGCTAGGCGAGCACGCTACCACTGCGCCACAATCCCAGCCCCTGCACTTAGGAACTTGTAAATGCAAGTAATAATGAACTTTGGTTGTCAGCATATAGGCCATTGGTGCATACTTAATTACTCTTGCTTAATATAAGGAAAGGAGATTGTTTTTAGTATTTTTGGTCAACATTTTATTAAAATGCTTGTCTTTCAGTGTCTTAATAAGTTTTTTTTCTCAGTTTATAGGGCTTTCCTGTAGAATCAGTATATATGTGTATAGTATGTGATTTGTTGGCCCACCCAAAGTCACACTCTTCGCCATGTTGATATTTTGCTTCAGTTATCATTTCTCAAATCTCAGCATTTAAATTGCACTCCCTGGTTTGAATTTAGAATTACTTTAAGTGCAAAATTAATTCCATATTAAATAATGTTGATAAGCAAGGTTTCACCGTTTTACTAAAAATGTAGCCCCTAGTTCCAAGCATAGTTTCCCAAGTATACACTATTACTCTATTGCTTTCATTTTGTAGGAATTGTTGCCAAAAAGACAAGGTCCAAAAATAAGTGTAAACACCACATATTCTAGTGCAATACTTTTTACAAAAAGAATGCCAGTCACCTAGAAAATTATGCTCATTCAGAATATCCTGAAATACACCTAAACTTGAATGCCACAAATGGCTCCATGACAGTGCACACTTTTGCATAACTTTAGTGGAGAAAGAAAGGAAAAGCTATCTTCAAATTTATTCAGATAGATGGTTTAATAATAGGAATATCAGTGTCAGGTTGAAGTTGAAAGATTATGATTACCTTTTTAGATTAAATATCCTTATTACAAGTTGAGGTCATTTGAATTTATGTGTACCTATTTTCTTTTTAGACATGATTTTTTTTTTTTTTTTTTACAGTTACAAATGAGTGCTTCTCACTGATCAGCTTTTTGGATTACTTATAAATTATCACCATTTTAAAAATTAGTATGAAGCCCGGTATTGTTGTGTATGCCTGTAATCCTAGCGACTTGGGAGGCTAAGGCAGGAAGATCACAAGTTTGAGACAAGCCTTAGCAACTTAGTGAGACACTGTATCAAAATAAAAACTAGGGGGCTGGGGTTGTGGCTCAGTGGTAAAGTGCTCACTTAACACTTGTGTGGCACTGGTTTTGATCCTCAGCACCATACAAAAATAAATAAAAGGTATTATGTCCATCTACAACTAAAAAAATAACGGCTAGGGATGTAGTTCAGTGGTAACATGCCCCTGGGTTCAGTCCTCAGGTTCCTCCCCCCAAAATTAGTATTAAAATCATACCCGAGCCGGCGCGGTGGCTCAAGCCTGTAATCCCAGCACTTAGGGAGGCTGAGACAGGAGAATTGCGAGTTCAAAGCCAGCCTCAGCAATGGCGAGATACTAAGCAACTCAGTGAGACCCTGGCTCTACATAAAACACCAAATAGGGCTGGGGATGTGGCTCAGTGGTCAAGTACCCCTGAGTTCAATCCCCAGTACCAAAAAAAAAAAAAAAAAAATCATACCCAAATAAATTTTTAACATAAGCCACATTTAAGAGTAGGTACTGTAAGGCTCAATATTAGTTAATCAATGGGCAGTACATGAAAAATATGTACTTATTTAAACAAAGAACATTAATTGGCTGTTATATACATACAACCCCACACCCACATGCAATATGGCACTATAATAGGAACCCCTTGGGAGCACCATGATAATATACCAAAATATGTATCATTAAATTATATATTTTAATACATTTAATTGTATGAATTTATTTTCAGCATTTGGATAGCTTTTGCTTTCCAAATAGTTATCTTTTGATATTTGCAATATTGTTAGTGGAAAAGCCATGAGTTGTAGAAATTAACATTTCTCCTTAGTGTTCTAAATACACCTTTATAATTTTTAGTGAATGAATTGAACTTGATGCATATCATTCAAATAGCCAGGTAGTTCAGTTGTGTCATGTTTTCCAAAGAGACTAAAATGTTATTGTCTTCTCTCGCTGTTTTCATAGTCATGTTAATTTGTACTTAAGACTTGTAAGCATTGGAATCATTGTCATTCAGTATATGTAAAAAGTAGCTTGAGCTAAAAGAACTGGTATTTAGGTGCTACATTGCCCTGAGTTCCAAATTCCCAGTTTTGCTATTTATTACAGTTATGACTTTGACTAACACTGAACTTTTTTGAGATTAGGTTTTCTGATTATTAAAAATGTAGATAAGCCTGGCGCCATGTCGCACGCCTGTAATCCCAGCAGCTCTGGAGGCTGAGGCAGGAGGATCATGCGTTCAAAGCCAGCCTCAGCAATGGCGAGGCGCTAAGCAACTCAGTGAGACCCTGTCTCTAAATAAAAATATAAAAAATAGGGCTGGGGAACCCCTCCCCCCCAAAAAAGTAGATTATATCTATTTGTTAGGATATTATGAAAAGAGTCTGAGAAAAAGTATTTTGTAAATACTAGGTATTTTCATTATTAGTGAGCTAGACTGTATCAGCATGGATGACTAAGTCAAATAAGTCAATTTAGTTTTCTCTTTCTGGCTAATCTTCATGAAGTGCTCTTGACATGAATTCTGTCTTTCAGAAGTTGTCACTTAGTTAATCAACCACCAACTCAGTGGTTGATTTACAGTTGATTCATGCTAGATTAGGAAAAGTTTGAGAAGTCATCAGCAAAAGACCTTGCAACAAAACCAGGCATGATAAGATCAGAACTTTAGTTTGATTTTAATTGAGAATCAGTCCAAGAAAGCATACTTTTAATATAGCTGATTTCATGGAGTGAGCTTGTAATATTTTTATTAACATGTTTTTTGCAGTGACCTAGTTTTTCAGTTTCCTTATGCCAATAGTTTAAATGTTATAAATTTAATAACATATTTACAAAATTTATAAAGCATTTGAACATTCATATAAATTACTTTTAATATTTTTACTATTATAGTTTTAGTACTTCTGTTGGTATATGTTTTACTAGTATTTTTTTAATTGATTTTGATTTACTTCCTTTTTTCAAGGCAAACATTTTTTTCTTTTAAAAAAATATTCCTTCAAGAGGATAAATACTCCTTTATCAAATTATAAATGTCATCTTGACAGACTATAAACACTGTGTTTTTTCCTAGGGCACAATGTTACTTTTGATCAAGTGTGTATGGTTATTTTCTTCGTTGTTAGTTTGGTTTGGTTTTGGTTTTGTTTTTCTTGTAATTCTATGAAGAAAATGTCATTTCCCCCGCCCCTGTTTAGATGGATGCATCTAGAACCAAATGAGGGCAGTAAAGTCTAATGGAAAGCTTTACAAATGAAAGTTTTGTTTCTGTTTGTGCAATACCTTGTTCCCCCTTCATGTATCCTGGGAAATCATACTGATCAATAGTTCCCATTTCAGTACAACTGCGGCAAGCATTACAACTGTATAAAATTTACAACATTGTCTGCTGTAAATTTTAATTGGAAAAACCTTATAGCTTTGCTCTCTATCTTTGGAGGTTTAAATCTATATGATTTTTTTTAAGTAAAAAAAAATTTACAACATAATATCATGTCATACAGTTTTTATGGACATGTAATATAAATAGGACCAAACCATAGCCTTACTGGAAAAAAAATAACTATAAAAATGTATTTTCATGCATAGTGCATTCAACATTTTGCTATAGAAACAATGAGCTTGGTAATTTAATAATGTTATAATTATGAAAAATATCAGGTGAGAATATTAACAAATAAGTTTACTAATAAAAAGATATTTTCTGTGATTTCTGTGTCCCAACTGGGACATCTTTTTGAATCACTGTGAAATACTCTGTATGGAGCTGGTGTTACTAACTAGAAGAACATGAGAAAAATGTTGCTTTCTGCACAGCTTTATTTCTGTCACAGGTCAGGCTTAAAATGCTGTGTGATACAGTTATTGACTCTAATCTGGGCATAAACACAAGTCCTCAAGCACCAGCCCAATTAATAATTTGCATAATTAACACGCATATTAAATAGGGACTGGCCTTGCATCTGTATTTGCAGTGATCGGGGTAATGAGGGCTAACGGAGCGGCGCCTCGGGCCTGTGTTAGCAGACGTGTGGCAGTAGTAATTTTTGCTTGGATTGACAACTGCTAGACAAGCGGTCCCAGCATAAAGCTAAACCCCGTTTGGCAGTATTAATCGTTGACAAACTGCTCTTAAAGCTGTAACATTGTTTCTGTCAGTTGTTTGGTTTGATGTCACTGTTAGACATAATAAATCAATAGTGTCAGAATTTGGTAATGTTTATAGCTAGCAAGGTTTATTATTTCATATGACTGTCATGTACAAATAGTGGTTATCATGGCTGCCTCTAAATTATCAAAGACAGAATATTGCTTTGAATATACTTCTGTAATTCTTGTTTCAATGAATTCTTTGCCATCTGGAAATGCTTTTGGTTGGTATGCATGCCCAATTCCATTGTAAATTTTGTCCAGTATGTTCCAAGATTTTTAAAAATATACAGGTAAATTTCTTGAAAGTTGATTATGGTTTTAAATTATGGAGATATACCTAGCTTCTTTAGCTTCACCTTTATTAAAAAATTGATGTTAAACATGTGTGACACAGTGAAAGTCTATTGAGATTCTTCAGAGCAGCATTTTAATTTCAGGGGATTTCATATATAGGAAGGAAAATAAGAGATATTCAGAAATACTGGTAGATTTCTTTCTCCTCAGTCCTCCTGACCATTTCTTCAAAAGTTTTAACTAAAAACATTTGTTACCTTTTTACCTCCTTGACCCCCATTATCACATATTTTTAAAACATTTCTTAAACCCCCTTCATTCATATTTTTAAAACATTTCTTAAAAATGACCTCAGGAAATGATACTATCTTTATTGCTACTCCATTAAAAGTACTCTTATTTATAGTATGTGTGGTAGAACAGAATTTTACATATAAAATTACTAGCTTTATGTAAATATGCTTATTACATAGCTATAAATGTTTATGGTAAACTATAGTCAAATAATAAAGGGTATTTTCAATCACTTAGAAGGAGTTTGAGTATCATTCTCTATAATATTTTAAGGTTTCCAACTAAAAATGTATGTAGTTATGTTATGTATGAATTAAGGGATTTTATGACCTGCCAAAATCTTTTCTTTAGGAAACCAATATGCACTTTTAAATTATTAGCACAAGAAGATAAATTACTTCAAAAATAGTAGAGTTAGTTGGAGCTGCCCTTACTTTGCCATAGAAACATTCTCACTTAAAGAGACATACATAAATTACTTGAAAAAGTTATTAGTCCATGGGCAGAAAAATATTAAATTATAGGCATTAAAAGAACATTTGGTAAGCCATTTGACAAAAAGCACATTCTACCCATTATATCTTCATTTATCTGTGGTATTATTTAAACCACAATTGTAAAGCTTCCCATTTATTATACATCTGTGCATGTGTATATCATATACATACATGCTAACATAATGCGACAAGGAAACCATATCTGAACAATAACAAGGGGTTTTTCAGGATATAAATGAAATGTCATAAGTAATATATATGACTTTTAAAAAAATCAGCACACTAGAATATCTGCATTTAAATGAATGGAATTCCATTCAAAACTGATACTTCTAGAAAGTAAATGCATATTCCACTTTTGAGAACTCTACTTTTGAAAGTCTGGCTATTCTTTGAATTGTCTTTAATGGTGGCAAATATAAAAGGAATAGCTAGAGATGATACTAAGTCAAATGAGGTTGTGTGGCTACCTCTTCCGCCCATCAAGAGATCTAAGGCTGTATGTGTTACAAGCAGAGGTCAAGTAGCCAGCTGAGGAGAATAGTGGAGACAGAGATGATTGTTGAAGATAAGCCAGGGTCATGAGGTGGTAAGATAAGGCAGAATGGTTAGTTTATCTTTCATCTTTCATATCCCAATTTAAATGTCACCTCTTTGAAGAGACTTTCTTAACTTTTGCTAATGTAGGTGTTCCCTGTTATTCTTGGACTTCTTGTAAGACTTATCACAGACTGTAAGAAAAATTGTTTGCTCACTCCAAGGTACAATGAAGGTAGGAACTGTATCTGTTTCTTTGTTATTTACAGAAGGTAAAGTGCATGTCTGCTGCAAGGCTTACCATGGCTGGGATTGAGGATTCAAGGAAAGCATTTAGCATTTCTTAACTTGAACTTTGTACTTATGTTTGGCGCTTTTCATTCTCTTATCCCTTTTGGATATTTTTATCAGGTAGCTATCATTATCCATTTCATAGATGAGAAAATTGAGGTTTAGAGAAGTGAAATGACACAGCTAGTAAAAAAAACAAAACAAAAACTAAATTGTCCCTGGTCAAAAGTGAGTTTGAGAAATGGTAAGCTAAATAAGTTTTGTCAAATTTCTCAGAGCCTTTAAAATATTAATATGCTTTGAGATTACTGATGAGTTTGTAATAGAATATGCAGTGTTTTATAAGCTTATATGACTTGGAACTGTTTGGTTTTGTGTTTTAAATCTGACAGTATATTGAGGGACCAGTATTGGGGGAACACAGCCTTTTTTGAGAAGTTTTTTGGGAGTCATTTATCAGAGTGTACTTCCTGGCTGTTTGACACTTCCTTGATTTTAGAGGACACAGCTAGGTGAGGTATGATATAAACATTTCTTATTTAGAAAAAGGCAGATTGAATCTTGGAAAATTAAATGATTTGCTTGTGTTCATAAGCTAGTTTTTGTGTTTCATTTTTGCCATTTGCACATGCATAACAATAATGCCAGCATTTATTATGCTTGGTAGTGTTCTGTGCACTTTTTGTATGTTCATTTATATGACAAAACAGTGGCCACATCAGGATTTGAATGCAGAACTGGCATCCCTGGAGCCTCTTCATGGTAGAGAACTCCTTAGAATTGGATGATTTCATTATTTTGAGGAAAAGTGATTTTTTTCATAAGGCCAGATGTCTCAAGGAAACCAGTTTTAGTCCCTTTTCTAAGAAGAGGTCTGCTTCCTGGTGAGTCAGTGGCAGTTACTGATATGTGAATGTGCTTTTACATTCAGCCTAAACCATGTATCTTTGTGAAAAGAAATTCAATAATCCAAGAGAAAATAATTGTGTTTCTTAGGGAATTTCTCTAGTATCTTTATAACTGTATTTGTTCTAAATTATAGATTATAGGCTTATCTGCAATGCTTCATTAGATAGATGAAAATATATGCTGCTTTCCTTAATAATTCCTGTTTAGTATGATTTATAAAGATTATTATTACTATGTTTAAATGGTAATCTGGATGTATCTAGCCTCTTTAAATGAGCACGGACTCCATTGCTATAGCCCCTGAGGGACTTTCTGTAATAAGCAAGAACTGATCTGATTTTTTTTTGCATAAAATTTCTCTTTTCAAAAGATCCCAAAGCACCTTATAAATGTGAGGATAGTGTCACCTTTCTGGAATACTAAACCCATTAAGTCATATCTACTATAAAAGAGTTAACGACTAGAAGAGATAAAGATTCTCTAGTTTTACTTAGAGAAGAATGTGTGAAATTGTCATTAACCTATATCTCTGATATGAGAATACCTCTGAGGGTCATATAGTTAAGTTAGACTTGGGGACCTTGTCGGTATAAAGTGTGTCGTACGTTGCTTACTTCCTTGCCTGCCCACCTCCACCAAAGGGAAGAGCTTCACCTTTTTTCTGATTTCAAAACCGTCTTTTCTGGTTGTGTTTATTCAAACAACACTGAAAAGTATAAAGAAAAACCCAATAGTTTACATGAATTCTCACTACTCAGAGATAACCACTCTTCTAGATTATGCTAAATACTTCCCTATATGTTATTTTTTAAAAAACAAGTTAAATATGCTGTTGTATGGCTGGCCTGTTTTATTGAATAATGTATCATAGGTCTCTCCATGTTAGCAAATGTAGTTTTGTGTCATCGTATGTACTTGGCTACATAATATTCCATGTTGTCTTTTCTGTCAGTTTTACCACACACTTTACATTTGCTTTAGTCACAATTTAATATCTGTAGTTGTTTTTGTATTGTTTTGGGGGGGATGGGGCTTATTTTAAAATATGGCATTATCCTCAACTACCAGGCAAATTCATTCATTCAATAATCACTTATTGAGTACATACTCTGTGTTAATTTCTACTCTGTGCACTTAGAACATATTTGCTGTACTTGTAGAGTTTGTGTTCTAGTGGAAAGAGAGTTAATATTGTAGAGCAGGTTAAGATAGGTGAGCAAAGGTTTCTCTTTGCCTAGTTTTGAAGAGGGAAGTGAAGAAGCAGTACCATGACTCTTCTGTCAGAGAAAGGCTTTGATCCAGAGCATCTTCATGTATCCAGAGAGGGTTACAGATGTATTTTTAGCTTCTCTATTTTGTTTCTAGCTAATAGGGCCATGCTTTGTTCTAAAATGGCAAATAAACTTTTTTTAAAAAATGTAGCGTAATATTGCTACTTTAAAAAATATTAGAAAAGTCAATAATTATTTTTCTTGGAAGTATCAGTATTCTTGCTTGACAGTATCCAAAGGTGAACTTTGGTGATTTCCACGTTATCTTGAAACTTACTTTGATGATTTCTTGATTATGCCACTGAATCTTTTGTTTTACTTGCTTTATTTCCCCCAACACAAAGTCATCCACAAAGATGAAATGATTTATATGGTTATTTTTGGTAAGTGTAAGTTATACCACATAACATGTAATTACAAAGCAATTATAGTGGCAAATCTATAATTCTGTGACATCCATTACAGGGATCTTCTTATAGTATGTCTCAATGATCATTTGACAAAAATATCAACATGAATGAATTTCATATGGGCTGGGATTGTAGCTCAGCGGTAGAGCGCTTGCCTCGCATGCGTGAGGCCCTGGGTTCGATCCTCAGCACCACATATAAAGCAATAAAATAAAGATATTGTGTCCATCTACAACTAAAAAAAAATTAAAAAAAAAAAAAAGAATTTCATAGTAAGCTCAAGAAGTATAGTTTAACAGTCATGGAAGTGATGAGTTGTCATACTGGATTGATGTTTCTAGGAACTTTCAGACCTAGATAAGTACTTGGTTCTACCTGAAGTGGTTTATATGTATTTTTTCAAATCAGTTATTTGGATAGGAAAATAGAAGGCATGAGTAATAAGTTTTTAGGATATATGCTGCTGGAGAAAATAACAGTTCAATAGTAAGATCAAGACTAAAACCAAAATTTAATAGGTTATAGTATTGGGCCTAAATCAGCCATAATAATGATGATGGCCAATAGTTTTTATATGCTTCCTGTGTTCTAGGTACTATGTCAAGCACTTTGTATGAATTTGCTCATTTAATTTTTACAAGTACCTTATGAGGTAGGCAGGCGTTGTTATTATACTCATTTTACAAAGAAAACTCAACTAGAGATATTGCATTGGTTTTATTAAATTTCAGGTCTAAGGTTATGCATTTACATTTGAAAAGTAGATTATAGTTTGAGAAACCTCACTTGATTTTGAACCTTGAAAATGCTGGCTAGTAAAGAACTTTATTTTTGAAGTAAGCCTGAGCTGGTAGTGAACTAAGGAACTAGATGGTGGCTAGAAAGAAAGACAGAGAGTGATTCTGTAAGAGCTGGCATTTGTTGGATTGGCGGGGAGGAGTCTTCCAGTCTTGGTGACTTAGAATGTACAGATGTTAAAGGGCTTAAAAGATAAAAATCAGAGATCTTCATAGAAGCCAGAACCTTGAAGGGGAACGGTCTGGGAGGGTGAATTACCCTGGGCACTAAATGGGAAGGTACAGACTTTTTTTTTTTTTTAATATTTTTTAGTTATACATGGACACAGTGTTTTTGTTTATTTATTTTTATGTGGTCCTGAGGATTGAACCCAGTGCCTCACACATGCGAGGCAAGCGCTCTGCAGCTGAGCTACAACCTCAGCCCCCAGACTATTTTTAATCATTGTTTACATTTAGTTGATTTTGGGGGTGGAATTCACATTGCATGTATGACTTCAAAAAGGCCAAACTGAAAATTTGGCTTGAAGTGTGACATTAATGCTCCTAGGTCTCTGTAAAATGCATACTTCTTTTCTGGAGGAAAGCATTGCAAACATGGATGTCAAAGAATTCATACAGATGAATATTTGAGGGACATGGGTTCACAATAAAATAAAAAATAAGAAAAGTAAAGTAAAAAAGTCACCATGATTATGAATTAACAGAAAGAGCAAACTACAAAAGAAGGCTCATGGAGACTGAAGATATTGTATTAGATACAGTAAACAATTATGTTTAAAGACATTAAGGATTGAGAATATATTGAACTGAAGGAAGGTACCATTAAAATTAATAAGTTAGATGTGAAAAATAAAGAAAATTCTTAGATTAGACAGGGCTTAAGCTTAGAATAAGCTAAATAGATTGTAGATAAGAAGAAATTACCCAGAATGCAGAGCAGGAAGGAGGTAGCGAATATGAAATAGGGAATAAAAGCACAAAGTAACAAAGTCCAACAAACATTTAATCTATAGTTCCAGAAGTAAAAAATATATAGATTGGGAAAGAAATGATATTCAATAAGGTATTATTTAACTGAGAATATGTCAGAATTGATGAAATACATTGATATTCAGATTCGGAGGGCCCAGTGAATTCTGGGTGGGATTAGTGAAAAGATACCTTCACCAAGACATATTATAATGAAACTCAGAACCCCCCCAATTTTTTTTGGGTGGGGGGAAGACCAGGGATTGAACTCAGGAGTACTCAACTGCTGAGCCACATCTCCAGCCCTATTTTGTGTTTTATATAGAGACAGGGTCTCACTGAATTGCTTAGCGCCTTGCCGTTGCTGAGGCTGGCTTTGAACTCACGATTCTCCTGTCTCAGCCTCCCAAAGTGCTGGGATTATAGGCTAGCGCCACCACATCCAGCTCCAAAGATTTTTTTTAAAAAAAAAAATCAAAGAGAAAAGAAACAACAAGTAAACAGCTAATTTCTCTACAGGAGCAATTAAAACCAGAAGACAACGGGATAATTTCAAAGTGATGGAAGAAAATAACCAGAATTATTAGTCTAGAATTGTCTATCCATTGAAAATACCTGGAGCTTGGGCAAAATTAAGATGTCTTCCGAGATATAACTGAAAGTACTTACTACTAGCTGGGCACGGTGGCTCCCGCTTGTAATCCCAGCACTTAGGGAGGCTGAGACAGGAGAATCGCGAGTTCAAAGCCAGCCTCAGCAATGGCGAGGTGCTAAGCAACTCAGTGAGACCCTATCTCTACATAAAACACAAAATAGGGCTGGAGATGTGGCTCAGGGGTTGAGTGCCCCTGAGTTCAATCCCAGTACCAAAAAAAAAAAAAAAAAAGAAAGTACTTACTACTTAATAGAGTGACACTAAAGGGCTCTCTAAAGAAGAAGAAAAGAGTCTTCAGAAGGAATGCTGGAGAACCAAGAATAGTGAGAGAGAAAAATAGAAAATTTACGGGTATTGACTTGTGAAGTTTGTGGATAAGTGTTGACCATGTAATATATCTAATTTGTAGGGATTTAAAAATCAAGATAACTTAAATCTTGTATGTAAGTTGAGAAGTTGTAATCAGAATTAAAACATTTTAAGATCCTTCTATTGTCTGGACAAGATAAAGCAAGCTTTTTTTTTTTTTTTTTAAATATTTTTTAGTTGTAGGTGGACACAATATCTTTATTGATTTATTTTTATGTGGTGCTGAGGATCGAACCCAGTGCCTCACACATGCGAGGCAAGCGCTCTACCACTGAGCCACAATCCCAGCCCTAAAGCAAGCTTTTGATTACCAAGGAAATACAAATTAAAACCACTGTGAGATATTCTTTACAGACCAGATTGGCAAAAATTTGTCTTACAATGCCAAGTTTTGTTGAGGATATAGAGCTCAGGAACTTTTGTTTACTAGTGGATATATAAACTAGCATCATTACAGCTTGGAAAATAGTTTATTATTAATAAAACTGAAGGAGCATCTGTATGCCCTACAATCTAGCAATTCCTCTACTAGGTGTAGTCTTGAAGAACTCACTTGTATACCAAAGATAGTACAAAGTTGTTTAAATAATTATTTTAAACAGTAGCTAAAAACTGGAAAGAATTCTAGTGCCTTTAAATAATATAATAGATAAATTGGGATTTATGCTAATGATGGAATATGACAAAGTAGTAGCTATGAATGAACTGTTACTATATTACTACATTCAATTAGCACATGTACATAGTGTTAAATGAAAGGAATAAGACATAAAAGAAAACATAGTATCATTCCATTTAGGTAAAATTCAAAAACAGCAACAATAATGCTATATCCAAACAGCACAAATCTGAGAATGCTAAATAAACAAACAGATCCAATTACTTAACACAAAAGTGCGGATGATCATTATCTCAAGAGTAAAGCTTCAGTAAGGCAACTATGGCCATTGGCCAAGTGTCCACTGGCTATGTGAGCCTGTTGCAATATGACAAATCCACATGGAGATATGTGTGGTAAGTGTAAAACACATCTGGATTTCAAAGATATAGGAAATATATTTAAAAACCTGTAATAATCCTATTAGTAAATTTTTATGCATTTAGATACATTGTTTTAAATAAAATATACTAAAATTAGCATCACTTTAAAAAACCTTAAAAAAATACGGCTACAAGAAAATTGATAACTTCCATGCTTGGTGGTGCATGCATGCTTATAGTCCCAATGATTTGGAAGGATCACAAGTTTGAAGCCATCCTGGGCAACTTAGTGAGACCTTGTCTCCAAAAAAAAGGGAGGGAGTGGCTTGGAAAGCTCAGTGGTAAAGCACCCCAGATTTCAATTCCTGGTACCTGGGGGTAGGAAAAGAAAATTGGAAACTACATAAGTAAAACTGCATTCCATTTCTATTACACAGAGTTCTGGTGTAAGGACAGAGTTGAGATTGATGTAGGGCACAAAGATGCTTCTGGGAAGGTGGCAGAATTATATTTCTTGACCTCTAGGTAGTGGTTATGTGGATGTTGCTTTTATTTATTTATTAATTTATTTATCTCTGTATGTGTGCATGTATTAAAATGCATCTTTCTGTGTATATATCTTTAAAAATTTTTAAATGCTTCTAAAACATTGATATTGACAAACTTTTTAGGATAACTATTAAGAAAATTGAAGTAGACTGTATAGCTTCCAGACTAGTAAAGGAAGAAAAATGAATTGATAGGGGCAGAAAAAAAATTACAGTGATCTGATCAATCCAAAGGAAGACAAGAAAGAAGACTAGAGAAACAAAAGTAGGACAAATACAAAACAAAATAAGCTAGGAGAAATTAATGCAAATATATCTTAAAATATATATAAAATTATTTTTGAAAATTAAAAGATAAAAGATGGTGGCACACGCCTGTAATCCCAGCACTTTCGGAGGCTGAGACAGGAGAATCGTGAGTTCAAAGCCAGCTTCAGCAATGGGGAGGCACTAGGCAACTCAGTGAGACCCTGTCTCTACATAAAACACAAAATAGGGCTGGGGATGTGGCTCAGTGGTCGAGTGCCCCTGAGTTCAATCCCTGGTATTCAAAAAAAAAAAAAAGATAAAAGATGAAAAGATTAAAGATCAAAGATAAAGATTAAAGACTGTTAGAATACTGAACAAATAGCTGTGAAACAAAGAAGTAAAATGTCTGACAACCTATTTATAAGAGACATACATGATAAAGGGGATACAGAAAAGGTGATGCTAAAATGATGTGGAATGATAATACACCTTGCTAACAAAGGAAGAGCAGGAGGGGCCGTGCTATACCAGGTAAAGTTGAGAGTGAAGGCAGAACACATTTCTAGAGGTAAAGATGGTCACTGTATCTTGATAAATGGTCCAATTTTAACAGTTCTAAAATTATATACACTTAATAACAACTTGAAAATATAAAGCCAAACTTCACAGAACCTTCAGGAGAAAGAGATTCACAATTGTTGAGGGAGATTTTACCATATTTCTGAGAATAAACAGACAAGAATTCTATAAATATGTAGAAAAATTTAATAATAGAAATAACAAACTTGATCTTGTGGACTGGTGGAGACTACATCACCAGAAACTACACACCATGCATTCCTGTTAGGTGAATGTCACATGCCTGTAATCCCAGTGATTTGGGAAGTTGAGGCACCAGGATTGCAAGTTCTGAGGCCAAGGCCAGCAATTTAGCAAGATCCTATCTCCCAGAAAGGAGGCGGGGAAGAAGGCATTCTTAAAAATATATATATAAAAGAACACCTGAAAATTAACTATGAATCAGCCTTCAACAAATTGTAAAGAATTAGCATCACAGCCAGGCGCGGTGGTGCAAGCCTGTAATCCCAGCACGTAGGGAGGCTGAGACAGGAGAATCGCGAGTTCAAAGCCAGCCTCAGCAATGGCGAGGTGCTAAGCAACTCAGTGAGACCCTGTCTCTACATAAAACACAGAATAGGGCTGAGGATGTGGCTTAGTGGTCGAGTGACCCTGAGTTCAATCTCCAGTACCAAAAAAAAAAAAAAAAAAAAAAAGAACCAGCATCACTTATCCCATACATTCAAAAAAAAGAACTCAACATTTAGAAATGAACAAAATGGAGCTAAAAAATAGAGTAAAATAAAATAACTGATATGATATATGGAAACTTAAAAATATTTCTAAATCATTTTTGTATCAAGGGAAGAGTCATAAAGGAAATTATTAAATATTTTAAATTGAAAATGATGGAAGTACTCTATTCCAAAACTTATGAGCCATAATATAAAACATTATTTTTAGTCTTAAGTGCTTATATTATAAAATTAACAATGCTTATATTATAAAATTAACAAGGCTTAAAGGTAATTAGCTAAAATTTAACTTTAGAACTTAAAAGAACAGCTGACTAAACCCAAAGAAAATAGAAAAAAATAGAATAATAATACTTTGAAGAGAAATCAAAGGTACAAGGGAAATATCAACAAGCTCAAAGTTTGTGCTGTAAAAATTCCTAAAATTACTGGGCATGGTGTTGCATGCCTGTAATTCCAGCAACTAGATGAATCCTGTAATCTCAGGAGCCTGCAGCAGGAGGACATCAAGTTTAAAGCCAATCTCAGCTAAAATTTAGCGAGACATATCTCAAAAAAAAAAAAGGGCTTCGGTGTGGCTCAGGAGTCAAGCATCCCTGGGTTCAATTCCTGGTACAAAACCCAAAAATCCTAAAATTGACAAACCTTGAGTAAGGATTGGAGAAACAAACTCACAATAACATACTACCCCAAACAAAAACCAAAAAAAAAAAAAAAAAAGGAAGAAGAATAAAATAGAAGAAGCACAAATTAATAGCACTGGATTTGAAAAAGAAAATAAACATATAGAAGAGATTAAAAAGAGAATATTATGGATAGTTTTTTTATTTAATTATTTTATTTAAATGCGTTTCACGTCATAGTACATATATAGAGCTCAATTTTTCCATTTCTCTGGTTGCAAACCAGATAGAGTCACACCATTTGTGTCTTCATTATGGATAGTTTATTAATACATTTGACACTTTAGTCAAAATGTAATATTAGTAGAAATATGCAAATTATTATTACAAGAAAAAGGTAGAAAATACATATGATCTTATATAAATTAAATCATTAAATCAATTAAAACAGTAGTTTAAAATCTTGCCAAAAAGAAAGCATCAGCGCCAGAGACTTTTGCATTTGAGTTGTAAACATTCAAGGAATGGAGAATTTCTATCTTACGCAAATTTTCCACTGTTTCGAACAAAAGTATATTCTTCAACTAATTTGTGTAATACTGATGTAACTGATATTGAAACAGACTGGTGCCGATACAAGAGAGGAAAGTTACAGGCCAGTCTCATTGGTAATTAGATGGAAAAATCCTAAATAAAATGTTGCCAACATGAATTCAGCACACATTTAATAGACATTTAATAGATATATCAAGACCAGGTTCAGTTTATGTCATTATTTCAAGGTTGGGTTATTGCAAACATCAGTTAGGATATAAAAGACTTGAACAGCACTGTCAACCAACTTGACCTAATTGACAACATCACTTGGTCCAGTAAGAGCAGAATATGCATTCTTCTGAAGTTCACATGAAACATTCACCAAGATAGAACACCCAAAATGAATCTCAGTCAAGTGCAGTGGTGCACGCCTGTAATCCCAGTAGCTCGAGAGGCCAAGGCAGGAGGATTGGGAGTTCAAAGCTAGCCTCAGTAATTTTTAGCAAGGCCCCAAGCAACTTAGCTAGACCCTGTCTCAAGAATTTTTAAAAAGGGCTAGAGGTGTGGCTCAATGGTTAAGCACCCAATTTGGCAATGTCTAATTAAGTTGTGATTGGCATACCCTATAAACCAGCAGTTATACTCACTCTTAGGTATATATTCTTCAGAAATACTTGCAAATTTGTATCTAGAGAATATATTTGAATGTTTATAGCAGGTGTGTTTATAGTAGGAAAAAAGGGCAAAAATCCTGCTCCTAAATCTTATCAATTTTTCAATGAATGAATAAGTTCTTACATTTTCATTTGTTTGAATACTTTGCAACCATGAAGTAATATGAACACTTATTTCAAATAGCAGAGAACAGGAGACTTCTGCTTCTCATGCACTACAGTTTTTCTGGAATATGTGGAACTCCTAGTGTGTACACACTTTTATATTACTGTTAAATTGACCTTCAGGAGAGTAACATCAATTTGCAGTATTCCAAGATATACAGTCAATCAACAAATACATGAAAAAATGTTCAACATCTTTAGCAATTAGAGAAATGCAAATCAAAACTACTCTAAGATTTCATCTCACTCCAGTCACAATGGCAGTTATCAAGAATACAAGCATCAGTAAGTACTGCGAGGATATGGGGAAAAAGACACACTCAAACATTGCTGATGGGACTGCAAATTGGTGCAACCAATCTGGAAAGCAGTATGGAGATTCCTTAAAAAACTTGGCATGGAACCATCATTTGACCCAGGTATCCCACTCCTTGGTCTATACCCAAAGAACTTAAAAACAGCATACTACAGTGACGCAGCCACTTCAATGTTTATAGCAGCTCAATTCACAGTAGCTAAACTGTGGAACCAACCTAGATGACCTTCAGTAGATAAATAGATAAAGAAACTGTGGTATATGTACACAATGGAATATTACTCAGCAATAAAAGAGAATAAAATTATGGTATTTGCAGGTAAATGGATGGAATTGGAGAATATTATGCTAAGTGAACTAAGCCAATCCCAAAAAAGCCAAAGGCTGAATATTCTCTCTGATACATGGATGCTGATCCACAATGGGATAGAGGGCATGGGAGGAATAGAGGAACTTTGGTCAAAGGGGAGGGAAGGGAGAGGATGAGACACGGGGGCAGGAGAGATGGTGGAATGAGATGGACAACAATGCCCTAGGTCGTGTATGACTGCATATATGGTGTAACTCTATATTGTATACAATCAGGGAAATGACAAGTTGTGCTCCATTTGTGTACAATGAATCAAAATGCATTCTACTGTCATGTATATCTAATTAGAATAAATACATAAAAATTAAAATCTGCAATCTTCCTAATCTCATTTTGCAAATAATGCATATTTTATTTTATAATTGAAATCAGGTTTTTTTTTGACACAATGTTGTGGAGTATTTTGGCAATGGTATTGATATGTCAGTACTTTCTATATATTTTTTTAAACCACTGAACATATCCCCAGCTCATGTTAACAGTTTTTAGTGAACAGTTTTATTGACTATATAATTATTATATGAAGTGACTGTCTTATGACTTTCTTAACCATTTCAATGTTCTGGGCTATTTCAGTTGTCTTTAGCTTTTCTTTCTTATAGTGAATGTCTTTGCATATAAAGATGGGCTTTTGAAGGTTCCATAGGGCTACCCAGGTAAGAGAGTAGGTACAGAAATAGATTGGACAGCAAAGTTTGGCCATTGAGCCCCACTCAGTAAATGATTATTGATAATCTACCCTGTACCCCTTTTTCAAAATTTTGAGACAGGGTCTCTAAGTTGCTGAGGCTGGTTGCGGGCTTGCGATCTTCCTGCCCTGGCCTCTCAAATTGCTGGGATTACAGGTGTGCACCATCACGCCCATCTACAACTAGAACTCTTGATTCTAGATCTTGGTTTAGTCTTCTTGATGTTCTGCTGCCAAGTTTTCATTTCCAATATAACTTCCTGTGATACTGCTCATATCATGCTGTTTCAACCTTCAATTATTCCCTATTGCCTGTAGGATAAGTTTCAAACTCTTTAGCTTTATATAAATTGGACTTCCATTCCTTTTTTCATTTAATCATTATTTGTTGAGCACTAAATGTATGTCAGGGACTGTGTTAGATGCTGGTGATGGATAAATAAGATACAATACTGTTTGTGATTATAGGATTTGAAGAATTGCAGATTATGATTTTGAAGGGTAAGCATATAAGAGACCCTTAATCTAGTTTGGAGCCTCAGAGAATACATCGCCTCTACCTCTCCTGTATAAGAAAACTTTGTCCTAGTCAAACAGGGTCTATTTTCCTTTTTAAAAGATGCTTCGTTAATTTCTGCTTTATGGTTCCTTCCCTCCCTCTTTCCCTCCTTTCCTTCCTTCCTTTCTCCCTCCCTCCTTTCTTCTTTCTTTCCTCTCTCCTTCTATACTGTTTTCCATATTATTCTTTCAAGGTAGGTCATGTTTCATAGTTTCCCATAACCAATGTGCTGTATGCTTCCTTTAGGATAACTCCTTATTTATTTATTTTTATGTGGTGCTGAAGATCAAACCCAGTGCCTCACGCATGCGAGGCAAGTGCTCTACCACTGAGCCACAATCCCAGCTCCTAGGATAACTCTTTTCTTCAAATCATAAAACTTATTTTTTGTTTTACTCACTTGACTTTTACTATGTATCATTAATAGTAGTTATTTGTTTGAGAATGTAGTTAGGGCTGAAAATGTAGTTCAGTGGGTAGATGGTTTGCCTAGCTTGAGTGAGGCCCTGGGGTTTAATCCCCAGCTCTGCTGAAAAGAAAAGAAGTTGTAGAATACATAATGTTATTTCTGAGTCTGTTGCAAACATATTATAATTAAATCTTTTACTGTTATTTTACTCTTTATATGTGCATATCTCACCTTTCTATGAGATTACAAACAGCTTGAGGGCAGGAAAAATGCCATGCACATTTTTCTTTCCCCAAGAGATTCTCCAGTATTTGTTTAGTGAATCCACATTGACTTTAAAAACCAATAAAACAGAGTGCTGTAATAATCAAACATTCTATACTTAACCATGAACAATTCTTTCTCCCATTCCTACCCATCTTCCATCTGTTTTAGACAAAAGTATTTGGGGTTTCAATTTCAGCTGAATATGACTTTTCAGTACTTCTAGGATTTGCAGGACTGAAGACATTGCAGTATCTTTTACTGAACCTGATGACATTAGCTCTTTGTTGTTTATAGCTAGGATCTATATATGTGTGTAAAAATATAGCAAAATTACACATAATTTTATGTGTACACATAATTTTAGCTTATAAAACATCTATTCTCAGTTTTCTTTTTACTAATTATCTTTCATATCTCAGTGGAATCTTCTTCTATTCCTATCTCATTTCCATTTTATAAATCATGTTCTTTAATATTTCCAGGACCTGTCTTTACAATTCCACATCACAGTCCTAGTTATGGCCTTAGTTTCTTTGCATTTGATTATCTGTGTCATCACAGTCCTAGTTATGGCCCTGGTTTCTTTTCATTTGATTATCTGTGTCATCATTGTTAACTTCATCATTATCAACAACAATTTCTGAGCACTGTCTTGTGTAGAGAATGGTTGGGCACCCATTCTCAACTGGGTGAGAGGTGAGATTGGCTCTTATTGTTTGCTTTCTTTTCATCTCCACCAATCCTTTATAGCCAATAAATTATCTTGCTTAGAGTTCACTATCATACTCGACTGCAGATGACTAGTTAATAATTTTCATTCCATTGAGTGTTGTTGGTTGTTTCTTGGTTGTGGACTGCAAGAAAAACAAAAGGGAAAGTGAACAACCATAGCAACTCTTTACTGATTTTGCTACCATTATGGCAAATTGTTTATGATTTGTGGAAATGCAGTCTCTTTTATCAATGGTTGACTATCAGTTCCTTTTTCTGGAGAGAAGTCATTAGTTAACGTAGCTCAAGGATTTGTCTGAGAAGAGCAGCACATCAGTTAGAATGCTAATTCACTCAACTGGCAGCAAGCACAGTGAAATGACAGCTTGGAGGGGGGTAAGAGGAGTGTCTGAAAATGGCAGCAGATTGGTATTTCGAAAGGGGAGGGAAATTTCATAATGATGAATAAGAAAGATGACATTTGGTGCTCACATTTAACTTGCATTGAATGTCCATATAAGGGTCAGTATGCATAACCTCTCTTGATTAGGCCTCCGGCTGCCCAGCAGCTGACTGGGTGTATACCCTTCAGACTGTAACCAAAAGAAAGGCCTAGATAATTAGGCCAAGTTGAACTGCAGGAGGTAGCCAGCCTCTCTGCTGCCTTTTGTATATTCATGACCTAGCTTGATTGATGGAAGGACAGTGTTTGGTGACACTGTCATTTGCAAGTTGAAAGGTAGACTACAGGCTGGAGCCAAGATCAGATGTGCTTTAAAGAGTCCTACAATAAACTCATTTGGATGCTGATGATGTTCACATATGCATTTCTTTGTTTCTTACTGTTTCTCATGGATATCTGTTAATTTGTAGAAATTAGCTTGGTTGTTTTCAGTTAAAACCCCACACTAAGTTACAGGACAAGTTTTGTTTTAAAAGTTGTTCAAAGTTATTAGTGACATAATGTGCAATGTTGATCTCAGAGATTCTTATGTGATATTATCACTTATTCTAATGTAGGAATTTAAAGTATTTCTCATGAATATATTTCATAGGTGATAACATCACTAGGTACAAGTTATTCCCATACTCCCAAGTTAAATGAAATTATTTGTGTATTTTACATGTTTGAGAAAACTTAAGCACTGCTGTCAAAACTTTTCCAGTGAATGTTTTTACAAGAATGTGCTATTCCTCATCAGAGGTATATGAATACCTTAAGTATATGAATATCTTAAAATATTCATATATGTAATATTGTGGTTCATAGAAAAGGTTTAATTCATTCTGAAATATTTTCTGTTTAGTTAAAAAGTTGATTAATTTCAGACGTGTTGCAAATGAGTTGAAAATACTAAAAGAAATTAGAATCCTGAAAGAGAAACATGATGTTGACCTAAGAAACATCTTTACAATGTAGAACTGAAGTTATAGACTGTTCAAATAGCACCATGATTTGTCCATTAAAAGGACATAAAGAAAAGGAAGGAAGATTGAGAAGGATTATTGATATACCCATTTCAGCAATATTATGCTATGAATTAAAAAGATCCTTTGAGAAACACCCACAGATGTTTAATATTTATTATTACATGAATACTTTTGTATGATAGAGTTGTTCTGGTATGGCTAAGTGATTCTTTTCAACCTGAAAATGGTTTGAATGCTTTTTGTGAAAAATCCTTAGGTCCATGTTTTACATATATCAAACTTATCCTAGTTACCACAACTTAAAGTAATATATGTCACAGCTCTTAGCAAGCAATAAGTGCTGTGAAAATGTTCAGTAGCATTAGCAGTAGCTGTTGTTGCCCCTGCTGCTTCTAATATTATTCTTATTAATAACTAATTCCAGGTAGTTGTAATGGGCACAACAGTGTAACGAATGAGTCAATCCTCTCATTTTTTGTCAACAAAGTATGACTAATCAGATGTGAATTTTTTTAATAAAACAAAATGGCAAAGGAAGACTCTATCAATTCTTTCAATTATTTTCCATGTTGATTATCTGACTTTTATCTTCTTTACTAGAAAAGCAGTGTTTCCAGGTGAGAGCAGTGTTTTGGTGAAGAAAGTTTTAGAAGGTGTTTGAAACATTCTCTAATCACTACAAGAAATCATGCATTCTTTCTAGTCATCCATTGTTAAGTCATGTTTGAGATTAAGTGTCTGAAATCTAATATCCTTGGTCTATATAGTATTCAGGAAATCCTTTTGTTGTATCTGTGGTAATTATTTCTAAATGAAAAATTTTTAGCAGAAAAAGTATTAATATATTCAAAATGTGTATTAAAATGTTATTTTTCTCACGTTAATCATATCTCATGATTTTTAAATACTGAATTTTCTTTTAGATTTTTCTTGGTAAAAATTAAATCCAAAGTGTATGTTTTCTTTCTTTTTTCCTTCCTTCATCCCTCCTTCCCTCCTTCCCTCCCTCCCTCCCTTTCCCCTTCCTTCCTTCCTTCCTTTTCCTCTCTCTCCCTTCCTCTTTCTTTTTTCTTGTATGTGGATGTGTATGTTTTACTTGTGCATGCTAGGCAAGTTCTCTATCACCGAGCTACATGCCTAGCCCAAGGTATATATTTTCTGTGAAATAAGGTAAAAATAAGAAACTGTCTTATTGAATAGAAAGAGTTCCAGGAATTTTCAAAAAAGAGAGTTTTGCTTTCTTAAACTAAATTTGGGTGTATTGTGTATTTTGCTGCTACAGAGAAATATTCTTAATGTGTTAGTTACTGTTCTCATTAAGTCTTTTAAAAAAATTTACAGGTGTCACTTTGTGAGGAAATTCTGGATCTTTCCCAGTGATAAAATAAACTTGACACTTGTTCCATGAAGGCATCTTTTCCCTGCTTATCAGCTCTTCAATTTATGGCTGTGCTTTGAAATTTGTGCCTGTGACTCCCATCTTTGTATTTACTCCAATTAACACATAAACCCTAATTAGCCAGATCAAGGGACTTGGGAGTCCATAAATGGAAAGTGACATGGCAGAGCTTGGCAGCTGGCATCAAGGCAAGGTGACAAAAATAGGGAAGTATCAATTAGATGACATTGATGGTAAAGCTGTGTGTTGGAATAGTAGATTTTAATAGCTCTCTCTGTCACTGACTGCTGACTCTAGGACAGGGGTATAGAATTAGTTGGTAAACTGACAGCTAAGTTAAAACTTTAGGTGGGTTTAAAAATCAACAATAAAAACCAATTTAATTCATTATCACTGTAATAAAATTATACATTTCTACTAAAATCAAATTTTTTGTGAATTTTACTATTAATTTAGTGTCCACATTTTAAAATTATTACTTAGATATATAGCAATTCTCGTATGAGTAGATGTGCAAGAATCCAGACTTGGGATATCTTTAAGAACCATAGTTTTCTACTCTAATGCTTCAAATGTGTAGATTTGGGAGGATCCATTATCAGCATTAAATATTTACTAAGTTCCAAACTGCTGTTATGGATTGCATATGTAATTCAGCAGTGAAAATATTTTGAAGCTGTAAACATTACTCCAGTTTTAGAAATCTAATATTGGAGAAAAAGAATTGAATCTCATGTGAGTTTTGTCAGACTTTGTATATCCTCCCATCACTAGAGAGATTATAGAAGTTAAATGTACAAGAACTGGGCTGCTACTTTAATTTTGCAGATTCAGCTTTTTGGTCTTTCCATTCATCAAGTAGGTGGCTGTGTGTTTGTCAAAAAGGTTCTGGAGTGTACTGGAAACACACTCTGTGGTCACTGTAGAAATCATACATGCCTTTCTAAATGTATTGGAACCAAAGAATTTTTTTCTTCTTTTTTCTTTAAAACTTGATTGAAATTGCAATTTGAATATATGTTGACAATAAGCTATTAGACAATAAGAGGTCATATATTTACTTTTTTATTTTGAATAGTCACTGACTCCAAACTTAGTTGGCAGTTTGCTTGACTGTAGTTATGGTCTCTAGTAATTCATGCAGTATATTTTAAATTTAAGATTTTAAAGCTGTGAAAATTTTAGTTGTTGTATAACCCCATTTTAAGTACTGCAGAAAATGGGGGCGGGGAAAATGATGTATTTGAAAACGTTGCTCTACTAGAGGAGCATTTGAAACATTAGAAATCCACCATACGGTCCATTTACATAAGTGTTAACTCAAGACACACAAACATACTGAAATGAAAATGTTTCATGCATTAATTTGCTAAAGAAGGAACTAACAACAATTAGAACAACATTCTGCTTACTTAGATTTAAATTTCCTAGGGCAGTGATAATATGTAGTGTTGCTGTAGTTTCGTTCTTTTAACATATACTGTCGTTTGTTCGGTTGCTAAAATGAATTATTCTGTTTTATGTCATTCAAACATAGAAAACCTACATAACTAGAAAAAAAGCGTTAGGAGTGTTATTTCTAGGCTAGGAGATTTGGAAGTTCCCTCATCAGCACAAGGTCTGTTACAAATGCTTGGAAGAAACCATTTATTTTCTAGCTTGGCAAAAGAACGATGTCTATATTTTGTAATTGTGAAAATACCAGATGTTATCTGGAAAACAGGAAACCCAACTAATACACAAGTAATCCATATAAGGCTCTTTTGCTTCCCTGCCATTTTCATTCATTTTGTCATTGGTACTTTCATGGTTAAGCTGGTAACCTGCCTGATAAGGAACACCTTTCCAGGGATTAAATATGTGCTATGGCTTGTTTATATACAGGAGAGAAATGGTGAATTTTGGAAATCAAATGGTTCCCATCCCAGTCGTGTCTCTGATCCATTATTTTTTTTTTTTACACCCTTCCCCTCCATTTTTTGGTCATGCTGATCTCAGTTGCATGGTCATATGTTGTAAACCACATGGAACTATTTCAAACTGTGATGGGGGAAAGTAGCAACTGCAAACATTCCTCCTTGAAGCAAGTGGTTGTCCTAAACTGAGCACTGTAGAATAAAAATGGAAACATAAAAATAGCAGTTGGAAAGATAAAACAGCATTTATAGTACTAATAAAACCGTTGTGGCTTCCACAGGAAAACATGCTTTGTAACCTAATGCTTACCTGAAAGGACTGTCGAGTTTCTGAGAGTTATAGCTGTTTTTGTAAGAGAAGCACAGAGATTTGCTTGAGGGCTGAGTGATAGATTCGCCTGCCTGAAGCATCCCAGTGTGTTTATACATGGCTTGTATGGCAGCTTTCATAAGACATTTACCCCATGATTTGCGATGAGCTTATGTGTGAATAATTAATGGCAATTAATCCTTAATTACAGTAATTAGGCAAGTCACAGGAAATTAAGCTGCAGCTGGAGAAGACCATGCCTGGGAAGAGAGGATTGGGGGCTGTGTGAATGTGCCATTTACTGACAGCATTACTAGGATGCGCAGTATTCAGCAGCTTTGGCATTTCTATTGGCAGCCTTGGGTAGGACAAGAGTGCTCTGCATTAGAAGCAATCTATAGTTGTCTACAAGAGTTTTAAGTTCAAGTGCCAAAATGTTGTGTTGCATATGGTGATTATCTAAGTTTATTGGTTGCCATAACTCAAATGAGTGTAATTGTTTTTGGCTTGATAACAGTGACATTAGAAACAGGAGCTTTTATGCTTTCATAGGTTCTATTGGCATGAACCATGATGCAACTTTAGAAACAATTCATCCAGGTTTGCAATTATGAAGTAGATAATGTAATTGTCTAGAAATTAACTGAGAAAATTTCAATCAAGAACAACAGCAGAACATACACTGTCTTGGTTGAGGAGTTAATTACTTTATTGCTAGTTGCCTTTCCCACTTAAGCATGGTAGTACACAGTATGCTGGAAATATTCATTGAATTGAATACATTCTCCAAATGTAAGAAAAGCTGAGATTATAAAAATGTAAATGGTTCATATTAATGCTAACAAAAATTAATGTTTAAGAATCTACAAGGGGTGTTTTATAAACAAGCAATGCAATCATTTGATAGGGAGCAGCACTTCCCGCAAACCCCTCTTGAGAGATGTTCACAAACCCTCATTTGGGAATCCATAACTACTTCTATGATTTGTGTAGGATTAAAAAATTACAGGGCCATAGTCTACCTAGATAAAGAGCATGTGCAGAAGTTATATTCTTTCCAGTGTTTTTTTTTTCCACAATTGAATAAAATTTGAGCATGAGTAAAGCATTTTCAGTTGCCCACTGCATGTAATGCTCATTATTCATTTTTCTTTTTGAACTTTAGGGTACAATAGAAAGTTGGTCTCACATATTCAGCTTAGGTCTAATATTAAGCCTATCTAAACTATAAATCTGTTGTAGTTACTATATAACTATTATAATAGCGTGTTCCTTGATATCAGTGCAACTATTAGGAAAAGGATGAACTTGTTAAAGTAGATAAAAAATATTTTTGTTGTTGTTTTCAGATCTGTAGTTGGGAGACATTTGTAAAGACTTTATCTTTTATACTAAAAGTGAAATATTTTGGCCAATAGGCTGTTTTGGTTAAGTACTAAATATGCAAAATCTTCTCTTTCATGAATGTCTTATATTCTTATAAGACCAAACCACTGATGGAAAATGAAAAAGTTATGTGAACATATATAGATTATTGCCGTCTGCACTTTTGGTTCACTTTAAAGAGGAAGTAAGTCACAATATCCTAATAATGGTCTTGATTTTATAAATGATTTTTCCCCTTGAAATAAGCAACACATTCATTTTAATATGTAGAATCGGTTTGCTAGCAGGGCGACAGTTTAAAAAGGCTTCCAACTGTGACACAAGTGCAACCATATTGCTTCCTATTACTCGCTAAGGTAGTTGTTTAGAAGAGAGAATGTTCTCCCTGGAAATGTTTAAAGTGCTGTAATTTTATTTAGGATAATGAGGATTTATAACCATTTTGCCATATGAAAACCTGCCTTTAGACAGAGTGAAATAGACTGTTTTGGTTATTGAATGTTCTTAACTGTAGAGTGTGTGTGAGAGGGAGTGTGCATGTGTGTGTATGTGTATGTCTTACAGCACTAAGAAAGTATTTATATTGGGATTATGCTAGTTTATTCTATATGTTGGTATGTGTTAAATATTAAAATATTAAGTGATACAATTTGTTTGGCCCATGTAAATGTTTGCCTTTCTTTGTGCATAGCATTTCTCTGTACTGAAATGTAACTAAATAGAACAACTTTGTTCTCATTTATACAGATAATTAACTGTAATTGCTGGGTATCTCTGGAGCCCTGAATCTCTATAACTTTGCTCATATAAGTTGTACTGGAGAAAGTTATTTTGCGCGATGGTCAGGTAGTGCATAAGGAGGCAGTTGTGATAGAAAACTGTATAGCAGGATCTATGTTTTAGCATTAAACATGACATTAACAATGTGTATTATTATTAAAAATTAACCTCATAAATGTAAATTTCACTTATTATTAGAACTGTATTCTATAGCACTGTCTCAAAACCCACTGTAGACTAGTTTACTTAGGCCTTTGACTTTGATTATGGGAGGGGGAAGGAAGGAACAGAACAGTTAGAGATTTTTATCAGGTTTTTATCTCCTCACTGAAAATCTTAGCTCTCAAAACATTTCTAATTTCCCTCATTTGAAGGTTCAAACAGTTTCAAATTACTGCCCATGGATTGTTCTTGACATCCCGAATGGTAAATTTGAGCTGTGGAAACGCTGGAATGTGTTTTTGTGCTTTTCCTGAACAAGGGAATTCAACGGGTAAATTACAGTCATTTACTGGGAGTGTAATTTACTGAGAGCCTTTAGGCAAATGCAAGAGAAAGGACAGCAGCAGAACGGAAAAAACAGCATAAAAACTGTTTTGTGTATTTTTTCCCTTTTCTCATTAAGTATTTATTCACATAAGAGTTTTATGAGTTAATGGATAGTCCTACAATTAAGACAGATAACTTTTATTCATTTTCACCATTGATAAAGTACTTGAAATATTGATTGCCATGTAAAAACTACAACCTGAATCACATTTCTGAAATTCTACTTGTTTATTTTGTATTTAAATCCATGTTTCTCTTTTTGAGGATTATAAAGAAATGTATTGATTACAGATTTTACTAAATTTAGATTTCACTATACCAGCCATTAAATAATAAAATTTTAATGTTTCTCACTGGATAAATTAGTGAGAAAACTTACTTTTATCTTGAAAACGTACTATGCCACTTTTGTCACATCATAGATGAGACTTATTTTAAGAAGAAAAAAACCCATACTATTTTGGTTGTATGTACACTTTAAAACTAACACAAGATAAATAACCCAGCCATTTTATTAAAGGTTAAGTTTTATGAAATTGTCAATTAATTCTTCATAATATAAATATATAAACATTTGTGGTAATTCTTATAAACAGTTCTGACCAATTCCTTTCATGAAAAGCAGTATGCTCTGTAGTAATTGCTAAGCAAACAGAAAGCTGTGTTGCAAAGTGGTTTTGTATAGCATATTGTAATTTGACACTTAAGTTGTGCCCTGCATTACCCTGTGTCATAATTGATGGCTAAAGAAAAGCACACGCTATGCTAATCATTCGTTAGAATAGCTTGTTAAATTGTGGTTGCCAATTTTAAATAAACTATGGAATGCTTGTCTGTATTTTAAGGTTTCATAGCCTACAGTTTTAAACAGTCATTTTGAAGCTGTTTTTTAACTTCATGTTTCACATGCACAGTTCTGCCTTTGCACACAAGGTCAGCATGTTTGCCAATTTAATAGCATATTATCAGGAACCAAATCAATGAGCTTCAGGTTTCTCATCAGTGTCTCAAGGGACTTTTCTGTTCATAGCTTTGTGTATTGATCCTAAATTTGATGTCTTTAAAAAAAAAAGTTGATATGTTATTTGTGAGATTTTAAGTTCTTAAAAGCAGAATGTTCCAGAATTAGAAGACTAATTTAGTTGTTAATAGGGAGTGAGGATGAATTTCTTATAAACTTTAATAAGTAAAAGAACCAAATGTAAAGCAGCGTTTGTCAGGTATAGAAATTCTTTTAACTACAGAATCCCAATAAAATTTTTAGTACAGTAAAAAGAGATTTGGGAGATAGGTCACTGCACACAGTTTGTGAATTCCCATTTTTTTAAGTGCAGGAGCATTTACCTAAATATGTGATGAGTCAGTAATATCACATAAAGAGAGAGGAGTCAAACTTGGTGAGAATGTTGACTTAAAATGGAGAATAATAGATATCTACCACCTCTAGTAAAAGAACTGGAGCATGATGAAGGAATATGTGCATTTAGACATAAAAGAAATGTTACCTCTGGAGAAAAATGATTTAATGTGCAGAGAAGGGTTATTCATTTTTAAGAGATTAACAATGATTGAATATAATACCTTTAATTTGTAATAATGGTCTGACGGGCTGCTTCCTAAGGTAAACCCTCTTGATTGGCATGTCCATTTTGATCTCTTCTGCCGTGTGGTGTGTTGAATGGATAAAGGTTTCATTTGTAGTTATTGTACATATACTTAATTAATCCAGTAAAGACACACAGATGGAGTTAATTCTCAATTATTTAACAGACAAATATGTACAAGGTTATTCTGTGGTGTCCAGTTGACCCCTTCGAGTGGAGAAATTCCTTGGGAACATTCACTCTGTTACATGAAAGAAGAGGTGACACCTGCCGTGCTAGAAACAAACACATTCAGTTGATGGCATTTTTGGGGAGACAAAATTTGATTACACCCCAACCCCTCTCCTTTACATCTAACACGCTGGAGTTAAAATTGGCAACCATACTCTTTCCTGCTGATGGATTTTTTTTCTGTTTATTTTCTAATGTATTTCATGTCCTTTCCTTAAAATATGTAAAAACTTAATATTAGGAAAGTTTTGGATTTTATTACTTACCATTATAAAAACACAGCCTCAATACAATTGATAAATTTATAATGTTATTTGTCTAAATGAATTTAAACAACTAAATGTGTATATTTGATTTGATTATTCCTTACAGAATTTTTTTAACAGGCCACTGTGCTGGTCTAGAAAGTATAAGCAGGATTGGGTGACTTTTTTAGGTCAGGCTGGATACAGATTTGGGAAGTAACCTTAGCTCCCTTGGAAAAGAGGATACATTCTATATGGAATATTCCGGATGATTATGAAAATCAAATAAATATTATTTTAGAAGAAATGCACTTTTGGGGGGTTTAAAATATGCTTTGGAATTTAAGTATTTGCGTACAGCAGGCTACGAAAAGAAAAAGTGACCACAAATTATCATAAAATGTCCTTAATTTGGTTTGATTGGAGGTGGGTTACAGTACTATAACCTGGACGCCTTCATCGCGGAATTCTTTAGCATCCTCTGGGACGTGGACCTTCTTTTCAGCTAAGTGGAGGATCGCCCACGATTACCTGTGGTTTTCGGTGTAACTCACTGACCCTTGGGGAGGTCACTCCTATCCTGGGCATTTTCCTCCCTGGCTGTGGGATGTTCAAGAGCGTCTGCACACGTGTGGAGTAGAAGCGTGTTTGCACACGCACGGGCAGACAAGGCTTGCTTGGCTGTGCACACACGCAGCAACATCACGCCTTTCCCGAATTTTGCATAAAGATCTGGAGCGATGATAAATAATGTCTGTGTGGGAGCTCAGCTTAAGGCCGAATTTTCTTTCCTCAGTAGTTTTTGTTCTCAATCACCTTGATGAAACAATCTTGAAGCCGCTCCGCTTTCCGTGGCATTTGGAATGAGTCCCTGACAGGCTGATTTTCCACCCCTGTTGTGATGCTGCTTTCTCTAGTTAATATTCCTGTGTAAGTGTCGCACAAAAGTAAGCCCAAAGAGCCCGCACATGACACGGAGGCTGCTCCATTTGCATTAATTATGCAGTCAGGGCGGTGAGAACTCGCTGTCAGCGGTGGGGCGGGGGCGCGCCGCGGCGGGGAGCGGGGCCGGGCGGCGGGGCCTCCCGCGCGGCCGCGGGAGGGGCGCCCACACCGCCGCCAGGCCGCCGGCCGCCGCGCCACGCCGCCGAGAACAATGGGCGCGCGGGGCGTAGCGGCCCCCGCCGCAGTGGCCGACCCCCCCGAGGGCCGCGGACCCGGGACACGCGCGTTCCGCCGGCCTGGTGCTCTTGTGTCAGCACCACCTGTGCGCCAGACCCTTTCTGAAGCCCGTAAGTTAGTGCCTTTCCAGCCCAAACCAGAAACTTGATTTGCCAGGCCGGGGAGGTTGTGCTTCCTGATTTTAATCTGGGCGGCTGCAGACCCAAGCATCCGAGAGGGACGGCGTCAGCACCGTGCACACATTTTCAACGGGTAGGGAAAGAATTCCAGATCAGCTGCAAAACAAGGACACCCCGAGAAAATGGTGGTTGTGAAACTAACCAGCCAGCCAACGAACCAAAACCCTTCACCATAAATTTGAAACATCTTCTGGGAGGTTTCCCCACCGGAACTGGTTCTGAGGCATCCTAAATTACTGACTGTTTTTCAGTGGGAGATGGAATCCCACAAGGAATTGAATTGTGCAAACATTTGTTGTGTACCTACTATGTCCTAGGTGATGGGGAATATTACTTCATTACTGTAACTGGCTGGAAAACGTTCAGGAAAATTAAATTATTGCTCTTTTCGGGATTTAAAGATGGAAACCATAGAAAAATTGCTTGTTACCGCTGTTTTCCTCCCACCCCCAGTGACTAAGCTCCAGTCAAAAAAAGTATTGGGATCATAGGGAGGACACATGTGCTTTCTCTATTCTTTTGGTACTTTGACAGAATATCAGAAAAGGTTGTTGTGCAGTATTTCTGCAGTGTAGTTTATGCATCTGATAGCGTGGGATTAGAACAGTATGCATGCAAGGAATGTCTAGCCTGTATTCTTGCCAGCAGAGCAATAGAACACTGAGATTTTGAAAGATTAATAAAAGAAATATTAAAAGCCTTGCTCCTTTTTAGGTTTGCAAAACAATTCCATGGTAATATTTTATGCTTTTCTTTAAAATAAAGGATTGTGTTTGCAACATTTCATGAGTAAATCTTGTCACATTCGGCCAGGAGCAATCACACTGAAAATTTTTCCAAAAGGAATTAGGCCATCTTTTCAAGGCCATGTGTAGTTGTCAGCCATGATGACATTTAGCTCTATCACAGCCAAAGTCATAATTTCTGAAGAAACCAGTACCTTTATCTTTTTTTCTATATATGAAATAGATAAAAGGCATTACTTTAAAAATGTTTAATATTCTTTTCTGACATTTGTACTATGCACTTGTTCCAAAGTGAACTTTTTTTGAAAACAAATGTCATTTACTGATTTGGCCTATAAGAAAACATCGATCCTGCTATATGGTACATATTTTAGTGTCATATCTAATTACTTAAAACATTCTATTGTTGATAATCTTTTCTTTGTGAATATATAATGATGCAGTTTTCTAAAATGAATGTTGAACTATAGGAAATTGGTGATACATCATTTTTTACTTACAAAATGGCAATTTCTTGAGGTTCAATCAAATCAACAATGTTAGTAACAGGTAAGTGAAATGAAAAAAGCAGAGAAGAAACTGCTACTTACATACCGTGTAAAACTTTGTATATGTACAAAAGATTGAAATTTGTCATCACACAATAGAATATTATACTCATGGAATTCATTTTTCCCCAATTAAATTACTTGAATTCACAATGAAACAAGAATTGAAAGTTCAGTTTCTTTTAAGGGGGTGGGTGGGAGAAAAGCCTGTTTCTTTAAAAGAAAAAAAAAAAGAAATTAAAAACATATTCCTTTGGAATTTAGGCCTTTGGAATTGTGATTGTATATATCCATGTTTCATTATCCATGTATATATTGTTAAATATAAACTTGGAAATATTTTCTTTTCTTTTTTCTTTCTTTCTTTATTGGTACTGGGGATTGAACTCAGGGCTGATTTACCACTGAACTACATCCCCAGGTCCCCTTCCACACTTTTTTAAAATTTTGAGACAGGGTCTCACAAAGCTGCTAAGGGCCTTGCTAAGTTGCTGAGACTGGTCTCAGCATTTCAATTTTTCTGCCTCAGCTTCCCAAGTCACTGATATTATAAGTGTGTACCATCGGACCTGGTTGAAAATTTGGTATTTCTGACTGTTTCCATTTCATTTAAAAGATAAGATTCCACTGTTACCTACATTTCCTCCTTAATTTTACCTGAATCTAATGGGAGCTTCCAAAATTAGGCCTAGCAGTCCAATCAGCATTTTAATTGGAACTATATTTACAACTATTACTCAACTTTTTCCCCCCACCTACCAAGAACAGTTGGTATCATAAAATAATTTTCATAATGGTCAGCTTTTGATATTATCATCTGTGAGATTATCACTGAGACAAATTTCCACAAATTTAAAAACTTTTAAATCAGAATGTAGAAGTGATAAATCATGAATGTACTTATTTTTCAAATATTTAAATGAGATACTTGCCCCCCAAATTATATTCTTACATTATGTCATTTGTTTTGACATCTTTTTATGGTTCCAGTTTAGTGTTATGAAGCTTATGATATTATTTCACATTTTATCCACTAAATAAAACCTGCCCTGTGTTTTATTACAAAGTAGGTGGCCTGGAGGGAAAATATATGTATTCTTTCCTTTTGGTATAAAATATGCATTTGGGCTTCTCATTTCATCCCCAATCTGTGTTATTCCTTAAAAATGCAGAACTGCCTGAAGTCCTCTTTAATATTTAATTCAACAACTTTTTAATCTGTCATTATGCTGTGATGAAGTAAGCATCAAGTGTCGCTGAAAAAGATTAAATTATACTTGGAAATAGGAATTGAAATGATTTAGGGTTGGAGGCTGAATATTTGCTTTGCACATGTAATAATAGTAGTAGCTTGGGTGAAGAAGGGCTTTGGTTTGGCTTTAATGTCTTTGCCTGGCTGTGCTCCCCTGTGGCTCCCCCTGATTTACGCTGGCATTACTGAGCTTTATTTTATTTAAATGGAGGTGGAAAGTGGAAATTACTACACTACAATACATTAATTACTCCATACTATTTCTTTGTACCTATTTCCCTTGCTTTTCTGTAAACATCATAAACAATGATGCAACCTGCCCAATGGATGGCAGCTGTAAGCAATTCCTTAATTCTTGTTAACAAGCTTATCTTAGAAAGGAAAAGCAGTAATAATTAATACTCATCTATGAAATTGTGAGGAGCAATGGAACATTTGTGCTTTCTCTGTCATAGCAGATGGTATCCTACATAAGAATAAGTTGTGACAGTACCTCTTAATATTTTAACCATTGCATTTTATTTCTTGCCTTTAAAATCTAGACTGTAGTCTGTGGAATGTTTTGCAGTTAGGAATAAAGGTATAAACGTTCAGACCTCTCAGTGATTCTTCAGTTGCTCAACAGGTGACAAGAAAGATAACCTCTTTGGAGTACTTGGTCTCTGCATACCTTCAGATCTTCTGCCATCAAGAAATCTGTTGGGTAATATCTGGTTGTGAAGCTTTTTAAAAAAAATCTAGTGCTATGGCTTCTGTCTATGTAAGGCCAAGGTATTCAGTCAGTGTAGGAGAGAAAACTAATTGAGAAATTACTTGATGAACTACACAGAAGAGCCCCATGTGGTTGTTTGAAAGAATGCTGTTTTTTGTTTTTGTTTTTTTCCTGTAATGCGTGCTTATTAGTGGCTTGTATGTATATTCTGGCTCTGTCTGTAATGAATGTCTTCAAAACATACCTTTGTTTGTCCTGATTTGGCATGATGATGGTCCTTTTCAAAATAAGTTTGCAAATAAGTCTTGATGTACAGCACACCTGCTGGAATATTATCAGAGATACATTCACTTTCAGGAATCCAATGTATCTGTATTTCAGATGTCCACTCCCTGAGCATTATGTCCTGTCATAGAACAATGATAAAGAGAAAGGAAGCCAGGCACAATGGTGTCTTCCTGTAAGCCCAGATACTTGGGAGGCTGAGTCAGGGGGATCTCTTGAGCCCAGGAGTTGGAGACCAGCATGCAGGGGGCTCCTACTCCTCGCTTTTGAAAAACATTCTAAATGAGAATGTAAATTGACTGCAGTCGGTTCAGAATTATCTGTCAACACCTCAGGGTTTTAAAAAGTGAAGCTGGCAAAATGTTTCCAAGCTTGCAAGAATCTTGTTCCCCTTTGTGTTGTCGTGTGTCACCTCAGCTCTACACAGCTGCAGTAGGCGTGTAGCACTTGGAAGAAGTACACAAGTTACGCTGCAGCTGATGTATTCAAGTTTGACAGAAACCTATTTTTTGACTTGTACTTTTATACCCTGCCTAATTGGATTCCCTAAATATTTAGCTCCCTACTTCTATGAGATTAACATTATCAGTGCATACCCAAGATATGGTGGGTGGGACAATTAATTGTATAATTATTATTCTGCCCCTTCTATGAGATAATTGAAAATGAAGTTCTAAATAAAGTTGTTTTTTAGAGTAAATTATCTTGTAGTTCATAAATATATGTTTTAAGAACCGAGTTTCACAGATTACTTAGTGTTTTGATCTAGATAACCTTTAAAAATAAACCAGTTTTTCAACAATTGGTCAATATTTGCCCACATAATGTTATTCTATTAAGATATGCATTTTTCTACATGTACCTTTTTTGCTCTGGCAAGACTAGTTGCCTTTCTGAAACCCAGTGTGCTTGTAGGGTAAAGTAAATGCATGTCTTTGTAGAAGAATAAATAAAAAGAGCAACCTGAGTCAATAAGCGGGTTCAATTCATGCCTACAGCCATGGCGGACAGCTCATTTTGTAGATGTGGGTGTTTTGTTTACATTTATAATGCAGCTTTATTTAATGCTGACAGATATAGCTTGTGGCAAATGATAGTCAGAATGTATGAGCAGTCATAATGCTTCTGTCTTCTTATAGTGTGCTGCTGAAAATAAGCAGTTCACCTCTGTTTTTATTGAGGAAAGGATATGAGACAGCTATAGCTTCGTGAGGCTATTTATTGAGTTGTTTTACTAGCTGTGAACATGCCGCTTTATAGCAGTTGTGAAAATGGACTTTGCTAGTGTGTGGGAAAGGAAATAACATTGCAGTATACAAGGGTAGTAAAAAATCTCTATAAATAATTTTTCAGACTGAGGAATATTCTCATTTAAACAGGCAGAACGGGTTCTGATTTTGCTAGGTGTCAATCTCCCCTCAAAAGTCCCTAGGTAGGAATTAGTGTTATAATTTGTAAGGAAGTTTTGATTGTCTAAAATTTAATTGTTAGAACTTCCAAGAAAAGTTTGTGTTTACATATTCACCTAGATTTAGCACAGTATTGTGACCTGTGGGGCTTAAGGATTTGTATTAATTAGTTTAGAGATATCAATAATAAAATGTACAGATGTATGTGTGATGACTTACCTGTAAGCTATTTAATAGTGTGTGTGTTATTGAAGAATATATGCATGATACAGAGAGATCTATTTTCATAGATAGTTGACATTTGCAGGTTACATAGTTCAGGTGCATGAGTTGCAGACAATTGATGTAAGGATTTGAAAGGACTTGTATTTTGACCCTAAGGATTTATTATTCAGAATAACTAAGAGAAAGTGACTAGCCTCAGAATTTGAATTTGCATTTGCATTTACCTCAGGGCAATTACAGGCTCTTGCAAAAACTGGAGCTCTCAACTCTACAACAGACTATTTTAGGTTTTATGCTAGTTTCCTTTTTCCCTCCACTAAATCTGTCCAGGTCTACTAAAGCTTTTTGATGTACAGTTATTTATTGACTACCATATTGTGATGGATATAATACTTTTTATTCTTAAGCATAAAAAAGAGCATTAGAATGGTACATATTTGAAAATTTCATTACTTTTCTATTTTATTCAAATGTTCATCATATAGTAGTGAGAAGGTACACAAATAATATTTTCATGCATGCAAAATAATTTAGAAAGCAGTGTGAATCTCAGCAGGTGTTTCTTCTATATCTGTGCTCAAATTCCAGGGGAACACTGAATATTAAATTGAAGTAACCCTCCCTTGATATTATGTAGCTAAAGTTCAGTTTAATTCTCAGATAAGGTTTTCCTGGACACATATCATTTTCCTCTCTTGTAAATAAAAGTCAAACTACTTAGATTTTAATACTTGCTACTTTACAAAGTAAATCAAACTGCAGCAAAGTGCTCACTTATTCCTTTTCTTAGTGTTTTTATTAAGGCATTTCTGTAACCACCAAATATATGGATTATAGAGATGCTGTAAAAATGTTCTTATTTCCTTCTCCACTGGCTGATGAAATGGGTTAATCTCTCAATAGAGCTATTTCCTTAATTCACCACCTGTTTTCAAATCCCCAGTAACCGACAAGGTAAGCAGAGAGATTCCTCTGTGTGTGCCATTTCACAAAGAGACAGAAACCTAGAATGGAAAATTAAGACAAAAATCTTGAATTTTTTTAAGGAAAGTTCTTGTACATTACTAAAAAGCTACCATATTTAAATTATCACTCAGCAGCCAATTATGTTGCCTACGGGGCATCCCTTCAGTGGAAATTTTCAACTCAAAGGGCATACCTCTACATAAAGTGTATTTATTACCTTTTTAAAAATGCCCATTTCCTTTCGAGCATATATGATAATGCAGTAGAGATATAACTAATGCAAATTTTACATTTTTGATTTAGAAGCAAAGGAATTGATTTTATACCTGTAAAACTAAATATGTGCTTGGCTATGTGGTTAGACTGTCTCAACTGTATATAAGTAATCATTTATTGTTTAAATACAGAAGAGGCTGTAACAAAATGCTGTCAAGAGCCATCACACTCATTAACCTGCAAGCTAATTAGCCTCCTCCTGCCTGATTGCTGACAAGTTCTTCAATCTGAACCCATTGCTGTCGTGTCAGCAGAGAAGCTCAGAGTGAGGTAGAGGAGGTCTCCATTAGATGTTTGTGAACAAAGTCTGCATTAAAGGTTTGTTTTTTTACACTCTAACAAATGTTAGAGCATTCATATTCCCAGCTATAATTAAATTGGCAACTCTTAATTACTGTAATTAGTATATTAACTGTTTCCTTTCCTGTTCATCTATAATTGATTTCAAGAAATTACATGTAATTTAATGTGATTTTAAAATTTTAATCATTGTTTAAAAGGCTTCAATAGTTAAATGTACATCTAGATGTTACTGAGTTTTTGAAATAATATGCATAATAAAAATCACTTAAATACAGTGTCTTGTCAAAACCAGTAGATTTAAGCTTTATATTCATGTCTTTATTTTTTTTTTCTGTACAAACATGACATCTATTCCCCATTAGAATTTTTTTTCCCTGTTAGGCTAACATTTCTTAACTAGGTTGCAAATTAGCATTGGAATGATAGAACATTTTGCAAATGCATCTTAAAACATGAATTCATTAATTTGTTGAAGACTAATTCATTTAGAATAGCTTCTTGAGGGCAAAAACATTCATAAGATAGTTTGCTTATTACATCATCCAATCAAACTCGTGACCATTGTTATTTTTATTTTTATTTTTTGAAACCTTATTGAGAATACCAGAAAAAAGAGATGAGGATTTAGATCATTGGACCCTGAGTGTAGGGCTCTAAAGTATCATAAGTTCAATTTGTAGAATTTGGATTGGCAAAGAATGAATTGATGAAGTCTTTTCTTTATTCTCAGAATTACCACTATTATCTCTTTCTGGCAAATGTTACTTATGATTTTGGTTTAAACTACTTGAATATATATTCACATGTCTAAAATACCACATGGAATTTATTGTACTTCTAGTTTATGTTGGGAAAACTGCTATTTGAAGGTGTCTGATTTAAAAGTGCTGGATTGCAGTAAGAAACAGCATCAGAGTTTATGGGAGCTTTCCATAGAAGTACATATTTACTCTGTATTGGACATGGCCAGAATTATCATTTGCATATCATCCTATAAATATTTTAAACTATTTAAGTATGTACTTACCACTAGCTGACGTAACCAACCCCTAATTAAGGATCAAGTATTTTAAATAAAATTTAAAATATACTTAATTCATTTAGTCATTCTTATAATAGATGCTAATGTGATATTTCACCTGTCATTCACTTAAAATGGCAACCATTTTATGAAGAACTACTCAGTACACTACAAAACTCATCATTCTTTAACAGACATGGCTTTTTAAATACAGGACCTGGGCTGGGGTTGTGGCTCAGTGATAGAGCACTTGCCTCGCATGCATAAGGCACTAGGTTCGATCCTCAGCATCACATAAATAGATAAAATAAAGGTATTGTGTCCATCTACAACTAAAAATTAAAAAAAAAACAAAACAAAAAAACAGGACCCTATACATAAGAACTCTGAGTTGTACCTCAAGTGCACTGTAAATAAATATGATGGAATGGGTAGATTAAGAGATTCCTGGGCTGGGGCTGTAGCTCAGTGGTAGAGTGCTTGCCTAGCATGTGTGAGGCAATGGGTCCGATCCTTAGCACTGAATAAAAAATAAACAAATGAAATAAAGGTATGCTGTTCATCTACAACTATAAAATAAAAAATTAACAAGAGAGAAAGAGAGCGAGAGAGAGAGAGAGAGAGAGAGAGAGAGAGAGAGAGAGATTGATTGATTCAGATTCCTATCTCTTATACCTATACTTTATTTTGGAGCTGTGGTCTCAGATCTGGGCTCACTGTAGTGCTGTCTTTACATTATAGAATATGAGTTGGGAGCTACTCTTCTCATCATTAAAGACACCAATTCTCCACCTGTATTCCTTGTTCTCCAGCATAGCCTGGTTTCCAGAGAAGAGCAAACCTTTCCCAGAAATTTCTGCTGTCTCCTTTGGGATGTGATTCAAGTTAAATTTTAGAGAATTTAGTGTTATGGTGATTTTAGATTGGTTTTAGAACTGAGTAAGTTTAAGGACCTTTTGAATTTTAAGGCCCATTCAGAACAATTGGAGTACTTACTACGGTTCGTAGTCATAGTACCAGTGAGACCTAACTAAATTCTGAACTTGTTGAGGATCCTGTGGTAGGAACATCTAGCTCAGTCCTTTCATTTTATGGTGAAGGAGTTAAGTGAGGGAGGCACAGCTCACGCCAGTCCACACAACCAGCTGTAGTGCAGCAGGTATGAGATGAGGATCAGGATCATTGGATCCCTAGTCCAGTGAGCCAAGTTTTATAAATTCAAGTTTTAGGGTACTGACTTAGTACTTTTTTTGAGTATTTGTGATTATTTTTATTATGGTTATTTTATATTAAATGTTAAAGTTGTTTAAAGCATCTGAGTATAGTTTTTTTAATGAGTGCAAATTTATTGTTTAAAAAGGATGGCCAAGTTTATGTAGAACATGAAGTATTTTTAAAGGAGGTAAAAGTAACAAAATAAAAATGATTGAATTTGTAACTGGTTGATTTAAAAAAAAACAAAACCCAAAACCCAAATGACTCTCTGAACTGTAATATGACATCAAGAGGTATTTTTTCTGTCATTAAGTTATTTATTTTAAAAATATCTTTGTTTTGTTTATTTATTGTTTTTATGTGGTGCTGAGGATTGAACCCAGTGCCTCACATGTGTGAGGCAAGCGCTTTGCCGCTGAGCCACAACCTCAGCCCCTGACATAAGTTATTTAATAAAAGAAACATCTGTGGTGTTGAAAGGAATGTTGAAGTGCTTCTAAGGAAGCTAAGTTGTTTTCCAAAAAACTTGGGATGACAGTTTTTTATGTCATATGCCCAATTTATTTTTTCCCTCGTTGTGTGCTTCAGTTTTTAGCTAATGCGAGAGGGGGAGGAGCGGGGAGGAGAGAGATGGGGGGATCATTGTGAGAGGCAGACCTTGAAAAGAGACCGGTGGAACACAAATCCCTAGCTTTCAAATGCAGCTGAGGGCCTCTTCCAGCATTTTGGTCAGCCAGTGAGTACTTCCGTGGTCAACATACTACTATACTCTCCGCTCTGCAGCTCTGCAGTGTTAGGATTAGAACAAGGAGACTTCATTTGAAAAGAGAAAGGAAAAAAAAAAGAAAATATATCTTGCTCAAACACTTCATATTAAAATAAATTATTTGAATTTTGATACATCCTAAATAACAAATATAATACTTCTATATTAAATGTATGTGTATATGTGCTTTTCTAGAAGTAATTGAGAATTGAGGGCATTATCGTCTATGAAATTGTGGTAATGTTGATTTGGCAACTCTGTATATGTAACTATTACAGAGTAAAACCCACGAAAAGTATTTTCTTGATACTAGCCTTCATTTATAAACCAGAATAATTCTGAATGTTTATAGTAATGGAAGATAACCCAAGGCAAATTTAATTTTAAATTGGGCTTTTGCTTAATGTATTATTCATAGTATTGTATCATCAGTTAAGCATATCTCTGACAATAAACTTAAAACTTAACTTTAATAGTAATATCCACCCTAATTTGGGTGAGTCAAATAGTGACCTGATATGATTTATTTTGCTCTTATTGTAGATAATTTTTTAATAATGGTGGAATGGAGTTATTTAGTATGCTTTTCTCATCCCCCTCCTCCTCCTCCTTTTTTTTTTTTTTTTTTAACACTTTACTATTTTTGCTGCATGACCTGGTTTTGCATTTTTCTGATTCTCTGTTCATCTAATTAGTATGTTCTAAAAAGACCTGGACCACTTATTGTACAGAGATGTAGCCTGTGGGTATTTAATAAGGAGCTTTCAGTGCTGCATTTGCATCTTTTGCTTGGGGTCTGAATAGTGAATTACCTTTAAGATCATTATAAGCACTGCTGTATTGTTAAAATCAGGCCACAATATTCTAATGACAGTTTAAAACTTCAGGCTTCCTACATAACCCAAGTGACCCTAGCATAATTGTGTGTAGCACAGATGACCCCAGGATAAACTGCTGACGGTGGTTCAGCTCATCCACAGTGTAGCCTCTACAGGCAGGTGGCTTGACACCCAAACAGACCACATCAAGCAGTGAAAGTAAATGTGTCTTGTCTTAGTTATGTATACTCACAATATTATTTATATCATAATACAAATTCTCCAGATATGATTTGATACCTTTTTCAAAAGAGACACAGCCATCAAGCAATGTGCTTTATATGGATTGTATTTTAGCAGATAACTGACCATTTTTTCAGTGTAATACCTGGAAACCAAAAAAGTTTAAAGTGGAGTAGTCTCCTTTTAGGCTGTTCCCATAAGCCAATAACTAAATAGGGAAATACTTAGGATTCAATTATATGTTTTTTCTCCAACCAAATGTAAGAGAACTATTAGTATTATAGGTTTACTTAGTTTTGTTAGTTTTTTTGTTTTCATGGTTACAAAAATTACAGGATTTTAAAGCTGTAAAGGAAAACTTCATTTAGCATCCTTTTTTAGAAGTTGGTATTTTTACTAATTTTCTCAAATTGTTGTGATATCTGTCTGCTACCATTAGCAATGCTAGGTATCTGATTTTTAAAAAAGTGACTTAAATAGGGCCTGGGATTGTGGCGCAGTGGTAGCGTGCTCGCCTAGCATGCGAGAGGCACTGGGTTTGATCCTCAGCACCACATAAGAATAAAAAAATAAAGATATTCTGTCCACCTACAACTAAAAAAATAAATAAAATTTTTTTTAAAAAGTGACTTAAATAGAGATAAATTTCATGTTTTTAAATAAATACTTTTTACTTAGAGGCATTTATAGATTTATTATCTAACATGTAACTGTGTGTCTGAGTTTTGTGACTATGTATGAAAAGTAATTAAACATAGATATTTTTGTACAATGAATTTTAGTAGATAACTTGCTAATTGATTTAAAATTTAGCATACTTCAAAACTGCATTTCTGAAATAGCTGTTTTTTTAAACTTTTTGTTGTTGTTGTTGCAGATGGATAGAATACTTTTATTTTATTTATTTTTATGTGGTGCCGAGGATTGAACCCAGAGCCTCACATGTGCCAGGCACTCTACCACTGAGCCACAACCCAGCCCCTGAAATAGCTGTTTCTTAGAGGAATTTGAAGTTACTAAACTTAGTTGTGATTAATAATTTCCTCTTCCTCCTCCTCCTCCTCATCTTTTTTTGGCAGTGGTGGGGGTTGCACCCAAAGCTGAGTTATATCTCCAGCTTGTGATTAGTAATTTCTGCTGAACAGCTGTATTTTAGCATAGTACTGTGCGTATGTATAGTAGATACTTACTGGATGCAAGCATGAGTAAAAGTAAGAATGAGCTGAAAAGAATGTAAAGGAATGAATTTGTACCTGATAACTATCCTGTAGGTAGTTGAAACATCTAAGCAGTTACACACAACCCTTGTTCCCCCCGCCCCCCAAAGAGGGTCTGTTTCAGTGAATGTTATTTAAAAATTACTGGGTGGTAACTGAGTCCATCTGATAGACTGTCTATACTGTGTTTATTTTGGTTATCTCATCTTTTTGCACCTTTTTTTCTTGTCAATTTTCTACTCAAGAGTTCTCCAAACTGTGAAAAGTAGCTTCCTGATATGACAGGACTTTTTTTAAAATGATGACACTAGAGGCTATCTTATCTTTGTCTTTTAATTGTGTCACCTTCATTGTTAGAAAATTCCAAATCTTGTTAAAGAAGCTGCTTAATTTATCTCTTTTTAGATTTATTGTAGAAATAAAACAAAACTTGTAATTTTTAAAATAAATGGTTATTTCTTCTATGAAGAGAGGCTAATAGTGAGGCAGACATTTATGCAAAGACTTTTACTGCAAGGACCTGAATTGGGAAATAAAATCAGACTGAATTTTTAGTTAAAACTGGATCTAACGTGCTCACATGTTTGAAGACATTATATAAGGTTTAACATCATTATGATCAGAACAGTTACCATTGATATTCTGTTAAGTAGTTTCCTAGGATTTTCTCTTCCAAGAAGAATTTGTTGTACTTGCATTATTGTTTCCTTTGGGATTCTAGACAATGACTCCGTAGTCTGATTCATTAATATTGGTTGTCTTCAGCAGAGAGTATCCAGATTTGACCTGCCAAGTATTAAATTTTTAATGTATTACTAGTTCTTCCACAGAGTAAGGCTTGTCTTTGTTCTTTGTATTTTTGTAACAGTACAGCTTGAATCAGATACAGATTTAATTTGTAGCATCACTAAATATGCCTCATTTAAAACACATCACACAACACACAGATAAAAATGTTTATTGATGAAAATATTTCAACGTGAATAACTACCTTTTTAATATTTGAAAGTATGCATTTCCAAATTTATTTTGAAAAGTGCTGGGGGTGCTGAGTGCTATGTATAATAAGTTAATTATTATGCTATTAACATTGATGATGTTGAATGTGTATTAGTTAATGTGTTAATGACGTGTTAATTACTGTACATGTTGTGAAGACCCTTCAGGCTTGTTCTATGATGCAACATGTCAACTTGAACCAGACCAAGTAATCTGCAAAGCAGTCTGTAACTCTTAAAAATAACACTTGTAAACATAAATTATAAATTAAATTATGCTTTTTATTATTCTTTTTCTTTCTGGTAGAATGAATAAGTAATTCTTCTGCTATCTGCACCTGTTAGAACCTAATACTGTCAGACTCGGTTTTTCCCAAGAGGATTAGAAGAGATTTGTTATGCAATAACTTCCGCTTTGTTTACGCTCTGGCATTTAGTGTATATTTTATATAGATTCATGTGTTTTGCCAACCTGAAAGATCCTTCTTCTTCTTTTTGTTGTTTATCAGGTTGATTTAAAATAAAAGGCATGCTTAGTCTTTGTGCGAACAGTTGAGAAAAGTGGCTTTGTTGAATTAGCACCACTAGTTAATATTAAACTAAACTATATATACTTATGATTCAGTTATGTTTCTTCAAGCTTTTTGGCCCAATAGTTGAAATCTCAAGAGATCAGTCATTAAAAAACGACTGGATGGCAATTTCAAATAATTTAAATGGAGGCCAGAATTTGCTCCCATTGAGAAAATGGAATAATAAATTTAGGGTTTTTTTGGGCATAAAACAGTTTAACACTTTGAAAATGTCAAGTATTTGAAATTTATTTTTTAACTTTTGAATTTACAGTTGCTGACTTCTTTCTAATTCTCAGTATTTTTGGAAAATACACCTGATGATAATCTTCAAGAGATTCATTTGAAGAAATATATTAAAGTTATAGAATTTTATGTTATTCAAACAATGGTGTTTCTTAGTTTTATCTATTCAAAATAATTGGATGTTAAACAGCCATTGTGAAGGGCTGGGCTTGTGGCTCTGTGGTAGAGCACTTGCCTGGCATATATGAGGCACTGGGTTCGATTCTCAGCACCACATATAAATAAATAAAGGTCCACTTAAAAAGTAAATGAAGAATGAGTTCACAAATTTACTTCGGGTCCTAGAATGAGGATTTTGGGGGGGGGGGTGTTGAACCCAGGGTGCTTCACCACTAAGCCACATCCCCAGCCCTTTTTTAATTTTTTATTTTGTTACAGAATCTCAGTTGCTTAAGGCTTTGCTAAGTTGCTGCAGCTGGCCTCAAACTTGCCATCCTCCTACATCAGCCTCCCAAGTTGCTGGGATTACAGGTGTGCACCATCATGCCCAACTATAATGAGGATTTTTAAAAATGATACAGAAGCACCTCTTAAAAATACAAAGATAACACAGAAGTGAATGCTTTTGTCATCTTTTCTGCAAATATAATATATTCAAGAGATAGTAAAGGGTTCAGGCTGTAAAATCAGATGGTCCAGTATCAAATCCTTTTTCCTCCCTCCTTCTAGCACATTGTGCCTCAGTTTCATGATAATTAAAGTGGGCATAATAACAGTACCTACCTTTTAGAGGTGTTGGAATGATTAAATGAGATGATACAGGTAAAGTCCTTTGAGCACTGCCTGGCATACAGAATATTCTCAATAAATGTGAGGTCTTCTTATTAACTTGCCTTTAATATTATTCTGAAAAATATTTGGAAGCATTTAATTTCCACAAGCTCTTTGAATTCCTTAGGACCTGTTATGAATGTGAGTTTTTGATTTTCAGTCATTATAGTCTCATACCTCATCACAGAAAAACATCTTATTTTTAATGATGATTTTATTACTCCAGTGTTGTTTATACCCATCCACCTGGAGTCATCCCAAGCCTTTTCATTCATCTAAGCTTGCTTGATTTCCTACGGCACAGCTCTCGTTTGGAGATTTGTGTTAGCATGGAAGGATATTCTGACCGGGACTTTGGTCGCGGTTGCAAATATTTGTGTATCTCTTGTTTACAGCCCTGGTGTCCTCCTGTAATACCCATGCAAAAGGGATTCTAATAAATCTCGTGCTCAGCATTACACATTGTTTGTTTTAGCTGCCTTCCACTTCATGCTTCCTCCTTTAAGAGCGAGCCATTACGAAAGGTTAGATTCACAGTTAGCAGGCTTTAGCTCTCCCTTTTGAATCAGTAAGGTTGCCGTTTTATTGCTCTCCGACTTACACTTCAGTGATGAGAGTAAACTAGCATCAGATTAAAGGTCAGCAAATCCCATCAAAGAGAGGAATATTAGGGGCAGAGATAGTTGGAGAGGCAGCACACCACTGGGTATTGACAGGGTGATTCCAGGGTATCAGTCAGCAGAATTATAGCTGCCCAGAGAGTCAGTACAGCTTTAATGAGCCTGTGTGAAGAGGAAGAGGGTGGATTTATGTAGTTCCTCATAATTTTCTGTAGAGACTGTTATTGCAGACATTCTGTGGAGTGTTCTGGTCTTTCATTTAATTCAAAGGTCCTGGAGCTTATCCATCCTCTAAATTCTTTTTTGTTAGCTCAAATCAAAGTTGACATTTCCATGGTTTACCACCTAAAACACCCAGTTCAGAATCAAGTTTCCTTTTTGTTTTTTGATATTACTTGGATTTTTAAAAATTTTTATTTTAGTTGTCAACAAGCCTTTATTTTTGTTTGTTTATATGCAGTGCTGAGAATCGAACCTAGTGCCTCACACATGCTAAGCAAGTGCTCTACCACTGAGCCCCAGCCCCAGCCCTAGAATCAGGTTTCTTTAGACAGTTTTGAAATCTATATATTGCTAATATAAACCTACAGTCATTTTAATGCATACATATTTCCTCTTCAGAAAAGTGGGTTTCTTTTCATAACAGGGTAACAAGGGTAGGTGTACATTTATATATTGCCCTCTGAGTAACTGGGATAAACCCTGATTGTAACTATGTTATGGTGCTTTTCAAAAGGGTATTACTGTTCATTCTTAAATTGACTTTCCCAATTAATTGTTTATATGCCTTTTTGCGTTTGCCTCTGTCTTACCCTTTATGCCCCCAATACTCTTGTAACTAGGACAATTTTTTTTCAGTCCCTAGGGAGAAACATTTTAAATTGTTTTAATGAGCAATACTGCATTTAATTGCTATTATTTACAAGTCTGCCTTGATTTTGCTATATCTGATGGTGAATTTGACTCACATTAATTTCTCACCGGAAATTATATAATTTTAACATCTAAGAATTAAATCTGTATAATTTCAAGATTTAGAATATGCTTTGAGAAGTCAAGTGTTTATGAACAATGTCTGTGAATATCTTTGCTATAGTTTAGTTTTAAAGAGTTTATGTTGGATAGATGGACAGATTTTTTCTTAAAGTTAAGCTTTTATTTACTGATCACTAGGAATTAGTTTGTGAAAAAAATCACTAGAATGTTTTATTACCTTTCATGCCAGCCACTTTTTGAAATTTGTATTTAATAATGTGTTGTTTTGATGATGTTCCTAAGAAAATGAATTCTTCAAATTATTAACAGAGAGGTCTTGTCTGTGTGCTTTGCTGCTTGGAAGGTGCTCTTAGCTTCCTCACCATTGTCCTCTGCACCATGTGTGTGGTCAGGCTGTTCAGACACTTACATGGGTCTTAATGGAGAGAAGTGATGGATGTTATGCTACCAGGAGAAGCACAGAATATCCTTTTTGAAGTTGACCATTGACTGAAACATCCACAGTACTTACAGCAAAATGTAAACTCCTTAAGAGAGGTGCATACATACAAATGTTAGATAAAAATATATACGTCACTTTCAGTTATTAATTAGATTCTGTATTTATGGTAAAGAGCCAGCGTACTTTAAAATACAATCATGTGAAACGTCTAGTAAAGTTCATGTTTCCTATAATCATGGCATGCTTCACAGAGCCTTTTCAATAAAACCGAGTCTGTGTCCTTTATAATAATACAGATAAAACTTTATGCTGTGCTGTTACATTGGAATGTACTGGGAATGTCAATGACCCTCATGCCATATTTACTAGCATGCTATTTGAGCAGTGCCTGTGTATCAAGATAATTTGACACTCCAAAAACAATAAAGTGGACAGAAGGAAAAAGGGAACCAGTAGATGTCTGCTGTTCATAACAAAGTCAGGTGGCTTAATTTATATATTCACTTTTGAACATTTAAAGAAAAGGAAAAGAAGATGGCTGCAGCAAAATAAATGACTACCAGGAAAACCATGAGATTAATTATCTGATAGAGCAGGATTCTTAACTGCCACGAGGGACATGTGAGTGACATTTACTAATCACCTTAAGGTACACAAATAAATATATTTGGTATTAAAAAATTCAACTGGGGCCTAGCATTTTTATTTGAGAAAAATTATAAAATGGTCCATGAAAAATGGACCATTTCTCCCTATTAGTAGTTTCTGACTAAAAATTTTGTATCACTTATGGAGATACACACACACACACACATACACACACACACACACACACCATTTATTTTATCTGTGAAATAGTAGATTAAAGATTTCCAAAATACTAATTGAGAAGATACGTAACCCTGGTCTTGTTTTAACAAATTTTAACAAGAACACTGTAGCCAGTTTTAAGATATTAATGAGTACATTTGCAGGAAGAAAAGAGACCTTATTTCAGAGCAAATCAGCACCACCATTTTCTTGCTGTGCGCTCTTCTACACATGGCCATTCTGCAGGTGCCTATGTGAATTTGAAGTGTGTGGCCAGAGCTCACTAATGATGAACAGCTAGCCTAAGTCCTTCATCATCAGCACAGTGCCATTCCACTCCTGGAAGTGATACGAGAGTACAATTTAAGTCATAAAAACTTAGACAGCAAAAAGGCAATAAAACTGTATGTCATTAAAATATGTTGCAAGGCAATGGCATGACAATCCATGGTGAAGAAATTTAATATAGAAAAATACCAGGATTATAAAAAGATCAAATTTGACCATGTGATAAATATTATTAAGCACCATATAAAAGTTTTTAAAAAAATATTTTTAGTTATAGATGGCCACTATACCTTTATTTTATTTATTTTTATGTGGTGCTGCTGAGAATTGAATCCATGACTCTCACACGCTAGGTGAGTTCTCTACCACTGAGCTACAGCCCCAGCCCCTCATATAAAAGGTTTAATTGAAAGAGCAAATTGTTTCACATTACCTA
>CM053399.1:176331512-176408866 GCA_028644305.1 Xerus rutilus
GCTTATTTATTATTCAAAAGCTTGCCTATATATTAATGAACCCTTAATGAGCTGTTGAAAATGCCTGAATTACAGTCAGATTATTAAACTCAAACAGCCCCGTAATCATACCATTTGAGTGGGCTTTAGGTACTTTTCACATCTGCAGCTTAGTATTGTGAAGGGTATGCGTTTATTCGGAGAAAGCTTTGTAATAATTTTGACCCGTAATTTATTTATTGCCCTCCGAATGCAGTCGTCTATGCAGATGCTCTCTCCCATTATCTGTGGGGCAGGTGCACAGCATGTTGAAAGACAGCTAATTAGGATTTGCTGAAAGATATGCAAAAACTGTGGGCTTATAACAAAGCCAAGTTCATTGTTAAACAATGTTTTACTGTGTTTGTATGATTTATCTAAATCTTAGGGAGACTGAAATGAATGTTGTGGTTATATAAGTAAATTGCAAATAGGGCTGTTTTTTTTTTCTCCCATCTTCATAATGATGTGGTGACCAAAGGGCCTGGATATAAAACTTTATAAACATTTATATGCTCCAATATACATACATTTTGTATAAAAAGCAAGAATAACCAGTTTTTTAAACTATTGTTTTACCAAATTTCAATGAAGCTATCAAGATCTTTTGATTTCTACACAGTCATTCATTCTGGCTCTTGTGAATTTAAGTTCATTAAAATGTTTGCGCTGGGGTTGTGGTTCAGCAGTAGAGCACTCACCTAGCACGTGTGAGGCACTGAGTTCGATCCTCAGCACCATATAAAAATTAATAAATACAGGTATTGTGTCCAACTACAACTAAAAAAGAATATTTAAAAAAATGTTTATAGGTGCCCAGAGGAGTTGGAGTTATGATTGGAAGCCACACGGTGACTTAAGAAGGTTAGTAAGCTAAATAATAGTGAGTGAATAGGTAGGTAGGATGAAGAATGGAAGAGTAACTTAAACGTAAAGTAAGGAAATAAATAGAAATATTCAAATTGAATAATTTTGGAAACCAGGTATTACTGTTTAGAGCTCCCATAATCATTACTTTCTTAATAGAAAAAAATTGATTTACTTTTCAGAATAAAGTTATAAAAATGACTTCATTATTGATAAATAGCCTTCTCATTGCTGCCCAGTTGCAAAGAACTTTAGTACTTTTCCTCCAAAGGAGTGTGAACTTTTTGTCAGGAAATGATTTTTCTGATGAGATCTGATGCATGTAATTTATAAATACAGAAGAATTGCATTAAGACATTTTTTCTTATTCTTGAGGCGAACATGTTGATATGCTTATAATTTTTGAAATAAGATTACTTATCATGGAACAGGAGAATATTATAGTAGCTTGAAGTATATATTTAACAATTATTCTTGTGTCCATTGCCATTGAACTTAAGGGTGCTTCCCATTAGTGGTGATGGTTCATATACACATTAGGTATGTATAAAAGTGTCATAGATGGCTAATTAGTTTGTGCCTTTTCCATTTCTTTCTGATGAATTTCCTTCTCTCTCCCTTATGGTCTGTTTCCCTTAGTATCAATCATCGAGCATCTTTTGTCTGTTCTTGTACAGGAAGTGTAGAGTAGTGTAATAATTTCAACTATGGCTGTTGATCTACTATTAAAGACCCTTGCTACATGTCCATAGGGAAAAGATCAATGTGTTCAAATACAAAGGGAAAATTAGAAACTTGATGGGACCTTGAAAGTAGATAAAAACATTTCCAGAAGCACCATTATCTGTAAATCCAAAAGAGAAACAGCAAATGTACAAAAATTTGAGCAAATTTAAGTTTAAAGGAGAAACTTAAGGAGCTTCCAAACATTATAAAATGAAACAGAACCCCAAGTACAAGATAACAGTCCGTACTAAGCCTCACAGCATGTAAAGGACACAGAAAACTTGGCATGTGAACTATGAGTGTGTCCGAACCATGGGATTATGATATTTAAAATATTTTAGTGAATGAAAAGGGAGGAAAATAAAAGTGTTAAGTTAAAGATACCAAATTAACCAATATGGGGCAGTTCAAGAACAATACAAGGCAGCCTTTCAAATTCTAGAAGAAATAGCAAATACACTAGGTCTTTAGTTATCTTTATCAATGAATGGGTTGATACAGATTTGATCTTTGTTTCCCTAAATGAACTTACTATCTAAGGGTATTGTCGTTTTCAAATCTTATTTATTTATTTCTGAATAGAGAACAGACATAACTTTAGAGTATGGTGAGTTAGTGTTATTTTCCAGGTGAAATTATTCTGAAGTATATTTTTAAATGAAAGTAGCATCTTTAAAGTGCTTGAGGGGAGGAAATTAAAGTTGTTCATTGGAGTTAAGACCACTAAGAGTACAGATAGAAAAAGAGTTCTGTCATGCTGTGGTTATAATTCAGGACATCTGGGAATGATGTCTGTTCTTAAAAGAATTGATGGTAGTTCTAGGTTAGCATATAAAATCACGGAGCTGGTGATTAGTTGAATACTTGGCAGCTTATAGATGTTACTGTCATGTAAGTTACACTAGACAGTGTGCACCACTGTGGATAAACAACAACAGGCACAGACGCAAAGCAGAATCCAAATGCAAACATGCAAGATGCCAACTTCCTTCCCCTTTGTCCCCAAGAAGTCTCATAACTAGTGTGGGGAACCTTCTTTTAAACAGATTTACAGAGGTTAATTGGGCTGGGATATTTTAGATTATGTTACACATTAATGAAAATGTTGATTTCGAGCTGTCATGACTCTGGTGCTTTTTATACCATGATAATTATTTTAAAACTTTGTCTTCTGTGTTGTTGAAAACGTCTTGGCAGAAAGCCTGTGTGACCTGATTAAACCTATGAGTTGTCAACTGTGATCTATAATACTCAGAAGAGGATGCTGACTGGGCATCACTTAGGAAGTTCTTGATTTAAAAGCAAAATTAGATTGAGGCTACTGTGCCCAGCACTATAGCCATGTCAGTAGCATATTTTTAGTACTGTATTTAGTGTCCTGGTTTTATAGTTTGCTGGCAATTGCTTAACTCTATTCATTTAATAATATAGATACTCAACATATAGTTAATTACCTCATATTGTATGCATTTCTCTTCTGAAATTACATGATAAAAAAGCCATCTAATCCTGTTTATTTTCCAATTTTTGGGTATAACTTGTGAATTAAAATTATTTTATGAGAATTTTTATTCTGTTTTTCTAACTGCACAGAGAATAACCACCATTTGATGAACTTGTTTTATATCTCTGGAATTATTTTCTTCCTTTCTTAAAACCCCCAATTTTTTTTTAACCCATTTTATGCTTAAATCATCTAAATCTGAGAAGCTTGGATGATTAGGATATTGCAAGACATCAGGATTACCTTTTTCTAAGCATCCAATCTGGGATAAATTGGAGGGGGTGGTATTAGATATTTGAGGATGCATGTGAATATTTTCTTGAAAGTAATTTTCATACTTATTCAAGTTGATTGATAAAATGTGGGCAATGAAGTTCTCAGCATGAATTGTAGTGCACTGATATTGTTTGATCATATTCTCAAATAAACAAAATACTCACACTATTTGTCCTGTTTCTCGCTTCTTCTCTCTGTTTCTCCCTTTCCTTGAAGGTCTCAGCATCAGAGGAGCCCAGGAGGAAGACCCTCCCGATCCCCAGCTAATGAGACTGGACAATATGCTTTTGGCAGAAGGGGTTTCAGGTCCTGAGAAAGGTGGGGGATCGGCGGCAGCAGCTGCAGCCGCGGCAGCCTCTGGAGGTTCTTCAGATAACTCTATTGAACACTCAGATTACAGAGCCAAATTGACCCAGATCAGACAAATCTATCACACAGAACTGGAGAAATATGAACAGGTCAGCAGCCGCCACTCTCATAGTCCTGCACAAACCCTCTATTGCTCTTCTGCTAGACGGTGCTAACCACTTCTGAGGGCAGTGAGGGGTAGGTGTTAACTCAAAGAGCAAAAAATATATATATGGTTGATGCAGAAACCCAAGTGAGTTGTTGCAATTGTGAAATGGAGACTCTTTGAGATTTAGGAGGTGAATCTAACCCTATTTTATCCTATTCACATATTTTAGTTTTCTTTATTCCTCACATTCACATGCCCTTACTACCACACCTGCAGCCATTGTTCCCCTCTAACCTCACCACTTGGTGCCCTTCAGAGCTCTGTATAATTATATTTATGCACTGGCTTTGTTCATAAGCTTTAACAACTTTTAAAGGGAAGCATTGCATAGTGTGAGCTTTTATCTCCTATGCTGTGAGCTCTAGAATCCTCCTAGGAATTAATTCTTACGGATTGTGCCAGACTGTAGGAAAGGCAACTAACTTGTATTATTTAAGTGAGCAGGTTCTGGCCTGTCTTTCCGAGCATGAGACCCCCTGGGATAATTATGGGTAGTACCTCAAGATAGGGAATACCAGGCATTGTGTGCTGAATTCCTGATTACAAAGAGAGTAAGGATTAAAAATCCTGTTCTCAGCAATTTTATTAACAATCCTTCGCTGAACCTAAGATATCTTTGATTTTAAGCTGTGCCATTGTTTCATGTACTACCAAGAAAAAGTCACACTGCTGTTTTAACTCTAAAATGCCATTGATTACAAAATGCTTCTAAACTTCAGGGATGTTAAAACTTGGGGGAAAAATAAGTGAGTCCTAGATTTAATATAATAAGATAAAATGTTGGTGGTTCATTTTAAACATATTTTAGTTGTTAGTTTAAGGCCAAAATGTTGCTTAGTTTGAGGAATTCTCATTTGATAAGAATTCTTGTTTGAAAGTTAATAAAGAAGCTCATTATAATGAAACCTTTAAAACATACACAAAATAAAGAGAATAGTGTTAGATCAAATTCTATGAAATTGCCAAGTTTTAGGATCAAAAGCAGTTGCAAACCGGTTGTGGTGGTACACATCTATAGTCCCAGCCACTTGGAAGGCAGAGATGAGGGAATCACTTATGCCCAGGAGTTACAGACAAACCTGGGCAACATAGCAAGACACCCCACTCCACCCCCACTCCCCCCAAAAAAGAGAAGCAAGACAACAGAACAGTTGCCTATTCTTAGTTTCATAGGTTCAACCTAAAATAATGAGTCCCCTGTACAACCATCATCTAGGTAAATAGCCGTTTGCCACTCTTTATTTTGTGTTTCACTTGGCCTTTTTCTGGGTGTATTTAAAAGCAAGTCTTAGACATCACATAATTTTAGGCATACATACTTTACTTTATGTAGTGGTTACTTCTCAAAGTCCACACACTTAAGTGTGAAATGGGGGTCCTACTGAGTTGGGTATGTACATATGTATGTATGTATGTATTTATTTTTGGAACCAGGAATTAAACCCAGAGACACTTAACCACTGAGCCACATCCCCAGCCCTTTCTATTTATTTATTTTGAGACAGCATCTTGCTAAGTTGCTTAGGTTTTTGGTTTTTTTTTAAAAGCAGTTTTAGGTTCACATCAAAATTGAGAGGAAGACATAGAGATACATCCTATCCCCTCTTCCCCTATATATGTGTAAACCAGTTGTGGTTTACACATATCAACATTATCAACATCCTACACCAGAGTTACATTTGTTACAGTTGGTGAACCTACACTGATGCATCATTACCAAAGTCCATCAGTTTACCTTAGGGCTCACTCGTAGTGTTGTGCCTTCTGTGGGTTTAGAATCATGCAGAGTATTTTCACTATCCTAAAGATCCTCTGTGCTACTCATCCCTCTCTCCTTCCATGATTCCCTCCCATAACCCCTGTTCAGGCTTAATGATGATATTTTTCTTATAAGATCCCTGAACAATTTCAGATAGATAGAGATTTAGTTATAGATATACATAATGATTTCCCTTTTTTTCTCTTCCAATGCCTTTTCTAATATTCTGGATATGATGATATTAAACAAATGCTGAATTTTATCCCAGGGGTGAGTGTGTTTTGAGGGAAGGTAGAAAGATTTATGTAGTGTTATCTTAAAATGCAATGTAAATTAATATTATAAAATGTTTTATATTTTTTGAATAGGAACTTCTAGGACTCAGAATTGTAGCTAATCTGTAGGAATAAATTTTAGTGGAAAAATGTGCAAATAAGAATTTTGGAAAAATTATCTTTTATTGCACATGAAAAAATTTAGCTTTCTGATTTGACATATGAATAATTAAGAGTAAACAAAATAAGTCATGGTTGAAAAGGTCGCCCTGAGCATAAACAGTAGAAAGTGTTTCTAATTTGTAGTATAATTCTAATTGCATAAATTTATGTTAAATACATTTATACATATTTACTAGGTAAATACCACCAGTCACCTTGTATGGCTGAGCAATTGAAGTGATTCCTTACCATCTCCTGCCATGTTTCTCCACACCTACCTTCTTAGTTTCTCCCTGTGGCCCTGTTGACAGTTGGAGAAGCTGGCATCAGTTGATGGCCAGCACTTGAGGCTCATGGTTTTAGAAATATGCCTAAAAATTTCCCATTAGAGTTTAGTAACCCTACTGTTGGCTAATACCAGAATCAAATCACCAAGATTATGATTATTTTTTTTTGACAATTTGGGGGTTTTGGTTTTTTTTATAAAATTATATATATTACATACAAGTTCTACATGCTAAATCTTTTTTTTTTGTACTTTTGCATTAAATATAAAATTGGGAATAACAAATGTTATCATGAGTCTTATTTCTAGGTATAGTCAGTAGTCTAATAAATGTTTAAATGTATATTTCCTTTCTTCTTGTTAATACTTTCAGAAAGAAAAGATAGATGTATGAAATCTATGCACCATTATGGACAAATAAATAATGGGATATGAAGACTAATTGGCAGAGTCACCGGAATCAGTTTTTTCCTGTAGGTTCTGAAGTGTTTTAGAAATTGTGTAGGAGCATTTAGTTCCCTGAGTTGTCTTTGGACCTGGCTTTTATAGCTCTTCTGTTTGTAATTCTCCTAAGTTATTAATATCAGTGAGTTTTGACATAAAACAGTCAACTTTTCCTTTTAGTTCTTTAGGACACAAGAACATCTAGACCTTTAGAGATATGCTTTGGTGTTACTAAAAGGGTGAAACTAAGGTAAATGAGGTGAAGTGGTGGCATTTCTAAAATAGATTGTGTCATAATTTCTATCTTGTAGATGAGACAGTGGGATTCATAGAGGTTAAAATGGTCTGTTCAGCGCCACACGTTGTTAGAGTCAGACATTGCAGTCAGTTTTGACAATGTGCCATTCTTGTCTGTTGAATTATACTGCTACTCACATAGAATTGAAAAATAATTCAGAAATATTCTGGTTTTCTCCAATTTGCCCATGTTGGATTACATTTGAAGTGGGAACAAAGCACATGGGAAACCTACTATTTTAATTACTTTCTAAAAATTATTTTTTCTTTCCAAGAGTGATCATGGGTACTCCAAATGACAGAAAGCTTATCAGTAAGTAGGAAGAACATATATGTTAAGGCAGAGGATCCATTAGAAATTTGTGTTGAGGCTTACTAAACTATTTTGGAATCCTAAGAGTTATTCACTCTACTGTGTTTTGCAATGAAGCTGTAATGAAAATGTATCTGAAGGCTGTTTAGATTTAGATTGCCATAAAATTAACAAACACTACCACTGCGGTAAATTAAAGTACATAGCCGCATTTACAAAGCTAAGCAGACTAGAGTTAGTTTGAACAAAATCATATCCAGGCTGTAAGTCTCAGTTTTATGTATGGGTGTTACATATGGTATTGTCTCTAAAATCACCCCCCACAAAGTGTTTTGATCATGTCTCTATTCCATAGGCTCAGGTTTAATGATTCTTGATGATAAAAAAAAAAATTTAAACCACTTAAATTTACTTGCAGATGCTTTTGAAATATTAGGCATTGAATATATATTAAAGTAAGGTTCTTGAATATTACTACCATCCAAAAGGAAACAAAACTATTGATTCTGACACCCAGCAAGGAATATGACAATTTTCCAAAGCTTGCAGCAAATGTCTTGTAATACTTTTATCTCAGATGCATTGCTTTTTTCTAGCTGAGACAAACCTGCTTACTTCTGTCTTCTTGTTGATTAGCTACAAGTTTTGAAAAATCCTTTTACTCTACCTTTTAAATTTGAGTTTAAAATTGCAATTTAAAGTCCCAGCTGTTAAAATAGCTGAGTTTCTAATCAATTTAAGGCAGTGGTCCTTAGGAAGCCTTGCTTTTAAGAACTGAAGGCCTTCAATTGAGCTAGCCTTTTTTGATTCCTCCACCTCTCTACCCAAAGAAAATGGACACATCCATTTTTGCAAATGAGATTTGACCTTGACATTTGTTTAAGGAAGGATACACTATGCTCTATGCAGTTCCCACACTTTGCTTGAACCAGAAGAAATGCTTGTAAACAGCAATTCACTTTATAATTTACAGCTGGTATAATAGAGATGACATATTGAAAGCTATCTACTATAATTATATTGAAATACATTTTTGTTGAAGGCAAAGTGTTGTAAAGGTCCCAACCCTTCCCAAGCATCAGGGAACCTGCTCTCTGAGCTCACAGATGTCTTTTGTATTCACCCCAAATCCAGCAGAACACTAGAACCAAGAATATACACTGGACGTGCTCAAGACCAATCAGATATCATTTGGCAGTATCAAAAGATTGTGCTAAGAGTTTAAGACTCAGAGATTGCGGAGGATTATTGGGAATGGAGAACAAGTGCAGGATCTAAACATTGTGAAGGCATATCCTCATGCTTTTCTGAGGATCTCTGCTTGTTTACATTTGCTGGCAAAATCACCTTTGCTTGTAAAAGGAATGTTCTTTTATCAGTTTAAAAATGCTGTTATCACAGTAGAGATTGTGCAGCCCTTATTCTGTTTTGCTGTTCTTCTTAATAACTGAGCAGGATAAGATACTACCTGGTGTAAGCTTTATATTTCACGTTCCCAAGCATGGCCTTTTCATTTAGTTCTCCATGGAAAGAGTTTTACATTTTGTTGGCATTTTTTTTTTTTTTTTTGAGGTACTGGGGATTGAACTCTGGGATGCTTTCTCTACCACTGAGCTACATCTTCAGCCCTTTGTATTTTATTTTGAAACAGAGTCTTGCTAAGTTGCTGAGGCTGGTCTCCAATGTGAGATCCTCCTGCCTCAGCCTCCTGAGTAGCTGGGATCACAGGTGTGTGCCACATTGCTAGAATTCTTTTTTATATATATATAATTTTTTAAAAATCTTTATTTATTTATTTATTTATTTATTTATTTATTTATTTATTTATTTATTTATTTATATGTGGTACTGAGGATCGAACCCAGTGCCTCATGCATACTAGGCAAGTGCTCTACCGCTGAGCTACAATCCCAGCCCACTAGAATTCTTTTTGGCTTTCATGCTGAGGCTTTTCCTCAGCTGGAAGGAGTATTGGAGTATTCCCTTTTTGTCTTCTAAGTTACCAGTTGATTGACTCTGTGTATCAATTGTATATATGACCCCAAACTTGATTAATAAAATGAGTCGTTTTATGTTTGAATCCTTTCTTCAACTTTGGAAACACTATTTATTCAGACTATGAGAAGCCTGAACTATATTAGGTAACCAGACAGACACAAAGCATGAGTTTTATAAAATTGTCATTTTTATTGCCAATGATAACTGCCATTTACTAAATATTAGTTATTATAAAGAATTTAACATACACATAATCTTTACAAAACTTTCATGAGATATGTCCCTAAACCATGTGAGTCAGTGAGAAGTGTTGAAGTATAGCAGATATTTTTGTCTTTGTTACTGTTTCTCAGGTTATTGGTCTTATTCCAATTAGCTTAGAAACATTTTTTTAATCTCCAAATAAGAATTTGTTGACTTAACAAACATTCAATAAATATAAAATCTATGACATTAAAGTTAATAGCAAAGTTACTGAAGACATTTAGAAAAAATGACATTAGAGGGGTGTCTACTTTTTTGTTCTATTTTGTTCTTTGAGACAGAGTCTCACTATGTTGCCCAGGTTAATATCGAACTCCTAGGCTCAAGTGATCCTTCTGCCTCAGCTTCTTGAGTGGCTGGGACTACAGGCACAGGTCACTGCACCTCGAAGGGCATCTTTTTTTTTAGTTGTCAATGGATCTTTATTTTATTTATTTATATGTGGTACTGAGAATTGAACCCAGTGCCTCACACATGCTAGGCAAGTGCTCTACCACTGAGCCACGACCCCAGCCTGCTGGGCATCTGTTAATAGAGATTTCTTCTTTTGGTCAAAAAGAATAGGGGGTATTATTATCTGTTGTCTACAGTCAATTTCCCTGGATGGTTACAAAGAACAATTCAGTTTTTAGAATTGATCTCATTTGAAAACTTCCTCTAAAATCAGTGCTTGCCCACTGTCTGATTTTACATTCTGTTATGTGTACTTAAAGAAAAGGATTGAATCTTGAATCCACAACTAAACAAAGCACTATCACAAAATGTAGAAAACACTAAGCGCTTTAGTTTTCTGTGTTAATCAAATATGTATAGATTGAAGAGATGGTTTTACTAGCCCCAAAATACTACTAAGATGTCTAGAATCCAAATCTTTCAAGAATTGTTATTACTTGGTTTCAATTTTTTGAGGAGAAAGGAACAAATGGCAAAGAGATAGGCTTATGATAGGAATTGATAGGAAATATTTTTATTAGATGCAGTCTTCTATGCTGTATGTGAAGTTTGTATGTTTTAAAACATGCAAGCAGCTGAATCATGACAGCTGAATTAAAAGGAAAAGAAGATTTGGTCAATATTCTAATCAGAAAATTCAAGAAATTAAAATTCTCATTTCCTAAATATTCCAGTGAACCAGGGTGGATATGCATTTATATTATGGACATTGACCAGAAAGTTCTTAAATGACAGTTTCACTTAATAATAAAATAGTGAAAAATTTCTCCAAATGTCTTAATAATATAGTCTTGTGTGATGAAGGACAAGACAAGTGTTTGAAGTAAGATTTCTGGATTACGAATAGCACCGGTACTAGTATGTTTGTGTGGCCTTTCTGAACAACTCTGCAGTCATTTGATCATTTCTCCTGCATTCATATGTTTTAAAATGTGTACCTTTTACAGAGTAGATGAGGCAGTGCTATGCTCTGCTCTGAAACTGGTACAGATGATGCTGTAAATGAGGCTGTAATTTACTTTCAGTGGTATAAAGGAAAAAAAATCTCTTTGCCTAAAGTGTATGCATCTTTCTTAAGGGTGTACCCAGATTTTAATTATCTAAATGTAAATACTTAACGAATTTTACTTAGAGTAATGAGCTAAAGTGCACACTACATAAATGAGATGTTCTAATTAATCATGTATGAACTACTGGTTTAAAGAAAAGCTATGTGAATTCTGTGAATGTTGGGCTATTGCCAAATTGCTAATCAGCACTTGCATTCATAGATGGCTTCACTTAATAAGTTGTGAGACATTCAGCAAATGTTTTAGGAAATTATGAGTTTTTAGATACAGAAACTTTTTGCTTTTAACCCTTTTTTCTCATACGGGCCTTTGGACGCTTCTTAGAAACTATAGTCATCCATGTGGTTAAAATTCAGCCAGACAAAATCTAAGAGAGCTAATATCCTCAGGTATCATGCACATAAGAGTCCTAAATCATTTACTAAGACTATCCCCTGCCACGGATGTGTTACCATAATGTATGAGCAGGGTTTATGGGAATCATGAAATTCATGTGTAAATCAGAAGTGCTTCTCCATGTATCCCAGCATGGCAGTTCTTCAGCTTCTCAGTCATGGGACTTAGACCCTTGACAATGATTGGAGCACTCCTCCACACCAAGGACTTCTGCTTGGTGGATTTTATCTATCAATATTTATTATAATAGAAACTAAAGCTAGAAAAATTCAAAGTATTTATCAGTTAATTTAAGAATAATACAAGCAATTACATGTTAAGTAAAATAACTTTAAAACTATTTTTTCAAAAAAATCCCTCAATTTAATGAGAACAATGGCATTGCTTTTACATTTTCACACACTCTAATGCTGGCCACAATAGGAATCAGCTTGGTTCTCATATCCGCTTCAGCAGGCAATCTGTTGTCATTTGGTTGATGTATATGAGGAACATCTGGCCTCACACACAAAAGAAAGGGGTATATTAATAGTTTTTTCAGAAAATTGTGGATTTTAAAAATATTCTATCAATACTTGACAAGTTGTAATTTTATAAAGGTTAGTTATGAGTTGAAATCTGAAATCATATCAATGAACTTTTTGGGTTCTCCTTTAAAATCCATTGATCTAGTTTGCCCTTGAAATAGATCATCTACCTGTGCATGCTTTGTAATGTGACGCATTGATCATTTGGAAAGTATTGGTTCACTGAATTTGGAGTATCTTCCAAATGTTAACACATTTCATTATACAATACCAAAATACATGTATATATTAGTATCAGCAGTGAAGTAATCAGAAAATCTACAACAAAAACTGTCAAGCTCACAGTAGGATACAAGTTTTCCGAAATTCTAATTTCCATTTGAAAACTCAAATTTTATCATGGGCACAAATTCTGCCAGCTATTTGCTTTGACATGACAGGCTTACTTGGTTCATTTTGAGAAAACATCTGCCAACTACCCAACTCCAAATAATCATAATTTATCAATATTGTTTTCAAGTAAAAGTGTTGCTGTGAAAAAACTGACTTCAGATCAGAATGCTTTCTCTTAAGGTAGCTATCCTTTGATTTGCAGCAAAAGTACTTTTTGTGTTCTTCCCATTAAGATTATTAAAGACATACTTAAGGGTTGGGACACAAAGATGAATAATTCCTGATGCTTCACTAAGGACGTTCATAAATGAAACTGGCCTGTGCATTTATAAATGTGCAGTAGTGAGGAATTAAAATATAAATAAATCCAGGATTATCTAGTATAAGTGTTTCCCAAAGGATTTTCTTAGTTCATTGGTTCATAAGATGCTCTAGAACTATGCTGTCCCATACACTACTCACAAATACATGTAGCTAGCAAGCGCTTAGAGTTGGCCTAGTCTGAATGGAGATGTGCTACAGATGTAAATACGCACTGGATTTCAAAGAGTACAAAAAGGTATGTAAAATACTTCAATAACAGTTTTTGTTTTTAAAACACATTGTGTGTTGAAAAGTATTTCATACATAGGGTTAAATCACGTGTGTTGCTAAAATGATTCTTTGCATTTTTTGAAATGTTGGCTCTTAGAGAATTTTAAAAATTTTGTATGTGGCTCTATATATTTTTATTAGATAGCACTGTTGTGGAGGTTAGAGTTTGGGTGGCCAAATTTTGGTGAAGTTGTATATATTATTTCTTCTCTATGCGTATTGACATAAAATACTGAGTAGTAAGTACTACCCCTGCCCCCTCCCTGCAATAAATTTTTTTTTAAATTTTGGTTAACCCAGCAGTTCCCAGACATATTGTATTTTTGTACCGTGTGTCAGCATTCTATAGAACTAGGTATGAAGCTGTAGATTTGCTAATCCCAGTTTGGAGGAAAAATTTAAGTTTAATTTTTTTCATCTTACTGATATGAAAACTGAAGGACAATATTGCCAAATTATATAATTTGGAAATTATGTAAACATATCCTTAGGGAAAGTTTAAGAAAAAAATATACATAGTATTTCTTGGCTGGGTGACCAGTTGTTTTTTGCTTGGCAGAAGATAATCCAAATTGATAACACAGTGGAGGAAATCTTGCATTTATATTATAATCTTGGACAATAACTATTAAGCCTCTTTAGTTACAGACTATCTGAGAATCTACAAAGAAAACAGAAATTGCAGATCTACACACATCTGTGCATAAAGTGGCATACAGTTTCCCAGGGTCACACAGATACCCTAACCCTTTCCATGGACTGAGGTTAAGAATCCTGTACTTGGGCCCAGGGGCAATGAGCTCCTGGGTATGAACCTCCTCACTCTTAAATTGCAATGGGAAAGCCCACCAGTCCATCTGGGGGTGTCTTGGTTGCCTACTGTGTGTATTGCACAGTTCTATAAGAATCCCATAAGTATAATGTGGGGTCACTACTAACAAGGAATTTAAAATTTCTTAAGATTTGAACATATTTTTAAGTAAACACCTTGGAAAAATGGTAAGAAGACTCATTTTACCTCACCTTAAAAATATTTATAGAAAAGTTCTATAAAAGCTTCAAGTGAAATACCCAGTGTACTTGAAAGGTTAGTTCTCTAATGAGCAGTTAGAAAAACCATCATGTGCTATACATGAGCAATCTTCAGGATATCTGTAGGGAAGTGGACATGATTATAATTTCAAAATGTGTCTTGCCTTGATCAGTGATCATTCTGTCTGCCTGCCCTACTAGCGATGTCTGTGCAGTACGATGCAGAATCTTGCAGTCTGTCTTTTTAAAGAAAATGCTAGATGTTCTTTTTATTCAGGAGAGTAGACCAATGCTTTATTTCCCAAGGAAATACTGAATTTCAGTGTAGGTCCAGTTACATAGTTTTGTAGATCTAAAAGAGTACCGGTGAACTGAAAGAGACAGCGTCCAAGTATTGTTAGCTAAAAAGTTGAGTCCCAAGTCTAATTCTCATTTTCTTTTTCTTTTTTTATTAAATATCTTTTTTAGTTGTAGATGGACACAATGTCTTTATTTTATTGCTTTGTATGTGGTGCTGAGGATCGAACCCAGGGCCTCACGCATGCGAGGCAAGCGCTCTACCACTGAGCCACAGCCCCAGCCCTCTCATTTTCTAATTCTTATTTTCCTGCTGCCCCTCCCTGGAAGAGCTGAGCTACTTCACAGGATGGCTTTTATCCCCTGGGGCATTAGTGCAGCCAAATTACACTAGCCATTGGCATGCTTGTCAAGTGCTGATTCAATCCTTAGTTCTTGCCTTGGGGGTGTAACTCAGTGGTAGAGCTCATGCTTAACACACCCAAGGCCTGGGCACAATCCCTAGCTCCTACCCAAACAAGAAATTAGGCCTTCCTCTTTGCATATTCTCTCTCTTCCTCCTATCTACTCACTGAAGTTGCTATGTGCTGTTATTGCTAGAGGTTTTCTTGTTCCTAGAGTTTCTCCTGACTTCTACTTTTATCTACCTTTCAGAAATACTACACATTCTTTATAGCCCAACATTAGTTCTCCCATGAATTCTCCAGATGAGAACACTCCCTCCTTGGAATGTAGGAAGCCCTTATTAATATCTTCCTGTTACACTATGTACTGATTTCCTTGTGTGAGAATTATTTTTTTATGTTTTATTTCACTGAAGGCCAGGTCTTGCTTGTTTCTGTGTCCCTGATGGCACTTGAAAGGGTTTGAACTTAATTTTTCAGTAAACATTTGTTGACTAAATGTAAAATACTGGAGGGGGTAGGGAAAAAAATGTGTGTGTGTGCGCGCGTGTGTGTGTGTGTGTGTGTGTGTGTGTGTGTGTGTGTATGTAATAGTAGTAAGCATCTTCCAATGGAAAAACTTTATTTTGGAACTAGAACAAGGAGGGGTGGGAAGGACAGTTGAGTAGTGTGTCTCCTTTGCATGTCTGACCACTCAGTTTCAGAATTCTTCCTGTCCCATCTAACTACACCACCACTATTTCCTAAGTATCTTAGTTGTATTTTACCTTACCCACTACACAATTGCATTAGTGATAGCAAATGAAGTGGAAATTCAGATGAGTTAATGTCTGGATGTGATAATATAAAATACCAGTTTTCTAAGGAGTGATTTTTTTCCCCCCATTACAGGCATGTAATGAATTCACTACACATGTGATGAACCTTCTCCGAGAACAGAGTAGAACGCGTCCCATTTCCCCAAAAGAGATTGAAAGAATGGTGGGCATCATCCATCGAAAATTTAGTTCCATTCAGATGCAGCTCAAACAAAGCACTTGTGAAGCAGTTATGATTCTAAGATCAAGGTTCCTTGATGCCAGGTATGTGAGGCCATAAATTTATTGTGTGGCTCCCTCTTCACTCTTTTTTTTTTTTTTTTTTTTTTTTTTTAATTTTTTTTGTTTGGTTGTAGATGGGCACAATATCTTTATTTTATTTATTTGTATGTGGTGCTGAGGATCGAACCCAGTGCCTCACGCATGCGAGGCAAGCGCTCTACCACTGAGCTACAATCCCAGCCCCTCCCTCTTCACTCTTTGTGTATTGTTTTCTGTAAAGCTGGCCAGTGGGTCTTAGATTCTTTAATTTGGCTGCAGGAGCTCTTCCCTACAGGGCACAGGTAGCTCACCTCAAGGGGCCAGCACTGTCACCTCTTGTCTGGTCATGGGAATGCCATCAGCTGCCAGTTTAGTGACTGGGAAATGCAAGGTATTGGTGCTGTGCTAATGACTATAGGAATATGAAGCCTTTTCATTCTGATGCTGTATTTTTAACAAAGGCTTGTTTTCCAAGAATTTCTTAATGTTTATGTTGCTTACGCATATTATATGAAAACACTTGGTGATATCAACACTGCTAAGAAGTGGTATTAATAGCATTTACCAGAAAACCCCAAACTCTATAAGATTAGGTAGGAAAGTCTGTAAGTTTCTCTGTAAACATGAAAATTTCCTTTTATCTGAGTTTTCACCAAACTTCACAGGAATTAGGTAATAACATTGTTTGTGGTAATAAATTGTATATGGTGACTTGCTGAGTGACAGAAGAATCATCAAGGTCCTGGTACAGACTGCCTCTGTAGGGCATTGCTATAGGTAATGATCAGTCTTTAGCTTTAGAAAGGAACTGCTATTTTGTTTTACTTTCTTTCCCTTGAAATCTGACATGTGACAATTTTTACCCAAATTTCATAATATTAAAGAAATAACTAAGTTAGTGTTTCAGTTGGAAAATAATGTGAGGAAGAGTCTTCATGCCAGAGCTCTTCCTTAAAGCCAAGTAAGGAAATCCACCACCTCGTAATTCACCATTTTCCTAGTTAGGCACAACTCTGTAGGCCCCTCGGCTCCCCCTTCTTCCCTGCTGAATTAGTCACTCAGATTCACCATTGCTTCATCTCAGTATTCCTCATACCAGCCCTCTCTACCTCCTTCCTCATCCTTTGGTACCTATACTTGCACAGACCCTTCTAGTCACACGTCCCCAGTCTACTCCCCTCTAGCGTGTCCTCCATATTCCTTCTCTGCAGTATCACTCTGATAACCTGATGCTTCATTTAAAACCCATGGCAGCTTGTTGGGGCTGGGGTGGTGTGTGTAGCCTCAGTGGTAGGCCCTGGCTTCGAGCCCCAACATCAAACAAAGCAAGAGCTTGTCATTGGTGGATAACCCACATACACACACTCCTTACCCTGGTACTTAAGGTCCTCTTTGACCTGTCTCTACCTGAATTGCTATTTTCTTCTTGGAAGATTTTAAGTTGTATTGTTATTATTTTTTCTACCTAAAAAAATAGCATGTTCATTGTGGAAAACTTGGAAAATACATACAATAGAAGAGTGAGGGATAAAAGGCAACTATATTTTTGCCACCTAAAGAAAAAAAATCACTATAAATGTTTTAGTACATTTCCTTCTAGTTTTTTTGTTTTGGGGGCTTTTAAGTTTTTGTGATGGTTCAATATACATAATTTGGTCTACCTTTTAGAAAATTTACCATGATTACATAAACATTTTTCATTTAGTATAAGCTTTAATTTTAAATAGCATTTTAATAGTTTAAGTTTACCAAATGGATATATAGTAAGTAATTTAATTAGCATTAGCTTATTTTTTAGCATTTCAGTTATGACTATCAGTTTCTATTATAATTTCTTCCTTCCTTTGTTTGCTTTCTTTCCACAAATACTTTTTTTGGAGGGGTTACCGGGGACTGAACTCATGGGCACTCAACCACTGAGCCACATCCCCAGCCCTTTTTTGTATTTTATTTAGAGACAGGGTCTCACTGAGTTGCTTAGTGCCTCGCTGTTGCTGAGGCTGGCTTTGAACTTCTGATCTTCCTGCCTCAGCCTCCTGAGCTGCTGGGATTACAGGTGTGTGCCACTACCCTCAGCTCCACCAATACTTATTTGTGCTGAGGAAAACAAGATAGGTTTATGTACATGGCCCACTTGAGCCTACATTCTACTTGAGGAAACATAACGAGGTATAATAGAGTGGTAGTGCTGTGAAGAAAGATAAAGGAAAGTAAGGAGAAGTGGAGAGAAGGCCTGGCACTATTTTAGACAGGAATTTATTGAAACTAGTATGTTAGTGAAACTACGCATTGACTCTATTGACCTTTAGTTTTTCTTTTCCTAAGGATAAATTCTCAGTAATGGAATTATTAGGTCAGAATTGGAACATTTTTACTTCCTTTTCTTGGAGTTTTTCATGAACATTTCTTTTCTCCCCCAGTAAGCCACAGTCACAGAAAGCCAAGACTCACACATTTGCATTTCCCACTATTATAGCAAGCGTCTTACATATAATCAGTTACAGATAAATAATTTATTGACTGACCAGATGAATGGATATTTCCACTTAATACTCCTAATAGCTGAAATCAGAGTCAGAGAGGTAGCATTAGAAAACAAACAAAAAACATTTCAAATGGTTTATCAAATGTGAGCATTTAGATAACAAAGATATTAAAAAGTCCCTGTGAAAGGAAGAAGTCCTCCCTAACACAATTGCTATCCTTATTTTTGCGGATACTTTTCCATTCTTGTCAACATGCATGCTTATTTTTTTGCATAACTACATTCATAATGTATATACCTAAATGATTTATTTTTCTTCTGTGAAGAGAAAGTATGTTAACAGCCTAGATTGAGCAGAGCCCTGAGAGAGCCGCAGAGCTTGGAGCAGTCCCTGCTCCCACAGAGACTGCTGTTAGTAACACTGTGATGCTGATGGGCCTCAGCCCTGGGACTGATGGGCCTCTGCACACTGGCCTGAGGCGCATCCATTTAGAGTATGGTGAAGCCTGGGGGGAGCAAAACTGAGGGGGGCATGCTTAATGAGCATTTTCTACAGACTGTTTTTCTAAAAAATAAATAAAGTATAAGACCATATTCTCTCCTATGCCTTCAAGTGAATGCAAATACTGAGCTTTGGTTGCATGTATTCTTTCAGTGCCTCTCAGCAAGCCCTCTGCACTGAGAAGGCAGGGTTGTTCTGCTCTAGGCAAACATGCTCATTCAGATATATGATTCCTGTGCTCACTCTGCCTTCCTGTAAGGCTATGCTCATGTTTTCTTGACAATTGGACAAGCTAAAGCATGCACCAATGCAAAACATTTAAGAATAAATTCGTGTAGGTCCCTTGCTTTTTTAATAGAAGTGCTATAATTTGGACTTCTGAACATGTGGTGAGGTATTCTGTTCTACCCATGAATTTGTTCTTGTGAGGTTTTTGATATTTGCTAAAACTTTGCCTAGGCAAAATCTATATGAAACAGACTTACTTCTCTTTGCTTTCTTGAATAGGTTTCTTCTCATTCCTCCTTTCTCATGTTCCCATTTTCCAAACATATACTCTTGTGCCATCTACTCCCACCAACTCTAGGCCTTGTTTCTGGGTTCCATTTTGCAGACTGGAAATCACAGATTACACATTGACATATAGTGGAATTGAGTGGAGTGGCTGGATTGGGGATGTAGTAGGGGGTAGAACAGACAGGTGCCTATCTAAGGGGATACCCATTACTCAGCTAAAGCCCCCGACTGCCTTCTCATAATGTGAGCCTGGCATGGCTAATCTTCCAATTTATCTTTAGAAGCCAGAAACCTAGATTTTTATGAGCAGGTTGTTACTATGGATTCTCAACAAATAGTCTGTGGGCCAGGTAATGCCTGCAGGTTTGATCCATTGAGTATCTATTCTAGAACTTTTCCACCCTACTAAACCTGCCCCCTGCTCAGCAGTGTGCCTATTTCACATCTCCACTTAGGGCCTTCTCTTTCTTTTCAATCTGAACATGATCCCTGCAAAAATGCTAATTGCTTTTCTTAGTATATTTCTCTTAGTTCCCTTCTTCCCTCATCACTTCCTCCACCCAACTCTTCATCAAATCCTGTTGATTTTAAGCCCCAAGTAGATCTTGAATCTAATCTTTATCCCTCAGGAAACAATGGTTTAACCTTCCAAAACCTTCTGAAACCTGAGGTGTTTTGATCAGAGCTAGATTTCTTACTCCCTTGACTCTCCTTGAGTGTGGAAACGTGGATTGCATATTTAACCTGCCATTCAAGTGATGTTATGGTGAGTAGAAGAATCTCAGACAGTACCCACCTTTCTAACTGCCTCTTCTGAGTGTAGGGCATCAGTGTCGAGAAGGTAGTTAAGATTATTTGGAAGAAAGTATTAAGAAAATTATTTTGGGAAAGTATTTTCCAGTTATTGGAGGAGCTAATCTAAAGTGAAATCTGATAGATGCTAATTTTCAGGCAGGAATTCTTTAAAATGTTAGTAACAGCAACCAAATATAAATAGCATTTTTGCACTTGAAATATGTTGTTAATTAGTACTTGATCTTCTCCCAGCAAAAGCAAATTTTTCCTACTCCTTCACTTGTAAGGAAATTATCCCTAAGTCCAGGCAGTTGCTTATGCCTTCTTTTGGTGTGTTTTTTTCTCTTACCGGACTTACCTGCTTTCCGTACACACTCCCCTAGCCAATCCATCACCAAGTCCTAATGCTTTTACCCTTTTTTTTTTTTAATATTTTTTTTAGTTGTAGATGGACACGATGTCTTTATTTTATTGCTTTGTATGTGGTGCTGAGGATCGAACCCAGGGCCTCACGCATGCGAGGCAAGCGCTCTACCGCTGAGCTACAATCCCAGCCCTGCTTTTACCCTTTAAATAAATATTTTTTAATGATTTTATTTGAAAAATTTGTTCTTTTTAGATATACATGCTAGTGGAGTGTATTTTGAGATATTGTACATGCATAGAATATAACTTACTCTAATTAAGATCCCATTCTTGTGGTTGTACATGGTGTGGAGTTTCACTGGTAGCGTATTCATATGTGAACATAGGAATGTATGTCTGATTCATTCTATTGTCTTTCCTACTCCCATTCTTTCTCCCTTCACTTCATTTCCCTTTGTCTAATCCAGTGAACTTCTATTCAGATAGATGGTCAAATTGAAGGTGAGTCACCATCATCATCCTTGAATGGTCTTTTTTTTTTTTTTTTTTTTTTAAATATTTATTTTTTAGTTGTAGGTGGACAGAATACCTTTATTTTATTTTTATGTGGTGCTGAGGATCGAACCCAGTGCCTCACGCGTGCTAGGCAGGCACGCTACCACTGCGCCATAACCTCAGCCCCATCCTTGAATGGTCTTTATATTTTCTTTTGTGCCCTCCTCCATCTTTCCTCAGCAGTCAGAATAATCTTTTTTAAAACATGGAAACTTAAACTTTTAATAGCTTCCTATGACATTTAGACTAAAATCCCCAAATTCTTGTGGAGTCCATTAAGCCTCTATAGTGTGCCCCTTCTCATACATTCCCTACCTTTTCTGAGCTCCACCCTCCTCTAGGCCTTTAGTTTCACCAGGTTCTTTTCTATTTCTGGACCTTTTCCTCTTCCCAGTACTCTTTACCTCTATTCTTTATCTAACCTCCTGTATGTTTCCAGATCCCAGATTAAATATCACTTCTCAAGGAAATCAGTCCTGACTCCATAGCCTGTGTTACATTTTTTGTTAAACACGTTCATAGTACCTCACTTTCCCTTCATGATACTTGATGTAGTTACCAAGATTTGTAATTATTTATTTCTGTCATCCTTGTCTAATGTCTTTCTTCCTCCATCTAATTCTCTCCCTTAGCTCTCCAATTGCCCATCAGCTCTCTGAACCTTGTCTGTTTTGTTCCCTATGGATTTTTTTTTTTTTTTTTTTTTTTTTTAAATATTTATTTTTTAGTTGTAGGTGGACAGAATATCTTTATTTGTATGTGGTGCTGAGGATCGAACCCAGTGCCTCCCGCGTGCTAGGCGAGCACGCTACCACTGCGCCATAACCCCAGCCCCCCCTATGGATTTTTATTTAATACCTAGAACACATTAGATCCTCAATAAATATTGTTGAATAAATTAAAGAATGAAATTAATTGAGCTTTACATTCTAGTATTTTTCTTAGTATATCTTACAATGAGTTGGATAGTGCTTTGGAGGAGGCCTAGAATATAATTTACAATATCCTGGTGATAAATTAGACCCTCAGAATGTTTTAAAAGTATGATTGTAATTAATCTATTCCTCTTTGATTATTGCTGATCTTAACTGCGACTTTTTTTCCCTCTTGTCACAGACGGAAAAGGCGTAACTTCAGTAAACAGGCCACAGAAATCTTGAATGAATATTTTTACTCACACCTCAGCAACCCCTACCCCAGTGAAGAAGCCAAAGAGGAGCTGGCCAAGAAATGCAGCATCACAGTATCACAGGTGAGAGGGGACCTGATGGTCTGTCCTGTTCACTGATGTAGGAATCCTGTTCTTCCTCAGGGGCTCCTCATTCTATGTCATATCTAAGTTTCTATTGTCAAAGAAGATATAAGCAAAATGAGATATTTCCACATTTTTGTGCAAGATCTTAAAGCTTAGATAATAGTTTTAAGACTCTAAGTGGCAAGGAATCAAGATTCTCCCCACCTTCCCAGCCTCCAGTGTAAATCTTCTATAGACAGCACATAAACATGCCAAGATGATAGACAGTTAACACTTAAGTAACTCTCCAGTAAATGACATGGACTCCTGGTTTCCCTGGCTTAGAGAACTGACCTAAGCTTCTACTAGTAAGAAACCAACTTGTTGGGCCGAGGTTGTGGCTCAGTGGTAGAGCTCTTGCCTAGCATGTGTGAGGCACTGAGTTTGATTCTCAGCATTGCATATAAATAAATAAAATAAAGGTCCATTGACAACTAAAAAATATTTTATTGAAAAAAAGGAGAAAGAAACCAACTTGTTGCTAAAAGGAAATTTAATATATCTCTTTGGTGAAAACTTTGAGGAATTCACCAAGGCCCTTCTTAGTAACCATGTTAAATGTTTGAGTCTCAAGGATTTCTTTGCTTCCTTCCTTGTTATCCATTAAACAGAAGAATTAAGTTCGTGGCAGTCAGAGTTGTGGTTGTTTTTTTTTTAAATGTCCATTTGTAATCACTTATGGTCTTCAAGTTTTCATACATCTTCTAACATTAGTATGTTTATTTTAGTCAGATAGACTGATATTTGTATTGAGAATTGGTGATACTTCAATAAATACACAAACAACTGTACCTCCTTAAAATATAAGTATAGTCAGCCCTCCATATCCACTGAAACAAACTGCATCCATACTTAACAGGTACAGACTTTTTTTTAATCATTCTCTAAACAATATAACAATTATTTACATAGTGTTTGCATTGTATTAGCTCTTGTAAATAATCTAAAGATGATTTAAATATACAGGAGGATAAGAGTAGGTTAAATGGGGGCTGGGATTGTAGCTCAGTGGTAGAGCGCTTGCCTCGCATGCGTGAGGCCCTGGGTTTGATCCTCAGCACCACATACAAAGCAATAAAATAAAGACATTGTGTCCATCTACAACTAAAAAAATATTAAAAAAAAAAAAAAGAGTAGGTTAAATGGGGCTGGGGTGGTGGCTCAGTGATAGAGTGCTTGCCTAGCATGCGTGAGGCACTGGGTTTGCTTCTCAGCACCACATATAAATGAATAAAATAAAGGCCCATCAACATCTAAAAAAAATATTTTAAAAAAAGAGTAGGTTAAATGTAAATACTGTGCCATTTTATATAAGAGACTTGAACATTCTCAGATTTTGCTATCCTTGGAGAATCTAGAACCAATTCCCTCATGGACACCAAAGGACGATTGTGTATCTTACTGGCATTATCTCTAAAATACAATTTTATTCAAGGTACTTTTATTTTTGCTTATAGATTAATATTTGGTTAGCATTTCTTTATTGCATGCAGAAGTGATAATTTTACCAATCAGTTCTTGCAGCAGAATGTAAGGAAAAGCTGACTCTTGGCAGAAATTTCAGTGTTCCCTAAGGGGCCAAAAGATCAAAAATTTAGTAGTTTCTAAATAAATATTTGTGCTGTACATCTAAAGTCCAAGATACTAAAGATCCCCTTCAGATTCCAACAAGGATCTTATATCATCATTTTAAGTCATTGTTATGTAAGAGAAAAGAGTCTGGGTTTAATGAAATTTTCACTTCCTATTTGGGCATTGTTTTTTATAGAACCTCTAGAGCAAACCTCAATTTATAATTAAGGTTTATTGTTATTCTCTTGTGAAATAGTGGTATATTTTGATTTCTTTTGCCTAATTAGAAATAGAATATAAATTGATTTACATTACCAGCTTACAAAGACATACATTATAGAACATATTACCATCTGGGTTACATAGTGCTCACTGCCACTTGAAATATTGAGTGTAATATATGGGATCAGACAGGGAAAACCATATGAGAAGTATATTCATTTCAGTTGGGTTTCTTGGAGCGTGCATTTCTCCCCAAACATTAGTGAAAGTATTAGGCTCATGCTGAACACCAGGTGAGGAAGCCAGGTTTGGCTTTCCGATTCTCATAACTGCTCTATGACATACAATTTGAAAGTTTGTGAATCCGTTTTTTTTTTTTTTCCTTCTTGGTGTTGGTGATTGAACCCAGGGGGACTCTACCAATGGGCTATCTCTCCAACCATTTTTATTTTTATTTTGAGACAGGGACTCACTAAGTTGCCAAGGCTTACCCTGAACGTGTGAGCCTTCTGCCCTAACCTCCTGAGTTGCTAGGATTACAGGTGTGTGCCATTGTTTTAGATTCAATTTAAATTAAGGTGTTATTCAGCTACTGCTTTTTTTGTTTGTTTTTTACATTTCTATAATACGGATACCACTGGAGAATAACACAGATTATATATCTTTTTCAAAAACATGGTAATCTGATTGAACACAGTGGCATACACCTGTAATCCCACTGACTTGGAAAGCTGAGGCAGGAAGACCACAAGTTTGAGGTGAGACTTGGCAATTTAGTGAGACCCTGTCTCAAAGTAAAATTTTGTTTAAAAAAGACTGGAGGTGTAGCTCAGTGATAGGATGCTTTTAGCACGCATGAGACCCAGTGTTCAATCCTTAGTACCACATGCACAAAAAAAAAGAAAGAAAGAAAAGAAAACCCACAACAGTGTTATCTGGCTTTTTGATTAGTGGTGGTACCTAGCATTTTGGGTGTGATGTAGGACATACCCAAATATATTTGTGGAATAAGGTAAGTGATAAAAAGTTTCCTTCTGGTTGTTTTGAGTTAGTTTCACTTCTAAAATAGGCTAGGAACCAACTTACCACGTGTTTGAAAACATTGTTAGTTGCTGTATTCATTTCACATGTTTTTGTTTATTGTTTTGTTTATTGGCAATGGGCGTCTCACTATGTTGCCCTAGCTGAGACTACAGGCCTGTGATACCACACCTGGCTGTTTCACTTGTTTTCTATAAGTTAGGTTTTGAACTTTCTGTAGCCATTGCTAAGAAAAAGAGGAGTAGAAATATATAGACATAGATCCATTTGTATGTTTAAGAGGCAAACTTTCTGTCCTTGTTTCTTCCAGGTCAGCCTTTCAGAGTTTCACCAATTTAGTATCATTTTAAATAATGTCAGTTTTCCTCTATTCAGCTGTTTCCTGCCTTAAAAGTTAATTTCCTGGGCTGGGGTTGTAGCTCAGTGGTAGAGCGCTTGCCTTGCAGGCGTGAGGCACCGGGTTCGATCCTCAGCACCACATACAAAGCGATAAAATAAAGACATTGTGTCCATCTGCAACTAAAAAAAAAAAAAAAAAGAATGGGCGAATCTGAGTGAAGGGCATACACAGCTGTTCTTTGTATTGTTTTATTGTAACCTTTTATGCAGGTTTGAAATTATTTTCTAATAAAATATTTTAAAATGTGAAGACAACCCATGAACTGCAAGAAGATATCTGTAAGTGTATAAACAACAGGATTAAAATCATCTAACATATATGAGGAACTCCTATAAATTAATAAGAAAAAGATGAAGAACACCATCCCCACTAATGCTCTCCCTCCAAAGACAACCCTTTTGAAAAATAGGCAGAAGACTTTGTGTTAGTCATCTGTGTGTTGTTGTGACCCAAATACCTGACAAGAATAAGTTAGAGGAGGAAATGTTTATTTGGGGTTCATATTCAGCCAATTCCGTAGCTCTGAGCCTGGGAAGATAGTAGAACGTCATGGCAGAAGGGTAGACGTGGGGGAAAGCTGTTCACGGCAACTGAGAAGCAGACAGAGAGAATGAGACACTAGGGACAAAATATAAACCCCAAAGCATGCCCCAGTGACCTACTTCCTCAAGCCACACCTTAGTTATCTAAGCCACCAATATAGTAGTCCTTTCAAATTATTAATCCATCACCCTAATCCACTCATGAAGTTACAGCTCTGATAATCTAATCATTTCACCTCTGACTGTTCCTGCATTGTTTCACACATGAGCTTTTGGAGGACATCTTATATACAAATTTTAACAACTTTGAACCATGATTTCAAAGAAGATATGTGAATGGTCAATTATATGAAAAGATCCTCATTCTTGTTAGTAATCAGGAAAATGTAATTTAAAAACTACAATGAAACAGCATTTTACATTTTCTAGATTGGCAAAATATTGTAAGTCTAATCATACCAAGGGTTGCCAAGATTGTGCAGTAGCAAGAATGTGAATTGTTATAGCACTTTGGAAAGTTCTTGGCATTGTCTTATAAATTTGAACATGCACATTGTCATTCAACCTTAGAAAATCTTTTGCCTATGACACCAGAAAAAGCACTCATAGTAACATTGTTTGAAATGGTAGAAACTTGAAACAAGTAATTGTCCAATGATTAGAAAAATAAATACACTGTGCAATAATTCCACAGTGGAGCTTTCTGCAGTAGTGAAAGAATGATCGATAGCTGAACACATCAATTCTAGTGAATCCTAGAAATATGATGTTGAGTGAAAAATGCAGATTGCAGAACATATGTAGTATGATGCCCTTTTTTTTGGTGCCAGGGATTGAACTCGGGGGTACTCAACCACATGAGCCACATCCCCAGCCCTATTTTGTGTTTTATGTAGAGACAGGGTCTCACTGAGTTGCTTAGCACCTCGCCGTTGCTGAAGCTGGCTTTGAACTCGCGATTCTCCTGTCTCGGCCTCCCTAAGTGCTGGTATTACAGGCATGCATCACTGCACCTGGCTGTCTGATGCCGTTTTTATGAAGTCAGTCAAGGAAGCCTTGTGTCAGGTTTTAGATTTAAATAAGAGAAGTATTAAAAGATAGTTCCATTACTTGCTCTGCAAATATTTATTGGGTTTTTAAAATATATTTTTAATTTTTTAACAAATACTCATTGTAATACCTGTAATGTGCCATATATTGTGCTAGGGATAAAAGTAGCATCAGTAAAGAGGCAAAACTTTTGTCTTACATAATAGAATTGTGTATATATGTATATATTCACCAAAAAATGTACACAGGAGTGTCCTTAGCAATAATATTCATAATTCACTTGTAAACATTATGTATTTATATGCATATTTTGAATTTTTTCAACAAAAGTGAGTGAACCACAATTATACGTAATAGCTTGGTGCTGAATAAATCATGATTCCATTTGAAAATAGGCAAAATTAACCTTAGATTTTGGAAGTCAGGTTGTAATTAGTTACCTGGGGAGAAATAGTGATTGTAAGAGGAGGAATGTTTCTTGATCCAAGTGCTTGTTTCACAGGTGTGTTCACTTAGAAAAGTCATCAAGCTCTATACTTGTGTATATACTTTCACATATGTAATGTGTTCTAAAAAGAAAATATATGTGATATATATTCCCTTGACATATATATGTGTGTGTGTTTTAGTTTTGTATGTAAGGAGTTTACATACACCAGCACAACAAACCTGTCCTTGTGGAACTTAACGTTTTCATGGGAGGATACAAATAGATAAAATAAGTAAATGAGAAAGTAAGTTAGAAAATGGTGGGTGCTCTGGAGAAAAATAGAGATGGGAGAAGAACAGCGGTTTAGGGGGCACAGTGATTAGTAGGGTGGTAAAGAAAGCTTCCTGCTGAAAAAAGTGTCTTTTGGTAAAGGTGGAAGGAGATGAATGAACGAGGCATGTGTGCAACTGTGAGGAGCATTTCAGGGGGAGGGACAGAGCAAGTACGAAGACCCTGAGGTAAGCAGCATGAGCAGGGCAAAGGAGCGCACAGTAGGATGTGGTTAAGAGGCTGGTGTCCCAGTGCTGCTCAGGCCTTCCAGGCCGTGGCATGACTTGGGCATTTCCTCTGAGCCAGAAGGGAAATCAAGGAATGACCTGACCCTAATTAAGTTTTGATAGAGTCCTGGCAGCCGCTATGTTGGCGGTAGACCATGAGGGGAAGGGGGTGCACAGATACCAGTTATCTTTCGGTTGTATAATCTGGGCAGATAAAGGTGGCATGGACCACAGTGTTAGCGGCAGAGGTGATTAGATGTGGCTGGACTCTGGTATATTGTGAAAGTATAGCTGAGAGGGTTTACTTGATAGTTGGATGTAGAAGGGAAGACAGACAGGGATGACGCCACCGTTTCTGACCTGAGTGGTGGGAAGAAGGAGTTAATATTAAGTATGATGAAGAAGGATTTGGGAGGAGTTGGTTTTAGGGGGAAAGATCAGGAGTTTGGTTTTAGACATATTAAGTTAATATATACTATAGTTTTTCAAGTTCACAAAATATATAACTACAAATAGACATGGGTAAGTGAAAATTTTATAATTTATATCAGTCTTATACTAACTTGTGGTAATATACTATAAATATGTGTCCTTAATATAGAAACATGCTGGGCTCAGTTTGATTGAATAAGTTGGAGTTCCCCTTTTACATAACAACCCGAAAATTCACAAAAGAAGAAATTACTTCAAATTTCATGTGCACTCAGAGTCATACTTAAATTGTCACATATTCTTAATTAGTGAAGCAGTTAATATGCTTTTTACTTTTTGGAATAGAGCTAACTTGCATTGATTATTCAAGTTACTAAGCCACAAAAACTCCATTGTTCTCTTGATTCCAATTCTGAATTTGAATGACTCTAGCCCTACCTTTCTGCTAGGTGTTTTTAGAATGAAAAATGTTAACTTATTCTTCATCGTTGTTGTAATTGAAAAGTTCTGTAAGAAAAAGATTATTATTATTTTTTAACAGATGAGAACCTAAAATTGTAGAGGGTAAAATCACAGCATCAAGATTGATTGATTGATTCATTCATTCATTCAGTCAGTCAGTCATTCAGCTAACATAGTTTAGACCCTTTACACTGGTGCACAGGGCCTTCTTTTATCAAAATCCAGTGTGAAAACTGGTTATGATGAAAAGGTTATAATATGACCCTTGAAAGTGAGGGAATGGAAGATCAAGGAAATGATTGGACAAGGGTTAATGCCTTAGTGGGGGGACTGGGTGGTTCCTATATCAAATCTTGATAAAAAGGGAGAAACTGGATTTTTCCTTTTTTTCCCTGCCAGAGCTGGTATGACTCATCGTCTCCGGGCCTCGGCTGCAGAGGCCTATTGTGAGGCACAGGCTGGGCTGTGTCGCTAGAGCTGCATCATTTCCCCTGAGCTACTGTAGAGACCCTAGGCTAGTTAGTAGTCTGAGGTCTCCTCACTCATTAAACCACTTATTCCAAAGCAGTGAATATTCTGTAAGCTAATTAAAATTTGTAAGTAAGATTTCTTTATTAAAAAAATCTATTAAAATAAGAAGAAGCCAGTTAAAATAATAATTAGAAAAGAGAGAGAGAGAAAAAAAAAAAGAGAGATGACGATCAGATCGCAGTATCTGTTTCAGCTGTGGTAAAGGCCTTTCTGGCTACCTTGGTAGAAGCGGTAAAGGTGGCTTCCTACTTGGGGAAGTTCGGTAAGCCAGAGACAAGTAGAGGGAGAATGGCATCTATTTTGTTAAAGCAAGCTGTCTCACAGGAAGTCTAAGACCTCTGTTCTAAAAGCTCCCACTGTGGGTCCCAGTGGAGGTGGGATGCCATGAAACAGCGTGCACAAAGTAAAGGAGCGGGTTGTGAAGTGTCGGAGCTAACAGGTGCTACGGCACACGCCTGCCCTCCCAGCAACTCTGGAGGCTGAGGCGGGAGGCTTACAAGTTCAAGGCCAGCCTGAGCAATTTAACAGGGTCCTAAACAACTTAGCAAGGCTTTCTCTAAATAAAAAATGAGCGGGGCTGGAGAAGGGCTGGGGATATGATATGGCTCAGTGGTTAAGTGCCTCTGGGTTCAATCCCTGGTAGGAGGGGAAAAAAAGCAAGAGCTTGGAAGGTGCTCCAGCACCAAATGCAGGCCAGGCGCCCTGGAGGGCTGAAAGCAGGGGAAGCCTGAGGCGGGGTTCTCCCTAACAAGAGCTGTGGCCGAGAGCAGCCCTTCAAGCTTGCTTCAGTGACCACAGGCATGTTTATTTTAGAATGAACTTTTCTGAGGGAATCTCTAACACTCATTTGATTTGATATCGAATCTAGGGATAAAGAGACTATTTCTACTTGAGATTTAGTGGATTTTTCATGTTGTCTTGGTTTGTTTTTCTGTGATGCTGGGGACCGAACCAGGGCCTCACACGTGCTGGGCAAGCACCCGACCACTCAGCTACATCCCGAGCCATCCACTTAGTATTCTTTGAGTTTTCTTGTACCTAGCAGAAGTCTTTATCCAAACTAGGAGCCCTCCAGTTTCTGCCTCCTTCACCTTCTTTTGCCTAATCCTTCTCTTCTTCCTCCATGTGAGTGTTCCCCAGTCCCCCTTCATGCCTGTCTCTCATGGCTGCGTCTCACCTTTCCACTGACTTGCTTCTGCTAGGCATGTCAGGCCAGTAGGCTAATCTATAAGTCAGGGTCCCCGCAGAAAACAGATGGTATGCTCAAATTAAAATAATTTGAGGAGAGTTTAATGAAGTGACTGTTTACAAAAATGTGGGCAGAGTGTAGGGAAACCACAGAAGATAATGTTCTCACACTCCAGACCAGAACAGGCTCCACACTCAAGCATCCTGGCTTCCCGCTTCTGTTGATTCCTTGATTTTCTCACCCAGGAACCTTCTCCAGAGATGCTTCTGGGGACTTTGCTTGCTTTCTTTTCTGTGGCCTTTCTTCTCCTTTCCTGACTCTTCTGTCAGCTGTGCATAGATAGAGCACAATACTTTTCTTTCCTTTGGTACATTTTTTGATACTTGGGATTGAATACAATACTTTTGTATACAATACTTTTCTTTCCTTTGGTCATTTTTTGGTACTTGGGATTGAACCCAGGACCTAGAGGTCCTTTACCACTCTCCTACATCCCCAGCCTTTTTTATTGTTTATTTTTTATTTTGAGACAGGTCTCACTAAGTTTCTTAGGCCTTGTTAAGTTTCTGTGGCTTGCCTTGAACTTGAGACCCTCCTGCCTCGGCTTCTTCCAAGTTACTGGAATTATACGCATGTGCCACTATGCCTGTTCTGATCAGATCAGGAAAGGCTCTCTAGGAAAATGACATGTGTACATCCCAGAGAAGGATAAATTTAAGACTTCATAGAAAAAAATTGAGGAGGAAGGGTATTCTAAGCAAAAGAAACTAAGTAACAGAAGACAGATGTGTTAGAAAGACAGTCTAGGAAGAGTGCAGCCTGGGTGGTTATGTGGAAGATCATGTCAAGAATTGAGGAAGTCGGCTGGGTGTGGTGGCGCACGCCTATAATCCCAGCACTTTGGGAGGCTGAAACAGGAGAATTGCAAGTTCAAAGCCAGCCTCAGCAACGGTGAGGTGCTAAGCAACTCACTGAGACCCTGTCTCTAAACAAAAACACAGAATAGGGGTGGCGATGTGGCTTAGTGGTTGAGTACCCCTGAGTTCAATCCCCGGTACCAAAAAAAAAAAATTGAGGAAGTCTCAGCCTAGCCAAACTTAAACACCAACTCCCCTTCAGTCAATTGGCTCTGTGGTCTTGGGCAAGTCATTTTACCTCACTGTGTTTCTTTTCCTCGTATGAATGATTTGGATAAAAATAGTATATCATAGGATTGTGGACATTTCAGTGAAATATATGTAAACACCTAGTGGAGCCCCATCAGAGTAAATAAAAGATGTAATAATTGTGCTGTTTCTCCTGCTTGTAATTCTCTATCCTTGTCCCCCTATGCTTGAACATTTTACCATTTTCTGCTCCTTCAAAGCTTACTTCAGATGTTCATTAAGAAAGCTTTCCTTGACATTCTCAGTGTGTATTTCTGTTTTGTATTCTCATAATTTTTTTTTCCTTCATACCACTTACCAGGATGGTAATTCTGAAAAATGAATTGTTTAATGCTATTTCCCCAATAGATGGTAAACTCCATGTTGGTCAGAATTTTGTTTTAAGTAGCTCTATATTTTTAATGCCTAGCAGTGTCTGACACATAGGCACTTGATAAATGAATGTTGAGTAAATGGTTTAGATAGCAGGACATAATGTTGGAAAGTCAAGATTGAAGCTGATTAAAGAGGGTCTGCAATTATGAAGTTTTGCAGTTTAGATATCTGCAGTATGAAGCCGAGCAATTTAGATGTATGTCTGCAGTTATGAGATTGAGCAGTATAAATGGCTATTTTATATCCATTAACTAACTTATTCAACAACATTCACTCACCTAGTGACTTCAGAGTCATTGGGACAACATTGTAATAATGAATACACCAAAGACCCTGCCCTTTAGGAACTTACATTCTATTAAAGAAAGAATTATGTGCATTTTATGTATATGTGTGTGCTTATATATTTTTAATTAGCATATAATTATATAGCTATTATGCTATATGTTATAGAATCACCTTATAATTACTATTATTAGATATAATGTATATTATATAAGTGCCTGTAAAATAAAGAGGAAAAGGATATCTGAAGTGGGGGTATATGATCAGATTTGTGAAAGATAATTCTAGTACCAATGTGTAAGATCAGTTTGAAGGAGAAACGTCTAGAATGAGGACAACAACAAAATAGGTTATTATCATAATTCAGACAAAAGGTGGTAAGAATTCACATTAAGCCACTGAAAATAAATACAAGGAATGGATTTGAAAAGTATTTTGGAGGTAAGACTGTACTCTGGAGACAGGGTAAACAGTTGAGTTGGATGTGAGGAGGAAAGAGTGATAGAAGAAAGCAGAGGTTTTCATTGAAGATGGTGCTACTATTGGCCAAGTGGAGGGGAGATTAAAGTTTGATGGTTATACCAGGTTTCCATTATCTGTAGCATGGGAAATGTTCTGTTTAGAAATACAACTCAGGAAGAGGGTTAAGGTTAAAGATGTAGTTTGTGAATCATCCACTTAAGTTCATAGTTGAGGCCCTGGAAATGGATGAAGTTACCAAGAAACTTGCAGATAAGAACATAAAGCTGGGGAAAACTGATTTTCCCTGGTTTTTCCCCCAGTTCTGAGAGTATGACTAAGAGGCTGAAAGGTTAAGCAGTGCTTTTGGCAACTTTGCAGGCCTGAGAGGGTTAGAATAATGCTTAGGTCCTACCAGGGGGGTTACCTCTTTCCCCTTGCTTTGGATTAATACTGAGACTACTAAGGCTCCATATTAGCAGTGAGAGCACAAGGAAAGAAGACCCTAAGAGAGACTTTAGCTTTAAAGTATCTTCATTCTTTTTTTGATGTTAGATATTGAAACTGGGGCCTCATGCTTGCTTAGTATATACTCTGTCACTGAGCTGCACCTCCAGCCCCCAGAATACCTCAGGTATTAAAATTGGATTGCTATTATTTGGAGTTACCTGGACAAGCCAAATATAAGTTTGTTGTTGGTTTCTTTCTTTTTTTTCTTTTCTTTCTTTTCTATTTTTTTTTTAAGAAAGGTGACATTAGCCTAGATTTCCATAAACAAAGCAAATACAACATTGAGCATATAATCGAGGAAAAAAAACCCATACAGGAAAACCTGATGCATGTGCAGAAATTGCAGACAGAAGAAATAGACCCAAAGAGATCTTTAAAATAAAGAAATATGGTAAGGATTGTAAAATGACTATGTTTAACATATCCAACAGCAGGAAAAAAGGCAAAATAGAGAAAATTTTTAAGGAAGTGGAAACCATAAAAAAATCAAATGAAAATTTTAGAACTTTAAAAATATGATAACCACTATTAAGAAACCAGGGGTTGAGGTTGTAGCTCAGTGGTAAAGCGCTTGCCTAGCATGTGTGAGGCACTGGGTTTGGTCCTCAGCACCACATAAATAATAGATAAATAAATAAAGGTATTGTGTTTATCCACAACTAAAAAAAAAGAAACCAGTGGATGGGTTTAAAAGTTAATTAAACATAGCTGAAGGGAGAATTAATGAACTGGAAGATGAGTCATAAGAAAATAATCATTATAGCCAGGTTTGGTGGTGCATGCCTATCATCCCAGTGATGCAGGAGGACTGCAAGTTTGAGGCTAGTCTTGGAAACTTAGCAGGACCCTGTCACAAAATTAAAATTTAAAGAAGAAGAATTGAGGATGTAGCAGTTCTAGTTAAAAAATTACTGTGAAAACTAGAGAGATAATAGGATGGAGAAATCAAAAGAGAAAGTAAGAGACATAAAAGACACAGTTTTAAAAAAATGTCTATAAATGTAATTTAGTCCCAGAAGCAAATGTGACAGTGAATAAGAGCAATATTATAAATGTAACAGATGAAAAATTTCCAAAACTGATAGCAGATTTTAAGATCTAAATGCATCAAGAATTATACCCCAAACAAAAGAAATAAATAAGAATTCACACGAAAGAAATGACAGCCAAAACAAGAGCAGCCAGAGGGATAAATAAGATTGCCTTCAAAAAAGCAAGTTAGACTGACCACTACTTTCTTAACCAAAACAATGAAGATATAGTAGTTTTGTCTTTAAAGAAATGAATTAAAGTCAGTGTCAGCCCAGAATTCTGAACCTGCCAGAAATATCCTTTGATAGAAGTGAAATAAAAATATTTCATTAAAAGAATTCATCCCATTTTTTTCTCTAAAGGAAATATTAAAAAAAGGTGTTCTTCATACAGGAATAAAAAGATTCCAGATAGAGAGAAGGAGATGGAGGCAGGAGTGAAGAAGCCAAGAAGAGGGTAAATAAGTATGTGAATCTAAATAAATATAGACTGCTTAAAATAACTAATCATGTCTTAACATTTTTAGCTCTGTGTATAATAAAGGGTATAACAGTAACGTCTTGCAAGTTATGAGGGGAGAGTATTTTAAGGCTCTCCATTTTCTGAGAAAAGTTCCAATTAGTGTTAAACTTTAATCAAGAATATGTAATTTCTAGGATAGTCACTTAAAGAATACTAAAAGACTATATAACTTCCAAACTAATAACATGGGAAACATGGAGTAAGTTTTTAAAATAAGCAATCTAAGAGAAGGCAAGAAAGGAGAGAAAAAGTGCATGGTAAATGGTACAGATAGGAAGCACTTAGTAAAATGATAAGTTTATATCTGAAGATATTGGTATCAAATCAATATATTGAATACCCTAATGGAAAACACAAATAAAAATGAAACTTAATTATGTGTTCTCTAAGAGACATGTTTAAAATAAAAAGACACGGAAAGAACAACTCTGAAAAAATGTAAACTACAGCAGCACAAAAGCAAGTAATATCGGGTAAAAAAAAACAACAAACCACTAGTTTCACTATGGATAAAGATGAATACCAAGTAAGGATAATATGGCAGTTCTACATTTGTAGGCATCTAATAACACAAGCTCAAAAGGCATGTAGCAGGGGCTGGGATTGTAGCTCAGTGGTAGAGTTCTTGCCTCACATGTGTGAGGCACTGGGTTCGATCCTCAGCACCACGTATAAATAAATAAATAAATAAATAAATAAATAAATAAATAAATTTAAAAATAAAAAAAGATATTGTATCCATCTACAACCAAAAAAGTTATATATAAAAAAGCATATAGCAAAAACTTAAAGAATTTCAAAGTTAAAATTGACAAATCCAAAATCATGATAGGAAATTTTCAGTTTTATTTTTTCATTTCTATTTTTTTAAATATTTTTTTTAGTTGTTGATGGATCTTTACTTATTTTATTTATTTATGTGCAGTGCTAAGAATCGAACCCAGTGCCTCATGCATGCTAGGCAAGTGCTCTACCACTGAACCAAAACCCCAGTCCTTTCACACTGTTTTATAGCTGAACAAGCAGACACATATAAATAAGGACACAAAACAATGTCTTTTAAACTTTAGCATATATGAGAATGATCTGGAGATTTGATAGAATGTAGATTTCAGAATCCATTTCTATAGGTTTTGATTCAAAGAGTCTGTGCTGGGCCTGACAGTTTGTAGCATCCAGATTAGTACTGATGCTGATGACTCTGGGACCACATTTTGAGTAGCACAAATATAAAAAAATTTCATGCCAGAATTAGCAAATTTGGCTTAATGGACATGCACAGAACACTACATCTAACAATTGAAAAATAAACTTTTCTTTTGGAGTATTTGTATAAGATTTTGGAAGTTAGTTAGTTCTGGGCCATAAAATACTTCTCAATAAAATTTAAATAATTTAAAATACAGAATATATTTCTGACTTCAGTAGAATTAAACTAGAAATCAATAACAAAAAGATAAGTAGAAAATTTCCATATGTTTGGAAATTAAACAATATATTTAGTGACCCCTCAGTTAATGAAGAACCCACAATAGAAATTGGAAAATATTTTAAATGAATGATAATGAAAATGTAGTCAAAATGTAGTCTATTAAAAACCCATAGAATGCAGCTAAAACCATTCTTAAAAATGTGTAGCTGTAAGCCGGGTGCGGTGGCTCACGCTTGTAATCCCAGCACTTAGGGAGGCTGAGACAGGAGAATCGCGAGTTCAAAGCCAGCCTCAGCAATGGTGAGGCACTAAGCAACTCAGTGAGACCCTGTCTCTACACAAAACACGAAATTGGGCTGGGGATGTGGCTCAGTGGTCGAGTGCCCCTGAGTTCAATCCTCAGTACCAAAAAAAAAAAAAAAAATGTGTAACTGTAGATATGTGTTTATACATAAATATAAGTATAGATGTATGTATGTATGGTATGTGTATGAATATATCCATATTTATATATATATATATTTGTATGTATGTTATACACACAAACACAGAAGACTGAAAATCAGAAATAAGGGTCCATTTCTAGATGATAAGGACATTAAATGAAGCAAAAAAATAAATAGGGAGGAGGGCTGGGATTGTAGCTCAGCGGTAGAGCACTTGCCTCGCATGCGTGAGGCCCTGGGTTCGATCCTCAGCACCACATACAAAGCAATAAACAATAAAGACATTGTGTCCATCTACAACTAAAAAAATATATTAAAAAATAGGAAGGAAATAGTAAAGGTAAGTGTAGGAATTAGCAAAATTGGAAAAAAAGTACAGCAGAGCTCAACAAAACCAAGAGTTGCTTCTTTCAAAAGTCCTTCCTCTATCTTAGACTTTTAGTCCACTCCCCAGAGGCAATTAACAGTGTCTTATATAGTCTTTCTAAAATATTTCCTAATATACTTGTTCTTTTCAGACATTCATACTAAGCCATACTATATGCACTATGCTTGAAAAAGTGTGAAGATTTAAAAAAAAAAATTTTTTTTAAAGTTTTGGTACCAAGGATTGAACTCAGGGGCACTTAACTACTGAGCCACATCTCCAGCTCTTTTTTATTTTTATTTTGAGTCAGGGTCTTGCCAGGTTGCGTAGGGCCTCACTAAATTGCTGAGGCTGACTTTGAACTTGTGATCCTTTTGCCTTGGCCTCTCAAGTCTCAGGGATCAAAAGAGTGTGCCACTGCACCCAGCTTAAAAGGATTTTTTAACTTAACAATATATCTTGGAAACTTTGTAGTTTCAGTTCATGGATCCATATCCTTCTTAGCAGTAGCCACATGTATTCCATTATATGGAGGTGTCGTTAACCAGGTCTGTTGATTGGAGATGGATGGATTTTCCATCTTTGGCTATTAGGAAGAGTACAGGAAACACTGTGCTTAGATCATGACTCACATGTTTGTGATTTGAAGTCTTAGATATATATCTGATTTTATATATCTGAAGTAGATATGTTTCTAAGTGAAGATGGGGAATCCCAAAGGATGGTGTGAAGTAGCTGGGCCTGCATTTTGGAATCCAGCCACCTCAGTTCAAACCCTTGCTCTACCACATACCAGGTGTATGTCTTTGGGAAGGTTATTTAAATCCTTTGTCCTTCAATTTTCTTATTTGCAAAATAGGGAAAACAATAAACCCTACCTCACTGGAATGTTATAAGAATTTAATGGTCATATGTTGGGCACTTAGAATAGAGCCTGGCACTTAAGAAGCCCCATAGAAATGTTTACATGTGTGTTGTTATTACAAGAGGGCATGTGATGATGGACAGAGTGAAGGGAGGGTAAGACTGGGTCTGAGAGGTTGGAGGTAATGGAAAGATGGACTGCTTTGGTGGGAGATGATGCCTGCCAAGCACTTGTTTAGTGTGTGAGGAATGAACGATCTGACCAGAGAGGAGTCAGAAAACAGACTCATTGGCAGAGATGGGAAGCAGTAGAAGGAGGTAACAGGACTGATAGGGCCACTCCACTGGGACCTTGCTGAGTGACTAGACAGAGGTCAAAGGAGAGAAATTATATCGTTTGTAGTTTCCTTTTTTTCCCTCTTACTAAAGTTGCCCCGAGGCACACCAAATTCTTTACCAAAACTCAGTTTTGTGGTCCATGTAGGCAGTAACACTGTCCTTTCCTATCACGTATTTTGAGGAATTGGGACTTTAACTGCAGATAAGTGCACTCAGGAAGGTACAGAAAAAAACACTCAGACTCTGCTCCCCCATTGTGTAGTAGCAGTGTGATCTTGAGCAGTTTTTTTATTCTGAGTCTCCACTTTTTGATCTATGAAGTGAGAATACTAACAGTTTCTTTAGGAGAGCCACATAATGTAGAATGGTTATTGAGACCACATAATGTAGAGTGCCTAACACAGGACAGCATGTCACCAGTGCTCAATCCATGCTAGTTTATCTCCACTCAACCAGTGCTTCTTGCTGGGCATATAGAACCTGGTAAAGGATCCTAGGGAAAGAGAGAGTAGGGGCTAGAGGCTCTGACCCCTGGCAAGCCAGTGTGCTGGCCCCAGCCCCTAGGTTTTCACTCCATAAAGGTGAGAGCCAGGGAAGGGGTGGGATATACCTGTTCTTAGTCTCTGATAGATCTATCTACTCTTGGTGTATTCTTTACTCTAAAGATGCATGTGGTTCATTTCTGGTGAGAAATATTTGTTTATTCAAAGACTAGTATCCCTTTTAAGAGTAAAGCATTCCCATTTTAAATTAATTCAACGAGGGCCTGGCAATGTGGTTTAGTGGTAGAGCACTTATCTAACAGGCAGGAGGCCTTGGGTTCAATCCCTAGCACCACAATAAAATAATAATAATGATAAAATAAACTCTATGAGATTTTCTGGACTTTCATAAAAAAGAAAACTGTGGTGTATATTTGATAGGGAATGGTGTTTGAATAAACAAATGTTTCCCATAAACAAGAGACTTTGCTATGAGATTTCTTTATATAGGACTCTAAGTAAATTTTTATTTTTTTAATTTATGGGGATTAGATTTATATGAAGCTTCTCGGGGCAGAAAGTGTGGCCCATTGTTATTAGAGCCCTTGAGCTTGCTGGGCTGCTGGTGTGCTGCCAGGGTGGTGGCTGCACCTTTCAGTGCTCGTGGTGCCCCAGTTGCCAAGTCTGTAGAGAAGCGTCTGCAGCCAGTGGAAGAACACTGTTGGATTTGTTGACCTAACTCAGTTTTATTTTTTTAAATGAAAGAAATAATCCTAAAGGAAAAAAAATCTTCAACTGTCAACATTGTCTGTGGTCATTTAGAACCAGCCCTCAGCACGTGTTTTAGGGAGATGAGCGGTGTCATCCGTTTTCTGTGTGCTGTGGCCGCGAGGCTGACGTTTTATATACTTTCACAGATGAGCCTCTTTGTGAATGTCACCAGCAGTTATCAGTCTATCATGCATAGAGTAGAAAGGGCAAAGCCAAACTGTAAGATGTCAGCACATTATAGCAATAAAATTTTTCACGGCCTCAAATAAAAAAATACTGTACTTGACAAGTGAATCTGTTTTACATTATTTCAAATACTATGGAAATGGAATTTTGATTTGGTCAGTTCTCCCATTAGAAGCAGATTGTGTTCCAAAAGTTGGCTTTCAAGTCATTTTGAATTTGGAACTTATTTTCTATAAAAAGAAAAGGAAAACAATTGATTTAGATTCTGAGGCTAGCCCACATTTTAACCACTAAGGAGCTGAAGTGCTTTGCACTAAAAAGAATATACTTACCATTTAATATAGGGGAAAAGAAAGAAAATTGAATAAAGAATACTTTTAGGGCTGGGATTGTAGCTCAGCGGTGGAGCGCTTGCCTCGCATGCGTGAGGCCCTGGGTTCGATCCTCAGCACCACATATAAAGCAATAAAATAAAAACATTGTGTCCATCTACAACTAAAAAAAATTTAAAAAAAAATACTTTTAAATTTTTTACTTAGTATTAAGAAAAAATAGATTTTATTAGATAAGACAATGTCTTATCTATGCCTATGTAACTTCAGGCTAATTACATAAACTTTCTGACCTCAAGTTTCTTTTTTTTAAAACATTTTTTATAGTAGATGGACACAATACCTTCATTTTATTTTTATGTGACGCTGAGGATCGAACCCAGTGCCTCACACGTGCTAGGCAAACACTCTACCAACTGAGCTACAACCCCAGCCCTGACCTCAATTTTCATATCAGTAAAACTGGGTCTGTTTAAGGGTTAAGTGAGATAAGACTGGTAAAGTTCCTTGTCCATAGCTGGCTCATAGTGAGCTCTTTGCAAATGGCCAGTGTTTAAATACAGGTACAGGTGACATTTAAACACAAATACCCTGCAGTTTCTAGGTCCATTGCCTTGTCTCACTGATTGGCTGTGTTAGGATGCAGGGGAGTGGAGGGTAAGTACCTGCTGTTGGGTTCTTATGCAGGGCAGTAGCCCAGCAGGACAGCTGGCAGATAGGCGCTCTTGATCTGGCCATTACCCTTCTTTGGTAGGAAGTTTATCATGCTCAGGCAAATGGGAGGGACCTCCTTTTCCTTCCTCTCACTGTTGCCTCTTCCCCTTAGCCACTATCCCACTAGTGCTCTGAACTGGCTCTCCCAGAATCTGAAAATCCTGTGACAAAAGTGACCTGGTTTTAGTCACTGCAGGATGCAAGCATGTCTTGTACACCAGGGCATTCAGAGGGTTTTGTTGTTGCTGGGTTACAAACATGGAGAGCTAACATTTATTGGGTGCCTGGCACATCTCAGGTACTGTGCTGTGAATTTAACATGGCATGTCATTTAATGTTCACAAGAGCCCCATGAAATCAGATATCACAACCCCATCTTGTAGACCAGGAAAGGACGTGCCTTAGATGGCATGACTTGTCTAAGGTGAGAGAGGCAGGAACTTGCAGAGCTGGGGTTCGCGTGCCAGCCTGGTTAGCTCTAAAGTCCATTTTTCTGACTGTCCTCTAGGTTCTTGGGGGAACGTGCACAGTGTAGTTACCCACAGTGTGTCCAGCCCTTCTGTCCTTACAGACACTCTAGTGAGCATGTACCCCAGGGGAAGGGAGGAGTGAAATGAGATTTAGAGTTTATTAACACCATCAACTTTGAACACAATCTGGATTCCACCTATCATTTAAAATAGAACCACAAAATGGTGGTGAAAACATAGATTAGGGAGAAACTATTTAGGAGAGGTAAGATTGTTTACCTTGTAGATCTGCTGCCATGTTTTACTTTACATGACTTAGCATTTCAGCATTTCATAATCCGTTACATTTAATTAGGCACAGTACATAAAGTGTGCATCGCAAGTAAACACGGGGAAACACAGTGGCAAATTTTTCCAAGATTTGTGCTTCATAAATTTTCAGTTTGCTAATTTCGATAATGATGTTTTCATGTCAGCTGCTTCCTCTCCAAACAAGTACAGAGCCTCTCTTTCCCCGAAGCTGGTTATGTGAGGGAGGAATACTAGGGATGAACTACAAAGTTCTGCCCTTCTGCCTTTTGATTTAAATCTTTAAATGATAATTTTTTCTTTTATTTAATGTTGTCATTAACATGATAAATAAATGTAGAATAGAATTGAAAATGTAAGATACAATTAAAACTAATCAATAAACTGACTTTTAGTGGCTATGGAGATATTGTAGATGGTAGATGGTTAACCCCCCCGCCCCCTGCACCAAACATGAAATCTTTCTTTAAATGCAAAGCTGTTAGGAAATTTTAATGGCTTTAAATTTATAAAGTGCCTGATTTTAATTAGTTTCAGAATTCTCAGACTTGCCAACCAAAGGTCCTCCAGATAAAGAATGAGAATGGGATTAGTCACTCCTGTAACGGGGACCTGACACTTAAACTCATGAAGATTGTTAAGTGACTTCTCAGTGATTTTTTTTTTTTTGAAAAGCATATTGGTTAATTCATTCATTGAAACTTTTTTTTCTAATATAAAATGAATACTTGTTTATCTGAATACAATTTGGATGATACTTGAAAACACAGAAAAATAGAAAGTACAATCCACACTGCATAATGATATTTCAGTCAATGATGGGACACATAATGATGGTAGTCCTTGAAGATACTGTTACCTAGTGACATCGTAGCTTAGTTTGTCTAAACACACCCTATGGTGTTTGCACAGTGGGGGAATCACCTCATAACCTCAGAAGCTGACTCTGTTGTTAAGCAATTCATGGCCGTACTTTGAAACCCACTGAAAGCCATAATCACATATTGGTACAAGTGCCTCCCAACATCAATAAGTGTTTCTTTTCAATGGGATCTTTAATCATGATCATGTTTCAATACATAGATGTGCTATAAATGTTATCTCTTTTTCTTTCGCTAGTATAAATTGAACTGTGTTGGATAGCCTTGTACATATATGTCTAAATAATTCCTCAAGCTAAGTTCTTAGTAATAATGCTGGGCAAAGGGTATATATTTATTTGCTATGTACTCTTCAGAAAGGTATGCTCAATAATAAGTAAACTCTACCCCTCTTGGGTTTATTTATTTAATCAGAATGTTTTTGATTTCCTGGAGCTGACATATTTATTGTGTGTAGCTATAAAAGGTCATTGTGTTGTGCAAGTTGCCCAAGTAGGCCCTGTTCTTATAGCTGAAGAAGGTCTCCAGCACATCCAGGATTCTCCCGGCACATCCTGTCCAAAGGGTCCCATGCTGTACTCAACAGAGGAGTCAGTGTGCAACCAGAGTTAGTCTGGTCACTTTGGGCAGCAGTCTCCAAACTAGGATACTGGTACTCCACACAGAGCTCAGATTCTCTAAGGGGACCCAGCCCACACAATCTAAGGCTCCCACTGGCCAGCCTCCCTGGGTTGGACGCATGCTCCTTCCTGTAGTCCAGCACCTTGGAGTGTTGCTGTCCTGGAGGCTTTGTGTAGCTTGTCTTTTTTTTCCTCCCTGTTTCCACTTGCCCCTTTCCCATTTTATGAAAGAAATATTCCCACCCACTACCCCAAAGTTCATGGACCCAAAGTGTGAGGCCCTCTTGGGTCCCCAGTAGGGATACTGAAATATTGTTGACAACAAAATTTCCTTCATTCAATACTTTGTAAACCCCCTACTCCTCCTATTAAGATATGCCTATATGATAAAACCTTCCATTTATTGTTCAAAATAAGTACTTTTATTTATCAAAATAAATATTTGAATTGCTTTGACCAATTTTAGACTAATTATAATGATAGCTTAATCCAGAAGGAAATATTAAATATGCAGCGCCTTACAATTATAGGAAATAAAAACAATTTTCAATTTTCAATTTCCATATATTTATTTTGTAGAGCATAAAAGTATATTGCATTAGAATAATGTGGGAGAGAAATGAAATGGAAATACACTTTTAAGAACAAAAAGAATGTAAAATTCTAGACTTGTAAACGAGGGAGTTTATGTATTTTTTAAAATGGATAGTGAGTATGGAATTGCTGTGCTATTTATATTTGGTTGGATACATTTTGAAGAATAGTATTACAATTTTATTTTAAAATGTCAACATTTTTTATATACCAAATAACATTACTTATAATTCTAAGACTTATAACGAAAAGTTGTAGATGCCAACTTTAAAAATGTGCAAGGGAGGAGCTGGGGTGGTAGCTGGGTGGTAGGGTGCTTGCCTAGCACGTGTGAAGCGCTGGGTTTGATCCTCAACACTCTATTAAAAATAAATTTAAAATGAGTTTATTGTGTCCATCTATAACTGAAAAAAGAAAAATGTGCAAGGGAGGAAAATTATGTGATGGGTATGTGACTTTTCAAAATTATTTTAGGGGATTCCAGCAGGGTGCAGACTCCAACGCTGGACCTGGTCTCAGGTGGCCTCCGTGGAACCCATCCCTTGCTCTACTTCCTGGAATCTCAGGCTCAGTTCCAGCTGTCTTCTCCCCTCACCAGTCACATAGTGAGCTCCAGGATGGGGGGATGCGAGACACCTGTGGAGCTCCCCTCCAGGCTTCCCACACCCACACCCGCCTCCCCTCCAGCCAGAACCCAGCAGCCCTGCAGGTGCCTTTGCCTGCCTCATCTCCAGGCATCAGTGCCTTCCTCTCTTGCTGCCTGCCCCTCTTTTCCCCGTAGAAATGCTACTCACCCCTGTCTTCCTCTCAGATGTCACCTCTTGCAGAAAGGCTCCCCGATGCTCTCTGCCTCTTCCTTTAGAATGGTTTCTCCTCCCTCTTTCACCATATAAAGAAGATTTAGAGGTTAAGAAGGAGGAAAGGAAGTTAAGTTAGAGAAGAAAATGGTCATTTCTGGGATCTTAGAAAGGTCCAGGGAGAGAGAGAGACAGCTTTATAGAGGTTTCTGCCTCTGAAATGTAGAGTATCAATAATAGTACTATTGAATGGAATTGAATTGAAGCTGAGGTCCAGTTCAAGTTCCTGCTTACCTTGGAAGTCTCCTTTGATTTTTCCAGGCTGTCTGGGACTTCTCTTCCTCCCAATCCCTGTTGTATGTAAGAGTCCTACCATGTAGCTCAGTGTGAGGTCATCACTGTCCTGCAAGTTTTGCTAATTACTTTTGAGTGACTAGCATTGCTGTTATGACCAGAATGTAAAGTCTAATCAGGCAGAAGGTGTGTGCTTATTTTTTTCCCACAGTACCTAGGACAGTAGTGACTATATGGATGCTCAGTTAACATTTCTCCATTGATTATCAAAACAGAAAATGCTGATAGGGGTCCTGAAATGCAGTTCTGGATCCACCACACTTTTCTCTGTGATTTTGGGCAACGTGTGTATGGTCTGGCTGTCTTGTTTCTTCATTGAAAATACATGACTGATAGTAATAACTGATCATTATCAGGTAAATACTGCATGCCCAGATCACTAATATACCCAACACTTGTATGAGGAAGATATGCTGTTATTGTTATGATTCTCATCTTACATGAGAGAAGACTAAAATGATCAGAATAACCTGTCCATAGTCACTCAGCTTAGTAAATGGCAGAGTGTGAATTTGAAACCAGACTGACCCCACGGCACTTAACCACTGTGTGGTGCTGCCCGAGTCTGACTTGTTTGCCTCAGAGTTGAAGGTTTTAAGTGGCAGGAAGTATAAAAGCTTTCTGAAAAAAGTGAAAAAGCTATCCAAAATGTAAATCTAGTTATTATTCTACGGAAAATATTTTAGTTTTTATTTTTATTTTCTTATTTTTAGTGCTGGGGATGGAACCTAGGGCTTTGTGAATGCCAAACACATGTTCCACCATTGAGCTATACTCCCAGTCTGAAAACATTTTTACTATTTTTTTTTAAATATCTTTTTAGGTCGGGCGCAGTAGCGCAAGCCTGTAATCCCAGCACCTAGGGAGGCTGAGACAGGAGAATCGTGAGTTCAAAGCCAGCCTCAGCAACAGCAAGGCACTAAGCAACTCAGTGAGACCCTGTCTCTACATAAAACACAAAATAGGGCTGGGGATGTGGCTCAGTGGTCGAGTACCCCTGGGTTCAATCTCCAGTACCAAAAAAAAATTTTTTTTTAGTTGTAGATGGACACAATGTCTTTATTTTATTGCTTTGTATGTGGTGCTGAGGATCGAACCCAGGGCCTCACGCATGCGAGGCAAGTGCTCTACCACTGAGCTACAATCCCAGCCCCACATTTTTACTTCTAAAAATCATGGGCAGTCTGCAGGACTCTGGTGGGGAACATGCATGGCTGCACTGTGTGGAAGAGACCAGGAGCCTTTCAGGCCACTTCCTGGCTTTGTTCAAAAGTTCCAAAAAATCAACAGCCTGCAAAATGTTCACCGCTCACTCCCTTGATTACCCCAGGCACAATCTAAGGCTGATAACAATGAACATCAGAAGAAGGAGAGTACTTGTGTTTTTATTCTCACTTTTAATTGATCTTAAAATTCTTGCCTGGCCCTTCGCCTTCGGCACAATCCAGAGTCATGAATCCTTGATGTGTGTCCTGCTGCACAGGACCATGTATTCCTTTTCCCTGCACCAATTTCCTGCCTGTGTTTCTGTTCTGGGACCAATGTACAGACCATTCCAGTTCGGAGATGGAGCAAGCTCCGCTCTCCTTAGTGCCCAGTGCTATAGCCTGGCTGCCATGAGCACTCTGTAGGAGGGGCCAGTGGGATCTGTAGCTTTTGGTATGTCCTATTGAGTAAGCATAGGAGTTCTTTTGCAACTAATTGTATCCATCTGTTTTGAAAAAAGTGCAAAAAAAATTTCTTTTTTTGAATTGAAGTATCCATTTATACATTAATTACACTGATCTCCGTTGCAGCAGTGTGGTCTAATAGCTGATTGCTATAATACTCAAATCTGATATCAGAATGTGACGTGCATATTTTAATTTGAGAAATAGTTTAACATTTCTAGATATTCATTTAGATGTGGTTTTGCAGGTTAAACATAACGTATGATCACTGCTTCTTTCATTGCTTCCAATTAAACCTTGCTTGTTAGTTTAACCTCTAGGTAATCCCATCAAACAATTGATGTCAAGGAAACACTGCCCACAGTAGCTTCGGATGAGTGGCCATTAATTTTAATTGCCTTGATATTAAAGATTAAGAAGTATTGGGACTAGCAGAATAGAAACGATCTGATGTCAAGCAAATCCACTTGCTAAAGCTTCCCCAGGCTGCTGGTGATATTAAAATTTTACTGTGAGAATTAAATAAACCTTTATTAGTGATGACTGTTGTTTGATTGGTCCAGGGGTGTGCATAAACAGAGGATTCTTACATATCTAGAGATGAGACCTTCGACGGTACAAAGATTCCTCAATTATGAAACTGTTAATAAAGCTGTAATCTGATTTTCCGGGCTAGGTTTCATTAATGTATTATAGCTTTTCTGATTGTCAAGGTAATATTAACTACAAAGTACTGAATCCAACAGAGAATTGTTTAGAAGAAGAGAATTCTAAGATGGGCCTTTGTTGCTAAATTCAGAGTTGGGGAATTTTCATTAATTATGCTTAAGAAATGCCAAATTTCCTCACAGCCAGGACTATCTCCCTTTGCACTATAGATGTATTCACACTTAACTCTTTCTAAGGCTTAACAGGCTTACTCAGAAAGGAGCTCTGTGCCCGCCAGCTCTAGGTCCACCTCCTGAGCTAAGAACATGCATGGCGCAAGGTGGGGTCGGTTCTGAAAGGATTGGCTTTAACAAGCATAATCAGAACTGACACCTTCAGGGTTCTTTTTCGGTCATGATTCGGAACTTTTATGTTTCTAGAATGCTCTAATTCTGGCATTGGAATGGATGCTAATGGTCAATGAGGCTGTTCATCCAGTACACGGGTCCTTCCCAAGTATCTCTCTTGCTCAGGGCCTGGACTTTGAACATCCTCCTTCTCTCTGCCACTCTCTCTCCCCTGACCTCCAGCTCATTAGGGGCCAGATCCTGCCTGATCCTCCTCCAGAATATCTGCCCTCTCCTTGCCTGCTGCTCTGCCTGCTTTTCCTCCTGTGCTATGTCCCTCCCAATGGCCATGCATACCCCACAGGCCTGTGGGACTCCAGGAAGGGAGACGGAGAAGGTGGGAGGGGTTAGGTCCCTCAGGCTGAGTTCATGGTCCTAATTTTGTGACTTGTCTAGATGTCAGAAGTAGAACCAATGAACAGAAAGGAATGGGAGCCAGATTTTAGTCCAGAATAAAGAGAACCGTGTGTCCATTAAGAAGGACTATCCAACAGTGGAGCCAGGGCTTCTGGGAGGTAGTGAAGCCCATGCTCCTGGAGGTTGGAGGTACTAGGAATACAAAGAGAACACAGAGAAGAGGCACAGATGTGGAGAACGTCTGAGTTCTGTCTTAGGTCTGTTAAGTTGGAGGGTTGTAGCACAACGTTTATATGGAAATCTGTTAAAAATCGAGAAGTAAAAATCTTCATGCAAGTTAGCAATAGACATATCCACACCGAGAGAATAACTACAATTTTGAATATGGATAAAGGAAAAGAAAGAGAGGGTCAAGAACTGAGTCTTGGAGAAACACACATGCATACCCTGGAGGGCCAGGGGAAAAGCAGATGTTGGAGGGGAAGTGGGAGCAAAATATCACAAACCATGTGAAAAGCTCTGGGAAGGTACAGCCAGTGGCTCTGAGTGTCAGATGCTACCAAGAGGTTAGACAGGTTGAGGAGGGCTGGGCTCATGTACATCTATCATCCCAGCTACTTGGAAGACTGAGGCAGAAGGACCACAAGTTCAAGGCCAGCATGGGCAATTTAGCAAGACTGTGTCTCAGAATTTAAAGAAGGGTTGGGGGTGTAGTTCAGTGCAAAGTGCTTGCCTAGCTTGTGCAAGGCCCTGGGTTCAATCCCTAGCTCTGTACCCAAAAAACAAAACAAACAAATGGGGGGAAAAAAGTATTGAGACAGATGGCCATTGTATTTGGGCCAGGTGAGATGCCTGTGAAACCACCTTGCCCTTGAGATTGCAAAACAAAGAGCTCTGCATAGTGCTTGGTGCATCCAAAGCCCATTACATGCAGTTGTTATAGCCACTGTGTTTGATATGAAGAAAGCAAGGGATACGCACAGTTCTTCAGAGCAAACAGATCAAATAAAATGATGGTGGAACAGAAAAAGCTAGGAAGTGCTGATCTGTAGCACATTTACTTCCTGATGAGTTTTGGCTTATTTCTGCCTGATGAACCTATGCGTGCTGCATGGTTCCTCAGTGAGTGTGCCTGCCTGTGTATGTGTGCACGTGTGCGCACAGTGATCCCAGGATGGGACAGCATATGGGCAGCAGTGAGGCCAATGTGGTCTTCCTCACATGGCTCCCTTGCCAGGACTTTCTGGCTTCTTCCAGAAGGATGAGTGCCATAGGTTGAAGAATGGGAGTTCTATTTCCAAACCAATTAAAGACTTGGCAGAGGTGGTCATCAGGGATGCCCACTGGTGTAAATTGGGTTGGAGGGCTCTGAACTGCACACTACTCTTTATTTTTTTTCAGGGCCCCCTGAGGAGCTGTTAGGGAATAATAGCTTTAGGGTAGATCAGTGACCCGGATACCACAGCAATGTGTTCCTTTGACAGACTCTTTAAAAATTATTGAAAAGTATTTCTAAGCTGTTACTTTACCAAAAGAGAGGTAAGATCCTTTTACACAGCAAGTTATACCTTTTTATAAATTGCTATGTGGCTTTTAGTTGCTGCTTTATATGGCTCAATGACATGTGCCTGAACTCATAATGTAACTCTGAGTGGCGAGTCTGGGGCTCGAGTTTTGCTGTCCATGAAATGTGATGAAATTCACCTGATGCCAAGATCCTCTTTAGAAATCTCTTCCATTTGCACTGGCTGACATCATAGGTAGCTTGCAAAAAAGATAAATTTGGGGCTGGGGTTGTGGCTCAGTGGTAGAGCGCTTGCCTCTCATGTGTGAGGCACTGGGTTTGATCTTCAGCACCACATAAAAATAAACAAAACAAAATAAAGACACTGTGTCCATGTATAACTAAAAAATATTTTTTAAAAAAAGATAAAATTGTGTGTGTGTGTGTGTGCGCACGTGTATTCCACCTGATGAAATCAGAACTGCCCCTCTGCATTTGCATATGACCTTATTGGAATTACTTGAGTGTTCAAGTTGTGGCCTCCCCATGTGTTCCCTGGCAGAGCTTGAGCAGCCATCTTGGCAGCTGTGCAGTGCCTTCTAAGGCAGGAGACAAAGGGATTTCTCATCCATTATTAATTGGTGTTACTCTTTGCAGCAGACCAAACACAATTCTACAATACAGCTGCCAAAACTGTTCCCAACCCAAAAAAAGAAGAATAAGTTATTTTTTCTCAAGTATTGCTTATTATTTACATAGTATAAATGTTTCCTTTAGCTTTTCAGCTGTTTTTAGGGAGCCTGATTACTTATATAGAAATTTGTGTATATATCAATTGGATATTTTATATGAGCATCCTCCCAGCCAACTGGGAGCCAACTCCAAGAAGCCACATTATTCCAAAGCAGATGAAGAAATTTGCCAAAAGAGAATGCAAACCCCTGAAACCATTATACATCACCCATAGGATGTGAGGTCACAGGCTAGGTACTGAGTATTTCTCAGAGTGTCCCCTTAGTATGCAATGGTTATGATTCAAAGTTTTAACTTTCTTCTTTTTTGATTTCTCCACCCTTTCAATTCCATGTTCCTACAATTTGTAGGTATCCAACTGGTTTGGCAACAAGCGAATCAGGTACAAGAAGAATATTGGCAAGTTTCAGGAAGAAGCCAACCTCTATGCTGCAAAGACAGCCGTGACAGCCGCACACGCAGTGGCCGCAGCTGTGCAGAACAACCAGACCAATTCACCCACCACGCCAAATTCTGGTGCGTACTGGGCGCTCACTCCCTGCTTGGCCAGACAGCTTTATGCCACAGCGTCCTATCCCACAGACCATGAAAAAGAACCATAATGAGGATACAGTGATTTATAAATGAAGGTTTATGTTCACATGCAGCTTATTCTTGGGACAGGTGAATGAGTGGATGGCCCAAGCCTATAAACCCACCATTCACAATGAATGCCACTCACTACTGGTAGATTCTGGAACTTTCACACTTAATAGTGGCCTTTAATTCAGCAGTTAGGAAAAAATACTCTCACTAACAATTGTCTTGGCTGTGTTGTTCCAGGTAGCACTTTAAGGTCAGCAGAGAATGAAATAGCAAGAGTAGGAACCAAACAGGTTGCTGTGCATGATGAAGCTGGAATTCTGGGATGGGGTGTAGGTAGCTCCCCATGTGCCACAGCCGCAGATTCTGGATTTCTCCAACCCCTGTCTCTGTGATGCTGGCTTGGTGGGCTGAGCAGTGGTCAGATGTAAGAGGGACAAGACTCAGTGCATAGATGCATTACTCCTGACCCTCATCCAGGACATTTTGGCAAAATTTTATGTGCCATTTGTGATGGAGTTGGAAATACCTTAAATTAGAGGAAACTTGAATGACAAAGGTGCACAGCAATTCCAAACAGATGGACTTAAGGAGCAGTTCAAGGGACCTTTCTTTTTTAAGTATAAATATTTAAAAGTTAAGAAAGTAAGATTTTGTTTTGTTCTCCCCTTCCCATGTTTTTAATGGGACATGAAAATAGGTGACAGGGAAAGTAGAATTAGGGCTAAGAAAGAAGATCAGAAACACGTGTCATGATCTACCTTGACCATCAGTGATGTTGAAGAGCTCTTAATGATGTAGTCCTGGAAATAAGAGGAAAACGAGGGCAAAGTACCAGGCTGGCTACTGGGTGTTTTTCTCTTTCCTTCTATTTATCTCTTTGGTTTTAAATTAGGGCTTCCCCATCAGTAGGACTTTCCTGGGTGTAGAGTGGGCCACAGACCTACCTCTTGGGAGTGACTTTCCACCCGTCCAGATCTGAACGTGCTTTGTGTCCTGCGACCTTCCCTTCTGTGTCTCTTCTCTCCCTGCCTCTAGGTCTTTGAGGATTATGTGTGTAGCTCTCTGTTATTCAGCTACTTAACTCTTTCCTTTCCAGGTTCTTCTGGTTCTTTTAACCTCCCAAATTCTGGGGACATGTTCATGAACATGCAGAGTCTGAATGGGGATTCTTACCAAGGGTCCCAAGTCGGAGCCAATGTGCAGTCACAGGTAGGAGAAATGCCCCAGCTGGGGCCTTTCTAGCAGGGTAGGGTTTGGGCTCAAAACTCCTGACCCCATGGAAGTGGTCTGCACATCTACGCAGAACCTGTGCTGGGGGCTTCCGGCGTGACCCGTCTGCCCCACATTTAATTTAATGAGAAGTCAGGCGAACAGTGGCTCTTGACGATTAGAACCTGATACGCTTTGTGAATGCATTCGGCTCTGGCTTGAGCTCATGGAGAGGGGTGGGGGGGTGCACTTACTTGTGTCACAAAATAGAACAGAAAAATTGCGTGTGCCAGTGTGTGTGGTGTGTGAGAGCACATTGCTCCCTCTCATTCCTATATTTTTGTGAGTCAGAATATAAAAACTCAAGCTCTTAAAATATATCCCAGGTTCAGCTCTTTTCTTGTCCTCTTAATTGAGAACAACTATTCATGTTTGTGTGTGTGTGTGTGTGTGTGTGTGTGTAGAGACAGAAACTGAGAGTGAGAAATCCAGAATACACATCTATAAGTAGGTTTTCACCCACTGCCACATGCATGCGGTTGCTGTAGGTGGACAGTTTGCATTGCCGTGAAGATGTTATTGTTTGGCTGGCATGAAAAACAAAGATGTGTGAGTTTAAATATGCAAAGAATTGTTGAAATTCTGCCAGTCACATTTGATTGATAAATTTGTCTTTCACTGAAGATGCTAAACCCTCGTGGCACACATAATTCAAATTGTTTCCTTTTGTAAGTGATGATGTTTTAATAGATTTGGGATGATGAATTTTGTTTCGTCTCACTTCTAGGTGGATACCCTCCGTCATGTTATCAATCAGACGGGAGGCTACAGTGATGGCCTTGGAGGAAATTCACTGTACAGTCCGCATAATTTAAATGTGAGTACTCTTGGGAGTTGGCTGTGGGAGCAGTGTCAGGTAAAAACTGTGACTAATAAATAAATTAATAGCCATTTGACTTGGCTTCTCATCTGGTAGAAAGGTGGGGAAGGCAGTGTCTTTGCTGCACTTTTGTTTTATGAACCTCAGCTCTTGGCGCTACCAAGGTGCCTGTAGAAGTCCTCACAGATGTCCAGAAGTGGCAGCGTCCTGTCATCAACAGGGACTTCTAAGCATCAGCCCATTAAGACACCATTTCCTAGTGGCCGTGCTGTGTTCCAGAGAGATGTTGAAAACAGGTCATTTATCTTAGAATCAAGCAGCAGGAAAAATTCCCAAGCATGGCACAGGTGAAGGTGATAACCTTGGAGGGTCCCGTGCAGATCAACAGCGAAGCTAAACAAAGAATTCTGTTCTTAAAAGCAACTGCTGCATTGTGAACGTGGGATGGAAAACATGTTTGGCGATTCTAATAGCCTCTCAGTTTTAATTAAGAAGGAAATAATTTTAACTTTGTTAACAGTTCACTAAACTTTACTTTTCCTTGTACCCTAACATGGTTAGAAGATGGAAAAAAAAGAAAAAAAAAAAAAACCACCACACAGCTTTGGAAAGGCGGGCAGGGATGGGATTTCCAAGGTGGAACTGGGATAGCGTGCTGGACAGTGCCCAGGATTCCAGACTAAGGGAGGAAATGGATAGCCCCTGGGGCTCATGGGAGTAGAGTAGAGAAAATGGACAAAAGACTCCTTTTTTAGGGCTCTGGTTTGCTATGAGAGTAAATATTAATGATTTAAAAAGTGATTGAGGATGTTCAATTGTAAAGGGAAAAAAGGACCATTAAATACTCAAATCTTTTACATTTGAAATGTCAAATCTTTCTTTTTGGGTTTATAAATAACTCATAATAACCCACAACAAACCATATAAAAAGCCTTTTAGTTGCATTTCTCCTTTTTCATTTAAGTGTTTTGAAATGCTTCAGAGAATGTGCGATATCCTTATCAACATGATAAAATATGAAACTGTGATTGCCTGCAGCATTTTACAGACATGAATTCCATCTTCACTGATGAGGCTTGATAAGGCGCTGTTGTATAATACAGTGCATAATCTCAAACCACCAGCGTAAGGATTAATTTATTTTGAAAAAAAAAAAATGCTTGCTGACAACCGCTCCTCCAGCTGCCACGCTGGGTGAAAATATTGTACATTTGTTGTTTATAAATTTGGATAAAAGAGGAATGATGTTTACTTCAGATGGAATATCTTTAGACTTGTATCTGTGTAAGAGTTTTTCTTTTCCTAAGGAGATTTTCATACCTGAGGGGGGAACAGCTTACCTTTGAGATAGAGAAGAGGATTTCTTAAGAGTCCCCTGAACACACAGGGGCATGTCACCACCCTGCTTGACTGAGGCCTTCAAAAAACACCATAGTATTTTTTTAAATCATATTTTCTTTTTTCTTTTTCTAACCTGAATTTGATATGCCTCAAGTCTCCACAATCCTTTTTCCTTTGCCTCTCTCATCTCTGGGGGGTGGTTTGACCCCCACTCGTTTTCCTTGGTGCTAGTGGGAGGGAAGGTGCTTTATATGCACAAAGCACAGTGGTCACAGGGAGAAGCTCCTCCAAAGCTGTATCCAGGCTGGGTGGGGAGTCCAGACAGAGTCCTCAGCAGCCTGGTGGCACAGGCCCAAAAGAGGACATTTGGATGGACTCACAGAGGTTACAGATAGATGCGAAGAAGGGGTTGGGGGGACCTCGTGTCCCACACTGGCGTGGGTGTGGGAGGCTGGTTGGAGCCGCAGGCTCTGGGTGTCAGCCAGCTCCCCCTTGCCTTCCCTCCAGGAAGGCCTGCTCCGTCACTTCCACTCAGTGTTCCCCAACTCACAAGCCCAGCACCTCCCTCTTCTTGACTGACATAAAAATATGTAGCGACAAGCTGTCTGCCACAGCAGAAATCTGATCAGACATTGATTTCAGCAATTGCCTCTATAGGCCAAGACATAAGGCAAATTTGTTTCTGAGTACTGTTGCTGCTGCTGCAGGTCAGAGGCAGGAAGGCCAGCAGCATGTGCGGACTGGCAGCAACATCCCAATGAGGGGCTCCAGTTATAGATAATTGGAATCCAGATTTGAATAGTGTGTGCTCCTCTGCAGTTCATGCATTTTCATTCTGGAACATCCTATTTGGAGGGAAATTCTGGCCTTCATTTGTCAAGAGTTGTGGTGGCTGGCTGGCAGGCCTGTGTGGGGTGAGGTGGGTACCTTCTCATGGAGACCATGTTGAAGCCACACTGAAGCTGGCATTGCATGGAGCTTCTACACTGCCCCTTCTTAAAAGATTTCTTTTCAAGACACTTTAGTTTGACCAAAGGCTGAGCTTGGTGCCAGCTTGGTACTGGCTGAGCCCCTTCTTCTACATGCTGATTTAGTGCCAAGTCTTTACTTGATGGGATGGATTTGTTTTACATGCATTTAATCCCACTTTAACACATGCTTCCAACTCCTGCCAAAGTGGGTTTAGAAAATACATTTTGCTAATGCATCTCTGCTCTCATGTTGTCATCTGGGTGTTTTAAATTGGGGAGTGGAATTAATATGTGGACGTGCCCTCACTGAACTCTTTCTCCTTGCAGGCTAATGGAGGCTGGCAGGACGCAACAACTCCATCTTCAGTGACTTCTCCTACAGAAGGCCCGGGAAGTGTGCACTCGGATACCTCTAACTAATCTCTGGCCACACTTTCCCCTGAGCTGACATGCCTTGAGAAGTGTGTTCAGAGCAACAGGAGGAAAAGGAATGCGTTCTTGTAGCCCACCATCTACAGCTTTACTGTAAAACCTTGTCTTATTAGAGAACTTGGTAAATCTGTTTTTTAAGGAATCATAATCATTTGTATTTATACTTAAAACACACAATGTTAAAAAAGCACTTTATCCAATTAGGCCAAGATTTAACATTGTTGACAGTCCTGTAGCTATTTTATCATAATTTATTATCAATATTTTACATTAATGGTTTCACAGTTGCCAATTACTTGGCCTTAAGGGTAAAAAGTACAATATATGCTAAACCTCAATCGTTAGAGCAGATGCAAAGATTCACTTCACCTAAATTGAACTCCTTGCATATTTCCAGTGCAGACTTTGATTGTCTTTCTTTCATGTCACTAATGGGGTTGGAATAAAAGAGCTGTTTGGCTATCTCTGTTAATGATGGTTGTGTTTAAGAACCTTCCTCGTCACATTTGTGTTGCGATCTCTTACGTTATAATTAGATCAGAGACTGGTAGCCTCTTTTCTCTCTCTGAAAGCACCAGTGCCCAGAGTCTGCTCGGTAATGAGATTATGGATCCAGATTGTTCTGAGAGATGAAGATTACTTGCTGCTGATGGAGGTGAAAATGAGACCTGTCTGGGGTTTTACAGTGTACGCTGGTTGCGGCACAGACTTGTCGAGGTTTGCTTTGTCCTCTGGGCATCCATGGAAGGCCCTGCTCTCTGGAGTGTTGTATATAGTGTAGCAAAAGAGTATTTATACATCTCACCAATCAGAACACAGCTTTATTACCTCATGCGAACTCATACGAACCAATAGAATTTCAACATGTTCTGTAGCTTAGAGTGCTCACTTACTACCTCTGAACAATACTCACCTGTAGTTTTGTCTCTTTCTTATCTTTTTGCATCTTGTAATTAACTCTTTGTTTCCCTTCATAATATGTAATGTACATTGTAATCTTTTAAAAGAAAAATCAAGGTTGCATTTGCAACTTTTAAAAAATTGACGAGAGTGGAAACATTGGGTCTTAATTTAACACAGGATCAGTAAAACTTGTAAATACTGCAAAACATTTTGAATGTTCTTCATCTTGTTACTAACCCATGCAAAAAAAAAAAAAAAAAGCGGCGACTAATTGTGATGCATTCAGATTTCAGTATTCGGTACTGTATATTTCACCCTGTGTGATGGGGCCCCTCCTTTCTCTTTTTGTATTGTATGCGATTCTGAACCTGATTGAGTCATGAAAATAATTTGTGGCGGTGATTCTAATGTATTAAAAATGTTTCGTGTTCCTTTCTAACTGGATTACACCCTGGATTGAAAAAGTCTTCCTCGTGGTAGTTATATGTAGTTTCAAACATGAATAAACTTTTTGCTTTCATGATTAAACATTGATGCCATTTCTTACCACTCAGCCAGCCAGCCAGCCAGCCAGCACAGGCAGCGAGGAAACTGCCTGGAGGAGGCAGGCCTGGGCTGGAGAGCACTTGGCCACTGGGAAGCTTTGGCAAGGCTGAGTGAAGGGACAGCTGTTGACGGAGCAGCTCCCTGGGGAGGCCCTGTGCCACCCACTGCCATCGCCCCGTGTCCTCACTCCACCCTTCTGCACTCAGCAGCGCAGCAAGGAGAACACCCCATCTTCACAGATGAGCAAACGAAGCTGAGAGAAAGGAGGAAATGGCATGAGGCCACAGAGCAGGGAGGAGGGCGCGCCCAGCCCCAGTCTCCAGGCCTGGGCGTCCACATTCTCGTGGCCTAGTGATGCCTCCGGAATGCGTCAGGTGGAAAGTTGTTTGCTTTTTGAAATTTTATCCTGGTAACCAGAACCTTGTCCCGGTCACTTCACCTCCACGACTTCTTAACTACAGTTTTTAAAGACAAGTGCAAGTTTATCCAGCAAGATAAACTTTGGGCCTCGAATGCCTTTGAAAAACTCCTGCAACTTAACCTACTTTTTAAAATTCTAAATTTGTAATCTGTAAGACAAATTCAAAATCCTTGAACTAGATTAAACGTTTTTGTTTTATTCAGATTCTAAGAAAGTCCATATATTTACATACATGCCTGTCGCTAATATCTAAATCTTTATAATAAAAGAGGTCCATAGCAGGTAATTGGCTTGTTTACTATATCTCAAGGAAATTGACTCACAGGAAATCAGGTTAATGTTAATCAGTTGTAGCAAATTGTCTATGATAAATACAACTGTTTTACTATTTCAGTTGATATAGCCAGGCAAAACAAGGTTGAGGGCCACTGTTCCCATTAATCTTGAGGCAGTTATACTGTGAGGGTAAACTTTATAAAATAGATTGCCCTCCAAAGCTGTCCTCCCTCATGTGGGTACTCCGCCTTCCTGTAGGAATCGCTCCTGTGGCTAAATAGTTATTTGCATGATTCAATTAGCTTGTGGGCCAGCCTTTCTTATCTTTGTACATAAAACAATCTGTGCTGTGTGGTTTTGCAGAACATCCTGAAAAAATGTAACACCCATGCACACACAAATTTATCTTCTTTGATGTTCCCAAACAAGATACCTCATGAGAACCATCTTGGATTTTGTCTTGGGCCAGTTTCTTGGAAGAAGCACATGCAGTGCTTGCTGGAGATCCGCCAAGTTGACTGGCAGCCCCAGAGGGAAATCTGCGGGTTGGAGGCTCTTCTTGGGAACCCTAAACTCTGCTGGTTTAGGAGACTTGCACATTTTCCCTTTTTGCTCTCCACCGACTCTTGGAGGGTAGAAGCACTGTCACTTCATAGGGAAACTGGGATGGCACACATGCCCTCCAACCCAGCCTCCGGGGTCCATCAGGGTCTCTCAAGCTCTCCAGGTATGAAGAGTGCACAGCGGCCCCAAGGTTCTTGTGTCTCGCCTCAAGCCATGTGAAGTGAGTTGTTGATTTTTGGTAGGTTTTCACCAGATGCCTTTTCTGGGTCACACAGTGGGTTAAGAATTAGACTCAGAGATGAGTGAAATCAGGTCCCACCCCTGAAGGGGCCAGACCCCTAATCCTGCTGATTCAGAAAGCAAATGCTTTAGGTCTTGGATGCGTAGGCTTCTGATCGCCAAGACTGGATAAGTGAGGGTCCCAAAGCCCACTCACAGGGTCAAAGGCAGTAATAGCAGAAAGCCATGTGAACCACCCATTCACAAGCCAAGAGACCTTGTGCCCATACAGTGTGTTAGGTGCACAGGAACGCTGTGCTTATGTGAGAACACATCCCTGTTCACAGGTTTCTGGAGCCCAAGTGCTCAACAGGGTGTCAGTCTTCCTCATGCAGGTGTCCAAGGGCAAGGGGCCCCCCAAGTACCTCTCACCAGGGGACCTTGCTCAAAGCCAAACTGTGTCTTTGAACCTTTCCTTTGCCAGAAGCAGGTTGGAGGAGCAATGTCCTCGGGAGCTCCTGTGAGATCCATCTCCCAGGTTGTGTTGGGGTGCTTTCAGTGTAAAATGTGCATTGTTGGTGCCCCAAGGGCCCTCACTGGACTGAGCCACAGTTCCCTGAGCACCTCTGTACCTCGTCAGCCTCCCACAACTCGGCTCCTATGCCAGGGATCCCTGGGGGCTGCTATTATGATCCCACTTTCAGATGAGAAATCTGAGGCTCAAAGCGATGATGTCACCTGTCCAAGATATCCCCTGGATCTAGGGTCTGTGATGGTCCCGCATGACACCCTCCAGCAGCCACTTGTGACAGGAAGAGAGGTGCCTGTACAAGATCCCTTCTGGAGCAAGGTGACTAAGGAATCCCCCCCACACACACCATTGGAGGCTGCGGCTCTTCTGTTCATGCCCCAGTAGCCTGAGGTGCTGTGGGGGGCTTGTGATGTAGGTCACCGGCTGCGTGGTGCTCTCTTTTGTCTATGGAAAACAAGGTTAAGAGGACAGGATGAGCCAGTGTCCTCAAGCTGTCTGGAGCAGGCCTGGCACCGTGACTAGTGGAGGCAGACAGCGCCCCCTAGGGAGGGTAGCTGGGATGGTGACTGCTGAGCACAGGCTGGGCATGTTCTCTACATGTACTTTATCACAGGCCGAGTTCCTGGGTGTGTACCTGGTGCCCTCAAGGGTGTCTTTCCAAGGCCCAAGCCCTGCCCAACTTTCTTTTGGCCCCTGCCCCCAGCCCTACTGCCCAACAGCCCACCTTGAACTTGAGTAGTCCTCACCCAGAGCCCAGAGCCCAGGGCCCGGCAGGTGTGGATCTGAACCCTGGCCAGACCTGGCCTGCAAGCCTGTTTCCTTACTCTGTCCTCTTTCATGCCAGAGGGGAAGCAGGAAGGAAGCAGGGAGGAGGGTGGGAAGGGGGCTCAGGGAAGTGTGAGCCCGGGAGGCAGGAGCTTCACCGTTGGTGGACGCTTGCTCTCTGCTTGCTTCCAGAGTCCTCGATCCACACGGGAGCCTCCCGCAGGAGGTCCCTCACACTCATGCTCACACTTGAGGTGCGGAAGCCAAAGGCCCTTGGCCAACACTTGCAGAGGCCAAGTACAGTCCGGGCGTTTCTACACCCCAGACACACATTGAAAACCCTTTGTGTCTTGTCAGAGTGTCTTGTCACCGGGTCTGCCCAAAGGGGAGCTCAGCAGAGAATGAGCCCCCAGCACCCCCTCAGAGCTGAGGGCTTCTCTTCCCAGCAGCCCAGGATCCCAGATGCACCTCAGGAAGGCTGCAGTGTCCAACCAAGGCCTGCAACTTGTCGCTGCTGGGGCTGGGACCACCCCGCGGACTGCTGTCCTGTGCTGGCCTCGGGCAAGTCACGTGGCCTCTGGGTGCCCCAGCTCCTTAGCCTCCTAGCAGCGCAGCGTCAGGCAAGCGGAGACAGACACGGCACACAGTGGGGCTGAGGCTGGCTGCTCTCGTCACCCCCAGGCCACAATTTGCCCTGGGTGGGGATCTGCGCTCGAATCCCACCTCCTAGATAGATCACACCCCGGCTTCAGTATCACGTCACCTCCTCCTGGCCCCTGGCTTTCCAAGCAGTAGGATGTGGTGTGAAGGGCTAGGGCACCGGGGTCCGGCTGAGTTCTGCCACTGTCCAGCTGTGTGTCACTGTGGGCACAGCACTTCCTCTTTCTGCAGCCTCAGTTTCCCCGTCTGTGAATTGGGGACTCAGTTCCTATCTGCATCACAGGGATGTAAAGATTAAGAGCCGATGCAACCCAGTGCCTAATCTCTAGGATGGGGTATGTTGTCTCCTTGTTGCTACATGGTGGCCTAGATCAGAAGGGGATGCCCAGGCTCCGCCACGGCCGGAATGATGACGTCCGGTCAGCAGCAGGGTTGCTGGGGCTGTCCCCAGCTGAGTGAGGATCCCGGGTGGATCGACATCTTCAACCCACCTACTCTGGCCTGCTCTGTGCAGCACTCTGGGCTGGACCTCAGCCGAGGCCTCACCTCTCTCCTCCATCTCAGGAGATAATAAAAGGCTGATTCTTTTTTCCTGGTAAAATTTCAGAGAAAGTGTACGCATCATTAAATATGGAAATCCAGAATTTTATTAGCAATCTGCTAGATCTGAACTGACGCCAATTAAACAAAAAAGATATCATTTATAAAAAGGCAGAGTTCAACTTGTATTAAATGTGAAATGCAATTTTCTCCTGGTTTTGATTTATTACTGGTGGTCCATTGTTCAAAGAAGCATGTTATATTTCAATAGAGAAATATTGTTTATTCATTAATATTTTAAAACGGGCTTATTGCTGTGCATGGCTCTCACCGAATGAAACTTATGATTTAAAACATGAATTAATAAACACATTTGAAAGTGTTAGACGAGATCACAACCTCTCATTTTTCATTTTCCTGGGAGCATATTAAATTTTTATAATTCTGCATCTACAGTTTTTTCTTTTAAATAAAGATGCAGATTCCGAATTACTCTGCTAATTTCAGGTAACTAGGAGAGAAAAGCAATATCGTGGGGACTGGTGTCAGGATCACAGAATCCCGGAGAAGACGCTCAGGTTTATTTTTGTAATATTCATAAATCAAAATAAATGAGCTTTGTGCAGGAGGCAGCGTTTCCTCACACGAGGATGCCTGAGTGTGCAGGTGGGTTGTGTTCACGTCCCCGGCTCACGTACGTGGGCCCTGTCCACAGAAACACACGCACATGCCCCTGGATGCTTGAGTGTGTGCAGTAAAGAGCAAATTGATTGGTCCATGTTCAAGCATTGTTTATTGTCAATAAACAATGCTCCTACTATGTGCCAGGCAGCATGCAGGTCCCTGGGGATGAGATGGCCACAGGGTGACCTGCTTGCCCCTCCCCTCCTATATATCTCTGAGAATCTCCCCACCAGGACCTGGGGCTGTTGAGTCCCCAAAGTGCTCCCAACACCAAAGCAAGGCTTTCCATATGGTGAGCTCTTGGCCCAGAGGCCCGAGGTGAGGGGGGGTCTTCACAGGCCAGGAGAGGCACAGCTGGTTGGGGACCATGGTGGAGATGGAGATCCAGGCAGGGCAGGAGGGGGACGGCCCCAGGCCAGGGAGGAACCATCCGCAGAGCACCAGCGGCCCTGCCTCCCACGACCCTAGGGGACGTGCCACTGCTGCCTCATTTGACAGAGGAGGAGGCACAGGCCTGAGAGGAAGAGACCTGGCAGGGTGGCAGGGTGGCAGGGTGGTTTGCGAGGTCACGCTGGCCCGCCTGCCCCTCCAACGCTCAGGTTGAAATCTCACTGCCACCGTGACAACGTGAAGAGGGGGCTGGCCCGAGGGACAGGCCCCCAAGTGTCCGTGGAGTGGCAGCCAGGGACTGCAGAGTGGGCTGTGGGGGCGGTGCCACCCCAGGTGTGTGGAGAGGTGTGGGCGTGGGATGCGGGGCTGTGGTGACTACCTCTCCCCAGCCCCAGAGGGCTGGCTCAGAAAGGGGCCCTGGGGACCAACCCCAGCCCCAGCCTAGCCTGCGGGAGAGCAGGCGCCCGGGGAGCTGCTGCCCTGTCCATCCCCTCAGCTCGTGCGGGCGTCTGGGGAGCAGAGGGCGGTGGGGCCAGTTTGCATCCACATTCTTGTGGACATTGGTATGTCAATTTTTTTTTCCCCAACCTGGTGGGTAGATGATGACCTATCCACGTGGTTTTCATTTGAATTTCCTAATTGCTAATGAGATGGAGCATCTTTGCGCCTATTTGCATTTTGTTCTGTGAGGGGCTTATAGGAGCTACCCACCCTTTTTTCTTACGTTCCTTGTCTTTTTCTTATTCGTTTGTAGGAGTGTGTGTGTGTTTGTGTGTGTGAGTGTGTGTGTGTGTGTGTGTGTGTGTGTGTGTGGTGCCAGAGATTGAACACAGGGCCTCATACATGCCAGGCAATTGCTGTACCCCCGAGCCGTATCCCCAGCCTTGATTTGCAGGAAACTTTAATGAACCATACTTAATTTTAACACTTTCTTTTCCCTGATGGTGCTGGGGATCAAACCCAGGGCCCCATGGCTAGCCAAGTGCTCTGTCACCAAGTCGTGTTCCCACCCTTTTCATTTTATTTTGAGACAGGGTCTTGCCAAGTTGCTGAGTCTGGCCTCGAACTTGTGATCCTCCTGCCTCAGCCTCCCGAGTAGGTGGGATTATGGCCTCTGTGCCCAGTTAAACATTTGGACACCTTTATGGTTACTGCTTTTTGTCTAAGGTATGAAGTAGGGGTAGAACTGTCCCACACTATTTGTTGCCAAGTTCATCCCCTCGCCCCTCCCCCCCGCCGGGATCTGCAATATCATCTCTGTCGTGCATCAAGTGTCCATGTGTATGTTATTCTGTTCCTGGCCTTTTGCTGCATTAAACTATAAATCTGTGTGCCAAGATCACACAGGCTTAACTCTCAGAGCTCTGTAATTAGTCTCAAAAGCTGAGAGGGCAAATTCTCTCACCTCATTTTTTTTTTCCAGAAATATTTGGGTCATTCTTGGCCTTTTGCAGTTCTGTATACATTTTAGAATCAGCTTATAAAGTTTCACTTTTAAAAAAGATGTGCTGAGATTTGGGGGATCACATGGGATAAATAGGAGGATTGACATCTTTACAATACCGAGACTTTTAATCCATGAACAAAAGATCTATCTTTGTTAAATTTAGATCTTTAACGTCGTCAACGAAGTTTTATAATTTTCTCTATCAAAATCCTTGGGCTCCTTCATCCTCTTACCAGGTTGCTTTCTAGGAAGACTCCAGATCTCTCTGTCTAAACTTCCTCCACCTAGGACATGCCCTCTGGCCTGTCCCAACTTGGAGTCTCAGGAGAGGAGGTGCCCTCTATGAAAATCCAGGTTCTCTGTCGCAGACTGTGAAGCCAGACAACTCCCTCTTTCTGCTCTCGCCTTCACTCCCTCTCCTTCCTCCTGTTTTTGTCCCTCCCTCTCTGCCTCCTGGATTTCTTTTAAATTAATGAGCTTTATATTTAGATGAGTTTTTAGAGCAAAATTGATCAGAAGGTACATAATGTCCCCCACGATCAATATCTCACATCACAATAAGTTATAATCAATGAACTCATCATTACCACCCCCACATCCATATTTACAGTGGGACTCACTCTTGGTATCGTGTATCCCATGGGTCTGGACAGGTGTCTAATGACATGTACCCACAATCACAGAATCGTACAGAAGTGTTTCACCGTTCTCAAAATCCTCTGTGCCACGTCCATTTCTTTCTCCTTCCCCATCCCTGGACACCATGATCTTTTTCCTATCTCCATAATTTTGCCTTTTTGAGAATGTTATATCATTGGAAGAGTATAGTACATGGCCTTTGAAGACTGGCTGTTTCGCTTAGTTGTATCGTTTCCACCATATCTTTTCATGGCTTGATTGCTCATCTCTTTTTAGTGCTGAATAATATTCCATGGACTGGATGGACCCCTGGTTATCCCTTCACCTACTGAAGGACATCTTGGTTGCTTCTAAGTTTTGATATTTATGAATAAAGTTGCTATAAATATCTGTGTGTAGGTTTTTGTGCAGTCAGAAGTTTTTAGTTCCTTTGGGTCAATGCTAAAAGGTGGGATCGTTGGATCATATGGTAAGAGTATGTCGAGTTCGTAAGAAACTACCAAACTGTGTCCCCAGATGGTTGCATCATCTTGTATTCTTTTTTTTTTTTTAAATATTTTTTTAGTTGTAGATGGACACAATGTCTTTATTTTATTGCTTTGTATGTGGTGCTGAGGATCGAACCCAGGGCCTCACGCATGTGAGGCAAGCGCTCTACCGCTGAGCTACAATCCCAGCCCCGTCTTGTATTCTTACCAGCAACCAATAAGGGTTTCTGCTGTTCCAGGCCTTCACCACCTTGAGTGCTGTCCGTGTTTTGGACTTTGGCCATTCCAGTTGGTATGTAGTAGCTTCGCGTTTGGGGTTTTATTTACAATTCCCTAATGACACATGATTTTCAATATATTTTCACCAGCTTCTTTGATACCCATATATCTTCTTTTGGAAGGGTGCCTGCTCAGGTCTTTTGTCCATTTTTAAACTGGATTGTTCATTTTCTTGTTGTTGAATTTAAGGGTTCTTTGTTTATTTTAGATAACAGTTCTTTATCAGATCTGTCTTTGGCAAATATTATCTTCTGGCCTATGGCTTCTCTCCTCATTGTCTCGATACTGTCATTTGCAGAGCAGAAGTTTTAAATTTTAGCGAAGTCTGGCTTTTCAATTCTTTTTTTTCACAGACTGTGCCTTTTGTTTTGCATCTAAAAAGTCATGACTATATCCCAAGTCACCTAGGTTTGCTCCTATGTTGTCTTCTAGGGGTTTTTATAGTTCTGTGTTTTTGTTGTTGTTTTTTGTTTGTTTGTTTTTGGTACTGAGAACTGAACCCAGGGGCACTTTACCATTGAGCCACATTCCCAGTCCTCTTTTATTTTGAGCATTTTGTTCTTATATTGAGACAGGGCTTCGCTAAATTGCCCATGCTGGCCTTGAACTTGCAATCCTCCTGCCTCAGCCTCCTGAGTCGCTGCAATTACAGGTGTGCACCACCACACCTGGCCACAGTTCTGTGTTCTATACTTAGGTCTGTGACCTCACCTCAGCCAGTCTTAGTGAAGGGTGTAAGGTCTGTGTCTCTGTTACTATTCTTATGTCGTGTGTGGACAGGTGCTCCAGCACCATTCGTTGAAAAGACTCTTTGTTCCATAGTGCTGCCTGGCTCTTGCGTCACAGATCAGTGGACTCCATTTCTTTTTTTTTTTTTTTAATATTTTTTATTTTTTAGTTGCAGGTGGACAGAATATCTTTATTTTTATTTTTATGTGGTGCTGAGGATCGAACCCAGTGCCTCCTGCGTGCTGGGCGAGCACGCTACCAGTGCGCCATAACCCAGCCCCTGGACTCCATTTCTGTGTGTCCATCAGGGGCTATCTATTCTGTCCCACGGATCCATTTGTCTATCATTTCACCAGAACAGTTATCCTCTTGGTTACTGTGGCTTCACAGTAAGCCTGGTGTTGGGTGGAGTCGGCCTCTATCTGAGCCTTCTCCTTCACTCTCGAGCAGTGAAGGACTTTGGCCTCTCCACATAGATTTTAGAATCAGCTAGTTCGTATCCACCCAGTAGCCTGCTGGGATTTTGATTGGGATTTCATTGAATCTATAGAGCTAATTGGGAAGAGCTAGCAACAGAGTTCTCCTCATCCATGGATACGGAATCTCTCTCCACTTACTTAGTTTTTCTTTTATATGTTTCATTGTAGTTTTGTAGATTTCCTGATATAGATTGTGCAATTATTTTGGTACACTTATCTCTAAGTACTTTATTCTGGGGGTGCTTATGGAAAGGGAAATGCGCTTTTCTTTTTTCCACTTGAAGCTCTAGGACTTTATCATAAATGCAGTTGATTGCTACAGAAGGGGCCCTTTCCGATTTTCCTCTGTTCTCTATTCTCCTCCAACAGATCCCTGTAGGGAAGGTCCGTAGATCATTATGTAACAGGAATCTGGGGACAGTTAAATTCCTCTGAAGCAAACACAGAATCCTGGTTGGCTCCAGTTGAAAATCTTCTGGTGGAAGAGCTGAGAACTGCTCTGATCTCCCAGGTCCCTCATGTCTACCTGAGGTGGGGGAGTGGCGGGTGTTGTATCTCGTTTTGTCGTTTGGGCTGTGGCTCACTGGTCCTGGATGGTTTTGAGGGGCTTCTACTTCCTTGGCTGACTCCTCTTTCTGGGCAAGCTGGATTTGCTAGAGTGATGCTGGTCCGTGCACGGATGCTGCTTCTTGAAATAGTGCCACGTGATCAGGTCTTCATCTGTCACAGCCCCGGCCACCTGGTGCCTCAGTCCCCACTCCTGGTTCAACCCTTGCTGGTGCTTGAATACCTGCTTTTTCAGTTCCCGCAGGGGATAAAAATGTCTCAGACTGAAGTCACGCACAGTCACCCTGGAGCCACATGCATGGTCACCCCAGCCCCCCATTGAGCCCATCTCAACTGAGAGAAGCAGCTCTGGGAAACTTGAGAAGCAAAGTTGTAGCTCCTACACAATTGCCCTTGGGGCCATTGATCCCTCCTCCCTGGACCCCATGGGTGCCACTGGGCCATGTACTTTTAATTTCAAATTCTACTTGTCCATTTCCAGTATATAGGAAAATAATGAACTTTTTCCTATTTACCTTGTATCTGAAAACCTTACAGTAATTGTTACTAGTTCCAGGAGTTTATTTTTGTTAATTCTTTCCGATTTTCTACCTAGATGACCATGTCATTGTAAACATGGACCATTTTATTTATTTCTTCCCACTCTGTACACCTTTTTATTTTCTTGTCTTATTGCATTAGCTAATACTTCCAGTCTGGTGTTGAAAACCAGTGGTGAGAGAAGACACCCTGGATTTGTTCCTGAACTTAATGGGAAAGCTTCTGGTTCCTCACCTTTGAGGTCGACGTTAGCCACTGGTTTTGGTAGCTCTTCTCTGTCAAGTTAAGGAAATTCCTAGTTTATTGACAGTTTTTTAATCATGAATGGGGGATGGAATTATCAAATGCTTTTTTTCATATCTTTTTTTTTTTTTTTGGCACTGGGGATTGAACTCAGGGGTACTCAACCACTAAGCCACATCCCCAGCCCTATTTTGTGTTTTATGTAGAGACAGAGTCTCACTGAGTTGCTTAGTGCCTCACCCTTGCTGAGGCTGGCTTTGAACTCGTGATCCTCCTGTCTCAGCCTCTCAAAATGCTGGGATTACAGGTGTGCACCACCGTGCCCAACTTTTTCATATCTATTGATACGATTTTTTTTTCATAAGCTTTTTGATGTAATGGATTACACTCATTAATTGACTTTTGAATTAATCAATTAATTCATAATTAGCCTTGCATACCTAGGATAGATCCCACATGGTGATGGTATGTAACTATTTTTATACATTGTTGGATTCAATTTTCTAATATTTTGTTAATTTTTCCATTCCTTTACTTTTAATATATGTTTCTATATTTAAAATGATTTCTCATAGGTGACAGACCCATAGTTGGGTTTTGCTTTTTTTTTTTAATCCATTCTCTCCATCACTGCCTTTGAATTGTTGTATTTAGACCACTGACATTTAAATTGATTACTAATATAGCTGGATTTATATCACTCATATTTGTTACTGTCCCCTACTTGTCCCTGTTTGCCTTTTTTTCTGTTTTTTCTCCCATATACTTTTGCTGCTTTGGGAGGTTTTTTTTTTTTTTTTTTTTTAAATATTTTTTAGTTGCTGATGGATCTTTATTTTATTCATTTATTATTTGTATGTGGTGCTGAGGATCGAACCCAGCGCCTCACGCATGCCAGGCAAGCGCTCTACCACTGAGCTACAGCCCCAGCCCCCCTTGGGAGGTTTTAATTGAGCATTTAATATAATTCATTTTCCCTCCTCTTTTAATATAATGATACCTTTTAAACCTTTTTAAATGTTTGCTCTAGAGTATGCAAAATAAATTTATAGTTAAGTCTGCTTTCAAATAGCACATATTAATTTAGAAGCAGCACAAGTACAACATGACCACAATTTGCGTGTGTGTGGTGCTAGGGATTGAACCCACAAAATTTTCTTAATTCCTCTGTCCTGTCCCCTGGGTGACTGCTGTCACTCATTTCACTTACACTTAAATGTACATAATATACACACCTGCACACAACCATGTGTATAATTGAACACATTGTTGCTATGATTTTGAAAAATCATCTGCTAGATCAATAAGAACAAGGAAACGTTTTTATTTTAAATTCACTTAATCTTCTCTGATGTTCTTCTTTCTTTATGTTGATCGGAATGTCTGGCCTATGTTACTGCCCTTCCCTGTAAAGAACTTCTTCTTTTTAAAGGCAAAATGTGTTTATTTTAAAGACACATAACAAACCAGTAGAAATAGAAGTATGCAAAGTAAAAATGAAAGGAAAAAAGGTAAAATGCATTATTATTACTCTTTTCCTTTGGAACCTGCTCTCCAGGGACACTAGGAACCATAGCTCACGGTGTTTTTCCTCATACTCTCTATGCATATTTAAATATATATTCAAATTTCGATCTCCTCACATAAATTGACTCATCTTGTACATATTAGTTTGAGATTTTCTATTTTCTTTTTCCAATATTATGGTGGGTTATGGATATTTCCTATGTAATTACATATATTCAGGTGTACCTCCTTTTCTGGAATGCCTGCAGAATATTCAATTATTTTGACATACCACGAAGAGTTTATTTTAACATCGCTTGCAAGGTGGGTCTATTGGCAATAAATTCCCTAAACTTTTGTTTGCCTGAGAAAGTATTTCTTCTTCGCTTTTGAAGGATAAATTCGCAAGGTTCAGAAGTATGGGCTGGTGGTCTTTTTCTTGTTTTTCTCTCTCAGTGCTTATAAGGTTTCCTTCCACCCTCTTCTTGCATGCATGGCTTCTGAGAAGTCAGGTGCCATTTTTATCTTGATTTCTCTGTCAGGAAGGTGTTTTTACATTCTGACTTTTTTCAAGATTTGTTTCTATATCTTTGATTTTATGAAGTTTGAGTATGATGTATGTAGGTGTGGCTTTTTTGGTGTTTGTCCAACTTGGTGTTCTCTGGGTTTCCTAAACTTGTGACTTGGTGTCTAGAATTAATTTTGGAAATACCTCAATCATCATTGATTCAAATATTGTTCTTCTCTCTCCTTCCATAATTACTCCTTTCCTTCTTTCTGTACTGGGGATTGACTCCAGGGGGCACCTTACCACTGAGCTACAGCCATAGCCCTCTCTATTTTGAAACAGGTTCTCACTAAATTGCTAAGGCTGGCCTTGAATTTGTGATCCTCCTGCCTCAACCTCCCAAGTTGCTGGGATTACACGTGTGCACCACTACATGCAGCATCTGTCTTCCTTCCTTCCTTCCTCCCTTCCTTCCTTCCTTCCTTCGTTCCTTCCTCTCTGTCTCTTTCTCCTCTCTCTCTTTTCCACTGCTCACATTTCTCATCTGTTCTTGCACGTTGTCTATTCTCCCCATTAGAGTCCTTAATATATTAATCATAAACTCTTTTTTTAAAATCCTGTTCTGATAACCCAGTAGTTACTGCCATGCCTGACTCTGGTTCTGGCAGTTGTTAAGCCGTGTCAAGCCGTGCTTTTGCCTTTTCACAATCCTGATAATTTTGCTGCAATGTGAGCTGGGTGAAAACAGCTGTTGTTAATAGGCCTGTAGTGACATGGCGACAGCGTGGGGGAGAGGAAGTGATCTCCAGGCCTATGATCAGGTCTCAGTCCTCCGTGAGCCTGCGCCCCTGGACCGTGAACTTCACCTGTGCTTGTCTCCCACTCCACTGGGGGGGCAGATGGCCAGAGGCAGCTGGAGGCAGGTACTGCCCTTCGTCCGGGCAGTTCTGGTGCAGAGGAGGAGAATGCGGTGGCACCTTTCAACAGTTCCTTTTCCCTTCCCTTGCTGGGACCACAGGAGGATCTTCTCATGTATTCACTACGGGCTCCTGTAGGTCAAACTCTCCACAGTGTGGGGGCTCCTGCGACTGGAAGCCCCTAGAGTTTGTGACTCAGACTTGTCCACAAGGAGCCTCCAGCATCTGTTAATTATGATTCAGGTTTTCCTTCTCTGGTACTGGTTCCTGGGGGGGGGGTCTGCTGGTGTGTTTCTGCTCCAGCACATCGTAACCCTCTGTGTCCGCCTGTCTGCACCTCTGACCTGGGACAGCCGATTGCCTGCAGCCTTTGGCATTGACTTCATGGTACTCCATGGAAGAGATGTGTCCCCATCTAACTAATCTACTAGTGGACATTTATGTTGACAGTTTATTGCTCTTACCTAGAGTGCTCCGTAAATATCTTTGAACATCCGTCACTGAGAATGCATCTGATTATTTCTCTGAGATAAATCTGTAAAAGTGTAGTTGTTTGGTTAGAGGGTCTACGCCGTGGAATTTTGAGGACCCCGAATCTTTCGAAGTGGCCGTACCAGCCTGCAATGTGTCTCGCAGGAGGCCCTGCTGTTCAGCCCTGGCCTGGGGTGGAGGTCCCGTGGTTGCAGCTGTGAGCCCCGCTGGGCTCATTTGACCACTTCCTCTAACGGGGACACATTTTGCCTCAAATTATCAGCCACCTTTTGCTGGGTCTTCTTGACCTCAACCTGGATAAGCGCATCCACCTTGACACTGGTTGAAGCGAAACTCTGGGAGCGTCTCCTACATGCTAATCAGAAGAGAGGTAAGAGCCATTGGTGACATGTGGTGATTTCTGATGGCCAGGTCCTGGGCGGAGTCCTGGGCATCATCTCCTTTGGACATATTAGTCCCACTTTCCAAATGAGAAAACCATACTTGAAGAAAGGCTGCCTCTTGTCCACGTGCCCACAACCCAGATCAGTCCTGATGCACCCAACTGCCCGCTGCGCCCTTAAGCACTGCTCTGAGCCTCAGTTGTGGCTGGCCAGAGGTCAAGGATGCAGACCCTGCCTCCCTCACAGGTGAGGCCCAAGGGTCTTTAGAACTCTAAGATGTGTGGAAATGCACCCAGGGCCAAGTCAGGGATCAGGCTAGATCAAGTTCAGCCTGGGGTTTCCTGGCTTTATTTATGAGAAGCCCAGGGTGGGTGGACCAGGGCTAGATGGTGGCTGAGTAAACCTTGGTGGCCCAGGAAGTGTGGGCCAGATGAAGGGGCAATTCAACGACAGGCTGGCGGGGGGGTGTTTGTCCCAGGCTGCCCCTCCTGTCACTGCAGCATGAGGTGAAGGAGTGGGGGCAGTGTGACCTCTGGAGTCCTGCCCCCACTGCAGTGACCTGGCGGCTGCGCCCTCCCTGAGCCTCAGCATCCCCACCTGCAAAGGGCCGATCCTCAGGGGCTGGCTGAGATCCTGCTTGGGCTCGGCTGACTCCCCGGTCTTGCCTGCAGCGAGATTCAGGAAGCGTTTGTAACCACAGAAGTTTTGCCCGTGTTTGCTGTCCCAGCAGCCGGCTGGGCTGTTCAGGAGGCCTTGGGCCACCTGGAACTTGTGCCCTGTCCCCACCCCACACCATCCACCAGGCCCACTGGTGCCCACTCACCCCAAAAGGTTACTTAGTGTGCACAGTGTAACAAAAGTCAAGTTCTGAAGCATTTGGTAATGAAAGCAGGAGAAAATAAGGACTCTGGGAACAGCATCTCCCTGCCCACAGCGGGTCACCAGGACAGAGCTGGGGGGACACCCTAACAATCCCTGCAACTGCCACCGTGGGAGTGGGCCCCGGAGGCGTGTGCTGAAACTGCGAGTGGGCCACATGGGCACGTGACAGGGGGCTGCTGGGGAGTCACTTGAGCCTGCTACACCTCCTTGCCCCGTGTGAAGGTGAGGGTGACCTGGACTGTGCCTCTGCTGTGTGGCTGCCTTGGCAGGAGCACCTGTCTGCTAGGGGCAGGTGTGGGGTTGCAGGCGTGTCCTCAGGGGCACTGCAGAGCCCGTGGCTATCCAAAGCTCCCCCTTGTCTGGCTCCCCCTTGTGTGCACCTCCATGTCTGTCCAGTGGGTTTGTCCCTTTGTGTCCCTTTGTGTCCCCTTACTGACTTCTCCAGTGCCAGTCTATATTTATTGCAAACCGGCGTTCAGCCTCTGAGCCTTACGGAACTACAGTCTACATTCCATGATCCATTATATTGTGGATTAGGAACATAATGTGGGCCATACCTATTTTTCCTGTCGAGGTTTCGTTGACTGGATTCAGAGGCCAAGCTAGGTGACTTGGAGTGGCAGGTGTCTGCTGCCAGGCCATTGCCACACTGAACGTAGAGCCAGAGAGGGAGGGGGGCACTGGGCCTGGCTCTGTCCTGCGGGTGGCTCCCTGAGTGACCTCGCGCGGTCCTCTCCAGGTCTGCACAGGGGTTAGTGAGACATAGAGGAAGTAAGCAGGAGGGCAGCGTCAACAGGCGGACGGGGACAGCCTGCTTGATGGCCTCTGGCAGTGAGGCTGGGGGCTGGTCTCCTTGGTCCTGGAGGGCCGTGGTCGGGTCTGAGCTGGGAAGTGGCTGCGGGGAGGGAGGAAGGGGTCCTGGTCCTGTAGAGCGCTGGCCTGAGCAGCACCCTGGGGCCCTCTGATTCCAGGCGGAGGCCCCGAGACCACAGTGTGCTGGAGTGCCACCTGGGGTGACAAGCCCTGCTTAGGACTGTGTAGGAACCCGTAGGGTCAGACTCAGGCCTTGGGGTCCAGTGGGCCCTGTTCCCAGCTGCTCCCCACTTTTGCGGCTGGAGGCAGGTGGAGCTGTGGGGAGGAGGGAGGCGGGGCTGACAGGCAGCTGTGGGGCGGGGCCTGTAGCAGGTGTGGCTTGTGTGGGAGGGGCCTGCGGGCTTGAAGTCCAGTTGAGGCCTGGAGCAGACCCAAGGGTGAGGGCCTGTCTGCAGCTGCTCACCACACCCCCCTGTCCACCCCTGCCCAGCAGCTCCCCAGGCCGCTGGGGGGGCCGACACCCCTGCCCAAGGCGGGTCTTGCACCTGATCCTCCTATGGTCTTGCATGCTGCGCACAGGCTTTGCAGGGACCGTATGCGAGTGCACGGAAGTCTGGAGGCGAGGACTCTGCCCGCGGGCTGCACTCAGGCTGGAGGAGAGGCCTGGCCTTCGTCGGAGGGAGTTTTCGCCCAGAGCCCACAGACTTTCTCGACTTCAGATTTACAAATTGAAAATCATTAATAATTCTAACCAGGCGGTGATAAATCTGAGATCTCTCCCGATGAACCCAGACAGCATTTCATAAATCAAAAAGATTACTTAGGAATTTTTTAAAATCTGACGTCAAAATGTCATGGTTACTAATGGTTTCGGTAGATCTCGTGCGGTGATATATCATTTATCTACGCTACATCTCAGATGTGACACGGGGGCAGAAATGGGATGTCTTTTAATATCGTGAATACATTTCAGCCCATAATAAAGGTATTAACAACTTCTTGGTACAATTTCTTCCGGAGCTGGGGGTCTGATTTAATGCCATTGTGACGGTGGCCCCGCCCCTTCACTCCCCCAAACTTCTTGAGGCCTGGAAAATTCTCAAAAGGCCCCAGCCCCCAGCCTGGTGTGGGACAGGCTGGGTGACTCAAATCCAGCTCCTGTCCACAGGAGGGAGACCTTAAGGTATCCCACCCTCTAAAATAGAGCTGGGAATTATCTAAGTATAAGCAACTGGAACCCTAACTCCTATTAATTGAGAACTTACTATACACCTGGCCCGCCCTAAAGGCTGAGTTGCACTAATCCACAGGTTCCTAGCCACCACACCAGGTGTCACTGCTGTTTCTCTCCCAGACTGCTGAAGTTTGGATCTTAAATGACCCCCAATGGCCCAGGTATTGAAGGCTTAGTCTGTGGGCTATTCGGAAGTGGTGGCACCTTTAAGAGGTGGGGCCCAGCGGGAGGAATTTAGGTCATTGGGGGCGTGTCCTCGAATGATCTACTGAGACCTGGTCCCTTCTGGGCTCTCTTTGCTTCGGCTGCCACAGGATGAGCAACCTCTTATACCACACTCCCACCACGCCATGCTGGGCTGCCACAGGCCCAACACAGCAAGCCCAAGCCACGATGGACTGACAGCTTTGAAACTGAGCCCAAATAAACCTTCCGAAGCCGATTTTCTCAGGTATTTTTCCATAGCGAGGGGAAGCTGACTCTCCCGGGTCCTAAATTTAACATGGTGCCCTGCACTTGTGCCTTTCTGGGAACGTCTCCTCCTCAAGCTCCTCCTGACCCATGGGCCTCCTCCTGCTCCTGGAACCAACACCTCCGGGCATGATGCTGCCTCAGGGCCTTTGCACTCTCTGTCTCTCTTTCTGGAACAACTCCCCCCCCATCTGTGCAACTCCCTCCCTCACCTTCTTCAAGTCTTTGCTGGAATCTGACCTCTGTGGGGAGCCCACCCTGAGCCCTACTTTAGCCCTTAGCCCGCCTCCACCTCCTGCCCTGCCCTTTCCTGCTTGTTCTTGTCACTCTCGCAGCTGGTACTCTCCCGGGCGGGCCGTCCCTAGTCTCTTCTGCTCACTGGCCGCTGGGCCACCACGCGGTGGAGAGAAGCGGAAAAGGGTGCCCTCGGGTGGGATCCCCTCAGAGTCCCCCGCTGCCCCCACAGTGCCACCAGGCAGCAAGCCCAGGAAGGGGCGTGGGGTCCCACTGGCGAGCAGGGACTCCCTGTGAGGCATGGGATCTGGTGCTGGAGCTGCTCGGTGTTCACACCAGCCCTGGGGGCCGTCCAGAGGCCAGGGAGGTGACGTCACTTGCCTGGAGTTGCACTGCTGTGATTTTAGGCGGGGGGAACAGAAGGGCCCTGGCCACTTTATCCAGTGCTGTCCCAGGCCTGGAGCAGGGCCCACATGCCCATGCCTCCTGGTGGCCCAGTGCAGGGCGTGTGGCCACCTCTGGAGCCCCAAGCCCAGTTTTCTACCTGGCTCTGCCACTTTGTAGCTGTGTGGCCATGGGTGGGGACTCTACCTCTCTGTTTCTCTATCTCCTCACCTGTGAAGTGCAGGCCAAGTTCCTTTCAGCCTCTCAGGAAGAGCAAGGAGATCATGCGGGGAGAGTGCTATGCAGAGAGCAAATGCTCAGCTGTGGTCCTTGTTGCTATTATCCAACAGAGACAATAGAAGGGGGCCCAGAGAGGGACAGTGACTTTCCAAGGATGCACAGCACATCTTGAAAAGCATCTGTGGAGTCTCAGTGATGTCCATGAGCTGGAAATTACCCTTGGCTCCCTGCGCAGGGCCTGGAGCTCCAGACCCTGCAGACCTGGCCCTGCTGGGCGCCACAGTACAGCTCTTCTCCACCATTGGCAACTTTGTGTTGAGCTGTTGTTTAGGAAGTCCTGGGACCTGGAATGGACTGAGCCAAGGACCAGAGTCCAGCCAGGGCTGCACACACAGGGCCTTTGGAGCCAGGATGTCCAGGGGGACTGGAAAGAGGGTAGGAGTGGAAGTTCAAGGGTCACATTCCACCTACCAGGCCCTCCCACTCCATCTCATAACACCGCTGTAATCCACCTTGACCTCTGCTAAGACCTCTGCTAAGACCCGCATCGGTCCAGGCCTCAGCCCCCGCCTCAGAGCTGCCATGAGGTCTTTGAAATATTCACTTACCCTCCTCCCAGCTCAGCCTCCCGGGTCCCCAGTGCCTTCAGGGTGGACGCTGGGCTCTGCGCCCGGGCTCTCCAGCCGCTGGCCACCCCCTCAGCCTCACTGTCCACCCCCTCCCCTGTGATCCATGTGGCCACCGGGAAACTCCTGTCTTGGGATAGTGTGAGTCCAGGCGCCCCCATGGCTGCTCTCCCTGCAGCCACCTTGACCCTGCCACACTCCTGTCACCTCCGCGGGGTCCTGGACTGGGTGTCACAATGGGGCAGGGGCACCACCTGGAAGGGCAGTGGGGGAAGCTCTTCCGGGCGCTGAGGACCAACAGGGAGAGGAACTGACATTCTTTCAGGGTGACGGCTGGCAGAGCCGGACCCTCTGTTCCCCAGTCCCTCCCGGGACCTCTGAAATGCTTTCTTTGCTGTTTATTTGATTGGCCTCTGGCCCCCTGGAACACCGGGGACGTCCAGAGGGTGGTGGCCCCGAGATCCTGCTTGTTCCTGGCACCTCCCAGGCCCTGCACTCAGCAGGTGCTTGGCTGGTCCTCTGTCCTCACTCCAGTCCCAGCCACAGGGAAAGGAAAAGTACCATGGCCGACCTCTTGGCTTCTCTCCCTGTGCTTCCCTTCCAGATCAGCTAGGTGGCCTTGAGCCTGGGTGACCACAAAAGCTTCCTTAAGGCATGTCCCCACCCGCTGTGCCCCTCACTCTCCAGTCAGCAGCCCGAGGGTCCCTCTAAGAGCTCGGCCAGTACCTGCCCTGCCTCTGCTCACACCTTAATGCCCTCCGCAATGCTGGCCGTCCCTCTCTGACCTCCCTCTCCCC